>OZ010592.1:106741299-107941299 GCA_963932145.1 Acanthosepion lycidas | reverse complement strand
CAATATTTTTCCCAATTTCAGGATGTAACTGAATAGCCTCCTGAGATTAATGGAAGATGCACACATCAAGGTTATTTTCTTACAATTTCATGTGAAAACAATTGATGAATCAATGAATGGAATAATAAATTTGGAGAAAAGCGATCTAATTATAATTAAGGGGTAATATATAGAAACGCTTAAATTTCGAGAATATATTTCCGGATTACAGGATGTAAATGAATAGCCTCCTGAGATTACTGAAATATCAACATATTAAGGTTTTTTTGTTACTATTTCATCTGAAAAAATTGATGAATCAGTGAATGGAATAATAAAATTGGAGAAAACCGATCTATATATAATTAAGCGGTAAAATTGAGAAACGCGAAAGTTTCGAGAATATTTTGCCGGATTACAGGATGTAACTGAATAGCCTCCTGAGATTAATGCAAGTTGCACACATTAAGGTTATTTTCTTACAATTTCATCTGAAAACAATTGATGAATCAGTGAATGGAATAATAAATTTGGAGAAAGGGATCTAATTATAATTAAGGGGTAAAATAGAGAAACGCGAAAGTTTCGAGAATATTTTGCCGGATTACACGATGTAACTGAATAACCTCCTGAGATTAATGGAAGATGCCCACATTAAGGTTATTTTCTTACAATTTCATCTGGAAACATTTGATGAATCAATGAATGGAATAATATAATTGGAGAAAAGCGATCTAATTATAATTAAGTGTTAAAATAGAGAAACTCGAAAGTTTCGAGAATATTTTGCCTGATTGCAGGATGTAACTGAATAGCCTCCTGAGATTAATGGAAGATGCACCCATTAAGCTTATTTTCTTACAATTTCATCTGAAAACAATTGATGAATCAGTGAATGGAATAATAAAATTTGAGAAAAGCGATCTAATTAGAATTAAGGGGTAAAATAGAGAAACTCGAAAGTTTCGAGAATATTTTGCCGGATTACAGTATGTTTACTGAATAGCCTCCAGAGATTAATGGAAGTTGCACACGTTGATGTTATTTTCTTACAATTTCATCTGAAAAGAATTGATGAATCAGTGAAGGGAATAATAAAATTGGAGAAAAGTGATCTAATTATAATTAAGGGGTAAAATAGAGAAACGCTAAAGTTTCGAGTATATTTTGCAAGATTACTGGATGTAACTGAATAGCCTCCTGAGATTAATGGAAGATGCAAACGTTAAGGTTATTTTCTTACAACTTCATCTGAAAACAATTGATGAATCAGTGAATGGAATAATAAAATTGTAGAAACGCGATCTAATTATAATTAAGGGGTAAAATAGAGAAACGCTAAAGTTTCGAGAATATTTTGCCGGATTACAGGATGTAACGGAATAGCCGCCTGAGATTAATGGAAGATGAACACATTAAGCTTATTTTCTTACAATTTCATCTGAAAACAAATGATGAATCACTGAATGGAATAATAAAATTGGAGAACAGCGATCTAATTATAATTAAGGGGTAAAATACAGAAACGCGAAAGTTTCGAGTATCTATTGCCGGATTACAGGATGTAACTAAATAGCCTCCAGAGATTAATGGAAGATGCACCCATTAAGCTTATTTTCTTACAATTTCATCTGAAAACAATTGATGAATCAGTGAATGGAATAATAAAATTTGAGAAAAGCGATCTAATTGTAATTAAAAGGTAAAATAGAGAAACGCGAATATTTCGAGAATATTTTGCCGGATTACAGGATATAACTGAAAAGCCTCCTGAGATTAATTGAAGATGCACACATTTAAGTTATTTTCTTTCTATTTCATCTGAAAACAATAGATGAATCTGTGAATGGAATAATAAAATTGGATAAAACCAATCTAATTATAATTAAGGGGTAAAATAGAGAAACAGGATAGTTTCGAGAATATTTTGCCGGGTTACAGTATATAACTGAATAGCCTCATGAGATTAATGGAAGATGCACACATTAAGGTTATTTTCTTACAATTTCATCAGAAAACAATTGATGAATCAGTGAATGGAATAATAAAATTGGAGAAAAGCCATCTAATTTTAATTAAGAAACGCGAAAGTTTCGAGAATAATTTGCTGGGTTACAGGATGTAACTGAATAGCCTACTGAGATTAATGGAAGATGCGCACATTAAGGTTATTTTCTTACAAATTCATCTGAAAACAATTGATGAATCAGTGAATGGAATAATAATCTTGGAGAAAAGCGATCTAATTATAATTAAGGGGTAAAATAGAGAAACGCGAAAGTTTCGAGAATAATTTGCCGGGTTACAGGATATAACTGAATAGCCTCCTCAGATTAATGGAAGATGCAACATTAAGGTTATTTTCTTACAATTTCATCTGTAATCAATTGATAGATCAGTGAATGGCATAATAAAATTGGAGAAAAGCGAACTGTTGAATATTAGCTAGTTTGCCAGTGGTTTAGCACACAAGTAGGCCAATGTAGCCGAAGCCAAACTGACTTGAGTCATTTATGGAGAAATAGATAGCTGAATAAAGACCCGTCATGCAAATGTATTGGGAAGGTCCATTCTAGCAAAATGGACCAACCCATCTGGTGTATTATGCGCTCTCCTTTAAAATAAGGTAAATCAGCTGGCTTGCCTTTACACGGAAATAGAAGTAGGCAGCCATGTTGGCAGGTAAATCACTTGACTTCTACATCTCCCTCCTCTCCCCATTGCGGAAGCATATTTGCCGTTGGCGAGGAATTAATTCCCTATTGCCTGGCTGATTGTACGGGAGTAGTCGGGATAACGCCCTGGGAATCCTCGTTCTTGATGGCTGTGATTGAGTCATTGTCGGCTCAGGTGACACAGTTTGGATAATCTCTGTTCTCGTTTTTGCGCTGCGGCTATCCATTCAGGGTGTGGTTTATATAACTGTGGGTGCGATGGGATAAAATCTCGAAGACGTCAATGAATCAGGAGTTGCGCTGGTGATAAGCCAATGCCTTGGATAGGGGTGTTTCTATATTGCAAGATTGCTTGTGCTGCCATGTTATTGTCCAAGGAACCCTGGTGTCCTGTGCAGTCTTTTATGAGTCTTTTTGCAGTCTTGACTGCCAATTCTGCACGTCCGTTAGACTGGGGATAGGCCACTGATGATATTCTTTGCTTAACAGCCCAAGTTTTTAGGAATTGTTGGAATGAGTAAGCTGAGAATGGCGGTCCACCATCTGTACTAAGTTGCTCAGGTGCACCATATGTTTGGAATATTTCTCTGCAGATGGAAATCAACCTGGAAGCAACCGCTTGCCATGGCTTGATGCGGTACAGAATGAGCCATCCAGTGAGCCTGTCTGCACAAGCAAGATATGTGAAGGATTTAACATAGAACAAATCCATTACAATCTGTTGAAATGGCCATTCAGTTGTAGGTGTCATTTGGATTGGTTCATGTGTTAGACTTGGGGCATTCCTTGAACATGTAATGCAATTATACCTGTAATTGCGAATTGAGGCATTCATTCCAGGCCAGTAAACTGAGTCATTGGCACGCGCTTTCATGCCAACTACTCCTTGATGAGCCGAATGTAGGCATTTTAATATGTTCTTGCGCTGGGGGGTTGGTATCACTACTCTCCTGTCAAGTAGTATTAGGCCATTTTCATTGCTTAGGCGGTTACGAACTTCCCAGTATTCCCGGATTGTAGGTGGTGTTGCTTGACGACTGTTTGGAAAACCATTGTCTATGATTTTCCGTAATAGGGTGTATTGTGTGTCTTCTTGACCAGCAAAACGAATGTGGTCAGGGGTAGTTATGGCAGGATTATCATCTAATTTATATATTGATGTGAGGGATGTCAATCTCATTGTTGCAAAAGTCTCATCTGATTCATAAATTTCTATAAGGGAGGGTTCTATGGAGAAGGTATCAAGTAGGCTTTGTACTGTAGTGACTGGATTGCGGGAAATAGCATCAGAGGGTCTGTGCCATTTTCCAGGGCAGTGTTGCATGGTGAAACGATATCTCAAGCTTTTCTCTTTGAGTCGGAATAGGCGAGGGTTGTGAATTTTGCTGAGATCTCGATCACCAAAAAGTCCTTTGAGTGGTTCGTGGTCGGTCACGACTATAACGTTTGGGCAACCCAGTATGAACATGCGGCACTTTTCAAGTGCCCAGCTGATAGCTGCTTCTTCACCTTCTATGGGTGCATATCTTTGCTCAGCGTCAGTACAGAACCTGCTTCCAGCAAACACAAGATGTCAACCTTCAGGGCAACAGACAGGGGCTCGCTCGATTGCACATGTGCAGTGTTTTTGAAGAAGTAAAAATCCCATGCCGTCTTTACTCCAGTCAGGAGCTAAGCAGGTAATTCTGTTGATGTCAAATGTTGAGACGCCCCGCTTTACTAGTTCAACAATGACCTGCTTTGATTCCTGAAATGCTTTCTCAAGGGTCGGGTTCCAGGTGAATTTTGAGTTTTTTTTTACAAGATCCCGAAAAGGTAGCATAATGAGACTTAATGAATATGCCCAGGCAAGTTGGTTTACCAGTCCAAACCAAGACCTTGCATCGGTGATGTTTTTCGGAACAGGGAAATTTAAAATAGCATTAAGCATAGATTCAGAAGGAGATACTCCCGATGAAGTTATTTGAAGTCCAACAAACTGAACAGTGTCGTTACAAAACTGGAATTTGTCTTTGCTGAGTACAATCCCATTTTGTGCACATCTCATTAGAAAATCAAAGGTATGATAGAATGCCTCTTTGATGCCGGTGTCGTAGAGCAAAGTATAATCAACCAATTTGATTTTTCTGGGAATATCTTTTATGACTTCATCATATCTACGGGTGTATGCATCACCAGATGCTAAGTAGCCTTGAGGCATCCTAAGGTACATAAACCTTCCCCACTCTGTGATAAAAGTTGTGAGTGGTTGGGACTCCTCATCTAATATAATAGAGTGGTAGCCATCGACAGCATCCAGTACTGTTTTCTTGGTATTGGGTGGCACCTGCATTGCCAGCTGGAAAGGTGAGGCAGTGTGGTGGGTTTCTCGCTTGCATTGCGAATTTAAATATTGATAATCGATAGTACGCCTTGGTCGACCATCCTTTTTTGTTGTAATGACCATCGTGCTACACCAATCTGTTGGAGTACCAATGGGCACTTGTTCCAATTATGCCTCTTTCTATATCTTGCATAAGGGCTTGCCTCACTGGTTCTTTTAAATGGTATGGCACTGGTATTAAACTGTGTCTTGCCTTAGGGATTGCCCCCTCCTTCAGGTGGATATGTGCTGGTTTACCAGACATGGCTGGGAATTGCCCATCAGTATTAAATGCTGAATTAGCAAATTGTTTCAGTAACCATTTTATGAGGTTCTCCACATTTCCTTCGTTTGCTGGAAAGGGGGTTTCTTCAGGACGATCTGGTAGCTAAAATCTTCTGAGTTGCTTTTGCTCGACAGCTGCTGTGTGATCGTTGGTCGTCCAATCTAATTTGCTGTGGGTTGTCATAGTCATAGGCGTGGGGAAGTGAGGAGACAGTATGCCAACATCAATACAGGCGGCCTTGCTAAAATATATCTTATCGATGTTATTGCAGATGTACAATGCTTGCTTTTTCGACACTTCTCCAACACTAAATTGAATAGGCAACCATCCCTGGCTTATAAGGGTTGAGCCACCAACAGCACGAATAACTTTCTTTGATGGGATCAAGTTGCTTTCCTTGAGACCCATGCTATGTAGGTGCTCGGGTACTCCAAGGCAGATGGTGGCCCCACTGTCTGGGAAGATTTCAAACGAGTGCTTTGATTACCTGGAATATCTTCAGGATTTCTGGGGTCTGGCCTTGGAGAGAATGGGACCAGTGTTGCTTCTATCTCAACAACACTATTTTTGTTAGAGGACACATATGAGCCTGTCTCCTGGTCAAACTCTACATGTGCAATCAAACTGTCCATGTTAGCTTCATCGTCTTGGAAGCCTCTCACTTTACTAGAGCGATTTCTTGATCGGCAAACTTTTGAAAAATGACCTTGGTTGCCACACATGTCACAGGTCTGATTCCAGGCAGGACATGCCTTTTGGCGGGTGCTGGTTCCTGGGATGCCATGCTTGTGGCTACCACATCCACTACAGCGGAACTTGTTTTGTTTTATAATCAGTTTTTTGGGGCTTCTGGATTGAGGGGGATTTTTTTGTTGTTTTTTCTTTGCGATAGGTTGATGCACGCAATGCTGACATTTCAGTTGTCCCTGCCATTCGTGCTTGGTCACGCAGTGCTGCCTCGAATGCCTCAGCATGGTTGATGTTTTGGTCAAGAGTTTTCAATGAGCTGGCCTTTGCTAGTAAATCTGCTTGGAGAGCTTCATTTGCTGTGCCTCTGACAAGCTGGTCTTTGATATAGATGTCAGATAGGTCATGACTGCAAATGGGACATGTGAAGTCACAATCCTGTGCTGTACCCTTAAGGCGGACAACAAATTGCTGGATTGATTCGCCTGGCCCCTGGGAAATCGAAGCAAAAAACAATCTATGAACCATAGGGTTCGATTTTTGGGTAACTAATGCCTCCAACATGTTCAGGAGTGTTTGGTTCATCCGAGAAAAATTTGGGGTATGTTTGCACAGTCTCATCAGCACAGTTGTATAAATGGATGTTGGTCTGTGTAGGGAGCATGTTTGTCATTTGCACAAATACCTCCCAATCAATTCTGAACTTTCGGAATTGCTGTGATGTCATCTCTGAATGGAGCTGGGGGAGTTTGGCTGCAGGGGCCTTCGTGTAGCTGTCTGATGTCAAAGGTTTCTCCTTTGATAGCTTAAGGATAGCTAGGGCATGTCCCATGGATGTGACACCTAGTCCTCTAGGGATTTCCCGGTCTATCATAGAGAGGCTATCCTTAGTAATATTCTCTTTCACAAACGATTCAACATAGGTTTTGGCAGAGTCGGTAGGAATGCCAATTTTGATAAGTAGCTCTTGCCAGTCATCGTATCCTGTTCGCAGCGCCATGTTGAATATTAGCTAGGTTGCCTGTGGTTTAGCACACAAGTAGGTAAATGTAGCCAAAGACAAACTGACTTGAGTCATTTATGGAGAAATATATAGCTGAATAAAGACCCCTCATGCAAATGTATTGGGAAGGTCCATTCTAGCAAAATGGACCAACCCAACTCGTGTATTAGGCGCTCTACTATAAAATAAGGTAAAATCAGCTGGCTTGCTTTTACAAGGAAACAGAAGGTTTTCACTTCTTTTTTCTTGTTTAACCTTTTTAGACATATTCCTGTCTGTTTGGATTAATTACCTTTTGAAATTTTGACTGCCTTTATTTTTGATTTAATTTTACCGCTTTTCTAACGTTACTTTTTGACTTTTTTGTTAAATTTTTCATTTTTCTAACGTTCGTTTTTATTTTTGACTATTGTTTAAATCTTTGATTTTTTTCCGTTTTTAATTCCTTACCCGCTTTTTTTACAGTTACTTCATTTTTTGCTTTTATTTATTCCATTATTATTTAACTTTTTGATTTTCTGTTACGTTTTATTTTTTAAATTTATTTTCTTTCCGAGTTCACACCCCGGAGTTTATCTGTTTATTTTTCGTCTTTACGTTTCTCGTCAAAACTTTTTTATTTGTTTATTACGTGTTAATTATTTCTGTGTTTTTCATTTAAATTTCTGTAAAAGTTTTGCGTTTTTATCTGTTAATTACGTGTGTTTAATATTTGTCTTTTGTGTTTAATTTGTAAATTTCTGTGCTTTTATTTGCTTATTTAACGTTATTGTTTTTGGGTTGACCGGTTTTGTATCGGCAGCCATATTGTAAATTGTCACGTTTTTAGTTTCGTATTTTATTTTGTATTGCGTTTTCTCTTAATTTTCCGTTTATAATTTTTCTTTTTATTGTGTAATTTGTTGCTTTCTTGTCTGTAGTCCTTTTAATTTATTGTTCTTTCTTCGTTTTTGTGAAATTTGTTTACGTTTTCTCGTCTGTCTTACGTCTATTTGTTCTGCGTTTTTATTTGTTTAAAGTTGTTAATTGCTTAGGCGAAACTTTTTCGTCTTTAATTTTTTTTTTTTTTACTAGTTTAAATTAGTATCGCTTTTATTTACTTTTTACCCCCCATCTTTATTTATTTATTCTCCTACCACCCCTCCCCATCCCTTTTCTCCTCCTCTTCACTTTTCTCCTGCCTCCCCTCCCCTTCCCTTTTTTCCTATCAACCCTCCCCTTCCCCTTCTGTAAAAAATGGAAAAAAAAAACAAGAGAAGTGCCGTCCTTCCTAATTAAAAAAAAGAAACCGATAATCCCGGATTTTAAGAAAACTTCAAAAAAACATTTGTTCAGCATTAAAAAGAAACCACCCGACAAAAATGATACAAATGAGTACCCTTTCCTTGTTCCTTCAAATGAAGAGATGTTGAATGCTCTTAAAAAAGCTGCGGAAACATCCGAGGAAAAAAAGAATGAAGACCTTCCAATTAAGGAAGTCGAGAAAAGACCCATTGAAGTTGAGAAGAATAAGAATGCAGAGGCCGGGGAATTGCCCTCTTGTTGGTTGTCCCCACCGAGTTGCATAATCAATGTTGCGGAGTTCTTGGAGCGGGCCAAGAGTTACGCTCACCTTGTCGTGGAAGGTGGACTCTTGGAAGACGCCCAAGAATTAAGAAAAATTGAGAAAAGAATTGTGTCGGTCTTTGTCGTGGACAAGCGTTCGCGCAAAATTTGTCGCTCGGCAAAAGACACAGTGTTAAAATCACTGGAGTCCCTGTGGTTCAAGCCCCTTAGAACCGTTAAGGGAGCAAAATATTTCATGTGGGACGTATTGCTACCCACTGCTGAAGATTGCGTAGCTGCTTCAAGTCGTGTTTTGATCTCAAAAGATTACATTCTGCGCACGGAGTATGAAGGGCGAAGAAGGACCAGAGTAGCAATATACGAGGTCCCCCCTCAGGTTATCGGAGAGCACCTGGCTGCGTTCCTATCGCAGTACGGCGAGATCCTCGGTGCTTCTTGCGATAGCCTGAAACGGGGGTGGAGCTTCGACATAATGTTTAACGAACAGGCCTTCCGCTCCATCCCCAACTGTCTGGTAGTAGGGCACTTGAAACTGCCGGTCATTGTGACCGGTCGCAAATCGGTGTGTTGGAAGTGTGGAGAGACTGGTCACCTCTCCTCTTCCTGCCCAGAGAAGAAGACCTCTGGAAGTCAGGCACCAGTCGACCAAGATCCCCCTCGGACCGCGTCGTTGCCTTCCGCTTCGTCTGTAATGGGCATGCCAGCTTCCGGGTCCGGGTCGGATAAACCTCCGGTTGGCACAAAGGCCACATTCCCCGAAGTGCCTTCGGCCGCTGTTAGTGCAGTTGCGGTGAAGGGGGAGGGGGAATGTCTGGTTGCTGGTAAGACCAGAGGGAAGCGCCAGACAGCGGGGCCTCAGTCCAATGAAGCCCCAAGGGAAAAAGAGACGCACAGACCCACTCCCTCTGTCAAATTTAAGGCTGATGCCCCGGTCTTTGACGAGAACTTCAAAGAAAAACAAAAAAAATATGATCCAGGATATAATAAAACCGAAAAAATGAAAAAACTGAAGGATAAATTGGACAAACAGAGGAAATCGCAGTCAAAGAAAAGCACTCCCTCATCTCCCTCTTCCTTGTCCCCACCTGCGACCCCAAAAAATTCTTCCCCACAGAAACAATCCACCCCTTTACCATCACCCGTTAAAACTACTCCCCTCCGTAGAGATCCCAGCCCGTACAAACATAGATCCCATTATACCCATCTGCATACTCCCAGTCCTTCCCCCATTAAAAACCCTGAAATGCCCCCTCCCGCAACAAAAAGGCAAAGAAGTCCTTCCCAGGACTCAAAAGAAAGAAAGTAAAAAAGAGGAAAACAGCTTTTTCACACAGGGAAGGATACCTGTAGGATTTCCCCGGCCCAGGCAGAAAGAGCCAAAGACTACGGGAATCGTATAAAAGATTTGAAGTACCTGCTTTCAATTAGGCACTTCGGAGACAAAGAGCTCGAAGACCCTCACAATTTTCCCAATGCCCGGAGAGTACTGACGGTTATGAGAACAGGGACTGGAGCTCGTCAGGCATGGGCTATGTTGGAGGAGGCGATTTTTTTCCTTTAAAATATCTCCTCCTATTGCCATCACCGAGAGTGAAAAGCTGAATTATTTGAAAAAAATTTGTGCAGGGAGGGTCCCAGTTTTAGTTCACCCCTCCCTTTACAGGGCTTTAAAATTGACTTTTCCCTGGGATATAGGCGGTCTCTCTCAAGACGCCTCCATCAACAATGAGATGGGCCACGAGTCGTTGGGAGAGGCGGTCGGTATCCTTACCCCGACCATGTTCAAACAAGTGTCTCAACCCTAATTAGGTCTAATAATGGCTCTCTGGTTAGCAAGTCTAAATGTCCGGGGCCTGAGGTCGGAGTCTCGAAGGGTGAGGCTCGATCGCGATCTTCAGCGCCACAGGGTGGATGTATGTTGCGTCAGGAGACCCGGTTTTTATCTCGCGATTATGAAGACATTCTGTATAAGAGGTTCGTCCTCTATTCAGCATGTTTTGATGGACGCTCGAGGGGTGTTTCCCGGCTGGTGAGCAAGTCTCTGGATGCGGTGTGTGCTCTTGTCTTCGCGGATCCGGCGGGCAGGGTTTCCGTGCTGGATATTACCATAAAGGAGAAAGCTCTTCGTCTCATTGGGGTTTATGCGCCCAATGACCACACCCTGGTTTGTTTCGGCAGATCGAGCCGTTTTTGAGGACTTCTCGTTCGGTAGTTCTAGCGGGTGATTGGAATGCCGTCCTTGATCCCGATATAGATCGCATAGGGCAAAAAGCGGGTACTTACAATCCGGAAGTGAAATCGTTTCGGGCCTTCATCGACGGGTTTGATCGCGTCGATAAGTATCGAAATGAGCACACACGGGAGGTAGCGTGGACTTGGACTAGGGGCGGCAGCTCGGATACGGTGGTTAGCGCAAGCTACATCGACCGAGTTCTAGTTAAGAGATTCGAAGTAGGGCTCTTGGAATGTCCAAGTTTCCATTATATAGTTTACTCGGATCATAGGCTTGTCCGGGTTCGGGTAAACTTAGGTAAGCCTAGGGTTAGGATGGCTGGGTACTGGAAATTAAACTCATCATTATTTGGTGAGCAAGATTTCCGGGACCAGCTTTTACTAATGTTACAGCGGGAATTGTCGGGGGCTGTGGTTGGGAATAAGTGGTGGGGTGTTTTGAAATCCAAACTTAGGTCTTTTGCTGCTGATTATAGTCGACGACTCAACCTAGCTAGGCTAGCAGCGCAAAAGTCTCTAGAAGCCAAAGTAGATCGGGCGATCAAATCCCGTGATAGTGGGGACGTAGCCTTAGCTAGGGCGGAGCTGGCCTACTTGCTTATCAAGAAGGATCAAGCTCTAGTAGTTAGGGCTAGGATAAAAAGAATGTCTTGCGAGGCGACGAATATGGCCGCTTCATTGCGTTCAGAGGAAGCTTGTAAGGCATCTAATCGGCATATCGATCGCATCACATTGCCGGACAAGCGGACTGTGACTACAGACGCGGGCATTTGCGAGGCTTTTCGTGATTACATTCAGGAACTTTTTACCAGGGAGACCGGTCTGAGCCCTGCTCAGTTCGACGCCTCTTTAGCTGACTTTCCCTTTTAAGGCGGTTGAAGCGGCTAGGTGCGAGGGGCCCATAAGAGAGTCTGAGATCTGGGATGCGCTGAAGCAGGTTGGCCTGGACAAGACACCGGGGTTAGATGGTCTTCCCTATGAAATGTACTTGAGGCAGTCGCCCGTCTTTGTCCCCTTGCTGGCACTGATTTTCAACAACTGGATGAGGCAGGGGTCTATTCCTCAACGCTTCACCAGGGGTGTGATCAAGTTGCTTCGCAAGAAGAAAGACGGTTGGGATGGGGTAGATAATTATCGGCCTTTGACGATGTTACATACAGAGTTGAAGATTTTAGCCAAGGTCTTAGCTGACCGTTTGCAGGTTGTCCTCTCTAGTCTGATTGGCCCCGAGAAGACTTGTGCTGTGAAGGGCAGGACTATTCAGGACAACCATCATTTGGTACGCTTGATCATCGAGAAAGTCGACAGTGATGCCGCGCTGATCAATTTAGACCAGTCCAAGGCTTTCGATAGGGTTGACCATCGATTTCTGGAGGCTGTCCTTTCGGCCGCCGGTTTCAGGCCGCACTTTCGCACTTGGATCCGACTGCTGAATGCGTCCCCCGGTGCGCTGGTAGAAGTGAATGGGGTAAGATCTAAGCCTTTCATTTTGTCTCACTCCATTCGTCAAGGTTGTCCGCTGTCTCCATTGCTTTACGTTCTTGCGCTGGAACCTTTCCTGCGTAAGTTGAAGACGAATCCGGACCTTCGCAGAATTTCCTTACCTGGTGCTACCATCTCGGCCAGGTACTCCGCCTATGCTGATGACGTTTCGGTTCTGGTGTCGAGTAGGGCCGAAATTAACGAAGTCGGCAAAGAAATCAAGGGTTATGAGATGGTGACGGGGGCCAGGATAAACCGCGATAAGTCTGTTGGCTTGCGGTTGGGTTCGTGCAGGGAGGGGTTCTTTTCCCGGACCTTTCCTCTGGACGGACGGGCCGGTCAAGATACTCGGTGTCTGGTTCGGTCCCGACCTCTTGTTGGAGATGAATTGGTCGGATGTGCAAGAGAAGGCCGAGCTCGCAGTTCGTCTGTGGACTCGGAGGAATCTTTCCTTGAAGGGGAGGGCGGAAGTATGTGGCTCGCACATCTACCCGATTCTCCTTTATCGACTCTCCGTGCTTCCACTCCCGTCTAACACTTTGCTGGCGTTAGTAAGGCTCCTGTTCTCCTTCTTGTGGGGAGGCAGGACCGCCTCGTTTAGTCGCTAGATCTGTTACCTCCATCCCTCTGATGGCGGTCTGGGGGTGCCTTGCGTTGAGACTCGTCGACATACGCTTCGCATTACTCTTCTAGACCGGATGTGTATGAAACTGGATAAGAACGGCGAATTCTGGAAGGAAGACGTCCATAAACATTTTCCATCCTTGAGAAATGTGCGCTCGTGTGAGGAGGAGGCCGGCCGTAATCCTCGAGGCGAGGGCTCTTTCTATCACGAATGTCGGTTGGCCCTCAAGCGACTCTTACGGGCGAAGGATGGCCTCTCCGACGTCCAGCCGTTGTCCCGTAAGAAATTATATCAGGTGTTAGTGAGGGGGAACGTTCAAGATGATCTGATTGACGAGCTCGGGTTGACGAAGCGGGAGGCTCGCTGCATATGGCCTTGGGTGCCCGGGTTGAAATGTCTCACTAATCCCAAGGCATCACTCACCTGGCTGGTCATTCGAGGGGCCCTCTGGGTCGCCAAAAGACTCCGCGCAGCGGGTTTGGCAAAGTCGCCAAACTGCGTTCGCTGCAGTGGGGAGGTGGAGACCATTGTTCACGCCTTCTTTCAATGTAGTGTCGTAGTTCCGTTGTGCAAGTTCGTTGAAGATCTCATGGTTCGCATGCTGCGCGGAAAGTTCTTTGTCCTCGAGGCCAGTTCCGTCTTTAGCAATATAGTACCGCAGTTGACTAAGGCCGAGCACTACGTGTTCCTTTCCTTACTGGGTGTTATGCGAGTCGTGATATGGACGACGCGACAGAAGGAATTTCATGGGGACGAGAAGTTTACCTCTTCCCAACTGATCTTGTTCTTTAAGCATCAGCTAAATTCAAAATCAGGACGGAAAGGAAGCGACTCCATCCATTGGAATTTAGCGAAAGGTGGGTGAGTCTTGCGCGTCTCTGCAGAGTGAAAGGTGCTGACTTGGAGTGGCTGTTTGATGCCGGTTAGGCATTAAGGATTTTGGGATTACTGGGTTGAACATTGGTAACACCTCCCTTGGATAGGATAGTTTAGGTCGGTTTTGTTTTAGTTACCATTTTCTTTTTTTTCCAGTTTAACTTAGCTAGGCTATGTATGCTCATTGGCCCCCCTTTTATTTCTGACCATATTTTTTTTCTTTTGTTTAATTCCCCGTCCCTCCCATCGTTAGGTGGTTAGTGATATCAGATCTCTGGTGGGTGCGGGGCGACTTTCGTTTCGAGTGTGTCTTTCGTATTTGTTGTTGTGTCTGATTGAGTGTGTGTTTGTAGCGAGTGCATGTATTGTACGAATGTTTTATATATTTTTTCAAGTCCCGCGTCGATTTCGTCCAGTTAACTGATGTTTCTACCACAGTGGGGGGTTTTACTACTAACACAAAATGTTTTGTTTAGTTTCTTGTATATAGTTTTGTATTCATTGTATATTTTCATTGGGGTTTTTAGTTGTAGAAAATGATTTGTATATATGGGGACAAGTTAGAACTTCATAGAGTATCTGAGGAATTTTTGTGGATGTAGTGAGAATGGTATATAATGGATGCGTCGTTTTGGTGAAAGGAACACTGTTTGTATGTTTGGGTCAGTGATTGCGGCTAGCTAAGATTAAAGTTAAGACAGAAGATGACCAACCTTGCCCCCTTTCCCCATGGCCTTGTGCCGTATTTGTACTCTTGTACAATAAATAATTTACAAGGAAATAGAAGGAGGCAGCCTTGTTGGCAGGTAAGTCACTTGACTTCTACACGAACTAATTATAATTAAGGTGTAAAATAGAGAAACGCGAAAGTGTCGTGAATATTTTGCCGGATTACAGGTTGTAACTGAATAGCTTCCTGAGATTAATGGAAGATGCACACATTAAGGTTATTTTCTTACAATTTCATCAGAAAAAAATTGATTAATCAGTGAATGGAATAATAAAATTGGAGAAAAGCGATCTAATTATAATTAAGGGGAAAAAAGATAAACGCAAAAGATTCGTGAATATTTTGCCGGATTACTGGATGTAACTGAAAAGTCTCCTAAGATGAATGGAAGATGCACACATTAAGGTTATTTTCTTACAATTACACCTGAAAAAAATTGATGAATCTGTGAATGGAATAATAAATTTGGAGAAAAGCGATCTAATTATAATTAAGGGGTAAAATAGAGAAACGCGAATGTTTCGAGCATATATTGCCGGATTACAGGATGTAACTGAATAGCCTCCAGAGATTAATGGAAGATGCACACATTAAGATAATTTTCTTACAAATTCATCTGAAAACAATTGATGAATCTCTGAATGGAATAATAAAATTGGAGAAAAGCGATCTAATTATAATTAAGGGATAAAATACAGAAACGCGAAAGTTTCGAGTATCTATTGCCGGATTACAGGATGTAACTGAATAGCCTCATGAGATTAATGGAAGATGCACACATTAAGGTTATTTTCTTACAATTTCATCTGAAAACAATTGATGTATCAGTGAACGGAACAATAAATTTGGAGATAAGCGATCTGATTATAATTAAGGGGTAAATTAGAGAAACACGAAAATTTCGAGAATATTTTTACCGTGTTACAGGATGTAACTGTATACCCTCCTGAGATTAATGGAACATGCGCACATTAAGGTTATTTTCTTACAATTTCATCTGAAAACACTTGATGAATCAGTGAATGAAATAATAAAATTGGAGAAAAGCGATCTAATTATAATTAAGCAGTAAAATAGAGAAACGCGAAGGTTTCGAGAATAATTTGTTGGGTTACAGGATGTAACTGAATTGCCTCCTGAGATTAATGGAAGATGCACACATTAAGTTTATTTTCTTATATTTTCATCTGAAAACAATTGATGAATCAATGAATGGAATAATAAAATTGGAGAAAAGCGATCTAATTATAATTAAGGGGTAAAATAGAGAAACGCGAAAGTTTGGAGAATATTTTGCCGGGTTACAGGATGTAAATGAATAGCCTCCCGAGATTAATGGAAGATGCACACATTAAGGTTATTTTCTTACAATTTCATCTGAAAACAATTGATGAATCAATGAATGGAATAATAAAATTGGAGAAAAGCTATCTAATTATAATTAAGGGTTAAGATAGAGAAACGCGAAAGTTTCGAGAATATTTTGCCGTATTACAGGATGTAACAGAATAGCCTCCTGAGATTAATGGAAGATGCACACATTAAGTTTATTTTCTTACAATTTCATCTGAAAACAATTGATGAATCAGTGAATGTAACAAAAAAATTGGAGAAAACCGACCAAATTATAATTAACGTAAAAATAGAGAAACGTTAAAATTCCGAGAATATTTTGACGGATTAAAGGATGTAACTGAATAGCATCCTGAGATTAATGGAAGATAAACCCAATAAGGTTATTTTCTTACAATTTCATCTGAAAACAATTGATGAATCAGTGAATGGAATGATAAAATAGGAGAAAACCGATCTAAATATAATTAAGGGGTAAAATAGAGAAACGCGAAAGTTTCGAGAATATTTTGCCGGATTACAGGATGTAACTGAATAGTCTCCTTTGATTAATGGAAGCAACTTCCATTAATCTCAGGGGACTATTCAGTTACATCTGTAATGCGGCAAAATGATGAATTAGTGAATGGAATAATAAATTTGGAAAATAGGCATCTAATTACAATTAAGGGGTAAAATAGAGAAAAGCGAAAGTTTCGATAATATTTTGCCGAATTACAGGATGTGACTGAATAGCCTCCAGAGATTAATGGAAGATGCACACTTTAAGGTCATTTTCTTATAATTTCATCTGAAAACAATTGATGAATCAGTGAATGGAATAATAAAATTGAAGAAAAGATATCTAATTATAATTAAGGGGTAAAATAGAGAAACGTGAAAGTTTCGTGAATATTTTTCCGGATTACCGGATGTAACTGAATAGGCTCCTGAGATTAATGGAATATGCACGCATTAAGGTTATTTTCTTACAATTTCAACTGAAAACAATTGATGAATCAGTGAATGAGATAATAAAATAGGTGAAAAGCGATATAATTATAATTAAGGGGTAAAATAGAGAAACGCTAAAGTTTCCAGGATATTATGCCGGATTATAGGATGTAACAATATAGCCTCCTGAGATTAATGGAAGATGCACACATTGAGGTTATTTTCTTACAATTTCATCTAAAAACAATTGATGAATCAATGAATGTAATAATAAAAATGGAGAAAAGCGATCTAATTATAATAAAGGGGCAATATAGAGAAACGCGAAAGTTTCGAGAATATTTTGCCGGATTACAGGATGTGACTGAATAGCCTCCTGAGATTAAGGGAAGATGCGCACTTTAAGGTCATTTTTTTACAATTTCATCTGAAAAAAATTGATGAATCAATGAATGGAATAATAAAATTGGAGAAAGGCGATCTAATTATAATTAAGATGTAAAATAGAGAAACTCGAAAGTTTCGAGAATATTTTGCCCGGTTATAAGATGTAACTGAATAGCCTCCTGACATTAATGGAAGATGCACACATTAAGGTTATTTGCTTACAATTTCATCTGAAAACAATTGATGAATCAGTGAATGGAATAATAAAATTGAAGAAAAGCGATCTAATTATAATTAAGGGGCAAAATAGAGAAACTCGACCGCGGCGAGATTATTTTCCCGGATTACAGGATGTAACTGAATAGCCTCCTGAGATTAATGGAATATGCACACATTAAGGTTATATTCTTACAATTTCATCTGAAAACAATTGATGAATCAACGAATGTAATAATAAAATTTGAGAAAAGCGATCTAATTTTACTTAAGGTGTAAAACAGAAACGCGAAAGTTTCGAGAATATTTTGCCGGATTCAGGATGTAACAGAATAGCATCCTGAGATTAATGGAAGATGCACACATTAAGGTTATTTTCTTACAATTTCATCTGAAAACAATTGATGAATCAATGAATGGAATAATAAAATTGGAGAAAAGCGATCTAATTTTACTTAAGGTGTATAATAGAGAAACGCGAAAGTTTCGAGAATATTTTGCCGGATTACAGGATGTAACTGAATAGCCTCCTGAGATTAATGGAAGTTGCACACATTAAGGTTATCTTCTTACAATTCCATCTGAAAACAATTTATGAATCAGTGAATGGAATAATAAAAATGGAGAAAAGCGATCTAATTATAATTAAGGGGCAACATAGAGAAACGCGAAAGTTTCGAGTATATTTTGCTGGGTTACAAGATGTAACTGAATAGCCTCCTGAGATTAATGGATGATACACACATTGAGGTTATTTTCTTACAATTTCCTCTGAAAACATTTGATGAATCAATGAATGCATCAATAGAATTGGAGAAAAGCGATCTAATTATAATTAAGGTGTAAAATAGAGAAACGCGAAACTTTCGAGTTTATTTTGCCGGGTTACAGGATGTAAGTGAATAGCCTCCGGAGATTAATGGGAGATGCACACATTGAGGTTAATTTCTTAGAAATTCATCTGAAAACAATTTATGTATCAATGAATGGAATAATAAAATTGGAGAAAAGCTTTCTAATTTTAATTAAGGGTTAAAATAGAGAAACGTGAAAGTTTCGAGAAAATTTTTCCGGATTACATGATGTAACTGAATAGACTCCTGAGATTAATGGAAGATGCACACATTGAGGTTATTTTCTTACAATTTCATCTGAAAACAATTGATGAATCAATGAATGGAATAATAAAATTTGACACAAGCGAACTAATTATAACTAGTGGGTAAAATAGAGTAACGCGAAAGTTTCGAGAATATTTTCCCGGATTACAGGATGTAACTGAATAGCCTCCTGAGATTAATGGAAGATGCACACATTAAGGTTATTTTCTTACAATTTCATCTGAAAACAATAGATGAATCAGTGAATCGAATAATAAATGTGAGAAAACCGATCTAATTATAATTAATGGGTAAAATAGAGAAACGCGAAAAATTCGTGAATATTTTGGCAGATTACAGGATATAACTGAATAGCCTCCTCAGATTACTGGAAGATGCACACATAAATGTTATTTTCTTACAATTTCATCTGAAAACTATTGATGAATCAGTGAATGAAATAATAAAATTGGAGAAAAGCGATCTAATTATAATTAAGGGGTAAAATAGAGAAACGCGAAAGTTTCGAGAATATTTTTTCCGGATTATAGGATGTAACTGACTAGCCTCCTGAGATTAATGGAAGGTGCACACATTAAGGTTATTTTCTTAAAATTTCATCTGAAAACAATTGATGACTCAGTGAATGGAATAATAAAATTGGAGAAAAGCGATCTAGTTATAATTAAGTGGTAAAATAGAGAAACGTGAATGTTTCGAGAATATTTTGCCGGATTACAGGATGTAACTGAATAGCCTCTTGAGATTAATGGAAGAGGCACACATTTAGGTTATTTTCTTACAATTTCATCTGAAAACAATTGATGAATCATTGAATGGAATAATAAAATTGGAGAAAAGACATCTAATTATAATTAAGGGGTAAAAAAGAGAAACGCGAAAGTTTCGAGAATATTTTTCCTGGATTACAGGATGTAACTGAATAGCCTCCTGACAGTAATGGAAGATGCACACATTGAGGTTATTTTCTTACAATTTCATCTGGAAACAATTGATGAATCAGTTTATGAAATAATAAAATTGGAGAAAAGCGATCTTATTATAATTAAGGGGTTAAATAGAGAAACGCGAAAGTTTCGAGAATATTTTGCTGGGTTAAAGGATGTAACTGAAGAGCCTCCTGAGATTAATGAAAGATGCACAAATTAAGGTAATTTTCTTACAATTTCATTTGAAAAATATTGATGAATCAGTGAATGTAATAATAAAATTGGAGAAAAGCGATCTAATTATAATTAAGGGTTAAAATAGAGAAACGCAAAAGTTGCGTGAATATATTGCCGGATTACAGGATGGAACTGAATAGCCTCCTGAGATTAATGGAAGATGCACACATTAAGGTTATTTTCTTACAATTTCATCTGAAAACAATTGATGAATCAATGAATGGAATAATAAAATTGGAGTAAAGTGATCTAATTATAATTAAGGGATAAAATAGAGAAACGCGAAAGTTTCGAGAACATTTTGCCGGATAACAGTATATAACTGAATAGCCTCCTGAGATCAATGGAAGATGCACACATTAAAAGTATTTTCTTACAATTTCATCAGAAAACATTTGATGAGTCAGTGAATGCAATAATAAAATTGGAGAAAAGCGATCTAATTTTAATTATGGGGGAAAACACAGAAACGCGAAAGGATCGAAAATATTTTGCCGGAGTACAGGATGTAACTTACTAGCCTCCTGAGATTAATGGTAGATGCACACATTAAGGTTATTTTCTTACAATTTCATCTGAAAACAATTGATGAATCAATGAATGGAATAATAATATTGGAGAAAAGCGATCTAGTTATACTTAAGTGGTAAAATAGAGAAACGCGAAAGTTTCCAGAATATTCTCCCGGATTACAGGATATAACTAAATAGTCTCCTGAGATTAATGGAAGATTCACACATTAAGGTTATTTTCTTACAATTTCATCTGAAAACATTTGATGAATCACTGAATGCATCAATAGAATTGGAGAAAAGCGATCTAATTATAATTAAGGTGTAAAATAGAGAAACGCGAACGTTTCGAGAATATTTTGCCGGATTACAGGACATAACTGAATAGCATCCTGAGATTAATGGATGATGCACACAATAAGGTTATTTTCTTACAATTTCATCTAAAAGCAGTTGATGAATCAGTGAATGTAATAATAAAATTGGAGGAAACCGATCTATATGTAATTAAGTGTTAAAATAGAGAAACGCGACAATATTTCCCCGGATTACAAAATGTAACTGAATAGCTTCCTGAGATTAATGGAAGTGGCACACATTAAGGTCCTTTTCTTACAATTTCATCTGAAAACAATTGATGAATCATTGAATGGAATAATAAAATTGGAGAAAAGCGATGTAATTATAATTAAGGGGTAAAATAGACAAACGCAAAAGTTTCGAGAATATTTTGCCGGATTAGAAGATTTAACTGAATAGCCTCCTGAGATTAATAGAAGATGCACACATTAAGGTTATTTTCTTACAATTTCAGCTGAAAACAGTTGACGAATCAATAAATGGATTAATAAAATTTGAGAAAAGCGATCTAATTATAATTAAGGGGTAAAATAGAGAAACGCGAATGATTCCAGAATATTTTGCCTGATTAAAGGATGTAACTGAATATCCTCCTGAGATTAATGGAAGATGCACACATTAAGGTTATTTTCTTACAATTTCATCTGAAAACAATTGATGAATCAGTGAATGGAAAAATAATATTGGAGAAAAGCGATCTAATTATAATTAAGGCGTAAAATAGAGAAACGCGAAAGTTGCGTGAAAATATTGTCAGATTAGAGGATGTAACTGAATAGCCTCCTGAGATTACTGGAAGATTCACATATTAAGGTTTTTTTTTTTACTATTTCATCTGAAAACAATTGATGAATCAGTGAATGGAATAATAAAATTGGAGAAAACCGATCTATATATAATTAAGGGGTAAAATAGAGAAACGTGAAAGTTTCGTGAATATTTTGCCGGGTTACAGGATGTAACTGAATAGCCTCATGAGATTAATGGAAGATGCACACATTAAGCTTATTTTCTTGCAATTTCATCTGAAAACAATTGATGAATCAATGAATAGAATAATAAAATTGAAGAAAAGCGATCTAATTATAAGTTAGGGGTAAAATAGAGAAACGCGAACGTTTCGAGAATATTTTGCCGGATTACAGGACATAACTGAATAGCATCCTGAGATTAATGGATGATGCACACAATAAGGTTATTTTCTTACAATTTCATCTAAAAGCAGTTGATGAATCAGTGAATGTAATAATAAAATTGGAGGAAACCGATCTATATGTAATTAAGGGTTAAAATAGAGAAACGCGAAAGTTTCGACAATATTTCCCCGGATTACAAAATGTAACTGAATAGCTTCCTGAGATTAATGGAAGTGGCACACATTAAGGTTCTTTTCTTACAATTTCCTCTGAAAACAATTGATGAATCATTGAATGGAATAATAAAATTGGAGAAAAGCGATGTAATTATAATTAAGGGGTAAAATAGACAAACGCAAAAGTTTCGAGAATATTTTGCCGGATTAGAAGATTTAACTGAATAGCCTCCTGAGATTAATAGAAGATGCACACATTAAGGTTATTTTCTTACAATTTCAGCTGAAAACAGTTGACGAATCAATAAATGGATTAATAAAATTTGAGAAAAGCGATCTAATTATAATTAAAGGGTAAAATAGAGAAACGCGAATGATTCCAGAATATTTTGCCTGATTAAAGGATGTAACTGAATATCCTCCTGAGATTAATGGAAGATGCACACATTAAGGTTATTTTCTTACAATTTCATCTGAAAACAATTGATGAATCAGTGAATGGAAAAATAATATTGGAGAAAAGCGATCTAATTATAATTAAGGCGTAAAATAGAGAAACGCGAAAGTTGCGTGAAAATATTGTCAGATTAGAGGATGTAACTGAATAGCCTCCTGAGATTACTGGAAGATTCACATATTAAGGTTTTTTTTGTTACTATTTCATCTGAAAACAATTGATGAATCAGTGAATGGAATAATAAAAGTGGAGAAAACCGATCTATATATAATTAAGGGGTAAAATAGAGAAACGTGAAAGTTTCGTGAATATTTTGCCGGGTTACAGGATGTAACTGAATAGCCTCATGAGATTAATGGAAGATGCACACATTAAGCTTATTTTCTTACAATTTCATCTGAAAACAATTGATGAATCAATGAATGGAATAATAAATTTGGAGAAAGGGATCTAATTATAATTAAGGGGTAAAATAGAGAAACGCGAAAGTTTCGAGAATATTTTGCCGGATTACACGATGTAACTGAATAACCTACTGAGATTAATGGAAGATGCACACATTGAGGTTATTTTCTTACAATTTCATCTGAAAACATTTGATGAATCAATGAATGGAATAATAAAATTGGAGAAAAGTGATCTAATTATAATTAAGGGTTAAAATAGAGAAACGCGAAAGTTGCGTGAAAATATTGTCGGATTACAGGATGTAACTGAATAGCCTCCTGAGATTAATGGAATTTGCAAACATTAAGGTTATTTTCTTACAATTTCATCTGAAAACAATATATGAATGTGTGAATGGAATAATAAATTTGGAGGAATCGATGTAATTAGAATTAAGGGGTAAAATAGAGAAACGCGAAAGTTTCGAGAATATTTTGCCGGATTACAGTATGTAACTGAATATCCTCCAGAGATTAATGGAAGTTGCACACGTTGATGTTATTTTCTTACAATTTCCTCTTAAAAGAATTGATGAATCAGTGAAGGGAATAATAAAATTGGAGAAAAGGTATCTAATTATAATTAAGGGGTAAAATAGAGAAACGCTAAAGTTTCGAGTATATTTTGCCGGATTACTGGATGTAACTGAATAGCCTCCTGAGATTAATGGTAGATGCAAACGTTAAGGTTATTTTCTTACAACTTCATCTGAAAACAATTGATGAATCAGTGAATGGAATAATAAAATTGGAGAAACGCGATCTAATTATAATTAAGGGGTAAAATAGAGAAACGCTAATGTTTCGAGAATATATGCCGGATTACAGGATGTAACTGAATAGCCTCCTGAGATTAATGGAAGATGAATACATTAAGATTATTTTCTTACAATTTCATCTGAAAACAAATAATGAATCAATGAATGGAATAATAAAATTGGAGAAAAGCGATCTAATTTTACTTAAGGGGTAAAATAGAGAAATGCGAAAGTTTCGAGAATATTTTACCGGATTACAGGATGTAACTGAATAGCCTCCTGAGATTAATGGAAGGTGAACACATTGAGCTTATTTTCTCACAATTTCATCTGAAATGAATTGATGAATCAATCAATAGAATAATAAAATTGGAGAAAAGCGATCTAATTATAATTTAGGGGTAAAATAGAGAAACGCTAAAGTTTCGAGTATATTTTGCCGGATTACTGGATGTAACTGAATAGCCTCCTGAGATTAATGGAAGATGCAAACGTTAAGGTTATTTTCTTACAACTTCATCTGAAAACAATTGATGAATCAGTGAATGGAATAATAAAATTGGAGAAACGCGATCTAATTATAATTAAGGGGTAAAATAGAGAAACGCTAATGTTTCGAGAATATATGCCGGATTACAGGATGTAACTGAATAGCCTCCTGAGATTAATGGAAGATGAATACATTAAGATTATTTTCTTACAATTTCATCTGAAAACAATTGATGAATCAATGAATGGAATAATAAAATTGAAGAAAAGCGATCTAGTTATAATTAAGGGGTAAAACAGAGAAACGTGAAAGTTTCGAGAATATTTTGACGGGTTACAGGATGTAACCGAATAGCCTCATGAGATTAATGGAAGATGCACACATTAAGCTTATTTTCTTACAATTTCATCTGAAAACAATTGATGAATCACTGAATGGAATAATAAATTTGGAGAAAAGGGATCTAATTATGATTAAGGGGTAAAATAGAGAAACGCGAAAGTTTTACAGAATATTTTGCTGGATTACAGGATGTAACTGAATAGCCTCCTGAGTTTAATGGAAGATGCACACATTAAGGTTATTTTCTTACAATTTCATCTGAAAACAATTGATGAATCAGTGAATGGAATAATAAAATTGGAGAAAAGCGATCTAATTAGAATTAAGGGGTAAAATAGAGAAACGCGTAAGTTTCGAGATTATTTTGCCGGATTACAGGATGTAACTGAATAGCCTTCTCAGATTAATGGAAGATGCACATATTAAGTTTATTTTCTTACAATTTCATCTGAAAACAATTCATGAATCAATAAATGGAATAATAAAATTGGAGAAAATCGATCTAATTATAATTAAGGGGTAAAATAGAGAAACGCGAAAGTTTCGAGAATATTTTGCCGGATTACAGTATGTAACTGAATAGCTCCCAGAGATTAATGGAAGTTGCACACGTTGATGTTATTTTCTTACAATTACATCTGAAATGAATTGATGAATCAGTGAAGGGAATAATAAAATTGGAGAAAAGGGATCTAATTATAATTATGGGGTAAAATAGAGAAACGCTAAAGTTTCGGGAATATTTTGCCGGATTACAGGATGTAACTGAATAGCCTCCAGAGATTAATGGAAGATGAACACATTAAGGTGATTTTCTTACAATTTCATCTGAAAACAATTGATGAATCAATGAATGGAATAATAATATTGGAGAAAAGCGATGTAATTTTACTTAAGGGGTAAAATAGAGAAACGCGAAAGTTTCGAGAATATTTTGCCGGATTACAGGATGTAACTGAATAGCCTCATGAGATTAATATAAGATGCACACATTAAGGTTATTTTCTTACAATTTCATCTGAAAACAATTGATGAATCAGTGAATGGAATAATAAATTTGGAGAATAGGGATCTAATTATATTTAAGGGGTAAAATAGAGAAACGCGAAAGTTTCGAGAATATTTTGCTGGGTTACAGGATGTAACTGAATAGCCTCCTGAGATTACTGGAAGATGCACATATTAAGGTTTTTTTTGTTACTATTTCATCTGAAAACAATTGATGAATCAGTGAATGGAATAATAAAATTGGAGAAAAGCGATCTAATTATAATTAATGTGAAAAATAGAGAAACGCGAATGTTTCGAGTATATATTGCCGGATTACAGGATGTAACTGAATAGCCTCCAGAGATTAATGGAAGATGCACACATTAAGGTTATTTTCTTACAATTTCATCTGAAAACAATTGACGAATCAATGAATGGAATAATACAATTGGAGAAAAGCGATCTAATTATAATTAATGTGAAAAATAGAGAAACGCGAAAGTTTCGAGTATATATTTCCGGATTAAATGATGTAACTGAATAGCCTCCAGAGATTAATGGAAGATGCACACATTAAGGTTATTTTCTTACAATTTCATCTGAAAACAATTGATGAATCAATGAATGGAATAATAAAATTGGCGAAAAGCGATCTTGTTATAATTGAAGTGTAAAATAGAAAAACGCCAAAATTTAGAGAAACGCGATAGTTTCGAGAATATTTTGCCGGGTTACAGTATGTAACTGAATAGACTCCTGAGATTAATGGAAGATGCACACATTAAGGTTATTTGCTTACAATTTCTTCAGAAAATAATTGATGAATCAGTGAATGGAATAATAAAATTGAAGAAATCGATCTAATTATAATTAATGTGAAAAGTAGAGAAACGCGAATGTTTCGTGTATATATTGCCGGATTACAGGATGTAACTGAATAGCCTCCTGATATTAATGGAAGTGAACACATTAAGCTTATTTTCTGACTATTTCATCTGAAAACCATAGATGAATCTGTGAATGGAATAATAAAATTGCAGAAAAGCGATCTAATTATAATTAACGGGTATAATAGAGAAACGCGAAAGTTTTGAGAATATATTGCCGGATTACAGGCTGTAACTGAATAGCCTTCTGAGATTAATTGAAGATGCACACATTAAGGTTATTTTCTTACAATTTCATCTGAAAACAATTGATGAATCAGTGAATGGATTAATAAAATTTGAGAAAAGCGATCTAATTTTAATTAAGGTATGAAATGAGAAACGCGAAACTTTCTAGAATATTTTGCGGATTACAGGATATAACTGAATAGCCTCCTCAGATTAATGGAAGATGCAACATTAAGGTTATTTTCTTACAATTTCATCTGTAATCAATTGATGAATCAGTGAATGGAATAATAAAATTGGAGAAAACGAACTGTTGAATATTATCTATTTTGCCAGTGGTTTAGCACACAAGTAGGCAAATGTAGCCGAAGCCAAACTGACTTGAGTCATTTATGGAGAAATATATAGCTGAATAAAGACCCCTCATGCAAATGTATTGGGAAGGTCCATTCTAGCAAAATGGACCACCCCATCTGGTGTATTATGTGCTCTCCTTTAAAATAAGGTAAATCAGCTGGCTTGCCTTTACAAGGAAATAGAAGTAGGCAGCCATGTTGGCAGGTAAGTCACTTGACTTCTACATATCCCTCCTCTCACCATTGCGGAAGCATATTGGCCGTTGGGGAGGAATTAATTCCCTATTGCCTGGCTGATTTTACGGGAGTAGTCGGGATAGCGCCCTGGGAATCCTCGTTCTTGATGGCTGTGTTTGAGAAAATTGTCGGCTCAGGTGACACAGGCATGGCGCTTGGTATGGGGTTCTTGATTATGGGTGCTTCATGTTTCCTTAGAACCTACGGTTCCGCAGGGTTATTCTGCCTGATCCTGCAACTCTAATTCTATATTGACGGTTGGGAAGCGTCTCTACTATTCGCCCAGCTATGTCCCATCGACGGCTATTTGGGTTTTGAATGGAGACTGTGTCACCCTTATAAAGTGGGGATAGTACATGTGCAGTACGGTTGTACTTCTCGGTGAGGTCTGCATTGCGTTTGGATAAACTCTGTTCTCGTTTTTGCGCTGCGGCTATCCATTCAGGGTGTGGTTTCTATAACTGTGGGTGCGATGGGATAAAATCTCGAAGACGTCAATGAAGCAGGAGTTGCGCTGGTGATAAGCCAATGCCTTGGATAGGGGTGTTTCTATATTGCAAGATTGCTTGTGCTGCCATGTTATTGTCCAAGGAACCCTGGTATCCTGTGCAGTCTTTTATGAGTCTTTTTACAGTCTTGACTGACAATTCTGCACGTCCGTTAGACTGGGGATAGGCTACTGATGAAATTCTTTGCTTAACAGCCCAGGTTTTTAGGAATTGTTGGAATGAGTAAGCTGAGAATGGCGGTCCACCATCTGTACTAAGTTCCTCAGGTGCACCATATGTTTGGAATATTTCTCTGCAGATTTAAATCAATCTGGAAGCAACCGCTTGCCCTGGCTTGATGCGGTACAGAATGAGCCATCCAGTGAGCCTGTCGGCACAAGAAAGATATGTGAAGGATTTAACCTAAAACAAATCCATTACAATCTGTTGAAATGGCCATTCAGGTGTAGGTGTCATTTGGATTGGTTCATGTGGTAGACTTGGGGCATTCCTTGAACATGTAATGCAATTATACCTGTAATTGCGAATTGAGGCATTCATTCCAGGCCAGTAAACTGAGTCATTGGCACGCGCTTTCATGCCAACTACTCCTTGATGAGCCGAATGTAGGCATTTTAATATGTTCTTGCGCTGGGGGGTTGGTATCACTACTCTCCTGTCAAGTAGTATTAGGCCATTTTCATTGCTTAGGCGGTTACGAACTTCCCAGCATTCCCGGATTGTAGGTGGTGTTGCTTGACGACTGTTTGGAAAACCATTGTCTATGGTTTTCCGTAATAGGGTGTATTGTGTGTCTTCTTGACCAGCAAAACGAATGTGGTCAGGGGAAGTTATGGCAGGATTATCATCTAATTGAGATATTGATGTGAGAGCTGTCAATCTCATTGTTGCACAAGTCTCATCTGATTCATCAATTTCTATAAGGGAGGGTTCTATGGAGAATGTATCAAGTAGACTTTGTACTGTAGTGACTGGATTGCGGGAAATAGCATCAGAGGCTCTGTGCCATTTTCTAGGGCAGTGTTGCATGGTGAAACGATATCTCAAGCTTTTCTCTTTGAGTCGGAATAGGCGAGGGTTGTGAATTTTGCTGATATCTGGATCACCAAAAAGTCCTTTGAGTGGTTCATGGTCGGTCACGACTATAACGTTTGGGCAACCTAGTATGAATATGCGGCACTTTTCAAGTGTCCAGCTGATAGCTGCTGCTTCACCTTCTATAGGTGCATATCTTTGCTCAGCCTCAGTACAGAATCTGCTTCCAACAAACACAAGATGCCAGCCTTCAGGGCAACAGACAGGGGCTCGTTCGATTGCACATGTGCAGTGTTTCTGAAGAAGTAAAAATCCCATGCCGTCTTTACTCCAGTCAGAAGCTAAGCAGGTAATTCTGTTGATGTCAAATGTTGAGACGCCCCGCTTTACTAGTTCAACAATGACCTGCTTTGATTCCTGAAATTCTTTCTCAAGGGTCTGGTTCCAGGTGAATTTTGAGTTTTTTTTGACAAGGTCCCGAAAAGGTAGGATAATGGCACTTAATGAATATGCCCAGGCAAGTTGGTATACCAGTCCAAACCAAGACCTTGCATCGGTGATGGTTTTCGGAACAGGTAAATTTAAAATAGCATTAAGCATAGATTCAGAGGGAGATACTCCCGATGCAGTTATTTGAAGGCCACCACTTGAAGCACCCATAATCAAGACCCCCATAAAAAGCGCCATGCCTGTGTCACCTGAGCCGACAATTACGGATACATGCAGACCACATCAATCTGCCAAAGTCTCGGAAAATGGTGACATTACATTACAAAATAAACCAGCGTCCCAGGGCCCTACTCAATCACAGCAAGTTACTTACCTGCCAACATGGCTGCCTCCTTCTATTTCCTTGTAAAGGCAAGCCAGCTGATTTTACCTTATTTTATAGGAGAGCGCCTAATACACCAGTTGGGTTGATCCATTTTAATTTGCTGTGGGTTGTCATAGTCATAGGCGTGGGGAAGTGAGGAGACAGTATGCCAACATCAATACAGGCAGCCTTGCTAAAATATATCTTATCGATGTTATTGCAGATGTACAATGCTTGATTTGTCGACATTTCTCCAACACTAAATTGAATAGGCAACCATCCCTGGATTATAAGGGTTGAGCCACCCACAGCACGAATAACTTTCTTTGATGGGATCAAGTTACTTCCTTGAGACCCATGCTATGTAGGTGCTTCGGTCCTCCAAGGCAGATGGTGGCCCCACTGTCTGGGAAGATTTTCAAACGAGTGCTTTGATTACCTGGAATATCTTCAGGATTTCTGGGGTCTGGCCTTGGAGAGAATGGGACCAGTGTTGCTTCTATCTCAACAACACTATTTTTGTTAGAGGACACATATGAGCCTGTCTCCTTGTCAAACTCTACATGTGCAATCAAACTGTCCATGTTAGCTTCATCGTCTTGGAAGCCTCTCACTTTACTAGAGCGATTTCTTGATCGGCAAACTTTTGAAAAATGACCTTGGTTGCCACACAAGTCACAGGTCTGATTCCAGGCAGGACATGCCTGTTGGCGGGTGCTGGTTCCTGGGATGCCATGCTTGTGGCTACCACATCCACTACAGCGGAACTTGTTTTGTTTTATAATCAGTTTTGGGGGGCTTCTGGATTGAGGGGAATTTTTTTCCACTTGTGTTGATTTTTCTTTGCGATAGGTTGATGCACGCAATGCTGACATTTCAGTTGTCCCTGCCATTCGTGCTTGGTCACGCAGTGCTGCCTCGAATGCCTCAGCATGGTTGATGTTTTGGTCAAGGGTCTTCAATGAGCTGGCCTTTGCTAATAAATCTGCTTGGAGAGCATCATTTGCTGTGCCTCTGACCAGCTGGTCAGAGGCACAGATATATGGTATAGATGTCAGATAGGTCATGACTGCAAATGGGACATGTGAAGTCACAATCCTGTGCTGTACCCTTAAGGCGGACAACAAATTGCTGGATTGATTCGCCTGGTCCCTGGGAAATCGAAGCAAAAGACAATCTATGAACCATAGGGTTCGATTTTTGGGTAACTAATGCCTCCAACATGTTCAGGAGTCTGTTTGGTTTTTCCGAGAAACATTTGGGGTATGTATTGATGATCGACGTTTGCACAGTCTCATCAGCACAGTTGTATAAATGGATGTTGGTCTGTGTAGGGGGCATGTTTGTCATTTGCACAAATACCTCCCAATCAATTCTGAACTTTCGGAATTGCTGTAATGTCATCTCTGAATGGAGCTGGGGGAGTTTGGCTGCAGGGGCCTTCGTGTAGCTGTCTGATGTCAAAGGTTGCTCCTTTGATAGCTTAAGGATAGCTAGGGCATGTCCCATGGTTGTGACACCTAGTTCTCTAAGGATTTCCCGGTCTATCATAGAGAGGCTATCCTTAGTAATATTCTCTTTCACAAACGATTCAGCATAGGTTTTGTCAGAGTCGGTAGGAATGCCAATTTTGATAAGTAGCTCTTGCCAGTCATCGTATCCTGTTCGCAGCGCCATGTTGAATATTAGCTCGTTTGCCAGTGGTTTAGCACACAAGTAGGCAAATGTAGCCAAAGCCAAACTGACTTGAGTCATTTATGGAGAAATATATAGCTGAATAAAGACCCCTCATGCAAATGTATTGGGAAGGTCCATTCTAGCAAAATGGACCAACCCAACTCGTGTATTAGGCGCTCTACTATAAAATAAGGTAAAATCAGCTGGCTTGCTTTTACAAGGAAACAGAAGGTTTTCACTTCTTTTTTCTTGTTTAACCTTTTTAGACATATTCCTGTCTGTTTGGATTAATTACCTTTTGAAATTTTGACTGCCTTTATTTTTGATTTAATTTTACCGCTTTTCTAACGTTACTTTTTGACTTTTTTGTTAAATTTTTCATTTTTTTAACGTTCGTTTTTATTTTTGACTATTGTTTAAATCTTTGATTTTTTTCCGTTTTTAATTCCTTACCCGCTTTTTTTAAAGTTACTTCATTTTTTGCTTTTATTTATTCCATTATTATTTAACTTTTTGATTTTCTGTTACGTTTTATTTTTTAAATTTATTTTCTTTCCGAGTTCACACCCCGGAGTTTATCTGTTTATTTTTCGTCTTTACGATTCTCGTCCAAACTTTTTTATTTGTTTATTATGTGTTAATTATTTCTGTGTTTTTCATTTAAATTTCTGTAAAAGTTTTGCGTTTTTATCTGTTAATTACGTGTGTTTAATATTTGTTTTTTTGTGTTTAATTTGTAAATTTCTGGGCTTTTATTTGCTTATTTAACGTTTTTGTTTTTGGGTTGACCGGTTTTGTATCGGCAGCCATATTGTAAATTGTCACGTTTTTAGTTTCGTATTTTATTTTGTATTGCGTTTTCTCTTAATTTTCCGTTTATAATTTTTCTTTTTATTGTGTAATTTGTTGCTTTCTTGCCTGTAGTCCTTTTAATTTATTGTTCTTTCTTCGTTTTTGTGAACTGTGTTTACGTCCTCTCGTCTGTCTTACGTCTATTTGTTCTGCGTTTTTATTTGTTTAAAGTTGTTAATTGCTTAGGCGAAACTTTTTCGTCTTTAATTTTTTTTTTTTTACTAGTTTAAATTAGTATCGCTTTTATTTACTTTTTACCCCCCATATTTATTTATTTATTCTCCTACCACCCCTCCCCATCCCTTTTCTCCTCCTCTTCACTTTTCTCCTGCCTCCCCTCCCCTTCCTTTTTTCCTATCAACCCTCCCCTTCCCCTTCTGTAAAAAATGGAAAAAAAACCAAGAGCAGTGCCGTCCTTCCTAATTAAAAAAAAAGAAACCGGTAATCCCGGATTTTAAGAAAACTTCAAAAAAACATTTGTTCAGCATTAAAAAGAAACCACCCGACAAAAATGATACAAATGAGTACCCTTTCCTTGTTCCTTCAAATGAAGAGATGTTGAATGCTCTTAAAAAAGCTGCGGAAACATCCGAGGAAAAAAAGAATGAAGACCTTCCAATTAAAGGAAGTCGAGAAAAGACCCATTGAAGTTGAGAAGAATAAGAATTCAGAGTCCGGGGAATTGCCCTCTTGTTGGTCGTCCCCACCGAGTTGCATAATCAATGTTGCGGAGTTCTTGGAGCGGGCCAAGAGTTACGCTCACCTTGTCGTGGAAGGTGGACTCTTGGAAGACGCCCAAGAATTAAGAAAAATTGAGAAAAGTATTGTGTCGGTCTTTGTCGTGGACAAGCCTTCGCGCAAAATTTGTCTCTCGACAAAAGACACAGTGTTAAAATCAATGGAGTCCCTGGGGTTCAAGCCCCTTAGAACCGTTAAGGTAGCAAAATTTTTCATGTGGGACGTATTGCTACCCACTGCTGAAGATTGCGTAGCTGCTTCAAGTTGTGATTTGATCACAAAAGATTACATTCTGCGCACGGAGTATGAAGGGCGAAGAAGGACCAGAGTAGCAATATACGAGGTCCCTCCTCAGGTTATACCCCTCGGCATACTCCGAGTCCTTCCCCCATTAAAAACCCTGAAATGCCCCCTCCCGCAACAAAAAGGCAAAGAAGTCCTTCCCAGGACTCAAAAGAAAGAAAGAAAAAAACAGGAAAACAGCTTTTTCACACAGGGAAGGATACCTGTAGGATTTCCCCGGCCCAGGCAGAAAGAACCAAAGACTACGGGAATCGTATAAAAGATTTGAAGTACCTGCTTTCAATTGGGCACTTCGGAGACAAAGAGGTCGAAGACCCTCACAATTTTCCCAATGCCCGGAGAGTACTCACGGTTATGAGAACAGGGACTGGAGCTCGTCAGGCATGGGCTATGTTGGAGGAGGCGATTTGTTCCTTTAAAATATCTCCTCCTATTGCCATCACCGAGAGTGAAAAGCTGAATTATTTGAAAAAATTTTGTGCAGGGAGGGTCCCAGTTTTAGTTCACCCCTCCCTTTATAGAGCTTTAAAATTGACTTTTCCTTGGGATATAGGCAGTCTCTCTCAAGACGGCTCCATCAACAATGAGATGGGCCACGGTTCGTTGGGAGAGGCTGTCGGTATCCTTACCCCGACAATGTTCAAACCAGTGTCTCAACACTAATTAGGTCTTTCAATGGCTCTCTGGTTAGCAAGTCTAAATGTCCGGGGCCTGAGGTCGGAGTCCCGAAGGGCCAGACTCGATCGCGATCTTCAGGGCCTCGGGGTGGATATATGTTGCGTGCAGGAGACCCGGCTTTTATCTCGCGTCCTATCTTCAGCATGTTTTGATGGACGCTCGAGGGGTGTTTCCTGGCTGGTGAGCAACTCTCTGGATGCGGTGTGTGCTCTTGTCTTCGCGGATCCGGCGGGCAGGCTTTGCGTGCTGGATATTACCATAAAGTAGAAAGGTCTTCGTCTCATTGGGGTTTATGCGCCCAATGACCACACTCAGCAGCCTGGTTTGTTTCGGCAGATCGAGCCGTTTTTGAGGACTTCTCGTTCGGTAGTTTTAGCGGGTGATTGGAACGCCGTCCTTGATCCCGTTATAGATCGCATAAGGCAAAAACCGGGTACTAACAATCCGGAAGTGAAATCGTTTCGGGCCTTTATCGACAGGTTTGATCTCGTCGATAAGTATCGAAATGAGCACCCCCGGGAGGTAGCGTGGACTTGGACTAGGGGCGGCAGCTCGGATACGGTGGTCAGCGCAAGGTACATCGATCGAGTTCTAGTTAAGAGTGTCGAAGTAGGGCTCTTAGAATGTCCAAGTTTCCATTATATAGTTTACTCGGATCATAGGCTTGTCCGGGTTCGGGTAAACTTAGCTAAGCCTAGGGTTAAGATGGCTGGTTATTGGAAATTAAACTCATCATTATTTGGTGAGCAAGATTTCCGGGACCAGCTTTTACTAATGTTACAGCGGGAATTGTCGGGGGCTGTGGTTGGGAATAAGTGGTGGGATGTTCTGAAATCCAAACTTAGGTCTTTTGCTGCTGATTATAGTCGACGACTCAACCTAGCTAGGTTAGCAGCGCAAATGTCTCTAGAAGCCAAAGTAGATCGGGCGATCAAATCCCGTGATAGTGGGGACGTAGCCTTAGCTAGGGCGGAGCTGGCCTCCTTGCTTATCAAGAAGGATCAAGCTCTAGTAGTTAGGGCTAGGATAAAAAGAATGTCTTGCGAGGCTACGAATATGGCCGCTTCATTGCGTTCAGAGGAAGCTTGTAGGGCAACTAGTCGGCATATCGATCGCATCACATTGCCGGACAAGCGGACTGTGACTACAGACGCGGGCATTTGCGAGGCTTTTCGTGATTACTTTCAGGAACTTTTCAACTGCTCAATTTGACGCCTATTTAGCCGACTTTAGCCGACTTTCCCCGCCTTAAGGCGGCTGTAGCGGCTAGGTGCGAGGGGCCCATAACAGAGTCTGAGACCTGGGATGCGCTGAAGCAGGTTGGCCTGGACAAGACTCCGGGATTATATGGTCTTCCCTATGAAATGTACTTGAGGCAGTCGCCCGTCTTTGTCCCTCTGCTGGCACTGATTTTTAACAACTGGATGAAGCAGGGGTCTATTCCTCAACGCTTCACCAGGGGTGTGATCAAGTTGCTTCGCAAGAAGAAAGACGGTGGGGATGGGGTAGATAATTATCGGCCTTTGACGATGTTAAATACAGAGTTGAAGATTTTAGCCAAGGTCTTAGCTGACCGTTTGCAGGTTGTCCTCTCTAGTCTGATTGGCCCCGAGCAGACTTGTGCTGTGAAGGGCAGGGCTATTCAGGACAACCTTCATTTGGTACGTTTGATCATCGAGAAAGTCGATAGTGATGCCGCGTTGATCAATTTAGATCAGTCCAAGGCTTTCGATAGGGTTGACCATCGATTTCTGGAGGCTGTCCTTTCGGCCGCCGGTTTCGGGCCGCACTTTCGCACTTGGATCCGACTGCTGTATGCGTCCCCCGGTGCGCTGGTGGAAGTGAATGGGGTAAGATCGAAGCCTTTCATTTTGTCTCGCTCCATTCGTCAGGGTTGTCCGCTGTCTCCATTGCTTTACGTTCTTGCGCTGGAACATTTCCTGCGTAAGTTGAAGACGAATCCGGTCCTTCGCGGAATTTCCTTACCTGGTGCTACCACCTCGGCCAGGTACTCCGCCTATGCTGATGACGTTTCGGTTCTGGTGTCGAGTAGGGGCGAAATTAACGAAGTCGGCAAAGAAATCAAGGGTTATGAGATGGTGACGGTGGCCAGGATCAACCGCGATAAGTCTGTTGGGTTGCGGTTGGGTTCGTGGAGGGGAGTTTCTCTTTCCGGACCTTTCCTCTGGATGGACGGGCCGGTCAAGATACTCGGCGTCTGGTTCGGTCCCGACCTCTTGTTGGAGATGAATTGGTCGGAGGTGCAAGAGAAGTCCGAGCTCGCAGTTCGTCTGTGGTCTCGGAGAAATCTTTCCTTGAAGGCGAGGGCGGAAGTATGTGGCTCGTACATCTACCCGATTCTCCTTTACCGACTCTCCGTGCTTCCACTCCCGTCTAACACTTTGCTGGCGTTAGTAAGGCTCCTGTTCTCCTTCTTGTAGGGAGGCAGGGCCGCCGCGGTTAGTCGCGAGATCTGTTACCTCCATCCCTCTGATGGCGGTCTGGGGGTGCCTTGCGTTGAGACTCGTCGACATACGCTTCGTATTACTCTTCTAGACCGGATGTGTATGCAACTGGATGAGAACGGCGAATTCTGGAAGGAAGACATCCATAAACATTTTCCATCCTTGAGAAATGTGCGCTCGTGTGAGGAGGAGTCCGGCCGTATTCCTCGAGGCGAGGGCTCTTTCTATCACGAATGTCGGTTGGCCCTCAAGCGACTCTTACGGGCGAAGGATGGCCTCTCCGACGTCCAGCCGTTGTCCCGTAAGGCATTATATCAGGTGTTAGTGAGGGGGAACGTTCAAGATGATCTGATTGACGAGCTCGGGCTGACGAAGCGGGAGGCTCGCTACATATGGCCTTGGGCGCCCTCTGAGTCGCCAAAAGACATCGCGCAGCGGGTTTCGCAAAGTCGCCAAACTGCGTTCGCTGCAGTGGGGAGGTTGAGACCATTGATCACGCCTTCTTTCAATGTAGTGTCGTAGTTCCGTTGTGCAAGTTCGTTGAAGATCTCATGGTTCGCATGCTGCGCGGAAAGTTCTTTGTCCTCGAGGCCAGTTCCGTCTGTAGCAATATAGTACCGCCGTTGACTAAGGCTGAGCACTACGTGTTCCTTTGCTTACTGGGTGTTATGCGAGTCGTGATATGGACGACGCGACAGAAGGAATTTCATGGGGACGAGAAGTTTACGTCTTCCCAACTGATCTTGTTCTTTAAGCATCAGCTTAAAGTCAAGATCAGGACGGAAAGGAAGCGACTCCATCCATTGGAATTTAGCGAAAGGTAGGTCAGTCTTGCGCGTCTCTGCAGAGTGAAAGGTGCTGACTTGGAGTGACTGTTTGATGATGGTTAGGCATTAAGGATTTTGGGAATACTGGGGTGAACATTGGTAACCCCTCCCTTGTATAGGTTAGTTTAGGTCGGTCTTGTTTTAGTTACCTTTTTCTTTTTTTTCAGGTTTAACTTAGCTAGGGTATGTATGCTCATTGGACCCCCTTTTATTTCTGACCCTATTTTTTTTCTTTTGTTTAATTCCCCATCCCTCCCATCGTTAGGTGGTTAGTGATATCAGTTCTCTGGTGGGTGCGGGGCGCCTTTCGTTTCGAGTGTGTCTTTCGTATTTGTTGTTGTGTCTGATTGAGTCTGTGTTTGTAGCGAGTGCATGGATTGTACGAATGTTTTATATATTTTTTCAAGTCCCGCATCGATTTCGTCCAGTTAACTGATGTTTCTACCACAGTTAGGGCTGTGGGGGGTTTTACTACTAACAAAAAAGTTTTGTTTAGTTTCTTGTATATAGTTTTGTATTCATTGTATATTTTCATTGGGGTTTTTAGTTGTTATTTTATTCCCATCCCCCCCACAGAAAATGATTTGTATATATGGGGACTAGTTAGAACTTCATAGAGTCTCTGTGGAATTTTGGTGGATGTAGTAAGTATGGTATGTAATGGATGCGTCGTTTTGGTGAAAGGAACATTGTTTGTATGTTTGGGTTAGTGATTGCGGCTAGCTAAGATTAAAGTTAAGACAGAAGATGACCATCCTTGCCCCCTTTCCCCATTTTTTGGCTTTGTGCCGTATTTGTACTCTTGTACAATAAATAATTTACAAGGAAATAGAAGGAGGCAGGCATGTTGGCAGGTAAGTCACTTGACTTCTACACGAACTAATTATAATTAAGGTGTAAAATAGAGAAACGCGAAAGTGTCGTGAATATTTTGCCGGATTACAGGATGTAACTGAATAGCTTCCTCAGATTAATGGAAGATGCCCACATTAAGGTTATTTTCTTACAATTTCATCTGAAAAAAATTGATGAATCAGTGAATGGAATAATAAATTTTATAGAAAAGCGATCTAATTATAATTAAGCGGTAAAATAGAGAAAAGCGAATGTTTCGGGTACATATTGCCGGATTACAGCATGTAACTGAATAGCGTCGGGAGATTAATCGAAGAGGCACACATTAAGGTTATTTTCTTACAAATTCATCTGAAAACAATAGATGAATCAGTGAATGTAATAATAAAATTGCAGAAAATCGATCTAATTATAATTAAGGGGTGAAATAGAGAAACGCGAAAGTTTCGGGAATGTTTTGCCGCGATACAGGATGTAACTGAATAGACTGCTGAGATTAATGGAAGGTGCACACATTAAGGTAATATTCTTACCATTTCATCTGAAAACAATTGATGAATCTGTGAATGGAATAATAAAATTCGAGAAAAGCGATCTAATTATAATTAAGGGGTAAAATAGAGAAACTCGTAAGTTTCGAGAATATTTTGCCGGATTATAGGATGTAACTAAATCGCCTCCTGAGAATAATGGAAGATGCCCACATTAAGGTTATTTTCTTACAATTTCATCTGAAATCAATAGATGAATCAATGAAAGGAATAATAAAATTTGAGAAAAGCGATCTAATTATAATTATGGAGTAAAATAGAGTAACGTCAATGTTTCGAGAATATTTTGCCCTATTATAGGATGTAACTGAATAGCCTCATGAGATTAATGGAAGATGCACACTTTAAGGTTATTTTATTACAATTTCATGTGAAAACTATTGTTGAATCAGTGAATGGAATAATAAAATTGGAGAAAAGCGATCTAAGTATAATTAAGGTGTAAAATAGAGAATCGCGAAAGTTTCGAGAATATTTTGCCGGATTACAGGATGTAACTAAATAGCCTCCTGAGATTAATGGAAGTTGCACTCATTAAGGTTATTTTCTTACAATTTCATCTGAAAACAATTGATGAATCAGTGAATGGAATAATAAAATTACAGAAAAGCGATCTAATTATAATTAAGGGGTAATATAGAGAAACGCAAACGTTTCGAGAATATTTTGCCGGATTACAGAAAGTAGCTGAATAGCCTCCTGAGATCAATGCAAGATGCACACATTAAGGTTAATTTCTTACAATTTCATCTGAAATCAATTGATGAATCAGTGAATGGATTAATAAAATTGGAGAAAATCGATCTAATTGTAATTATGGGGTAAAATAGAGAAACGCGAAAGTTTCGAGTATATTTTGCCGGATTACAGGATGTAACTGAATAGCCTCCTTAGATTAATGGAAGATGCACACATTAAGGTTATTTTCTTACAATAACATCTGAAAATAAATGATGAATCAGTGAATGGAATAATAAAATTGGAGAACAGGGATCTAATTATAATTAAGGGGTGAAATAGAGAAACGCGAAAGTTTCGAGAATATTTTGCCGGATTACAGGATATAACTGAATAGCCTCCTGAGATTAATGGTTAATTCACTTATTAATGTTATTTTCTTACAATATCATCAGAAAACAATTGATGAATCAGCAGTGAATGGAATAATAAAATTGGAGAAAAGCGATCTAATTATAATTACGGCGTAAAACAGAGAAACGCGAACGTTTCGAGAATATTTGGTCGGATTACAGAATAATACTGAATAGCCTCTTGAGATTAATGGAAGATGCACACATCAAGTTTTTTTCTTACAATTTCTTGTGAAAACAATTGATGAATCAGTGAATGGAAAAATAAAATTGGAGAAAAGCGATCTAATTATAATTAAGGGGTAAAATATTGAAACGTGAAAGTTTCGAGAAAATTTTCCCGGATTACGGGATATAACTGAATAGCCTCCACAGATTAATGGAAGATGCACACATTAAGGTTATTTTCTTACAATTTCATCTGAAAAAAATTGATGAATCAATGAATGGAATAATAAAATTTGAGAAAAGCGATCTAATTATAATTAAGTGGTAAAATTGAAAAACGCGAAAGTTACAGAATATTTCCCGGATTACAGGATATAACTGAATAGACTCCTGACATTAATGGAAGATGCACACATTAAGGATATTTTTTACAATTTCATCTGAAAACAATTGATGAATCAGTGAATGGAATAATAAAATTCGAGAAAACATATCTAATTAAAATTAAGGGGTAAAAGAGATAAACACGAAAGTTTCGAGAATATTTTGCCTGATTACAGGATGTTTACTGAATTGCCTCCTGAGATTAATGGAAGATGCACACATTAAGCTTATTTTCTTACAATTTCATTGAAAACATTTGATGAATCAACGAATGGAATAATAAATTTGGAGAAAAGCGATGTAATTATAATTAAGGCCTAAATAGTGAAACGCGAAATTTTCGAGAATATTTTGCCGGATTACATGATATAACTGAATAGCCTCCTGAGAGTAATGGAAGATGCACACATTAAGGTTATGTTCTTACAATTTCATCTAAAAAAAAGTGATGAATACGTGAATGGAATAATAATATTTGAGAAAAGCGATCTACTTATAATTAAGTGGTAAAATAGAGAAACGCGAATGTTCGTGAATATTTTGCCGGATTACAGTATATAATTGAATAGCCTCCTGAGATTACTGGAAGATGCACACATTAAGGTTATTTTCTTACAATTTCATCAGAAAAAAATTGATGAATCAGTTAATGGAATAATAAAATTGGAAAAAAGCGATCTAATTATAATTAAGGGGTAAAATAGTGAAACGCGAAAGTTCCGAGAATATTTTGACGGATTACAGGATATAACGGAATAGCTTCCTGAGATTAATGGAAGATGCACACATTAAGGTTATTTTCTTAAAATTTCATCTGAAAACAATTGATGAATCAGTCAATGGAATAATAAAATTGGAGAAAAGCGATCTAATAATAATTAAGGGGTAAAATAGAAAAACGCGAAAGTTACAGAATATTTCCCGGATTACAGGATATAACTGAATAGACTCTTGACATTAATGGAAGATGCACACATTAAGGTTATTTTTTTACACTTTCATCTGAAAACAATTGATGAATCAGTGAATGGAATAATAAAATTCGAGAAAACATATCTAATTATAATTAAGGGGTAAAATAGAGAAACGACAAAGTTTCGAGAATATTTTGCCGTATTACAGTATATAACTGAATATCCTCCTGAGATTAATGGAAGATGCACACATTAAGGTTATTTTCATACAATTTCATTTGAAAACAATAGATGAATCAGTGAATGGAATAATAAAATTGGAGAAAAGCGATCTAATTATAATTAAGGGGTAAAATAGAGAAACGCGAAAGTTTCGTGAATATTTTGCCCGATTACAGGATGTATCCGAATAACCCCCATAGATTAATAGATGATGCACACATTAAGGTTATTTTCTTACAATGTCATTTGAAAACAATTGATGAATCAGTGAATGGAATAATGAAAATGGAGAAAAGAAATCTAATTATAATTAAGGGGTAAAATTGAGAAACGCGAAAGTTCCGAGAATATTTTGCCAGATTACAGGATGTAAGTGTATAGCCTCCTGAGATTAATAAAAGAAGCACACATTAAGGTTGTTTTCTTACAATTTCATCTGAAAACAATTGAGGAATCAGTGAATGGAATAATAAAATTGGAGAAAAGCGATCTAATTATAATTAAGTGGTAAAATAGAGAAACGCGAAAATTTCGAGAATATTTTGCCTGATTGCAGGATGTAACTGAATAGCCTCCTGGGATTAAATGAATTTGCACACATTAAGGTTATTTTCTTACAATTTCAGCTGAAAACTATTGATGAATCAGTGAATGGAATAATAAAATTGGAGAAAAGCGATCTAATTATAATTAAGGGTTAAAATAGAGAAACGCGAAAGTTCCGTGAATATTTTGCCGGATTACAGGATATAACTGAACAGCCTCCTGAGATTAATGGAAATTGCACACATTAAGGTTATTTTCTTTCAATTTCATCTGAAAAAAATTGATGAATATATGAATGGAATAATAAAATTGGAGAAAAGCGATCTAATTTTAAATAAGGGGTAAAATAGAGAAACGCTTAAGTTTCGAGAATATATTTCCGGATTACAAGATGTAATGGAAATAGCCTCCTGAGATTAATGGAAGATGCACACATTAAGGTTATTTTCTTAAAATTTCAACAGAAATCAATTGATGAATCAGTTAATGGAATAATAAATTTGGAGAAAAGCGATCTAATTATAATTAAGGTGTAAAATAGAGAAACGCTAAAGTTTCGAAAATATGTTGCCGGATTACAGGATGTAACTGAATAGCCTCCTGAGATTAATGGAAGATGCACACATCAAGGTTATTTCCTTACTATTTGATCTGAAAACAATTGATGAATAAATGAATGGAATAATATAATTGGAGAAAAGCGATCTAATTATAATTAAGGGGTAAAATAGAAAAACGCGAAAGTTACAAGAATATTTTGCCGGGTTACAGGATGTAACTGAATAGTCTCCTGAGATTAATGGAAGATGAACACATTAAGGTTATTTTCTTACAATTTCAACTGAAAACAATTGATGAATAAATGAATGGAATAATAAAATTGGACAAAAGCGATCTAATTATAATTAAGGGGTAAAAGAGAGAAACGCTAAAGTTCAGATAATATTTTGCCGGATTACAGGATGTAACTGAATAGCCTTCTGAGGTTAATGGAAGATGCACACATTAAGTTTATTTTCTAACAATTTCATCTGAAAATAATTGATGAATCAATGAATGGAATAAAAAAATTGGAGAAAAGCGATCTAATTATAATTAAGGGTTAAAATAGAGAAACGCGACAGTTCCGAGAATATTTTGCCGGATTACAGGATGGAACTGAATAGCCTCCAGAGATTAATAGAAGATACACACATTAAAGTTATTTTCTTACAATTTCATCTTAAAACAATTGATGAATCAATGAATGGAATAATAAATTTGGAGAAAAGCGACCTAATTATAATTAATAGGTAAAATAGAGAAACACGAAAATTTCGAGAATATTTTGCCGGGTTACAGGATGTAACTGAATAGCCTCCTGAGATTAATGGTAGATGCACACATTAAGGATATTTTCTTAAAATTTCATCTGAAAACAATTCATGAATCAGTGAATGGATTAATAAAATTGGAGAAAAGCGATCTAATTATAATTAGGGGTAAAATAGAGAAACGCGAAAGTTTCTTGAATATATTGCCGGATTACAGGATGTAACAGAATAGTCTCCTGAGATTAATGGAATATGCACACATTAAGGTTATGTTGTTATAATTTCATCTGAAAACAATTGATGAATCAATGAATGAAATAATAAAATTGGAGAAAAGCGATCTAATAATAATTAAGGGGTAAAATAGAGAAACGCGAAAGTTTCGAGAATATTTTGCCGTATTACAGTATATAACTGTATAGCCTCCTGAGATTAATGGAAGATGCACACATTAAGGATATTTTCTTAAAATTTCATCTGAAAACAATTGATGAATCAGTGAATGGATTAATAAAATTGGAGAAAAGCGATCTAATTATAATTAAGGTCTAAAATAGAGAAACGCTAAAGTTTCGAGAATATGTTGCCGGATTACAGGATGTAACTGAATAGTCTCCTGAGATTAATGGAAGATGAACACATTAAGGTTTTTTCTTACAATTTCATCTGAAAATAATTGATGAATCAATGAATGGAATAATAAAATTGGAGAAAAGCGTTCTAATTATAATTAAGGGTTAAAATAGAGAAACGCGACAGTTCCGAGAATATTTTGGCGGATTACAGGATGGAACTGAATAGCCTCCAGAGATTATTAGAAGATACACACATTAAAGTTATTTTCTTACAATTTCATCTTAAAACAATTGATGAATCAATGAATGGAATAATAAATTTGGAGAAAAGCGACCTAATTATAATTAATAGGTAAAATAGAGAAACACGAAAATTTCGAGAATATTTTGCCGGGTTACAGGATGTAACTGAATAGCCTCCTGAGATTAATTGAAGATTCACACATTAAGGTTATTTTGTTACAATTTCATCTGAAAACAATTGATGAATCAATGAATGGAATAATAAAATTGGAGTAAAGCGATCTAATTATAATTAAGGGGTAAAATAGAGAAACGAGAAAGTTTCGAGAATATTTTGCCGTATTACAGTATATAACTGAATATCCTCCATAAATTGATAGAAGATGCAAACATGAAGGTTATTTTCTTACAACTTCATCTGAAAACAATAGATGCATCAATGAATGGAACAATAAAATTGGAGAAAAGCGATCTAATTATAATTAAGGGGTAAAATAGAGAAACGCTAAAGTTCCGAGAACATTTTGCCGGATTACAGGATGAAACTGAATAGCCTTCTGAGATTAATGGAAGATGCACACATCAAGGTTATTTTCTTACAATTTCATCTGAAAACAATAGATGAATCAATGAATGGAATAATAAAATTGGAGAAAAGCGATCTAATTTTAATTAAGGGGTAAAACACAGAAACCTGAAAGTTTCAAGAACATTTTGCCGGATTACAGGATGAAACTGAATAGCCTCCTGAGATTAATGGAAGATGCACACATTAAGGTTATTTTCTTACAATTTCATCTGAAAACAATTGATGAATCATTTAATGCAATGATAAAATTGGAGAAATCGATCTAATTATAATTAAGGGGTAAAATAGAAAAACTCGAAAGTTTCGAGAATATTTTGCCGGATTACAGGATGTAAATGAATTGCCTCTTGAGATTAATGGAAGATGCACACATTAATGTAATTTTCTTACAATTTTATCTGAAAACAATTGATGAATCAATGAATGGAATAATAAAATTGGAGAAAAGCGATCTAATTATAATTAAAGGGTAAAATAGAGAAACGCGAACGTTTCCAGAATATTTTGCCGGATTACAGGATGAAACTGAATAGCCTCCTGAGATTAATGGAAGATGCACACATTAAGGTAATTTTCTTACAATTTCATCTGAAAATATTTGATGAATCAGTGAATGGAATAATAAAATGGGAGAAAAGCGATCTAATTATAATTAAGGGGTAAAATAGAGTAACGCGAAAGTTTCGAGAATATTTTGCCGGGTTACAGTATATAACTGAATAGCCTCCTGAGATTAATGGAAGATGCACACATTAAGGTTATTTTCTAACAATTTCATCTGAAAACAATTGATGAATCAGTGAATGGAATAATAAAATTGGAGAAAAGCGATCTAATTATAATTAAGGGGTAAAATAGAGAAACGCTAAAGTTCCGAGAATATTTTGCCGGATTAAGGATGTAACTGAATAGCCTCCTGAGATTAATGGAAGATGCTCACATTAAGGTTATTTTCTCACAATTTTATCTGAAAACAATTGATGAATCAATGAATGGAATAATAAAATTGCAGAAAAGCGATCTAATTATAATTAAAGGGTAAAATAGAGAAACGCGAACGTTTCCAGAATATTTTGCCGGATTACAGGATGAAACTGAATAGCCTCCTGAGATTAATGTAAGATGCACACATTAAGGTTATTTTCTTACAATTTCATCTGAAAACAATTAATGAATCAGTGAATGCAATAATAAAATTGGAGAAAAGCTATCTAATTAAAATTAAGGGGTAAAATAGAGAAACGCGAATGTTTCGAGAATATTTTGCCGGATTACCGGATATAACTGAATAGCCTCTTGAGATTAGTGGAAGATGAACACATTGAGATTGTTTTCTTACAATTTCATCTGAAAACAATTGATGAATCAGTGAATGAAATAATAAAATTGGAGAAAAGCGATCTTATTATAATTAAGGGGTAATATTGAGAAACGCGAAAGCTTCGAGAATATTTTTCCGGATTACAGGTTATGACTGAATAGCCTCGTCAGATTAATGGAAGATGCACAAATTAATGTTATATTCTTACAATTTCATCTGAAAACAATTGATGAGTCAGTGAATGGAATAATAAAATTGGAGAAAAGCGATCTAGTTATAATTAAGTGGTACAATAGAGAAACGCGAAAGTTTCGAGAATATTTTGCCGTATTACACGATGTAACTGAATGTCCTCTTCAGATTAATGGAAGAGGCACACATTAAGGTTATTTTCTAACAATTTCATCTGAAAACGATTGCTGAATCAGTGAATGGAATAATAAATTTGGAGAAAAGCGATCTAATTATAATTAAGGGGTAAAATATAGAAACGCGAAAGTTGCGGGAATATATTGCTGGATTGCAGGATATAACTGAATAGCCTCGTGAGATTAATGGAAGATGCCCACATTAAGGTTATTTTCTTACAATTTCCTCAGAAAACAATTGATGAATCAGTTAATGGAATAATAAAATTGGAGAAAAGCGATCTAATTATAATTAAGGGGTAAAATAGAGAAGCGCCAAAGTTGCGTGAATATATTGCTGGATTACAGGCTGTAACTGAATAGCCTCCTGAGATTAATGGAAGATGCACACATTAAGGCTATTTTCTTACAATTTCATCAGAAAACAATTGATGAATCAATGAATGGAATAATAAAACTGGAGAAAAGCGATGTAATTATAATTATGGGGTAAAATAGAGAAAAGCTAAAGTTTCGAGAATATTTTGCCGGTTTACAGGATGTAACTGAATAGTCTCCTGAGGTAATTGGAAGATGCACACATTAAGGTTATTTTCTTACAATTTCATCTGAAAACAAATGATGAATCAATGAATGGAATAATAAAATTGGAGAAAATCGAACTAATTATAATTAAGGGATAAGATAGAAAAACGCGAATGTTTCGGGTATATTTTGCCGGATTACAGGATGGAACTGAATAGCCTCCTGAGATTAATGGAAGAAGCAAACATTAAGATTATTTTCCTACAATTTCATCTGAAAACAATTGATGAATCAATGAATGGAATAATAAAATTGGAGAAAACGATCTAATTATAATTAAGGGGTAAAATAGAGAAACGCGAAAGTTTCGAGAATATTTTGCCGGATTACAGGATGTAACTGAATAGCCTCCTGATATTAATGGATGATGCATACATTGAGGTTATTTTCTTAAAATTTCACCTGAACACAATTGATGAATCAGTGAATGGAATAATAAATTTGACAAAAACGATCTAATTATAATTAAGGGGTAAAACAGAGAAGCGCGATAGTTTCGAGAATATTTTGCCGGATTACCGGATGTAACTGAATAGCCTCCTGAGATTAATGGAAGTTGCACACATTAAGGTTATTTTCTTACAATTTCATCTGAAAACAATTGATGAATCAGTGAATGGAATAATAAATTTGTAGAAAAGCGATCTAATAATAATTAAGGGGTAAAATAGAGAAACGCGAAAGTTGCGTGAATATATTGCCGGATTACAGTATGTAGCTGAATAGCCTCCTGAGATTAATGGAAGATGCACACATTAAGGTTATTTTCTTACAATTCCATCTGAAAACATTTGATGAATCAGTGAATGGAATAATAAAAATGGAGAAAAGCGATCTAATTATAATTAAGAGGCAAAATAGAGAAACGCGAAAGTTTCGAGAATATTTTGCCGGATTACAGGATGTAACTGAATAGCCTCCTGAGATTAATGTATGATGCACACATTGAGGTTATTTTCTTACAATTTCATCTGAAAACAATTGATGAATCAATGGATGGAATAATAAAATTGGAGAAAAGCGATCTAATTATAACTAAGGGGTAAAATTGAGAAACGCGAAAGTTGCGTGAATATATTGCCGGATTACAGGATGTAATTGAATAGCCTCCTAAGATTAATGGAAGATGCACTCATTAAGGTTATTTTCTTACAATTTCATCTGAAAACAATTGATGAATCAGTGAATGGAATAATAAAATTGGAGAAAAGCGATCTAAATATAGTTAAGGGGCTAAATAGAGAAACGCGAAAGTTTCTAGAATATTTTGCCGGGATACAGGATGTAAATGAGTAGCCTCCTGAGAGTAATGGAAGATGCACACATTAAGGTTATTTTCTTACAAGTTCATCTAAAAACATTTGATGAATCAGTGAATGGAACAATAAAATTGGAGAAAAGCCATCTAATTATGATTAAGGGGTAAAATAGGGAAACGCGAAAGTTGCGTGAGTATATAGCCGGATTACAGGATGTAACTGAATAGCCTCCTGAGATTAATGGAAGATGCACACATTATGGTTATTTTCTTACAATTTCATCTGAAAACAATTGATGAATCAGTGAATGGAATAATAAAATTGGAGAAAAGCGATTTAATAATAATTAAGGGGTAAAATAGAGAAACGCGAAAGTTGCGTGAATATACTACCGGATTAGAGGATGTAACTGAATAGCCTCCTGAGATTAATGGAAGATGCACACATTAAGGTTATTTTCTTACAATTCCATCTCAAAACAATTGATGAATCAGTGAATGGAATAATAAAATTGGAGAAAAGCGATCTAATTATAATTAACGGGTAAAATAGAGAAACGCGAAAGTTGCGTGAGTATTTTGCCGGATTACAGGATGTAACTGAATAGCCTCCTGAGATTAATGGATGTTACACACATTAAGGTTATTTTCTTACAATTTCATCTGAAAACAATTGATGAATCAGTGAATGGAATAATAAATTTGACAAAAACGATCTAATTATAATTAAGGGGTAAAATAGAGAAACGCGAAAGTTTCGACAATATTTTGCCGGAATACAGGATGTAACTGAATAGCCTCCTGAGATTAATGGAAGTTGCTCAAATTAAGGTTATTTTCTTACAATTTCATCAGAAAACAATTGATGAATCAGTTAATGGAATAATAAAATTGGAGAAAAGCGATCTAATTATAATTAAGGGGTAAAAAAGAGAAACGCGAAAGTTTCGACAATATTTTGCCGGATTACAGTATATACATGAATAGCCTCCTGAGATTAATGGAAGAAGCAAACATTAAGGTTATTCTCTGACAATTCCATCAGAAAACAATTGATGAATCAATGAATGGAATAATAAAATTGGAGAAAAGCGATCTAATTATAATCAAGGGGCCAAATAGAGAAACGCGAATGTTTCGAGAATATTTTGCCGGATTACAGGATGTAACTGAATAGCCTCCTGATATTAATGGATGATGCACACATTGTGGTTATTTTCTTACAATTTCATCTGAAAACAATTGATGAATCAATGGATGGAATAATAAAATTGGAGAAAAGCGGTCTAATTATAATTAAGGGGTAAAATTGAGAAACGCGAAAGTTTCCGGAATATTTTGCCGGATTACAGGATGTAACTGAATAGCCTCCTGAGATTAACGGAAGATGCACAGATTAAGGTTATTTTCTTAAAATTTCATCTGAAAGCAATTGATGAATCAATGAATGGAATAATAAATTTGACAAAAACGATCTAATTATAATTAAGGGGTAAAATAGAGAAACTCGAAAGTTTCGAGAAGATTTTGCCGGATTACAGGATGTAACTGAATAGCCTCCTGAGATTAATGGAAGTTGCACACATTAAGGTTATTTTCTTACAAATTCATCTGAAAACAATTGATGAATCAGTGAATGGAATAATAAATTTGTAGAAAAGCGATCTAATTATAATTAAGGGGTAAAATAGAGAAACGTGAAAGTTGCGTGACTATATTGCCGGATTACAGGATGTAATTGAATAGCCTCCTAAGATTAATGAAAGATGCACTCATTAAGGTTATTTTCTTACAATTTCATCTGAAAACAATTGATGAATCAGTGAATGGAATAATAAAAATGGAGAAAAGCGATCTAATTATAATTAAGGGTTAAAATATAGAAACGCGAAAGTTTCTAGAATATTTTGCCGGGATACAGGATGTAAATGAATACCCTCTTGAGAGTAATGGAAGATGCACACATTAAGGTTATTTTCTTACAAGTTCATCTAAAAACATTTGATGAATCATTGAATAGAATAATAAAATTGGAGAATAGCGATCTAATTATAATTAAAGGGTAAAATTGAGAAACGCAAAAGTTTCCGGAATATTTTGCCGGATTACAGGATGTAACTGAATAGCCTCCTGAGATTAATGGAAGTTACACTCATTAAGGTTATTTTTTTACAATTTCATCTGAAAACAATTGATGAATCAGTGAATGGAATAATAAATTTGACAAAAACGATCTAATTATAATTAAGGGGTAAAATAGAGAAACGCGAAAGTTTCGAGAATATTTTGTCGGATTACAGTATGTAACTGAATAGCCTCCTGAGATTAATGGAAGAAGCAAACATTAATGTTATTTTCTTACAATTTCATCAGAAAACAATTTATGAATCAGTGAATGGAATAATAAAAATGGAGAAAATCGATCTAATTATAATTAAGGGGCAAAATAGAGAAACGCGAAAGTTTCGAGAATATTTTGCCGGATTACAGGATGTAACTGAATAGCCTCCTGATATTAATGGATGATGCACACATTGAGGTTATTTTCTTACAATTTCATCTGAAAACAATTGATGAATCAATGGATGTAATAATAAAATTGGAGAATAGCGATCTAATTATAATTAAGGGGTAAAATTGAGAAACGCGATAGTTTCCGGAATATTTTGCCGGATTACAGGATGTAACTGAATAGCCTCCTGAGATTAATGGAAGTTACACTCATTAAGGTTATTTTCTTAAACTTTCATCTGAAAACAATTGATGAATCATTGAATGGAATAATAAAATTGGAGAAAAGCTATCTAATTATGATTAAGGGGTAAAATAGAGAAACGCGAAAGTTTCGAGAATATTTTGCCGGATTACAGGATGAAAATGAATAGCCTCCTTAGATTAATGGAAGATGCACTCATTAAGGTTATTTTCTTACAATTTCTTCTGAAAACAATTGATGAATCAATGAATGGAATAATAAAATTGGAGAAAAGCGATCTAATTATAATTAAGGGATAAAATAGAGAAACGCGAAAGTTGCATGAGTATATTGCCGGATTACAGGATGTAACTGAATAGCCTCCTGAGATTAATGGAAGATGCACACATTAAGGATATTTTCTTACAATTTCATCTAACAAGATTTGATTAATCAGTCAATGGAATAATAAAATTGGAGAAAAGCGATCTAATTATAATTAAGGGGTAAAATAGAGAAACGCGAATGTTTCGAGAATATTTTGCCGGATTACAGGATGTAACTGAATAGCCTCCTTAGATTAATGTAAGATGCACCCAATAAGGTAATTTTCTTAAAATTTCATCAGAAAACAATTGATGTATCAGTTAATGGAATAATAAAATTGGAGAAAAGCGATCTAATTATAATTAAGGGGTAAAATAGAGAAACGCGAAAGTTGCGTGAATATATTGCCGGATTACAGGATGTAATTGAATAGCCTCCTGAGATTAATGGAAGAAGCAAACATTAATGTTATTTTCTTACAATTTCATCAGAAAACAATAGATGAATCAGTGAATGGAATAATAAAATTGGAGAAAAGAGATCTCATTATAATTAAGGGGTAAAATAGAGAAACGCGAAAGTTTCGAGAATATTTTGCCGGATTACAGGATGAAACTGAATAGCCTCCTGAGATTAATGGAAGATGCACGCAATAAGGTTATTTTCTTAAAATTTCATCTGAAAACAATTGATGAATCATTGAATGGAATAATAAAATTGGAGAAAAGCTATCTAATTATGATTAAGGGGTAAAATAGAGAAACGCGAAAGTTTCGAGAATATTTTGCCGGATTACAGGATGAAACTGAATAGCCTCCTTAGATTAATGGAAGATGCACTCATTAAGGTTATTTTCTTACAATTTCTTCTGAAAACAATTGATGAATCAATGAATGGAATAATAAAATTGGAGAAAAGCGATCTAATTATAATTAAGGGATAAAATAGAGAAACGCGAAAGTTGCATGAGTATATTGCCGGATTAGAGGATGTAACTGAATAGCCTCCTGAGATTAATGGAAGATGCACACATTAAGGATATTTTCTTACAATTTCATCTAACAAGATTTGATTAATCAGTGAATGGAATAATAAAATTGGAGAAAAGCGATCTAATTATAATTAAGGGGTAAAATAGAGAAACGCGAATGTTTCGAGAATATTTTGCCGGATTACAGGATGAAACTGAATAGCCTCCTTAGATTAATGTAAGATGCACCCAATAAGGTAATTTTCTTAAAATTTCATCAGAAAACAATTGATGTATCAGTTAATGGAATAATAAAATTGGAGAAAAGCGATCTAATTATAATTAAGGGGTAAAATAGAGAAACGCGAAAGTTGCGTGAATATATTGCCGGATTACAGGATGTAATTGAATAGCCTCCTGAGATTAATGGAAGAAGCAAACATTAATGTTATTTTCTTACAATTTCATCAGAAAACAATAGATGAATCAGTGAATGGAATAATAAAATTGGAGAAAAGAGATCTCATTATAATCAAGGGGTAAAATAGAGAAACGCGAAAGTTTCGAGAATATTTTGCCGGATTACAGGATGAAACTGAATAGCCTCCTGAGATTAATGGAAGATGCACGCAATAAGGTTATTTTCTTAAAGTTTCATCTGAAAACAATTGATGAATCATTGAATGGAATAATAAAATTGGAGAAAAGCTATCTAATTATGATTAAGGGGTAAAATAGAGAAACGCGAAAGTTTCGAGAATATTTTGCCGGATTACAGGATGAAACTGAATAGCCTCCTTACATTAATGGAAGATGCACTCATTAAGGTTATTTTCTTACAATTTCTTCTGAAAACAATTGATGAATCAATGAATGGAATAATAAAATTGGAGAAAAGCGATCTAATTATAATTAAGGGATAAAATAGAGAAACGCGAAAGTTGCATGAGTATATTGCCGGATTAGAGGATGTAACTGAATAGCCTCCTGAGATTAATGGAAGATGCACACATTAAGGATATTTTCTTACAATTTCATCTAACAAGATTTGATTAATCAGTGAATGGAATAATAAAATTGGAGAAAAGCGATCTAATTATAATTAAGGGGTAAAATAGAGAAACGCGAATGTTTCGAGAATATTTTGCCGGATTACAGGATGAAACTGAATAGCCTCCTTAGATTAATGTAAGATGCACCCAATAAGGTAATTTTCTTAAAATTTCATCAGAAAACAATTGATGTATCAGTTAATGGAATAATAAAATTGGAGAAAAGCGATCTAATTATAATTAACGGGTAAAATAGAGAAACGCGAAAGTTGCGTGAATATATTGCCGGATTACAGGATGTAATTGAATAGCCTCCTGAGATTAATGGAAGAAGCAAACATTAATGTTATTTTCTTACAATTTCATCAGAAAACAATAGATGAATCAGTGAATGGAATAATAAAATTGGAGAAAAGAGATCTCATTATAATTAAGGGGTAAAATAGAGAAACGCGAAAGTTTCGAGAATATTTTGCCGGATTACAGGATGAAACTGAATAGCCTCCTGAGATTAATGGAAGATGCACGCAATAAGGTTATTTTCTTAAAATTTCATCTGAAAACAATTGATGAATCATTGAATGGAATAATAAAATTGGAGAAAAGCTATCTAATTATGATTAAGGGGTAAAATAGAGAAACGCGAAAGTTTCGAGAATATTTTGCCGGATTACAGGATGAAACTGAATAGCCTCCTTAGATTAATGGAAGATGCACTCATTAAGGTTATTTTCTTACAATTTCTTCTGAAAACAATTGATGAATCAATGAATGGAATAATAAAATTGGAGAAAAGCGATCTAATTATAATTAAGGGATAAAATAGAGAAACGCGAAAGTTGCATGAGTATATTGCCGGATTACAGGATGTAACTGAATAGCCTCCTGAGATTAATGGAAGATGCACACATTAAGGATATTTTCTTACAATTTCATCTAACAAGATTTGATTAATCAGTGAATGGAATAATAAAATTGGAGAAAAGCGATCTAATTATAATTAAGGGGTAAAATAGAGAAACGCGAATGTTTCGAGAATATTTTGCCGGATTACAGGATGAAACTGAATAGCCTCCTTAGATTAATGTAAGATGCACCCAATAAGGTAATTTTCTTAAAATTTCATCAGAAAACAATTGATGTATCAGTTAATGGAATAATAAAATTGGAGAAAAGCGATCTAATTATAATTAAGGGGTAAAATAGAGAAACGCGAAAGTTGCGTGAATATATTGCCGGATTACAGGATGTAATTGAATAGCCTCCTAAGATTAATGGAAAATGCACTCATTAAGGTTATTTTCTTACAATTTCATCTGAAAACAAATGATGAATCAGTGAATGCAATAATAAAATTGGAGAAAAGCGATCTAAATATAATTACGGGGCAAAATAGAGAAACGCGAAAGTTTCTAGAATATTTTCCCGGGATACAGGATGTAAATGAATAGCCTCCTGAGATTATTGGAAGATGCACACATTAAGGATATTTTCTTACAATTTCATCTAAAAACATTTGATGAATCAGTGAATGGAATAATAAATTTGGAGAAAAGCGATCTAATTATCATTAAGGGGTAAAATAGAGAAACGCGAAAGTTTCAAGAATATTTTGCCGGATTACAGGATGAAACTGTATAGCCTTCTTAGATTAATGGAAGATGCACTCATTAAGGTTATTTTCTTACAATTTCATCTGAAAACAATTGATGAATCAATGAATGGAACAATAAAATTGGAGAAAAGCGATCTAATTATAATTAAGTAGTAAAATAGAGAAACGCGAAAGTTTCGAGAATATTTTGCCGGATTACAGGATATAACTAAATAGTTTCCTGAGATTAATGGAAGATGTACACATTAAGGTTATTTTCTTACATTTTCATCTGAAAACAATTGATGAATCAGTGAATGGAATAATAAAATTTGAGAAAAGCGATCTAGTTATACTTAAGTGTTAAAATAGAGAAACGCGAAAGTTTCGAGAATATTCTGCCGGATTACAGGATATAACTAAATAGTTTCCTGAGATTAAAGGAAGATTCACACATTAAGTTTATTTTATTAATATTTCATCTGAAAACAAGTGATGAATCAATGAATCGAATAATAAAATTAGAGAAAAGCGATCTAATTATAATTATGGGGTAAAATAGAGAAAAGCTAAAGATTCCAGAATATTTTGCCGGATTGCCGGATGTAACTGAATAGCCTCCTGATATTAATGGAAGAAGCACACATTAAGGATATTTTCTTACAATTTCATCTGAAAACATTTGATGAATCAGTGAATGGAATAATAAAATAGGTGAAAGGCGATCTAATTATAATTAAGGTATAAAATAGAGAAACGCGAAAGTTTCGAGGATATTTTGCCGGATTACAGGATGTAACTGAATAGCCCCCAAGGATTAATGGAAGATGCACACATTAAGGTTATTTTCTTACAAATTCATCTCAAAACAATTGATGAATCAGTGAATGGAATAATGAAATTGGAGAAAAGCAATCTAATTATAATTAAGGTGTAAAATAGAGAAACGCGAAAGTTTCGAGAATATTTTGCCGGATTATAGGATGAAGCTGAATAGCCTCCTGAGATTAATGGAAGATGCACACATTAAGGTTATTTTCTTACAATTTCATCTGAAAACATTTTTTGAATCAGTGAATGGAATAATAAAATTGGAGATAAGCGATTTAATTATAATTAATGGGTAAAATATAGTAATGAGAAAGTTTCGAGAATATTTTGCCGGGTTACAGTATATAAATGAATAGCCTCCTGAGATTAATGGAAGATGCACACATTAAGGTTATTTTCTTACAATTTCATCTGAAAAGAATTGATGAATCAGTGAATGGAATAATAAAATTGGAGAAAAGCGATCTAATGAAATTTAAGGGGTAAAATAGAGAAACGCTAAAGTTCCGAGAATATTTTGCCGGATTAGAGTATGTAACTGAATAGCCTCCTGAGATTAATGGAAGATGCTCACATTAAGGTTATTTTCTTACAATTTCATATGAAAACAATTGATGAATCAATGAATGTAATAATACATTTGGAGAAAAGCGATCTAATTATAATTTAGGGGTAAAATATAGAAACGCGAAAGTTTCGAGAATATCTTTCCGGATTACAGGATGTAACTGAATAGCCTCCTGAGATTAATGGAAGATGCACACAATAAGGTTATCTTCATACAATTTCATCGGAAAACAATTGATGAATCATTTAGTTGAATGATAAAATTGGAGAACAGCGATATAATTATAATTAAGGTGTAAAATAGAGAAACGCGAAAGTTTCGTGAATATTTTGCCGGATTACAAGATATAACTGAATAGCCTCCTGAGAATAATGGAAGATGCACACATTAAGGTTATTTTCTTACAATTTCATCTGAAAACAATTGATGAATCAGTGAATGGAGTAACAAAATTGGAGAAAACGATCTAATTATAATTAAGGGGTAAAATAGAGAAACGCGAAAGTTTCGAGAACATTTTGCCGGAAAAGAGTATATAACTGAATAGCCTCCTGAGATTAATGTAAGATGCACACATTAAGTTTATTTTCTTACAATTTCATCTGAAAATATTTGATGAATCAGTGAATGTAATAATAATATTGGAGAAACGCGATCTAATTATATTTAAGGGATAAAATTGAGAAACGCGACAGTTCCGAGAATATTTTTTCAGATTACTGGATGTAACTGAATAGCCTCCTGAGATTAATGGAAGAAGCAAACATTAAGATTATTTTTTTACAATTTCATCTGAAAACAATTGATGAATCAGTGAATGGAATAATAAATTTGTAGAAGAGCGATCTCATTATAATTATGGGGTAAAATAGAGAAACGCAAAAGTTTCGAGAATATTTTTCCGGATTACAGGATGTAACCGAATAGTCTCCTGAGATTAATCGAAGAAGCAAACATTAAGTTTATTTTATTACAATTTCATCAGTAAACAATTGATGAATCAATGAATGGAATAATAAAATTTGACAAAAGCGATCTAATTATAATTAAGGGGTAAAATAGAGAAACATGAAAGTTTCCAGAATATTTTGCCGCATTACAGTGTGTAACTGAATAGCCTCCTGAGATTAATGGAAGTCGCACACATTAAGGTTATTTTCTTACAATTTCATCTGAAAACAATTGATGAATCAGTGAATGGAATATTAAAAATGGAGAAAAGCGATCTAATTATAATTAAGGGGCAAAATAAAGAAACGCGAAATTTTCGAGAATATTTTGCCGGATTACAGGATGTAACGGAATAGCCGCCTCAGATTAATTGAAGATGCACACATTCAGGTTATTTTCTTACAACTTCAACTGAAAACAATTGATGAATCACTGAATGGAATAATAAAATTGGAGAAAAGGGATCTAATTATAATTAAGGGATAAAATAGAGAAACGCGAAAGTTTCGAGAATATTTTGCCGGATTGCAGATTGTAACAGAATAGCCTCCTGAGATTAATGGATGATCCACACCTTAAGGTAATTTTCTTACAATTTCATCTGAAAACAATTGATGAATAAATGAATGGAATAATATAATTGGGGAAAAGCGATCTAATTATAATTAAGAGGTTAAATAGAGAAACGCGAAAGTTTCGAGAATATTTTGCCTGGTTGCAGGATGTAACTAATTAGACTCCTGAGATTAATGGAAGTTGCACACATTAAGGTTATTTTCTTACAATTTCATCTGAAATCAATTGATGAATCAGTGAATGGATTAATACATTTGGAGAAAAGCGATCTAATTATAAATAAGGGGTAAAATAGAGAAACCCGAACGTTTCGAGAATATTTTGCCGGGTTACAGGATGTAACTGAATAGCCTCCTGAGATTAATGGTAGATGCACACATTGAGTTTATTTTCTTATAATTTCATCTGAAAACAATTGATGAATCAATGGATGGAATAATAAAATTGGAGAAAAGCGATCTAATTATAATTAAGGGGTAAAATAGAGAAACGCGAAAGTTTCGAGATTATTTTGCGGGATTACAGGATGTAACAGACTACCCTCCGGAGATTAATGGAAGATGCACTCATTAAGGTTATTTTCTTACAATTTCAACTGAAAACAATTGATGAACAGGTGAATGGGATAATAAATAGGTGAAATTCGATGTAATTATAATTAAGGTGTAAAATAGAGAAACGCGAATGTTTCCTGAATATTTTGCCGGATTATAGGATGTAACTGAATAGTCTCTTGCGATTAATTGAAGATGCACACATTAAGCTTATTTTCTTACAATTTCATCCGAAAACAATAGATGTATCAAGGAATGGATTAATACAATTGGAGAAAAGCGATCTAATTATAATTAAGGAGTAAAATAGAGAAACGCGCATGTTTCGAGAATATTTTGAAGGATTACAGGATGTAAGTGAATAGCCTCCTTAAATTAATGGAAGATGCACACGTTAAGGTTATTTTCTTACAATTTCATCTGAAAACAATTGATGAATCAATGAATGGAATAATACAATTGGAGAAAAGCGGTCTAATTATAATTAAGGAGTAAAATAGAGAAACGCGAATGTTTCGTGAATATTTCGAAGGATTACTGGATGTAACTGAATAGCCTCCTCAGATTAATGGAAGATGCACACGTTAAGGTTATTTTCCCACAATTTCATCTGAAAACAATAGATGAAACAATGAATGGAATAATACATTTGGAGAAAGCGTCCTTATTATAATGAAGGAGTAAAATAGAGAAACGCGAATCTTTCGAGAATATTTTGCCGGATTACAGGATGTAAGTGAATACCCTCATGAGATTAATGGAAGATGCACACATTAAGGTTTTTTCTTACAATTTCATCTGACAACAATAGATGAATCAATGAATCGAATAATACAATTGGAGAAAAGCGTATCTAATTATAATTAAGGAGCATAATACGGAAACCGGAAAGTTTCGGGAATATTTTGCCGGATGACAGGATGTAAGTGAATAGCCTCTTGAGATTTATCGGAGATGCACACAATAAGGTTATTTTCTTACAATTTCATCTGTAAACAATAGATGAATCAATGAATGAAATAATACAACTGGATGAAAGCGATCTAATTATAATTAAGGAATAAAATAGAGAAACGCTTATGTTTCGAGAATATTTTGCCGGATTACAGGATGTAACTGAATAGACTCTTGAGATTAATGCAAGATGCACACTTTAAGGTTATTTTCCCACAATTTCATCTGAAAACAATAGATGAATTAATGAATGGAATAATACAATTGAAGAAAGGCGATCTAAATATAATTAAGGAGTAAAATAGTGAAATTCGAAATTTTGGGGAATATTTTGCCGGATTACAGGATGTAAGTCAATAGCCTCCTGAGATTAATGGAAGATGCATGCATTAAGATTATTTTCCTACAATTTCATCTGAAAACAATAGATGAATCAATGAATGGAATAATACAATTGGAGGAAAGCGATCTAATTATAATTAACGAGTAAAATAGAGAAACGCGAATGTTTCGAAAATATTTTCCCGGATTACAGGATGTAACTGAATAGCCTCCTCAGATTAATGGAAGATGTGCATGTTAAGGTTATTTTCTTTCTATTTAATCTGAAAACAATAGATGGAGCAATGAATGGATTAATACAATTGGAGAAAAGCGATCTAATTATAATTAAGGAGTAATATAGAGAAACGCGAATGTTTCGAGAATATTTTGCCGGATTACAGGATGTACCTGAATAGCCTCCTGAGATTAATGGAAGATGCACACGTTAACGTTATTTTCTTACAATTTCATCTGAACGAGGGAGAAAAGGAAAAGAAAGAAAAGTGGCAAGAGGAGAGGCTAATGACCGAATCGTGAGTGATAAGCAAGAACACACACACGGCTAAGAGACAATGGATAAAAGGATATTTTGATAAGTAACAAATGGCGAAAGAGTGTCATTACAATGACAGGGAAATTCTGAGTGGAAAGAGAGGGATATAAAGAAAGAATCACATATGTTTTGGCATCGGCTGTGTGATATGAAAACAAACTAGTGGTACGGGAAGACATCTTATTATCAACTACAGATTGGCTGGCCAAAGAAAAAAAATTTAAATGAAAATGTTATTTCGATAAGTGACGAAAAACAGGCAACTAAAGTGACTTTGGACAGATATGAAAAATTAAGGACTACTTACTAGTGTCTGTTGACCGATTTTCCTTCGACGGAACATCCTTGGCCTGCGATATTAAAATTATTTTATCAGAAATATGTACCGAAGGAAAATGAATGTGAACCTAGAAATGTTTTTTTTCTTTCTTCGAGGTGACAGACTGATCGAAACTTTGGAGATGTTTCTTTTCGAGACCGTGTTAAGAAGACCACCCATTCTGATAATTAGCGATAAAATACCTGACGTAAACCCACGTGTAGAACAAGAGTTATGACCGAACAATTATTTTGAAGAGCGACTTAGATCCAGATCACCGAAATAAGTTTTTTTTTTACTTTCGTCCAAAGACCCACCGAAACACCAATTTCTTAGAGAGCAAACGACTTGAAGTGTTAAAACTTGCCTAGCGGAAAACGACGTGTCACAATCCATAGAACGGGTCGGGAGATAGATGCAGTCCTATGTATCGAACAACTAGACATAAAGTTTGTTACCTTTTTCTTTGATACTTTGAACTTTTGAGTTTTCATTTTATTGTCTTTTATGCATATTTGTGTGGTATCACCCCCGTTGAACTCGGTTTGCAGTACGGCCCCGACGACTGATTGATTTCCTCTGCCTAGATCAATTCACAACGTGGGTAGGCAGACTGGGAATCAAAGTAGTTACTTCGGTAACCAGGCGTTGGAAGCGAGTTGGGAACGACGAGGCTGATATCAAATCTAACCAGATTCCCACCCGAATCACCAAAAGGTTAGAACGTCACATCTGGAGCAGCGACACCCGAACGGAGCAGCGAGAAGCGAACAGCTGGCACCGCGGCGAGGACGTCACAATTGGTGCTGTTTAGGGACGTCACAGTTGGTGCCGTGGTAGACTAGGATAGAACGTCACAGTTGGCGCTGCGACCAGGGGACGACGTCACAACTGGTGCCGTGACCACAGGATAGGACCCTGGAACAGCCACTGCCACAATTAGTACCGTGACAGCAGGACAGGGTCCTGGATCGACCGCTGTTGCTGAGGAATTTCGAATAGGACTCAAAACGACCCGGGACCGAGAGGAACGAGAACAGAATCGTCTGTAAGGTAGGACACTTTGCTTGATTTCTCAACCTCGATTGTTGCTGCGTAGATTGTCTTTCTCTTTAAATATGTCGGACTATGATTCAGATAGAGCAGTGGGGGATGAAGAGGGGGTTAGACAAGGCTTGTCAGCTGACCTGAAAATGATGTTGGGTGAACCGAGGGTCCCAGTATTTGACGGCAGTGGGAAAGATTTCAAAAACTGGCTGGCAATCCTGGAGAAGAGCCGAATTATATATGAACTCACACATCAGGAGACCCTGTATCTGGCATATGATGCTACAAAGGGGAAAGCCTCGGAGTTTATGAAGGAGCTCTTGGAGAGTCAACCCCACTTGTCTTGGGAAAGATTAAAGGGACTATTGACCAAGGAATTCACCGACGAGGGCACGGCTATAGAGGCCATGAGGGCCCTTTTAAAGCTGACACAGCTGCGGGACGAAACCCCTGGAGAATTGGGGGCCCGAGCGGGGAAGCTGTCATCATTGGCCTTCCCAGAAGTGGTTAGAGACAATGCGGTCATGCAGGCCCAGTTAGCAGACCTGTATGTGGAGGCCCTAAGTGACGAGCGTGTTCGTCACGACGTGCCGAAAGAGGGGCCTGTGAGACTATCGGAAGCAATAGAGCTGGCCAAGGAAAGCCAGGGCGTATGGGAAAAGGTGAAAAGGTGTGGAAGGAACCAGATACTAAGTCAAGAGTTCGGAAAAAGGGGGAAAGGCGGAAGACCCCTCGCGTGGAATCGGAGGGTCAAGCTAGAAGTAGATCAGCCTGAGATGTGGGAAGAAGACCCCAATAGAAAGGCATGGTCAACCAGGCATGGATTTTATAAGCCCAAGCCGGGTAGATACGGGCTGGTCTGCTGGACTTGTGGGCATGAGGACCACAGAGCGGCGGTATGTCCGACAAAGTGGGGTTTTCCCCCAGACTTCGAACAGGACAGGTGCACCATGTGTGGAAAGAGAGGACACCTGGCCAAGTGGTGCGAGCTGAGAAAAGGCGCCCCACCGATATTAACAAAGAAGGCCAAGCCCAAGAGACAAGGCGGTAAGGCGATGAAAGCTCTGGTAGACACAGGAGCATCTGTGTCATTGCTGAGAGAGGATGCATACAGGCGGGTGAAACGGAAGAGTAGGTTACGGGAAGCGGACATAGAGGTCACGCAAGCAGATGGAACCCCCCTGAAGATAAAAGGGATGGTGAGGCTCCCTGTGAGGATTGGTAAATTAAGAAGCACCCATAATTTTTACGTAACCCCCGACCTGTGTACGGAGGCAATCTTGGGAGAAGATTGGCTTCGGAGCCAGAGGGCCCAGATAGAGATCAACCCCACTGTGCTGATAGTGAATGGCGAGAGAACGCCATTGGGATGCCTACCGCAAGAATATATAACAATAGTGGTGGAGGAAGATGTAAAGCTACCCCCTAGAACGGCGGTGTCGGGAAAGGGTAGGTTGATGTCAGGGAAGAAAATAGGAAAAGGACCCCTGCAGTTGGTCCCTGTGGAAGGGAAGGGCCTAGAAGAGAATGAGGTAACTCTGTGTGAGACGGTGGTGGAGGCAGCTGAATTAGTGCCCATTATGATGGTGAACCAGGCCCAAAAGACTATAAAGGTTAGGAGAGGGGAAGCGAGAGGGAAAGCGCTAACCCTACGGACTGTGAATCGGGTGAGATTCGAAGAGGAACGAAGAAAACTTGTAGAGCAAACAGAAGGAATAGTGGACGAAGATATATTAGCACCGGATCAATTTAGAACCAGGGTGGGAGATCTGCTGAGGGATAATCGAGATGTGGTAGCCCAGTCAGACAAGGAATTGGGCCAGACCCACACAGTCAAAATGAAAATCCACACCGGAGATCACCCCCCTGTGAAATTAAAACCCTACCGGACACCTATTCATAAAATACCCCTTGTAGAAGAGGCAGTAGAAGAGATGTTGGAAGCTGGGATGATCGAAAGATCGATCTCCCCTTGGAGCTTCCCAATCGTAATAATAGGTAAGAAAGATGGCGGGCACCGTTTTTGTGTAGATTTTAGGAAACTGAATTCTATATCGAAGCCTTTGGCGGTGCCATTGCCACTAATAGATGACATATTGGCATTATTAGGGAAGGCAAAGTACTTCTCTATGTTGGACTTGAGGTCCGGGTATTGGCAGGTAGCCCTTGATGAGGCTGACAAGGAGAAGGCCGCATTTGCGTGTCACCTAGGATGTTTCAGTTCAGGGTGATGCCATTCGGTTTAGCTAATGCCCCGGGAATCTTCCAACAGCTGATGTCAATAGTGTTAGGAGGATACGAGAGCTTTGCCATGGCATATTTGGACGATATCTTAATATTTTCGGAGACAGTAGAACAACACTTTTTCCATCTAATTCAAGTGTTGGGAAGGTTAAGAAAACACGGCTTAAAATTGAAATTGTCGAAGTGTCAGTTTCTGAAGGAGGAGACTAGATATTTGGGCTTTGTTATAAACGGAGACGGTATTAAACCCGACATGGATAAGGTGAAAGTCATAAGGGGAATGCCAGAACCTAAGACAGTGAGACAGGTAAGAGGTTTTATAGGTGCTATAGGTTACTACCGACGCTTCGTCCCGGCATTTTCGAGAATTGCCATACCACTAGTAGCCCTGACGAAGAAATGCGATAGGTTCAAGTGGACAGAGGATTGTCAACAGGCATTTGATACGTTAAAAGAACAGTTGACAGCCGACCCACTGCTGAAATACCCAGACCTCAGCAAGCCCATGGTACTATACACTGATGCCAGTGAGCAGTGTGTAGGAGCAGTTCTTACCCAGCCGTGTCCCGATAAAGAAGGACCAGTGCCAGGCATACCAGAGGAAGTACCGATATACTTTCTCTCTCATAAGCTCTCAGAGACACAACAGAGATGGCCAGTAATAGAAAGAGAAGCATATGCTATCATGTATGCTCTCCAAAATCTGGACTACTACTTGAATGGTGCTGTCTTTACTGTAAAAACAGACCACAAACCTCTGCAGTACCTATTGCAGGCAGAGTGGACAAATAATAAGAAGATTCAACAGTGGGCACTTTAGTTAAGTGGCTACCACTTTAAGATTTACTCTGAAGAATACCGAAACAAGTGGAAGAAAGATCTATAAAGTAGAGCAGGGAGTAGATGATAAAGCCTATAGAATAGGAGTAATTAACTCTAATAAGCTAAAAGATCGCCCTATGTTAGAATCGGACGAAGAAGGGGACACACAGATAATAACCGATCCCTACTGGACAGAAGGAATTGAGAAGGAGCAGGCAGACAGTGAAATAGCTGCCCTGAGAAAAAAGGTGAAGGCAGGAGAGACCACCAAGTATGCCATAATAGAGGAAAGGCTGTATTATCTCTCAGGCAGGGATGAAGAAGTCAAGCCCAAGTTGTATGTGCCCAAAAGTTTAAGACCAGAGGTATTGGAACTGTGCCACGAGAGGTTGGGTCACATGGGAATTGATAGGACATGTGATCTAATAGGAAGAAAGTACTATTGGCCCAAATTGTACGGAGAGGTCACTAACTATGTTCGGAGCTGCGTAGTGTGCCAGTCGCAGAGCAGAAGGCAGGAAATTGCACCATTGGAGGAGACGGACGTGCCGAACTTCCCCTTCGAGAAAGTGAGTATGGATGTATCAGGACCATATGGGGAAACTGCGCAGGGAAACAACTACATAGTGAGTTTTGTCGATTGGCTAACAAATTGGCCTGAGGCATTTGCAGTACCAGACAAGAAGGCTAGAACTGTGGCCGGTTTGATAATAAGTGAAATCTTCCCTAGGTATGGCGCCCCTGTGCAGTTGGTAACAGATAATGGCACGGAGAATGTAAACAGCATAATGAGAGAAGTGCTGACAGGTTTGAATATATAGCATGTAAAAACATCTCCATATCACCCCCAAGGAAATGCTAAAGTGGAAAGTTTTCATAGAACCTTGGGAGATGTATTGGCCAAGCTGGTCAGAGAGAACACTGGAAACTGGGACTTGTATTTGACACAGGCTCTGGCGGCCGTGAGGTTTACGATAAACGAAACCTCCAGATTTTCTCCTTACTTTATGTTGTTTGGCAGAGACGTGGTCCTGCCTGTTGATAACCTATTGAACCCCGAAGAAAGTATATGGGAGAAGATCATCATCAGCTGTTGCTAGAACAACAACATAAAATATTTCTTCAGGTCAGAAGAAGAATAAAGAGGGCCCAGTAGAAAAGAAATGAGAGAGTGAATGCTGAAAGAAAAGTAGTAGAATTGAAGGTTGGAGACCCTGTCTACTATAAAATCCACCAGAGATAAGGAAAGCTGGACCAAAGATGGGAACCGTACTACCGGATAGTAGAGCAGACGGGTCCAGTATCATATGTAATATGGGATCAAGTGGCAGGACGATCAAGGAGGGTCCATGCCAATGATCTAAAGAAGGCTGAAATAGCTAACCTGGAAATGAGCGAGTCGAGGCCTAAGAAGACAAGGACAAGCAGGGCAACTCTGGTTGAGCCGGAAGAAATGGAGACGGAGGAAGATTCCGAAGAAAATGAGGAGATAGATCGACTTGGCCAGATAGACGAATCGATCCGAGTGACGGGGTTGGAACCCTCGGCGGATATCAGCGGCGTTCAGTCGTCGACTGAATCGGCGCAGAGAAGACTTTGCGAGGTCGCCATCGCACCCCCATATCCAAAGGAAAGGAAGAGAAAGACGAGGAGATCCAATCAAGCAGACAAGGGCTCTAAAAAGAGGCACCCTGAACAGGACGAAGGGCCCAGCGAGTGGGAGGAAGAGGATCAAATACCCCTTTCCCAGCTCAAGTAAAAGCTAAGGAACAGGAGAGATCTAGACATAGACTCAGGAGGTATTAAAGACGTCCAAGGCGAGGACTCTAAACAGAAGGAAGAATCAGGGGAGGAAGAAGAGGGCAAAACACCTCCTAGACGGGAATTAAACACAGAGGGAAGGTTAGAGGTTGAGCAGGGACCACCTCGGAAGATGAGATCAAGAAGGGTGAAGAACCCCAAATCTCAGTAGAAGAAAGAAGGCTGTGCAGAATAGAAACAGTCGGTGTCGACAGGTAACGACACTGGCTCATCCAAAAACCTGCTGGCTGACTGTGGTGGATGTGGATGGAGGGGATGGAGTCGCGGGCTGCATCTCACGAAGGACAGAAGAAGATTATTGGCATTGCTGACTGGCCATCAGTGGTGTCATGAAGTACGACCTTTGGGAGTGGGCGCCACGCACACCTGTCCGGGCCATTCTGTCTGCTAGGAGTTAGTTAGAGGAGGGAAGAGCTGAACGTAGTAAGAAATTATGGAATAATTCAGTAAAGAACTGAGCAAAACTGAATGGTTATGAAGAATAAAAACAGGAGAATCTTGTTGCAGGAAAGATCAAAATGAAAGGGTTGATGGTGATCATGATGATGATGGTAGCTACACGAATGGTAGCAAGGTACAAGGTAGAAACAGAATACATAGCTTTAAATTCGGGGAGAACAAAATTCATGTTGCTAACAGCTGAAGAAGCTAGAAAGTGTAGAGATGATGCTCTAGGGAATTGTACCTCGTTAAGCCCTATCTATATAACTGGTAACCGCAAAATGTGCACTCTAGAATTGTTTGAAGGGAAGAGAGAAGGAATTAAGTGAACCTGCCAAGTGGAGGTATTAGCAAACACGGCATTACCATAAGCTATCAGTGTTTCAGACGGGGTGTGGGCAGTAGCCACACAGAAACCTATCAGCTTGTCTAGGGGGTGTGGGGGAGAGTCCACAAGGACATTAAGAGTAAGACCACCATTATCCCTGTTAAAGTTACCCATGGGATGTTCGGCATTTGGGATATATATGTCATTACCCCCCTATTACCAAGAAGAAGAAATATATGAAGAGAAAGATTCAATCATAGAAATGATTCGCAGAGGCTTAGTCAATTGTACAGAATTATGGGAGCCAATAGTGAAGGGATTCTCCAATGTTACCTTGAATAAAATGCCAGAACTAATGAAGCCGATAGAAAAGATCGATATGGATCAATTGAGGGACAAGTTAAGTGCGTTGGGAAATGAAGGTATGGCTTGGTAAGGCGATGAGCAGATCGCGATAAGTTGGTCAATAGAGATGGGTGCATTCATAGTTATAACCATCGGGGGTATAGTAGTATGGAAGTTTAAGAGTAAGAGGAGATTAACGAACGACAATCCAATGCGCATGCAGCAACTCGAGAGGGAGATGCCGAGCAGTGTTCCTTACTCATACAGAATCGGCGAAGAAATTGCAGGAAGACCAGTAGAGGAGGCTGGCGTGAGACCGCCACGTGTGGCGGAAAAACCTACCAAGCGTAGAGGAAAACATTGACCAAAAACAAGCCATAGTAACCACATCTGCACCCACAGGAACACGCACACATTACATTACATATACAATAGAGGAACTTGAAAAAGAACATTATATTGCATGTAGAACAGAATAACTTAAAAGAGAACATTACATTTGCATGAAGAACAGAAGAAGATGAAAAAGAACATTACATTGCATGTAGACCAGAAGAAGATGAAGATGAAGCAACGAATGGAAGAATACAATTGGAGGAAAGCGATCTAATTATAATTAAGGAGTGAAATAGAGAAACGGCTAAGTTTCGAGAATATTTGTCCGGATTATAGGATGTAACTGAATAGGGTCATGAGATTAATGGAAGATGCACACATTAAGGTTATTTTCTTACAAATTCATCTGAAAAAAATAGATGAATCAATGAATGGAATAATACAATTGGAGAAAAGCGATCTAATTATAATTAAGCAGTAAAATAGAGAAACGCGAATGTTTCCAGAATATTTTGCCTGATTACAGGATGTAACTGAATAGCATCATGAGATTAATGGAAGATGCATACATTAACGTTATTTTCCTACAATTTCATCTGAAAAAAATGATGAAGCAATGAACGGAATAATACAATTGGAGTAAAGCGATATAATTTTAATTAAGGAGTAAAATAGAGAAACTCGAAATTTTCGAGAATATTTTGCCGGATTGCAGAAATGTAAGTGAATAGCCTCCCGAGTTTAATGGAAGATGCATACATTAAGGTTAATTTCCCACAATTTAATCTGAAAACAAGAGATGAAGCAGTAAATGGAATAATACAATTGCAGAATGTTATCTAATTATAATTAAGGAGTAAAATAGAGAAACGCGAAGGTTTCGAGAATATTTTGCCGGGTTACAGTATATAACTGAATAGCCTCCTGAGATTAATGGAAGATGCACACATTAATGTTATTTTCTTACAATTTCATCTGAAACCAATTGATGAATCATTGAATGGAATAATAAAATTGGAGTAAAGCGATCTAATTATAATTAAGGGGTAAAATAGAAAAACTCGAAAGTTTCGAGAATATTTTGCCGGGTTACAGGATGTAACTGAATAGCCTACTGAGATTTATGTAAGAGGCACACATTAAGGTTATTTTCATACAATTTCATCTGAAAACAATTGATGAATCAATGAATGAAATAATAAAATTGGAGAAAAGCGATCTAATTATAATTAAGGGGTAAAATAGAGAAACGCGAAAGTTTCGAGAATATTCTGCCGGATTACAGGATGTAATTGAATAGCCTCCTGAGATTAATGGAAGAATCACTCATCAAAGTTATTTTGTTACAATATCATCTGAAAACAATTGATGAATCAATGAATGGATTAATAAAATTGGAGAAAAGCGATCTAATTATAATTAGGGGTAAAATAGAGAAACGCGAAGTTTTTGAGAATATTTTGCCGGATTACAGGATGGAAATGAATTGCCTCCTGAGATTAATGGAAGATGCACACATTAATGAAATTTTCTTATAATTTCATCTGAAAACATTTGATGAATCAGTGAATGGAATAATAAAATTGGAGAAAAGCGATCTAATTATAATTAAGGGGTAAAATAGAGAAACGCGAAAGTTGCGTGAATATATTGCCGGATTACAGGATGTAACTGAATAGCCTCCTGAGATTAATGGAATATGCACACATTAAGGTTATTTTCTTACAATTTCATCTGAAAACAATTGATGAATCAGTGAATGGAATAATAAAATTGGAGAAAAGCGATCTAATTATAATTAAGGGGTAAAATTGAGTAACGCGAAAGTTTCGAGAATATTTTGCCGGGTTACAGTATATAACTGAATAGCCTCCTGAGATTAATGGAAGATGCACACATTAAGGTTATTTTCTTACAACTTCATCTGAAATCATTTGATGAATCAGTGAATGGAATAATAAAATTGGAGAAAACGATCTAATTATAATTAAGGGGTAAAATAGAGAAACGCGAAAGTTGCGTGAATATATTGCCGGATTACAGGATGTAACTGAATAGCCTCCTGAGATTAATGGAAGATGCACACATTTAGGTTGTTTTCTTACAATTTCATCTGAATACAATTGATGAATCAGTGAACGGAATAATAAAATTGGAGAAAGGGATCTAATTATAATTAAGGGGTGAAATAGAGAAACGCGAAAGTTTCGAGAATATTTTGCCGGATTGCAGGATGTAACTGAATAGCCTACTGAGATTAATGGAGGTTGCACACATTAAGTTTATTTTCTTACAATTTCATCTGAAAAAAATTGATGAATCAATGAATGGATTAATACTAGTGGAGAGAAGCGGTGTAATTATAATTAAGGAGTAAAAGAGAGAAACGCGAAAGTTGCGAGATTATTTTTCCGGATTACAGTATGTAACTGAATAGCCTCCTGAGATTAATGGAAGATGCACACATTAAGGTTATTTTCTTACAATTTCATCTGAAAACAATTGATGAATCAATGAATGGAATAATATAATTGGAGAAAAGTGATCTAATTTTACTTAAGGTGTAAAATAGAGAAACGCGAAAGTTGCGTGAATATTTTGCCGGATTACAGGATGTAACTGAATAGCCTCCTGATATTAATGGATGATGCACATATTGAGGTTATTTTCTTACAATTTCATCAGAAAACAATTGATGATTCAATGGATGGAATAATAGAATTGGAGAAAAGCGATCTAATTATAATTAAGGTGTAAAATAGAGAAACGCGAAAGTTTCTAGAATATTTTGTCGGATAACAGTATTTAATTGAATAGCCTCCTGAGATTAATGGAAGATGCACACTTTAAGGTTATTTTCTTACAATTTCATCTGAGAACAAATGATGAATCAGTGAATGGAATAATATATTTGGAGAAAAACGATCTAATTATAATTAAGGGGTAAAATATAGAAACGCGAAAGTTTCGAGAATATTTATCCGGATTACAGGATGTTACCGAATAGGCTCCTGAGATTAATGGAAGTTGCACAGATTAAGGTTATTTTTTTACAATTTCATCTGAAAACAATTGATGAATCAGTGAATGGAATAATAAAAATTTTGAAAAGCGATCTAATTATAATTAAGGGTCAAAATAGAGAAACGCGAAAATTTCGAGAATATTTTTCCGGATTACAGGATGTAACTGAATAGCCTACACAGATTAATGGTAGATGCACGCTTTAAGGTTATTTTCTTCCAATTTCATCTGAAAACAATTCATGAATCATTGAATGGAATAATAAATTTGAGAAAACCGATGCAATTATAATTAAGGGGTAAAATAGAGAAACGCGATAGTTTCGGGAATATTTCGCCGGATTACAGGATGTAACTGAATAGCCTCCTGAGATTAATGGAAGATGCACACTTTAAGGTTATTTTCTTACAATTTCATCTGAGAACAATTGATGAATCAGTGAATGGAATAATATATTTGTAGAAAAGCGATCTAATTATAATTAAGGGGTAAAATAAAGAAACGCTAAAGTTTCGAGAATATTTTTCCGGATTACAGGATGTTACCGAATACGCTCCTGAGATTAATGGAAGATGCACACATTAAGGTTGTTTTCTTAAAATTTCATCTGTAAACAATTGATGAATCAATGAATGGAATAATAAAATTGAAGAAAAGCGATCTAATTATAATTAAGGGGCAAAATAGAGAAACGCGAAAGTTTCGAGAATATTTTGCGGGATTACAGGATGTAACTGAATAGCCTCCTGATATTAATGGATGATGCACACATTGAGTTTATTTTCTTACAATTTCATCTGGAAACAATTGATGAATCATTGAATGGAATAATAAATTTGAGAAAACCGATGTAATTATAATTAAGGGGTAAAATAGAGAAACGCAATAGTTTTTTGAGAATATTTTGCCGGATTACAGGATTTAACTGAATAGCCTCCTGAGATTAATAGAGGTTGCACACATTAAGGTTATTTTCTTACAATTCCATCTGAAGACACTTGATGAATCAGTGAATGGAATAATAAAAATTTCGAAAAGCGATCTAATTATAATTAAGGGTCAAAATAGAGATACGCGAAAGTTTCGAGAATATTTTTCCGGATTACAGGATGTAACTGAATAGCCTACTCAGATTAAGGGTAGATGCACACTTTAAGGTTATTTTCTTACAATTTCATCTGAAAACAATTAATGAATCAGTGAATGGAATAATAATTTTGTAGAAATGCGATCTAATTAAAATTAAGGGTTAAAATAGAGAAACGCGAAAGTTTCGAGAATGTTTTTCCGGATAACAGGATGTAACCGAATAGGCTCCTGAGATTAATGGAAGATGCACACATTAAGGTTGTTTTCTTACAATTTCATCTGAAAAAAATTGATGAATCAGTGAATGGAATAATAAAATTGGAGAAAGGGATCTAATTATAATTAAGGGGTAAAATAGAGAAACGCGAAAGTTTCGAGAATATTTTGCCGGATTGCAGGATGTAACTGAATAGCCTCCTGAGATTAATGGAAGATGCACACATTAAGTTTATTTTCTTACAATATCATCTGAAAACAATTGATGAATCAATGAATGGAATAATAAAATTGGAGAAAAGCGATCTAATTATAATTTAGGGGCAAAATAAAGAAACGCGAAAGTTTCGAGAATATTTTGCCGGATTACAGGATGTAACTGAATAGCCTCTTGATATTAATGGATGATGCACACATTAAGGTTATTTTCTTACAATTTCATCTGAAAACAATTGATGAATCAATGGATGGAATAATAAAATTGGAGAAAAGCGATCTAATTATAATTAAGGGGTAAAATAGAGAAACGCGAAAGTTTCGACAATATTTTGTCGCATTACAGGATGTAACTGAATAGCCTTCTGAGATTAATGGTAGATGCACACTTTAAGGTTATTTTCTTCCAATTTCATCTGAAAACAATTCATGAATCATTGAATGGAATAATAAATTTGAGAAAACCGATGCAATTATAATTAAGGGGTAAAATAGAGAAACGCGATAGTTTCGGGAATATTTCGCCGGATTACAGGATGTAACTGAATAGCCTCCTGAGATTAATGGAAGATGCACACTTTAAGGTTATTTTCTTACAATTTCATCTGAGAACAATTGATGAATCAGTGAATGGAATAATATATTTGTAGAAAAGCGATCTAATTATAATTATGGGGTAAAATAAAGAAACGCTAAAGTTTCGAGAATATTTTTCCGGATTACAGGATGTTACCGAATACGCTCCTGAGATTAATGGAAGATGCACACATTAAGGTTGTTTTCTTAAAATTTCATCTGTAAACAATTGATGAATCAATGAATGGAATAATAAAATTGAAGAAAAGCGATCTAATTATAATTAAGGAGCAAAATAGAGAAACGCGAAAGTTTCGAGAATATTTTGCCGGATTACAGGATGTAACTGAATAGCCTCCTGATATTAATGGATGATGCACACATTGAGTTTATTTTCTTACAATTTCATCTGGAAACAATTGATGAATCATTGAATGGAATAATAAATTTGAGAAAACCGATGTAATTATAATTAAGGGGTAAAATAGAGAAACGCGATAGTTTTTTGAGAATATTTTGCCGGATTACAGGATGTAACTGAATAGCCTCCTGAGATTAATAGAGGTTGCACACATTAAGGTTATTTTCTTACAATTCCATCTGAAAAAAATTGATGAATCAGTGAATGGAATAATAAAATTGGAGAAAGGGATCTAATTATAATTAAGGGGTAAAATAGAGAAACGCGAAAGTTTCGAGAATATTTGGCCGGATTGCAGGATGTAACTGAATAGCCTCCTGAGATTAATGGACGTTGCACACATTAAGTTTATTTTCTTACAATTTCATCTGAAAACAATTGATGAATCAATGAATGGATTAATACTAGTGGAGAGAAGCGGTGTAATTATAATTAAGGAGTAAAAGAGAGAAACGCGACAGTTGCGAGATCATTTTTCCGGATTACAGTATGTAACAGAATAGCCTCCTGAGATTAATGGAAGATGCACACATTAAGGTTATTTTCTTACATTTTCATCTGAAAACAATTGATGAATCAATGAATGGAATAATAAAATTGGAGAAAAGCGATCTAATTATAATTAAGGGGTAAAATTTAGAAACGCGAAAGTTTCGAGAATATTTTGCCGGATGTAACTGAATAGCCTCCTGAGATTAATGGAAGATGCACACATTAAGGTTATTTTCTTAAAATTTCATCTGAAATCAATTGATGAATCAATGAATGGAACAATAAAATTGGAGAAAAGCGATCTAATTATAATTAAGGGTAAAATAGAGAAACGCGAAAGTTTCGAGAATATTTTGCCGCATTACAGGATGTAATTGAATAGCCACCTGAGATTAATGGAAGTTGCACACATTAAGGTTATTTTCTTACAATTTCATCTGAAAACAATTGAAGAATCAGTGAATTGATTAATAAAATTGGAGAAAAGCGATCTAATTATAATTAAGGGGTAAAATAGAGAAACGCGAAAGTTTTGTGAATATTTTGCCGGATTACAGGATGTAACTGAACAGCCCCCTGAGATTATTGGAAGATGCACACATTAAGGTTATTTTCTTACAATTTCATCTGAAAACAATTGATGAATCAGTGAATGGAATAATAAATTTGGAGAAAAGCGATCTAATTATAATTAAGGGGTAACATAGAGAAAAGCGACAGTTGCGAGAGTATTTTTCCGGATTACAGGATGTAACTGAATATCCTCCTGAGATTAATAGAAGATGCACACATTAAGGTTATTTTCTTACAATTTCATCTGAAAACAATTGATGAATCAATGAATGGAATAATAAAATTGGAGAAAAGCGATCTAATTATAATTAAGTTGTAAAATAGAGAAACGGGAAAGTTTCTAGAATATTTTGTCGGATAACAGTATTTAACGGAATAGCCTCCTGAGATTAATGGAAGAAGCACACATTAAGGTTATTTTCTTACAATTCCATCTGAAAACAATTGATGAATCAGTGAATGGAATAATAAATTTGTAGAAAAACGATCTAATTATAATTAAGGGGCAAAATAGAGAAACGGGAAAGTTTCGAGAATATTTTGCCGGATTACAGGATGTAACTGAATAGCCTCCTGAGATTAATGGAAGAAGCAAACATTAAGGTTATTTTCTTACAATTCCATCTGAAAACATTTGATGAATCAGTGAATGGAATAATAAAAATGGAGAAAAGCGATCTAATTATAATTAAGGGGCAAAATAGAGAAACGCGATAGTTTCAAGAATATTTTGCCGGATTACAGGATGTAACTGAATAGCCTCCTGAGATTAATGGAAGTTGCACACATTAAGGTTATTTTCGTACAATTTCATCTGAAAACAATTGATGAATCAGTGAATGGGATAATAAATTTGTAGAAAAGCGATCTAATTATAATTAAGGGGTAAAATAGAGAAACGCGAAAGTTTCGAGAATATTTTTCCGGATTACAGGATGTAACTGAATAGCCTCCTGAGATTAATGGAAGGTTATTTTCTTACAATTTCATCAGAAAACAATTGATGAATCAGTGATTCGAATAATAAATATGAGAAAACCGATCTAATTATAATTAAGGGGTAAAAATTAGAAACGCGAAAGTTTTGTGAATATTTTGCCGGATTACAGGATGTAACTGAACAGCCCCCTGAGATTATTGGAAGATGCACACATTAAGGTTATTTTCTTACAATTTCATCTGAAAACAATTGATGAATCAGTGAATGGAAAAATAAAATTGGAGAAAAGCGATCTAATTATAATTAAGGGGTAAAATAGGGAAACGCGACAGTTGCGAGATTATTTTTCCGGATTACAGGATGTAACTGAATATCCTCCTGAGATTAATGGAAGATGCTCACATTAAGATTATTTTCTTACAATTCATCAGAAAACAATTGATGAATCAGTATAATAAAATTGGAGAAAAGCGATCTTATTATAATTAAGTGGAAAAATAGAGAAACGCGAAAGTTGCGTGAATATATTGCCGGATTACAGGATGTAACTGAATAGCCTCCTGAGATTAATGGATGATGCACACATTAAGGTTATTTTCTTACAATTTCATCTGAAAACAATTGATGAATCAGTGAATGGAATAATAAAATTGGAGAAAAGCGATCTAATTATAATTAAGGGGTAAAATAGAGAAACGCTAAAGTTCCGAGAATATTTTGCCGGATTACAGGATGTAACTGAATAGCCTCCTCAGTATAATGGAAGATGCACTCATTAAGGTTATTTTCTTACAATTTCTTCTGAAAACAATAAATGAATCAATGAATTGAATAATAAAATTGGAGAAAAGCGATCTAATTATAATTAAGGGTTAAAATAGAGAAACGCGAAAGTTTTGTGAATATTTTGCAAGATTACAGGATGTAACAGAATAGGCTCCTGAGATTATTGGAAGATGCACACATTAAGGTTATTTTCTTACAATTTCATCTGAAATAAAATTGATGAATCAGTGAATGGAATAATAAAATTGGAGAAAAGCGATCTAATTATAATTAAGGGGTAAAATAGAGAAACGCGAAAGTTTCGAGAATATTTTACCGGATGACAGTATGTAACTGAATTGCCTCCTGATATTAATGGATGATGCACATATTGAGGTTATTTTCTTACAATTTCATCTGAAAACAATTGATGATTCAATGGATGGAATAATAAAATAGGTGAAAAGCGATCTAATTATAATTCAGGTGTAAAATAGAGAAACGCGAAAGATTCGAGAAGATTTTGTCGGATTACAGTATGTAACTGAGTAGCCTCCTGAGATTAATGGATGATGCACACATTGAGGTTATTTTCTTACAATTTCAACTGAAAACAATTGATGAATCAATGAATGGAATAATAATATAGGTGAAAAGCGATCTAATTATAATTAAGGTGTAAAATAGAGAAACGCGAAAATTTCGAGAATATTTGCCGGATTACAGGATGTAAATGAATAGCCTCCTGAGATTAATGGAAGATGCACACATTAAGGTTATTTTCTTACAATTTCATCTGAAAACAATTGATGAATCAATGAATGGAATAATAAAATTGGAGAAAACCGATCTAATTATAATTAAGGGGTAAAATAGAGAAACGCGAAAATTTCGAAAACATTTTGCCGGATTACAAGATATAACTGAAAAGCCTCCTGAGAATAATGGAAGATGCACACATTAAAGTTATTTTCTTACAATTTAATCTGAAAATAATTGATGAATCAGTAAATGGAATAATAAAATTTGAGAAAAGCGACCTAGTTATAATTAAGTGGGAAAATAGAGAAACGCGAAAGTTTCGTGAATATTCTGCCGGATAACAGGATATAACTAAATAGCCTCCTGAGATTAATGGAAGATGCACACATTAAGGTTATTTTATTAATATTTCATCTGAAAACAATTGATGAATCTTTGAATGGAATAATAAATTTAGAGAAAACGCGATCTAATTTTAATTAAGGGATAAAATAGAGAAACGCGAAAGTACCGAGAATATTTTTCCGGGTTACAGGATGTAAATGAATAGCTTCCTGAGATTAATGGAAGATGCACACAATAAGGTTGTTTTCTTACAATTTCATCTGAAAACAATTGATGAATCATGAATGGAATAATAAAATTGGAGAAAAGCGATCTAATTATAATTAAGGGGTAAGATATAGAAACGCGAAAGTTTCGAGAATATTTTGCCGGGTTACAGGATGTAACTGAATAGCCTCCTGAGATTAATGCTAGATACACACATTAAGGTTCATTTCTTACAATTTCATCTGAAAACAATTGATGAATCAATGAATGGAATAATAAAATTGGAGAAAAGTGATCTAATTATAATTAAGGGGTAAAATATAGAAACGCGAAAGCTTCGAGAATATTTTGCCGAATTACAGGATGTAACTGAATAGCCTCCTGAGATTAATGGAAGAAGCACACATTAAGGATATTTTCTTACAATTTCATCTGAAAACAATTGATGAATCAGTGAATGAAACAAAAAAATTGGAGAAAACCGACCAAATTATAATTAAAGGGTAAAATAGAGAAACGCGAAAGTTCCGGGAATATTTTGCCGGATTACAGGATGTAACTGAATAGCATCATGAGATTAATGGAAGATGCACACATTAAGCTTATTTTCTTATATTTTCATCTGAAAACAATTGATGAATCAATGAATGGATTAATAATATTTGGAGAAAAGCGATCTAATTACAATTAAGGGGTAAAATAGAGGAACGCGAAAGTTTCGAGAATATTATGCCGGATTACAGGATGTAACAGAATAGCCTCCTGGGATTAATTGAAGATGCACACATTAAGTTTATTTTGTTACAATTGCAACTGAAAACAATAGATGAATCAGTGAATTGGATAATAAAATTGGAGAAAAGCGACCTAATTATAATTAAGGGGTAAAATAGAGAAACGCGAAAGTTTGGAGCATATTTTGCCGAATTACAGGATGTAACTGATTAGCCTCCTTAGATTAATGGAAGTTGCACACATTAAGGTTATTTTCTTACAATTTCATCTGAAAACAATTCATGAATCAATAAATGGAATAATAAAATTGGAGAAAAGCGATTTAATTATAATGAAGGGGTAAAATATAGAAACGCGAATGTTTCGAGAATATTTTGCCGGATTACTGGATGTAACTGAATAGCATCCTGCGATTAATGGAAGCAACTTCCATTAATCTCAGGAGACTATTCAGTTACATCCTGTAATCCGGCAAAATGATGAATTAGTGAATGGAATAATAAATTTGGAAAAAAGGCCTCTAATTACAATTAAGGGGTAAAATAGAGAAAAGCGAAAGTTTCGATAATATTTTGCCGGATTACAGGATGTAACTGTATAGCCTCCTGAGATTAATGGAAGATGCAGACATTATGTTTATTTTCTTACAATTTCAACTGGAGAAAATTGATGAATCAGTGAATGGGATAATAAAATTGGAGAAAAGGGATCTAATTATAATTAAGGGGTAAAATAGAAAAACGCGAATGTTTCGAGAATATTTTTTCGGATTACAGGATGTAACTGAATAGGCTCCTGAGATTAATGGAATATACACACATTAAGGTTGTTTTCTTACAATTTCATCTGAAAACAATTGATGAATCAGTGAATGGAATAATGAAATTGGAGAAAAGGGATCTAATTATAATTAAGGGGTGAAATAGAGAAACGCTAAAGTTTCGATGATATTATGCCGGATTACAGGATGTAACTGAATAGGCTACTGAGATTCATGGAAGATGCACACATTAAGGTTATTTTCTTACAATTTCATCTGAAAACAATTGATGAATCTTTGAATGGAATAATAAAATTAGAGAAAACGATCTAATTATAATTAAGGGGTAAAATTCAGGAACGCGAAAGTTTCGAGAATATTTTTCCTAATTGCAAGATGTAACTGAATAGCCTCCTCAGATTAATGGAAGATGCACACATTAATGTTATTTTCTTACAATTCCATCTGAAAACACTTGATGAATCATTTAATGGAATAATAAATTTAGAGAACAGCGATCTAATTATAATTAAGCGGTAAAAAAAGAAACGCGAAAGTTTCAAGAATATTTTGCCGGATTACAAGATATAACTGAATAGCCTCTTGAGAATAATGGAAGATGCACACATTATGGTTATTTTCTTAAAATTTCATCTGAAAACAATTGATTAATTAGTGAATGGAATACTAAAATCGGAGAAAAGCGATCTAATTATAATTAAGTTGTAAAATAGAGATACGCTAAAGTTCCGAGAATATTTTGCCGGATTAGAGGATGTAGCTTAATAGCCTCCTGATTTTAATGTAAGATGCACACATTAAGGTTATTTTCTTACAATTTCATCTGAAAACAATTGCTGAATCAATGAATGGAATAATAAAATTAGAGAAAAGCGATCTAATTATAATTAAGGGGTAAAATAGAGAAACGCAAAAGTTTCGAGAATATTTTTCCGGATTACAGGATGTAACTGAATAGTCTCCTGAGATTAATTGAAGATGCACACATTAAGGTTATTTTCTTACAATTTCATCTTAAAAGAATTGATGAATCAGTGAATGGAATAATAAATTTGGAGAAAAGCGATTTAATTATAATTAAGGGGTAAAATAGAGAAACGAGAACGTTTCGTGAATATTTTGCCGGATTAGAGGATGTAACTGAATAGCCTCCTGAGATTAATGTAAAATGTACACATTAAGGTTATTTTCTTACAATTTCATCTGAAAACAATTGATAAATTATTTAATGGAATAATAAAATTGGAGAACAGCGATCTAATTAAAATTAAGTGGTAAAAAAGAGAAACGCGAAAGTTTCAAGAATATTTTGCCGGATTACAAGATATAACTGAATACCCTCTTGAGAATAATGGAAGATGCACACATTAAGGTTATTTTCTAACAATTTCATCTGAAAACAATTGATGAATCAGTGAATCGAATAATACAATTGGAGAAAAGCGATCTAATTATAATTAAGGGGTAAAATACAGAAACGCGAAAGTTCTGAGAATATTTTCCCGGATTACAGGATGTAACTGAATAGTCTCCTGAGATTAATGGAAGATGCACACATTAAGGTTATTTTCTTCCAATTTCATCTGAAAACAATTGGTCAATCAATAAATGAAATAATAAAATCGGAGAAAAGCGATCTAAATATAATTAAGGGGTAAAATAGAAAAACGTGAAAGTTTCGAGAATATTAAGCCGGATTACAGTATATAACTGTATGGCCTCCTGGGATTAATCGAAGATGCACACATTAAGGTTATTTTCTTACAATTTCATCGGAAACCAATTGATGAATCATTGAATGGAATAATAAAATAGGAGAAAAGCGATCTAATTATAATTAAGGGGTAAAATAGAGAAACGCGAAAGTTTCGGGAATATATTGTCGGATTACAGGATGTAACTGAATAGCCACATGAGATTAATGGAAGATGCACACATCAAGGTTATTTCCTTACTATTTCATCAGAAAAAAATTGTTGAATAAATGAATGGAATAATATTATTGTAGAGAAGCGATCTAATTATAATTAAGCGTTAAAATAGAGAAACGCAAAAGTTTCGAGAATATTTTTGTGCAGAATTTAGATTAGGTCTTTCCCTGTCCATAATGCTAAATGAAGGAAGTAAAACAGAAATATAAATAGGAAACGGGAGAGAAATGTACAGTGATCACCCATTTTGTGCCCACAATCTTTTTCATGGAAATCCCAGTCATATGAGTCGAGTCCATGCATGCTACAATCACGGTATGAATTTGAAGTCAAAATATTTTTGTGCAGAGGTTAGATTAGGTCTTTCCCTGTTCATAATGCTAAATTGAGGAGGTAAAATAGAAATATAAATTGGAAACAGAAGAGAAATGTACAGTGATCACCCATTTTCGGCCCACAATCTTTTTCATTGAAATCACAGTCATATGAGTCGAGTCCATGCATGCTACGATCACGGTATGAAATTGAAGGCAAAATATTTTTGTGCAGAACTTACATTAGGTCTTTCCCTTTCCATAATGCTAAATTGATGAAGTAAAATACAAATATAAACAGGAAACAGAAGAGAAATGTACAGTGATCCCCCATTTTCGGCCCACAATCTTTTTCATGGAAATCCCAGTCATATGAGTCAATTCCATGCATGCTACGATCACGGTATGACTTTGAAGGCAAAATATTTTTGTGCAAATCTTAGATTAGGTCTTTCCCTGTCCATAATGCTAAATTGAGGAGGTAAAATATAAATATAATAGGAAACAGAAGCAAAATGTACAGTGATCACCCATTTTCGGCCCACAACATTTTCCATGGAAATCCCAGTCATATGAGTCGAGTCCATGCATGCTACGATCACGGCATGAATTTGAAGGCAAAATATTTTTGTGCAGATTTTAGATTAGGTCTTTCCCTGTCCATAATGCTAAATTGAGGAAGTAAAATAGAAATATAAACTGGAAACAGAAGAGAAACGTACAGTGATCACCCATTTTCGGCCCACAATCTTTTTCATGGAAATCCCAGTCATATGAGTCGAGTCCATGCATGCTACGATCACGGTATGAATTTGAAGGCAAAATATATTTTTGTAGATCATAGATTAGGTCTTTCCCAGTCCATAATGCTAAATTAAGGAAGTAAAATAGAAATAGTAATAGGAAACAGAAGAGAAATGTACAGTGATCACCCATTTTCTGTCCACAATCTTTTTCATGGATATCCCAGTCATATGAGTCGAGTCCATGCATGCTACGATCACGTTATGAATTTGAAGGCAAAATATTTTTTGCAGGTCTTAGATTTGGACTTTCCCTATCCATAATGCTAAATTGAGGAGGTAAAATACAAATATGAATAGGAAACAAAAGAGAAATGTACAGTGATCACCCATTTTATGCCCACAATCTTTTTCATGGAAATCCCAGTCATATGAGTCGAGTCCATGCATGCTACGATCACTGTATGAATTTGAAGGCAAAATATTTTTGTGCAGATATTAGATTAGGTCTTTCCCTGTCCATAATGCTAAATTGAGGAGGTAAAATAGAAATATAAATAGGAAACAGAAGAGAAATGTACAGTGATCACACATTTTCGGCCCACAACCATTTTCATGGAAATCCCAGTCATATGAGTCGAGTCCATGCATGCTACGATCACGGTATGAAATTTGAAGGCAAAATATTTTTGTGCAGATTTTAGATTAGGTCTTTCCCTGTCCATAATGCTAAATTGAGGAAGTAAAATAAAAAATATAAGTAGAAAACAGAAGAAAAATGTATAGTGATCACCCATTTTCGGCCCACAATCTTTTTCATGGAAATCCCAGTCATATGAGTCGAGTCCATGCATGCTACGTTCACGGTATGAATTTGAAGGAAAAATATTTTTGCGCAGATATTAGATTAGGTCTTTCCCTGTCCATAATGCTAAATTGAGGAGGTAAAATAGAAATATAAAGAGGAAACAGAAGAGAAATGTACAGTGATCACCCATTTTCGGCACACAATTTTTTCATGCAAATCCCAGTCATATGAGTAGAGGCTATGCATGCTACGATCACGGTATGAATTTGAAGGCAAAATATTTTTGTGCAGATCTTAGATTAGGTCTTTCCCTGTCCATAATGCTAAATTGAGGAGGTAAAATATATATATAAATAGGAAACAGAAGAGAAATGTACAGTGATCACCCATTTTCGGCCCACAATCTTTTTCATGGAAATCCCAGTCATATGAGTCGAGTCCATGCATGCTACGATCAAGGTATGAATTGAAGGCAAAATATTTTTGTGCAGAGCTTAGATTAGGTCTTTCTCTGTCCATAATGCTAAATTGAACAGGTAAAATAGAAATATAAACAGAAAACAGAAGAAAAATGTACAGTGAATCACCCATTTTCGACCCACAATCTTTTTCATGGAAATCCCAGTCATATGAGTCGAGTCCATGCATGCTACGATCACTGTATGAATTTGAAGGCAAAATATTTTTGTGCAAATCTTAGATTAGGTCTTTCCCTGTCCATAATGCTAAATTGAGGAGGTAAAATAGAAATATAAATAGGAAACAGAAGAGAAATGTACAGTGATCACACATTTTCGGCCCACAACCATTTTCATGGAAATCCCAGTCATATGAGTCGAGTCCATGCATGCTACGATCACGGTATGAAATTTGAAGGCAAAATATTTTTGTGCAGATTTTAGATTAGGGCTTTCCCTGTCCATAATGCTAAATTGAGGAAGTAAAATAAAAAATATAAATAGAAAACAGAAGAAAAATGTACAGTGATCACCCATTTTCGGCCCACAATCTTTTTCATGGAAATCCCAGTCATATGAGTCGAGTCCATGCATGCTACGTTCACGGTATAAATTTGAAGGCAAAATATTTTTGCGCAGATATTAGATTAGGTCTTTTCCTATCCATAATGCTAAATTGAGGTGGTAAAATAGAAATATAAATAGGAAACAGAAAAGAAATGTACAGTGATCACCCATTTTCGGCCCACAATCTTTTTCATGGAAATCCCAGTCATATGAGTCGAGTCCATGCATGCTACGATCAAGGTATGAATTTGAAGGCAAAATATTTTTGTGCAGAGCTTAGATTAGGTCTTTCCGTATCCATAATGCTAAATTGAGGAGGTAAAATAGAAATATAAAGAGGAAACAGAAGAGAAATGTACAGTGATCACCCATTTTCGGCACACAATTTTTTCGTGCAAATACCAGTCATATGAGTAGAGGCTATGCATGCTACGATCACGGTATTAATTTGAAGGCAAAATATTTTTGTGCAGATCTTAGATTAGGTCTTTCCCTGTCCATAATGCTAAATTGAGGAGGTAAAATATATATATAAATAGGAAACAGAAGAGAAATGTACAGTGATCACCCATTTTCGACCCACAATCTTTTTCATGGAAATCCCAGTCATATGAGTCGAGTCCATGCATGCTACGATCACTGTATGAATTTGAAGGCAAAATATTTTTGTGCAGATATTAGATTAGGTCTTTCCCTGTTCATAATGCTAAATTGAGGAGGTAGAATAGAAATATAAATAGGAAACAGAAAAGAAATGTACAGTGATCACCCATTTTCGGCCCACAATCTTTTTCATGGAAATCCCAGTCATATGAGTCGAGTCCATGCATGCTACGATCACGGTATGAATTTGAAGGGAAAATATTTTTGTGCAGATCTTAGATTAGGTCTTTCCCTGTCCATTATGCTAAATTTAGGAGGTAAAATAGAAATGTAAATAGGAAACAGAAGAGAAATGCACAGTGATCACCCATTTTCCGCGGACAATCTTTTTCATGGAAATCCCAGTCATATGAGTCGAATCCATGCATGCTTACGATCACGGTATGAATTTGAAGGCAAAATATTTTTTGCAGATCTTAGATTTGGACTTTCCCTATCCATAATGCTAAATTGAGGAGGTAAAATACAAATATGAATAGGAAACAAAAGAGAAATGTACAGTGATCACCCATTTTATGCCCACAATCTTTTTCATGGAAATCCCAGTCATATGAGTCGAGTCCATGCATGCTACGATCACGGTATAAATTTGAAGGCAAAATATTTTAGTACAGATTTAGATTAGGTCTTTCCCTGTCCATAATGCTAAATTGAGGAGGTAAAATAGAAATGTAAATAGGAAACAGAAGAGAAATGTACAGTGATCACCCATTTTCGGCCCACAATCTTTTTCATGGAAATCCCAGTCATATGAGTCGAGTCCATGCATGCTACGATCACGGTATGAATTTGAAGGCAAAATATTTTTGTGGAGATCTTAGATTAGGTCTTTCCCTGTCCATAATGCTAAATTGAGGAGGTAAAATATAAATATAAATAGGAAACTGAAGAAAAATGTACAGTGATCACCCATTTTCGGCCCACAACCTTTTTCATGGAAATCCCAGTCATATGAGTCGAGTCCATGCATGCTACGATCACGGTATGAATTTGAAGGCAAAATATTTTTGTGCAGATCTTCGATTAGGTCTTTCCCTGTCCATAATGCTAAATTGAGGACGTAGAATAGAAATATAAATAGGAAACAGAAGAGAAATGTACAGTGATCACCCATTTTCGACCCACAATCTTTTTCATGGAAATCCCAGTCATATGAGTCGAGTCCATGCATGCTACGATCACTGTATGAATTTGAAGGCAAAATATTTTTGTGCAAATCTTAGATTAGGTCTTTCCCTGTCCATAATGCTAAATTGAGGAGGTAAAATAGAAATATAAATAGGAAACAGAAGAGAAATGTACAGTGATCACACATTTTCGGCCCACAACCATTTTCATGGAAATCCCAGTCATATGAGTCGAGTCCATGCATGCTACGATCACGGTATGAAATTTGAAGGCAAAATATTTTTGTGCAGATTTTAGATTAGGGGTTTCCCTGTCCATAATGCTAAATTGAGGAAGTAAAATAAAAAATATAAATAGAAAACAGAAGAAAAATGTACAGTGATCACCCATTTTCGGCCCACAATCTTTTTCATGGAAATCCCAGTCATATGAGTCGAGTCCATGCATGCTACGTTCACGGTATAAATTTGAAGGCAAAATATTTTTGCGCAGATATTAGATTAGTTCTTTCCCTATCCATAATGCTAAATTGAGGTGGTAAAATAGAAATATAAATAGGAAACAGAAAAGAAATGTACAGTGATCACCCATTTTCGGCCCACAATCTTTTTCATGGAAATCCCAGTCATATGAGTCGAGTCCATGCATGCTACGATCAAGGTATGAATTTGAAGGCAAAATATTTTTGTGCAGAGCTTAGATTAGGTCTTTCCGTATCCATAATGCTAAATTGAGGAGGTAAAATAGAAATATAAAGAGGAAACAGAAGAGAAATGTACAGTGATCACCCATTTTCGGCACACAATTTTTTCGTGCAAATACCAGTCATATGAGTAGAGGCTATGCATGCTACGATCACGGTATGAATTTGAAGGCAAATATTTTTGTGCAGATCTTAGATTAGGTCTTTCCCTGTCCATAATGCTAAATTGAGGAGGTAAAATATATATATAAATAGGAAACAGAAGAGAAATGTACAGTGATCACCCATTTTCGACCCACAATCTTTTTCATGGAAATCCCAGTCATATGAGTCGAGACCATGCATGCTACGATCACTGTATGAATTTGAAGGCAAAATATTTTTGTGCAGATATTAGATTAGGTCTTTCCCTGTTCATAATGCTAAATTGAGGAGGTAGAATAGAAATATAAATAGGAAACAGAAAAGAAATGTACAGTGATCACCCATTTTCGGCCCACAATCTTTTTCATGGAAATCCCAGTCATATGAGTCGAGTCCATGCATGCTACGATCACGGTATGAATTTGAAGGGAAAATATTTTTGTGCAGATCTTAGATTAGGTCTTTCCCTGTCCATTATGCTAAATTTAGGAGGTAAAATAGAAATGTAAATAGGAAACAGAAGAGAAATGCACAGTGATCACCCATTTTCCGCGGACAATCTTTTTCATGGAAATCCCAGTCATATGAGTCGAATCCATGCATGCTTACGATCACGGTATGAATTTGAAGGCAAAATATTTTTTGCAGATCTTAGATTTGGACTTTCCCTATCCATAATGCTAAATTGAGGAGGTAAAATACAAATATGAATAGGAAACAAAAGAGAAATGTACAGTGATCACCCATTTTATGCCCACAATCTTTTTCATGGAAATCCCAGTCATATGAGTCGAGTCCATGCATGCTACGATCACGGTATAAATTTGAAGGCAAAATATTTTTGTGCAGAGCTTAGATTAGGTCTTTCCCTGTCGATAATGCTAAATGAAGGAAGTAAAATACAAATATAAATAGGAAACAGAAGACAAATGTACAGTGATCACCCATTTTCCGCCCACAGTCTTTTTCATGGAAATCCCAGCTATATGAGTCGAGTCCATGCATGCGACGATCACGGTATGAATTTAAAGGCAAAATATTTTTGTGCAGATTTTAGATTATGTCTTTCCCTGTCCATAATGCTAAATTGAGGAAGTAAAATAGAAATATTAATAGAAAACAGAAGAGAAATATACAGTGATCACCCATTTTGTGCCCACAATCTTTTTCATGGAAATCCCAGTCATATGAGTCGAGTCCATCCATGCTACGATCACGGTATGAATTTGAAGGCAAAATATTTTAGTACAGATTTAGATTAGGTCTTTCCCTGTCCATAATGCTAAATTGAGGAGGTAAAATAGAAATGTAAATAGGAAACAGAAGAGAAATGTACAGTGATCACCCATTTTCGGCCCACAATCTTTTTCATGGAAATCCCAGTCATATGAGTCGAGTCCATGCATGCTACGATCACGGTATGAATTTGAAGGCAAAATATTTTTGTGGAGATCTTAGATTAGGTCTTTCCCTGTCCATAATGCTAAATTGAGGAGGTAAAATATAAATATAAATAGGAAACTGAAGAAAAATGTACAGTGATCACCCATTTTCGGCCCACAACCTTTTTCATGGAAATCCCAGTCATATGAGTCGAGTCCATGCATGCTACGATCACGGTATGAATTTGAAGGCAAAATATTTTTGTGCAGATCTTCGATTAGGTCTTTCCCTGTCCATAATGCTAAATTGAGGACGTAGAATAGAAATATAAATAGGAAACAGAAGAGAAATGTACAGTGATCACCCATTTTCGGCCCACAATCTTTTTCATGGAAATCCCAGTCATATGAGTCGAGTCCATGCATGCTGCGATCACGGTATGAATTTGAAGGCAAAATATTTTTGTGCAGATCTTAGATTAGGTCTTTCCCTGTCCATAATGCTAAATTGAGGAGGTAAAATATAAATATAAATAGGAAACAGAAGAAAAATGTACAGTGATCACCCATTTTCGGCCCACAACCTTTTTCATGGAAATCCCAGTCATATGAGTCGAGTCCATGCATCCTACGATCACGGTATGAATTTGAAGGCAAAATATTTTTGTGCAGACCTTAGATTAGGTCTTTCCCTGTCCACAATGCTAAATTGAGGAGGTAAAATACAAATATAAATAGGAAGCAGAAGAGTAATGTACAGTGATCACCCATTTTCTGCCCACAATCTTTTTCATGGAAATTCCAATGATATGAGTCGATTCCATGCATGCTACGATTACGGTATGAATTTGAAGGCAAAATATTTTTGTGCAGATCTTATATTAGGTCTTTCCCTGTCCATAATGCTAAATTAAGGAGGTACAATAGAAATATAAATAGGAAACAGAAGAGAAATGTACAGTGATCACCCATTTTCTGCCCACAATCTTTTTCATGGAAATCCCAGTCATATGAGTCGAGTCCATGCATGCTACGATCACGGTATGAATTTGAATGAAAAATATTTTTTTGCAGATATTAGATTAGGTCTTTCCCTGTCCATAATGCTAAATTGAGAAAGTAAAATAGAAATAGTAATTGGAAACAGAAGAGAAATGTACAGTGATCACCCATTTTGTGCTCACAGTCTTTTTCATGGAAATCCCAGTCATATGAGTAGAGTCCATGCATGCTACGTTCACGGTATGAATTTGAAGGGAAAATATTTTTTTGCAGAATTTAGATTAGGTCTTTCCCTGTCCATAATACTAAATTGAGGAAGTAAAATAGAAATATTAATGGGGAACAGAAGAAAAATGTACAGTGATCACCCATTTTCTGCCCACAATCTTTTTCATGGAAATCCCAGTCATATGAGATGAGTCCATCTATGCTACGATCACGGTATGAATTTGAAGGCAAAATATTTTTTGCCGATATTAGATTAGGTCTTTCCCTGTCCATAATGCTAAATTGAGGAAGTAAAATAGAAATAGTAATAGAAAACAGAATAGAAATATACAGTGATCACCCATTTTGTGCCCACAATCTTTTTCATGGAAATCCCAGTCATATGAGTCGAGTCCATGCATGCTACGATCACGGTATGTATTTGAAGGCAAAATATTTTTTTGCAGATCTTAGATTAGGTTTTTCCCTGTCCATAATGTTAAATTGAGGAAGTAAAATAGAAATAGTAATGGCAAACAGAAGAGAAATATACAGTGATCACCCATTTTGTGCCCACAATCTTTTTCATGGAAATCCCAGTCATATGAGTCGAGTCCATGCATGCTACGATCACGGTATGAATTTGAAGGTAAAATATTTTTGTGCAGATCTTAGATTAGGTCTTTCCCTGTCCACAATGCTAAATTGAGGAGGTAAAATACAAATATTAATAGGAAGCAGAAGAGAAATGTACAGTGATCACCCATTTTCGGCCCACAATCTTTTTCATGAAAATTCCAATGATATGAGTCGAGTCCATGCATGCTACGATCACGGTATGAATTTGAACGCAAAATGTTTTTGTGCAGATCTTAGATTAAGTCTTTCCATGTCCATAATGCTAAATTAAGGAGGTAAAATAGAAATATAAATAGGAAACAGAAGAGAAATGTACGGTGATCACCCATTTTCCGCCCACAGTCTTTTTCATGGAAATCCCAGCCATATGAGTCGAGTCCATGTATGCGAGGATCATAGTATGAATTTGAAGGCAAAATATTTTTGTGCAGATATTAGATTAGGTCTTTCCCTGTCCATAATGCTAAATTGAGGAAGTAAAATATAAATATAAATAGGAAACAGAAGAGAAATGTACAGTCATCACCCATTTTCTACCCACAATCTTTTTCATGGAAATCCCAGTCATATGAGTCGAGTCCATGCATGCTACGATTACGGTATGAATTTGAAGGCAAAATATTTTTGTGCATATCTTTATTAGGTCTTTCCATGTCCATAATTCTAAATTGAGGAGGTAAATTAGAAATATAAATAGGAAACAGAAGAGAAATGTACAGTGATCACCCATTTTCGGCCCACAATATTATCATGGAAATCCCAGTCATATGAGTCGTGTCCATGCATGCTACGATCACGGTATGAATTTGAAGGCAAAATATTTTTTGCAGATCTTAGATTAGGTCTTTTCCTGTCCATAATGCTAAATTGAGGAGGTACAATAGAAATATAAATAGGAAACAGAAGAGAAATGTACAGTGATCACCCATTTTCGGCCCACAATCTTTTTCATGGAAATCCCAGTCATATGAGTCGAGTCCATGCATGCTACGATCACGGTATGAATTTGAAGGAAAAATATTTTTTTGCAGATATTAGATTAGGTCTTTCCCTGTCCATAATGCTAAATTGAGGAGGTAAAATAGAAATAGTAATGGAAAACAGAAGAGAAATGTACAGTGATCACCCATTTTGTGCCCACAATCTTTTTCATGGAAATCCCAGTCATATGAGTCGAGTCCTTTTATGCTACGATCACGGTATGAATTTGAAGGTAAAATATTTTTTTGCAGATTTATATAAGGTGTTTTCCTGTCCATAATGCTAAATTTAGGAAGTAAAATAGAAATAGTAATGTGAAACAGAAGAGAAATGTACAGTGATCACCCATTTTGAGCCCATTATCTTTTTTATGGAAATCCCAGTCATATGTGTCGAGTCCATGCATGCTATGATCACGGTATGAATTTGAAGGCAAAATATTTTTTTGCAGATCTTAGATTAATTTTTCCCTGTCTATAATGCTAAATTGACGAAGTAAAATAGAAATAATAATAGAAAACAGAAGAGAAATATACAGTGATCACCCATTTTGTGCCCACAATCTTTTTCATGGAAATCCCAGTCATATGAGTCGAGTCCATGTATGCTACGATCACGGTATGAATTTGAAGGCAAAATATTTTTTTGCAGATCTTAGATTAGGTCTTTCCCTGTCCATAATGCTAAATTGAGGTGGTAAAATATAAATATAAATAGGAAACAGAAGAGAAATGTACAGTGATCACCCATTTTCTGCCCACAATCTTTTTCATGGAAATCCCAGTCATATGAGTCGTGTCCATACATGCTATGATCACGGTATGAATTTGAAGGGAAAATATTTTTTTGCAGATCTTAGATTAGGTCTTTCCCTGTCCATAATGCTAAATTGAGGAGGTAAATTAGAAATATAAATAGGAAACAGAAGAGAAATGTACAGTGATCACCCATTTTCTGCCCACTATCTTTTTCATGGAAATCCCAGTCATATGAGTCGAGCCCATGCATGCTACGATCACGGTATGAATTTGAAGGCAAAATATTTATTGCAGATCTTAGATTAGGTCTTTCCCTGTCCATAATTCTAAATTGAGGAGGTAAATTAGAAATATAAATAGGAAACAGAAGAGAAATGTACAGTGATCACCCATTTTCGGCCCACAATCTTTTTCATGGAAATACCAGTCATATGAGTCGAGTCCATGCATGCTACGATCACGGTATGAATTTGAAGGCAAAATATTTTTTGCAGATCTTAGATTAGGTCTTTTCCTGTCCATAATGCTAAATTGAGGAGGTACAATAGAAATATAAATAGGAAACAGAAGAGAAATGTACAGTGATCACACATTTTCAGCCCACTATCGTTTTCATGGAAATCCCAGTCATGTGAGTCGTGTGCATGCATGCTACGATCACGGTATGAATTTGAAGGCAAAATATTTTTGTGCAGGTCTTAGATTTGGTCTTTCCCTGTATATAATGCTAAATTGAGGAGGTAAATTAGAAATATAAATAGGAAACAGAAGAGAAATGTACAGTGATCACCCATTTTCGCCCCACAATCTTTTTCATGGAAATCCCAGTCATATGAGTCGAGCCCATGCATGCTACGATCACGGTATGAATTTGAAGGCAAAATATCTTGGTGCCGAGCTTAGATTAGGTCTTTCCCTGGCCATAATGCATGCTACGATCATGGTATGAATTTGAAGGCAAAATGTTTTTGTGCAGAGCTTAGATTAGGTCTTTCCCTGTCCATAATGCTAAATTGAGGAAGTAAAATAGAAATATAAACAGAAGATAAATGTACAGTGATCACCCATTTTCGGCCTACATTCTTTTTCATGGAAATCCCAGTCATATGAGTCGAGTCCATGCATGCTACGATCACGGTATGAATTTGAAGGCAAAATATTTTTGTGCAGAGGTTAGATTAGGTCTTTCCCTGTCCATAATGCTAAATGAAGGAAGTAAAATAGAAATATAAATAGGATACGGGAGAGAAATGTACAGTGATCACCCATTTTCTGCCCACAATCTTTTTCATGGAAATCCCAGTCATATGAGTCGAGTCCATGCATGCTACGATCACGGTATTAATTTGAAAGCAAAATATTTTTGTGCAGATTTTAGATTAGGTCTTTCCAGGCCCATAATGCTAAATTGAAGAGGTAAAATATAAATACAAATAGGAAACAGAAGTGAAATGTACAGTGATCACCCATTTACGGCCCACAATCTTTTTCATGGAAATCCCAGTCATATGAGTCGAGTCCATGCATGCTACGTTCACGTATGAATTTGAAGGCAATATATTTTTGTGCAGATCTTGGATTAGGTCTTTCCCTGTCCATAATGCTAAATTGAGGAGGTAAAATATAAATATAAATAGGAAACAGAAGAGAAATGTACAGTGATCACCCATTTTCGGGCCACAATCTTTTTCATGGAAATCCCAGTCATATGAGTCGAGTCCATCCAGGCTACAATCACGGTATGAATTTGAATCAAAATATTTTTGTGCAGAGCTTAGATTAGGTCTTTCCCTGTCCATAATGCAAAATGAAGGAAGTAAAATAGAAATATAAATAGGAAACGGGAGAGAAATGTACAGTGATCACCCATTTTCGGTCCACAATCTTTAGCATGGAAATCCCAGTCATATGAGTCGAGTCCATGCATGCTACCATGACGGTATGAATTTGAAGGCTAAATATTTTTGTGCAGATCTTAGATTAGGTCTTTCCCTGTCCATAATGCTAAATTGAGGAAGTAAAATAGAAATATAAACAGAAGAGAAATGTACAGTGATCACCCATTTTCGGCCCACAATCTTTTTCATGGAAATCCCAGTCATAAGAGTCGAGTCCATGCATGCTACGATCACGGTATGAATTTGAAGGCAAAATATTTTTGTGCAGATTTTAGATTAGGTCTTTCCCTACCCATAATGCTAAATTGAGGAGGTAAAATGGAAATATAAATAGGAAACAGAAGAGAAATGTACAGTGATCACCCATTTTCGGGCCACAATCTTTTTCATGGAAATCCCAGTCATATGAGTCGAGTCCATGTATGCTACGATCACGGTATGAATTTGAAGGCAAAATATTTTTGTGCAGATTTTAGATTAGGTCTTTCCCTGTCCATAATGCTAAATGAAGGAAGTAAAATATAAATATAAATAGGAAACAGTAGAGAAATGTACAGTGATTACCCATTTTCGGCCAACAATCTTTTTCATGGAAATCCCAGTCATATGAGTCGAGTCCATGCATGCTACGATTACGGTATGAATTTGAAGGCAATATATATTTGTGCAGATTTTAGATTAGGTCTTTCCCTGTCCATAATGCTAAATGAAGGAAGTAAAATATAAATATAAATAGGAAACAGTAGAGAAATGTACAGTGATTACCCATTTTCGGCCAACAATCTTTTTCATGGAAATCCCAGTCATATGAGACGAGTTCTTCCATGCTACGTTCACGGTATGAATTTGAAGGCCAAATATTTTTTTGCAGATCTTAGATTTGGTCTTTCCCTGTCCATAAGGCTAAATGGAGGAGGTAAAATAGAAATACAAATAGGAAACAGAAGAGAAATGTACAGTGATCACCCATTTTCGGCCCACAATGTTTTTCATGGAAATCCCAGTCATATGAGTCGTGTCAATGCATGCTACGATCACGGTATGAATTTGAAGGCGAAATATTTTTGTGCAGGTTTTAGATTAGGTCTTTCCCTGTCCATAATGCTAAATTGAGGCGGTAAAATAAAAATGAAAATAGGAAACAGAAGAGAAATGTACAGTGATCACACATTTTCGGCCTACAATCTTTTTCATGGAAAGCCCAGTCATATGAGTCGAGTCCATGCATGCTACGATCACGGTATGAATTTGAAGGCAAAATATTTTTGTGCAGAGCTTAGATTGGCTCTTACCCTGTCCATAATGCTAAATTGAGGAGGTAAAATAGAAATATAAATAGGAAACAGAAGAGAAATGTACAGTAATCACCCCTTTTCGGCCCACAATCTTTTTCATGGAAATCCCAGTCATATGAGTCGATTCAGTGCATGCTACGATCACGGTATGAATTTGAAGGCAAAATATTTTTGTGCAGAGCTTAGATTAGGTCTTTCCCTGTCCATAATGCTAAATTGAGGAGGTAAAATATAAATAGGAAACAGAAGAGAAATGTACAGTGATCACTTATTTTCGGCCCACAATCTTTTTCATGGAAATCCAAGTGATATGAGTCGAGTCAATGCATGCTACGATCACGGTATGAATTAGAAGGCAAAATATTTTTGTGCAGATTTTAGATTAGGTCTTTCCCTGTCCATAATCCTAAATTGAGGAGGTAAAATAGAAATATAAACAGGAAACAGAAAAGAAATGTACAGTGATCACCCATTTTCGGCCCACAATCTTTTTCATGGAAATCCTAGTCATATGAGTCGAGTCCATGCATGCTACGATCACGGTATGAATTTGAAGGCGAAATATTTTTGTGCAGGTTTTAGATTAGGTCTTTCCCTGTCCATAATGCTAAATTGAGGCGGTAAAATAGAAATGAAAATAGGAAACAGAAGAGAAATGTACAGTGATCACCAATTTTCGGCCTACAATCTTTTTCATGGAAAGCCCAGTCATATGAGTCGAGTCCATGCATGCTACGATCACGGTATGAATTTGAAGGCAAAATATTTTAGTGCAGATTTTAGATTAGGTCTTTCCCTGTCCATAATGCTAAATTGAGGAGGGAAAATATAAATATAAATAGGAAACAGAAGAGAAATGTACAGTGATCACCCATTTTCGGCCCACAATCTTTTTCCTGGAAATCCCAGTCATATGAGTCGAGTCCATGCATGCTACGATCACGGTATGAATTTGAAGGCAAAATATTTTTGTGCAGATTTTAGATTAGATCTTTCCCTGTCCATAATGCTAAATTTAGGAGGTAAAATAGAAATATAATTAGGAAACAGAAGAGTAATGTACAGTGATCACCCATTTTCGGCCCACAATCTTTTTCATGGAAATCCCAGTCATATGAGTCGAGTCCGTACATGCTACGATCACGGTATGAATTTGAAAGCAAAATATTTTTGTGCAGATTTTAGATTAGGTCTTTCCCTGTCCATAATGATAAATTGAGGATGTAAAATATAAATATAAATAGGAAACAGAAGAGAAATGTACAGTGATCACCCATTTTCGGCCCACAATCTTTTTCATGGAAATCCCAGTCATATGAGTCGAGTCCATGCATGCTACGATCACGGTATGAATTTGAAGGCAAAATATTTTTGTTCAGAGCTTTGATTGGGTCTTTCTCTGTCCATAATGCTAAATTGAGGAGGTAAGATAGAAATATAAATAGGAAACAGAAGAGAAATGTACAGTGATCACCCATTTTCGGTCCACAATCTTTTTCATGGAAACCCAGTCATATGAGTCGATTCAGTGCATGCTACGATCACGGTATGAATTTGATGGCAAAATATTTTTGTGCAGAGCTTAGATTAGGTCTTTCCCTGTCCATAATGCTAAATTGAGGAGGTAAAATAGAAATAGGAAACAGAAGAGAAATGTACAGTGATCACTCATTTTCGGCAAACAATCTTTTTCATGGAAATCCCAGTCATATGAGTCGAGTCAATGCATGCTACGATCACGGTATGAATTTGAAGGCAAAATATTTTTGCGCAGATTTTAGATTAGGTCTTTCCCTGTCCATAATCCTAAATTGAGGAGGTAAAATAGAAATATAAACAGGAAACAGAAAAGAAATGTACAGTGATCACCCATTTTCGGCCCACAATCTTTTTCATGGAAATCCTAGTCATATGAGTCGAGTCCATGCATGCTACGATCACGGTATGAATTTGAAGGCGAAATATTTTTGTGCAGGTTTTAGATTAGGTCTTTCCCTGTCCATAATGCTAAATTGAGGCGGTAAAATAGAAATGAAAATAGGAAACAGAAGAGAAATGTACAGTGATCAACCATTTTCGGCCTACAATCTTTTTCATGGAAAGCCCAGTCATATGAGTCGAGTCCATGCATGCTACGATCACGGTATGAATTTGAAGGCAAAATATTTTAGTGCAGATTTTAGATTAGGTCTTTCACTGTCCATAATGCTAAATTGAGGAGGTAAAATATAAATATAAATAGGAAACAGAAGAGAAATGTACAGTGATCACCCATTTTCGGCCCACGATCTTTTTCCTGGAAATCCCAGTCATATGAGTCGAGTCCATGCATGCTACGATCACGATATGAATTTGAAGGCAAAATATTTTTGTGCAGAGCTTAGATAGGGTCTTTCCCTGTCCATAACGCTAAATTGAGGAGGTAAAATAGAAATATAAATAGGAAACAGAAGAGAAATGTACAGTGATCACCGATTTTCGGCCCACAATCTTTTTCATGGAAATCCCAGTCATGTGAGTCGATTCAGTGCATGCTACGATCACGGTATGAATTTGAAGGCAAAATATTTTTGTGCAGAGCTTAGATTCGGTCTTTCCCTGTCCATAATGCTAAATTGAGGCAGTAAAATAGAAATGAAAATAGGAAACAGAAGAGAAATGTACAGTGATCACCCATTTTCGGCCCACAACCTTTTTCATGGAAATCCCAGTCATATGAGTCGAGTCCATGCATGCTACGATCACGGTATGAATTTGAAGGCAAAATATTTTAGTGCAGATTTTAGATTAGGTCTTTCCCTGTCCATAATGCTAAATTTAGGAGGTAAAATAGAAATATAAATAGGAAACAGAAGAGTAATGTACAGTGATCACCCATTTTCGGCCCACAATCTTTTTCATGGAAATTCCAGTCATATGAGTCGAGTCCATACATGCTACGATCACGGTATGAATTTGAAAGCAAAATATTTTTGTGCAGATTTTAGATTAGGTCTTTCCCTGTCCATAATGATAAATTGAGGATGTAAAATATAAATATAAATAGGAAACAGAAGAGAAATGTACAGTGATCACCCATTTTCGGCCCACAATCTTTTTCATGGAAATCCCAGTCATATGAGTCGAGTCCATGCATGCTACGATCTCGGTATGAATTTGAAGGCAAAATATTTTTGTTCAGAGCTTAGATTGGGTCTTTCCCTGTCCATAATGCTAAATTGAGGAGGTAAGATAGAAATATAAATAGGAAACAGAAGAGAAATGTACAGTGATCACCCATTTTCGGTCCACAATCTTTTTCATGGAAATCCCAGTCATATGAGTCGATTCAGTGCATGCTACGATCACGGTATGAATTTGAAGGCAAAATATTTTTGTGCAGAGCTTAGATTAGGTCTTTCCCTGTCCATAATGCTAAATTGAGGAGGTAAATTAGAAATAGGAAACAGAAGAGAAATGTACAGTGATCACTCATTTTCGGCAAACAATCTTTTTCATGGAAATCCCAGTCATATGAGTCGAGTCAATGCATGCTACGATCACGGTATGAATTTGAAGGCGAAATATTTTTGTGCAGGTTTTAGATTAGGTCTTTCCCTGTCCATAATGCTAATTTGAGGCGGTAAAATAGAAATGAAAATAGGAAACAGAAGAGAAATGTACAGTGATCACCCATTTTCGGTCCACAATCTTTTTCATGGAAACCCAGTCATATGAGTCGATTCAGTGCATGCTACGATCACGGTATGAATTTGAAGGCAAAATATTTTTGTGCAGAGCTTAGATTAGGTCTTTCCCTGTCCATAATGCTAAATTGAGGAGGTAAAATAGAAATAGGAAACAGAAGAGAAATGTACAGTGATCACTCATTTTCGGCAAACAATCTTTTTCATGGAAATCCCAGTCATATGAGTCGAGTCAATGCATGCTACGATCACGGTATGAATTTGAAGGCAAAATATTTTTGCGCAGATTTTAGATTTAGGTCTTTCCCTGTCCATAATCCTAAATTGAGGAGGTAAAATAGAAATATAAACAGGAAACAGAAAAGAAATGTACAGTGATCACCCATTTTCGGCCCACAATCTTTTTCATGGAAATCCTAGTCATATGAGTCGAGTCCATGCATGCTACGATCACGGTATGAATTTGAAGGCGAAATATTTTTGTGCAGGATTTAGATTAGGTCTTTCCCTGTCCATAATGCTAAATTGAGGCGGTAAAATAGAAATGAAAATAGGAAACAGAAGAGAAATGTACAGTGATCAACCATTTTCGGCCTACAATCTTTTTCATGGAAAGCCCAGTCATATGAGTCGAGTCCATGCATGCTACGATCACGGTATGAATTTGAAGGCAAAATATTTTAGTGCAGATTTTAGATTAGGTCTTTCACTGTCCATAATGCTAAATTGAGGAGGTAAAATATAAATATAAATAGGAAACAGAAGAGAAATGTACAGTGATCACCCATTTTCGGCCCACGATCTTTTTCCTGGAAATCCCAGTCATATGAGTCGAGTCCATGCATGCTACGATCACGATATGAATTTGAAGGCAAAATATTTTTGTGCAGAGCTTAGATAGGGTCTTTCCCTGTCCATAATGCTAAATTGAGGAGGTAAAATAGAAATATAAATAGGAAACAGAAGAGAAATGTACAGTGATCACCGATTTTCGGCCCACAATCTTTTTCATGGAAATCCCAGTCATATGAGTCGATTCAGTGCATGCTACGATCACGGTATGAATTTGAAGGCAAAATATTTTTGTGCAGAGCTTAGATTAGGTCTTTCCCTGTCCATAATGCTAAATTGAGGCGGTAAAATAGAAATGAAAATAGGAAACAGAAGAGAAATGTACAGTGATCACCCATTTTCGGCCCACAACCTTTTTCATGGAAATCCCAGTCATATGAGTCGAGTCCATGCATGCTACGATCACGGTATGAATTTGAAGGCAAAATATTTTAGTGCAGATTTTAGATTAGGTCTTTCCCTGTCCATAATGCTAAATTGAGGAGGTAAAATATAAATATAAATAGGAAACAGAAGAGAAATGTACAGTGATCACCCACTTTCGGCCCACAATCTTTTTCATGGAAGTCCCAGTCATATGAGTCGGGTCCATGCATGCTACGATCACGGTATGAATTTGAAAGCAAAATATTTTTGTGCAGATTTTCGATTAGGTCTTTCCCTGTCCATAATGCTAAATTGAGGAGGTAAAATATAAATATAAATAGGAAACAGAAGAGAAATGTACAGTGATCACCCATTTTCTGCCCACAATGTTTTACATGGAAATCCCAGTCATATGAATCGGGTCCATGCATGCTACGATCACGGTATGAATTTGAAGGCTAAATATTTTTGTGCAGATCTTAGCTTAGGTCTTTCCCTGTCCATAATGCTAAATTTAGGAGGTAAAATATAAATATAAATAGGAAACAGAAGAGTAATGTGCAGTGATCACCCATTTTCGGCCCACAATCTTTTTCATGGAAATCCCAGTCATATGAGTCGAGTCCATACATGCTACGATCACGGTATGAATTTGAAAGCAAAATATTTTTTTGCAGATTTTAGATTAGGTCTTTCCCTGTCCATAATGATAAATTGAGGATGTAAAATATAAATATAAATAGGAAACAGAAGAGAAATGTACAGTCATCACCCATTTTCGGCTCAAAATCTTTTTCATGGAAATCCCAGTCATATGTGTCGAGTCCATGCATGCTACGATCACGGTATAAATTTGAAGGCAAAATATTTTTGTTCAGAGCTTAGATTGGGTCTTTCCCTGTCCATAATGCTAAATTGAGGAGGTAAGATAGAAATATAAATAGGAAACAGAAGAGAAATGTACAGTGATCACCCATTTTCGGTCCACAATCTTTTTCATGGAAATCCCAGTCATATGAGTCAATTCAGTGCATGCTACGATCACGGTATGAATTTGAAGGCAAAATATTTTTGTGCAGAGCTTAGATTAGGTCTTTCCCTGTCCATAATGCTAAATTGAGGAGGTAAATTAGAAATAGGAAACAGAAGAGAAATGTACAGTGATCACTCATTTTCGGCAAACAATCTTTTTCATGGAAATCCCAGTCATATGAGTCGAGTCAATGCATGCTACGATCACGGTATGAATTTGAAGGCAAAATATTTTTGCGCAGATTTTAGATTAGGTCTTTCCCTGTCCATAATCCTAAATTGAGGAGGTAAAATAGAAATATAAACAACAAACAGAAAAGAAATGTACAGTGATCACCCATTTTCGGCCCACAATCTTTTTCATGGAAATCCTAGTCATATGAGTCGAGTCCATGCATGCTACGATCACGGTATGAATTTGAAGGCGAAATATTTTAGTGCAGATTTTAGATTAGGTCTTTCCCTGTCCATAATGCTAAATTGAGGAGGTAAAATATAAATATAAATAGGAAACAGAAGAGAAATGTACAGTGATCACCCATTTTCGGCCCACGATCTTTTTCCTGGAAATCCCAGTCATATGAGTCGAGTCCATGCATGCTACGATCACGGTATGAATTTGAAGGCAAAATATTTTTGTGCAGATTTTAGATTAGGTCTTTCCCTGTCCATAATGCTAAATTTAGGAGGTAAAATAGAAATATAAACAGGAAACAGAAGAGTAATGTACAGTGATCACCCATTTTCGGCCCACAATCTTTTTCATGGAAATCCCAGTCATATGAGTCGAGTCCATACATGCTACGATCACGATATGAATTTGAAAGCAAAATATTTTTGTGCAGATTTTAGATTAGGTCTTTCCCTGTCCATAATCCTAAATTGAGGAGGTAAAATAGAAATATAAACAGGAAACAGAAAAGAAATGTACAGTGATCACCCATTTTCGGCCCACAATCTTTTTCATGGAAATCCTAGTCATATGAGTCGAGTCCATGCATGCTACGATCACGGTTTGAATTTGAAGGCGAAATTTTTTTGTGCAGGTTTTAGATTAGGTCTTTCACTGTCCATAATGCTAAATTGAGGCGGTAAAATAGAAATGAAAATAGGAAACAGAAGAGAAATGTACAGTGATCACCTATTTTCGGCCCACAACATTTTTCATGGAAATCCCAGTCATATGAGTCGAGTCCATGCATGCTACGATCACGGTATGAATTTGAAGGCAAAATATCTTAGTGCAGATTTTAGATTAGGTCTTTCCCTGTCCATAATGCTAAATTGAGGAGGTAAAATATAAATATAAATAGGAAACAGAAGAGAAATGTACAGTGATCACCCATTTTCGGCCCACAATCTTTTTCATGGAAATCCCAGTCATATGAGTCGAGTCCATGCATGCTACGATCACGGTATGAATTTGAAAGCAAAATATTTTTGTGCAGATTTTAGATTAGGTCTTTCCCTGTCCATAATGCTAAATTGAGGAGGTAAAATATAAATATAAATAGGAAACAGAAGAGAAATGTACAGTGATCACCCATTTTCGGCCCACAATCTTTTTCATGGAAATCCCAGTCATATGAGTCGAGTCCATGCATGCTACGATCACGGTATGAATTTGAAGGCAAAATATTTTTGTGCAGAGCTTAGATTAGGTCTTTCCCTGTCCATAATGCTAAATTGAGGCGGTAAAATAGAAATGAAAATAGGAAACAGAAGAGAAATGTACAGTGATCACCCACTTTCGGCCCACAATCTTTTTCATGGAAATCCCAGTCATATGAGTCGATTCCATGCATGCTACGATCACGGTATGAATTTGAAAGCAAAATATTTTTGTGCAGATTTTAGATTAGGTCTTTCCCTGTCCATAATGCTAAATTGAGGCGGTAAAATAGAAATGAAAATAGGAAACAGAAGAGAAATGTACAGTGATCACCCATTTTCGGCCCACAACATTTTTCATGGAAATCCCAGTCATATGAGTCGAGTCCATGCATGCTACGATCACGGTATGAATTTGAAGGCAAAATATTTTAGTGCAGATTTTAGATTAGGTCTTTCCCTGTCCATAATGCTAAATTGAGGAGGTAAAATATAAATATAAATAGGAAACAGAAGAGAAATGTACAGGGATCACCCATTTTCTGCCCACAATGTTTTACATGGAAATCCCAGTCATATGAGTCGGGTCCATGAATGCTACGATCACGGTATGAATTTGAAGGCTAAATATTTTTGTGCAGATCTTAGCTTAGGTCTTTCCCTGTCCATAATGCTAAATTTAGGAGGTACAATAGAAATATAAATAGGAAACAGAAGAGAAATGTACAGTGATCACCCATTTTCGGCCCATAATCTTTTTCATTGAAATCCCAGTCACATGAGTCGAGTCCATGCATGTTACGATCAGGTTATGAATTGGAATGCAAAATATTTTTGTGCAGATCTTAGATTAGGTCTTTCCCTGGCCATAATGCTAAATTGAGGAGCTAAAATATAAATATAAATAGGAAACAGAAGAGAAATGTACAGTGATCACCCATTTTCGGCCCACAATCTTTTTCTTGGGAAACCCAGTCTTATGAGTCGAGACAATGCATGCTACGATCACGGTATGAATTTGAAGGCAAAATATTTTTGTGCAGATTTTAGATTAGGTCTTTCCCTGTCCATAATGCTAAATTGAGGAGTTAAAATATAAATATAAATAGGAAACAGAAGAGAAATGTACAGTGATCACCAATTTTCGACCCACAATCTTTTTCATGGAAATCCCAGTCATATGAGTCGAGTCCATGCATGCTACGATCACGGTATGAATTTGAAGGCAAAATATTTTTGTGCAGATCTTAGATTAGGTCTTTTCTTGTCCATAATGCTAAATTGAGGAGGTAAAATATAAATATAAATAGGAAACAGAAGAGAAATGTACAGTGATCACCCATTTTCCGCCCACCATCTTTTTCATGGAAATCCCAGTCATATGAGTCGAGTCCATGCATGCTACGATAACGGTATGAATTTGAAGGCAAAATATTTTTGTGCAGATCTTAGATTAGGTCTTTCCCTGGCCATAATGCTAAATTGAGGAGATAAAATATAAATATAAATAGGAAACAGAAGAGAAATGTACAGTGATCACCCATTTTCAGCCCACTATCATTTTCATGGAAATCCCAGTCATATGAGTCGAGTCCATGCATGCTATCATCACGGTATGAATTTGAAGGCAAAATATTTTTGTGCAGATTTTAGATTAGGTCTTTCCCTGTCCATAATGTTATATTGAGGAGGTAAAATAGAAATATAAATAGGAAACAGAAGAGAAATGTACAGTGATCACCCACTTTCGGCCCACAAACGTTTTCATGGAAATCCCAGTCATATGACTCGAGTCCATGCATGCTACGATAACGGTATGAATTTGAAGGCAAAATATTTTTGTGAAGATCTTAGAAGGTCTTTCTCTGGCCATAATGCTAAATTGAGGATGTAAAATATAAATATAAATAGGAAACAGAAGAGAAATGTACAGTGATCACCCATTTTCGCCCCACAATCTTTTTGATGGAAATCCCAGTCATATGAGTCGAGTCCATGCATGCTACATTCACGGTATGAATTTGAAGGCAAAATGTTTTTGTGCAGATCTTAGATTAGGTCTTTCCCTGTCCATAATGCTAAATTGAGGAGGTAAAATAGAAATATAAATAGGAAACAGAAGAGAAATTTACAGTGATCACCCATTTTCGGCCCACAATCTTTTTCATGGAAATCCCAGTCATATGAGTCGATTCCATGCATGCTACGATCACGGTATGAATTTGAAAGCAAAATATTTTTGTGCAGATCTTAGATTAGGCCTTTCCCTGTCCATAATGCTAAATTGAGGAGGTAAAATATTAATATAAATAGGAAACAGAAGAGAAATGTACAGTGATCACCCATTTTCGGGCCACAATCTTTTTCATGGAAATCCCAGTCATATAAGTCGAGTCCATCCATGCTACAATCACGGTATCAATTTGAATCAAAATATTTTTGTGCAGAGCTTAGATTAGGTCTTTCCCTGTCCATAATGCAAAATGAAGGAAGTAAAATAGAAATATAAATAGGAAACGGGAGAGAAATGTACAGTGATCACCCATTTTCTCCCCACAATGTTTTTCATGGAAATCCCAGTCATATGAGTCGAGTCAATGCATGCTACGATCACTGTATGAATTTGAAGTTAAAATATCTTGGTGCCGAGCTTAGATTAGGTCTTTCCCTGGCCATAATGCATGCTACGATCATGGTATGAATTTGAAGGCAAAATATTTTTGTGCAGATCTTAGATTAGGTCTTTCCCTGTCCATAATGCTAAATTAAGGGGGTAAAATAGAAATATAAATTGGAAACAGAAGAGAAATGTACAGTGATCACGCATTTTAAGCCCACAATATTTTTTCATGGAAATCCCAGTCATATGAGTCGTGTCCATTCATGCTACGATCACGGTATGTATTTGAAGGCAAAATATTTTTTTGCAGATCTTAGATTTGGTCTTTCCCTGTCTATAATGCTAAATTGAGTAGGTAAAATATAAATATAAATAAGAAACAGAAGAGAAATGTACACTGATCACCCATTTTCTAAACACAATCTTTTTCACGGAAATCCCAGTCATATGAGTCCAGTCCATGCATGCTACGATCACGGTATGAATTTGAAGGCAAAATACTTTTGTGCAGAGCTTAGATTAGGTCTTTCCCTGTCCATAATGCTAAATTGAGTAGGTAAAATAGAAATATAAATAGGAAACAGAAGAGAAATGTACAGTGATCACCCATTTTTGTCACACAAACTTTTTCATGGAAATCCCAGTCATATGAGTCGAGTCCATGCATGCTACGATCACGTTATGAATTTGAAGGCAAAATATTTTTGTGCAGATTTTAGATTACGTCTTTCCCAGTCCAAAATGCTAAATTGAGGAGGTAGAATATAAATATAAATAGGAAACAGAAGAGAAATGTACAGTGATCACCCATTTTGAGCCCACAATCTTTTTCATGGTAATCCCAGTCATATGAGTCGAGTCCATGAATGCTACGATCACGGTATGAAATTGAAGGCAAAATTTTTTTGTGCAGAGCTTAGATTAGGACTTTCCCTGTCCATAATGCTAAATTTAGGAGGTAAAATATGAATAGGAAACAGAAGAGAAATGTACAGTGATCACCCATTTTCGGCCCACAATCTTTTTCATGGAAATCCCAGTCATATGAGTCGAGTCCATGAATGCTACGATCACGGTATGAATTTGAAGGCAAAATATTTTTGTACAGAGCTTAGATTAGGTCTTTCTCTGTCCATAATGCTAAATTGAGGAAGTAAAATAGAAATATAAATAGGAAACAGAAGAGAAATGTACAGTGATCACCATTTTCTGCCCACAATCATTTTCATGGAAATCCCAGTCATATGAGTCGAGTCCATGCATGCTACGATCACGGTAGTAATTTGAAGGCAAAATATTTTTGTGCAGATCTGAGATTAGGTCTCTCCTGTCCATAATGCTAAATTGAGGAGGTAAAATAGAAATATAAATAGGAAACAGAAGAGAAATGTACAGTGATCACCCATATTCGGACAACAATCTTTTTCATGGAAATCCCAGTCATATGAGTCGAGTCCATGCATGCTACGATCACGGTATGAATTTGAAGGCAAAATATTTTTTTGCGGATCTTAAATTAGGTCTTTCACTGTCCATAATGCAAAATTGAGGAGGTAAAATATAAATATAAATAGGAAACAGAAGAGAAATGTACCGTGATCACCCATTTTCTGCCCACAATCTTTTTCATGCAAATCCCAGTCATATGAGTCGAGTCCATGCATGCTACGATCACGGTATGAATTTGAAGGCAAAATATTTTTTTGCAGATCTTAGATTAGGTCTTTCTCTGTCCATAATGCTAAATTGAGGAGGTAAAATATAAATATAAATAGGAAACAGAAGAGAAATGTACCGTGATCACCCATTTTCGGCCCACAATCTTTTTCATGGAAATCCCAGTCATATGAGTCGAGTCCATGCATGCTACGATCACGGTATGAATTTGAAGGCAAAATATTTTTTTGCAGATCTTAGTTTTGGTCTTTCCCTGTCCATAATGCTAAATTGAGGAGGTAAAATAGAAATATATATAGGAAACAGAAGAGAAATGTACAGTGATCACCCATTTTCGGCCCACAATCTTTTTCATGCAAATCCCAGTCATATGAGTCGAGTCTATGCATGCTACGATCACGGTATGAATTTGAAGGCAAAATATTTTTTGCATCCTCATATTTGGTCTTTCCCTGACCATAATGGTAAATTGATGAGGTAAAATAGAAATATAAATAGGAAACAGAAGAGAAATGTACCGTGATCACCCATTTTCGGCCCATAATCTTTTTCATGCAAAACCCAGTCATATGAGTCGAGTCCATGCATGCTACGATTACGGTATGAATTTGAAGGCAAAATATTTTTTTGAAGATGTTAGATTTGGTTTTTCCCTGTCCATAATGCTTAATTGACGAGGTAAAATATAAATATAAATAGGAAACAGAAGAGAAATGTACAGTGATCACCGATTTTCTGCCCACAATCTTTTTCATGCAAATCCCAGTCATATGAGTCGAGTCCATGCATGCTACGATCACGGTATGAATTTGAAGGCAAAATATTTTTTTGCAGATCTTAGTTTTGGTCTTTCCCTGTCCATAATGCTAAATTGAGGAGGTAAAATAGAAATATAAATAGGAAACAGAAGAGAAATGTACAGTGATCACCCATTTTCGGCCCATAATCTTTTTCATGCAAAACCCAGTCATATGAGTCGAGTCCATGCATGCTACGATTACGGTATGAATTTGAAGGCAAAATATTTTTTTGAAGATGTTAGTTTTGGTTTTTCCCTGTCCATAATGCTTAATTGACGAGGTAAAATATAAATATAAATAGGAAACAGAAGAGAAATGTACAGTGATCACCGATTTTCTGCCCACAATCTTTTTCATGCAAATCCCAGTCATATGAGTCGAGTCCATGCATGCTACGATCACGGTATGAATTTGAAGGCAAAATATTTTTTTGCAGATCTTAGTTTTGGTCTTTCCCTGTCCATAATGCTAAATTGAGGAGGTAAAATAGAAATATAAATAGGAAACAGAAGAGAAATGTACCGTGATCACCCATTTTCGGCCCATAATCTTTTTCATGCAAAACCCAGTCATATGAGTCGAGTCCATGCATGCTACGATTACGGTATGAATTTGAAGGCAAAATATTTTTTTGAAGATGTTAGATTTGGTTTTTCCCTGTCCATAATGCTTAATTGACGAGGTAAAATATAAATATAAATAGGAAACAGAAGAGAAATGTACAGTGATCACCGATTTTCTGCCCACAATCTTTTTCATGCAAATCCCAGTCATATGAGTCGAGTCCATGCATGCTACGATCACGGTATGAATTTGAAGGCAAAATATTTTTTTGCAGATCTTAGATTTGGTCTTTCCCTGTCCATAATGCTAAATTGAGGAGGTAAAATAGAAATATAAATAGGAAACAGAAGAGAAATGTACAGTGATCACCCATTTTCTGCCCACAATCTTTTTCATGCAAATCCCAGTCATATGTGTCGAGTCCATGCATGCTACGATCACGGTATGAATTTGAAGGCAAAATATTTTTGTGCAGATTTTAGATTAGGTCTTTCCCTGTCCATAATGCTAAATTGAGGAGGTAAAATATAAATATAAATAGGAAACAGAAGAGAAATGTACAGTGATCACCCATTTTCGGCGCACAAACTTTTTCATGGAAATCCCAGTCATATGGGTCGAGTCCATGCATGCTACGATCACGGTATGAATTTGAAGGCAAAATATTTTTTTGCAGATTTTAGATTAGGTCTTTCCCTGTCCATAATGCTAAATTAAGGAGGTAAAATAGAAATATAAATAGGAAACAGAAGAGAAATGTACAGTGATCACCCATTTTCGGCCCATAATCTTTTTCATGCAAAACCCAGTCATATGAGTCGAGTCCATGCATGCTACGATTACGGTATGAATTTGAAGGCAAAATATTTTTTTGAAGATGTTAGATTTGGTTTTTCACTGTCCATAATGCTTAATTGACGAGGTAAAATATAAATATAAATAGGAAACAGAAGAGAAATGTACAGTGATCACCGATTTTCTGCCCACAATCTTTTTCATGCAAATCCCAGTCATATGAGTCGAGTCCATGCATGCTACGATCACGGTATGAATTTGAAGGCAAAATATTTATTTGCAGATCATAGTTTTGGTCTTTCCCTGTCCATAATGCTAAATTGAGGAGGTAAAATAGAAATATAAATAGGAAACAGAAGAGAAATGTACCGTGATCACCCATTTTCGGCCCATAATCTTTTTCATGCAAAACCCAGTCATATGAGTCGAGTCCATGCATGCTACGATTACGGTATGAATTTGAAGGCAAAATATTTTTTTGAAGATGTTAGATTTGGTTTTTCCCTGTCCATAATGCTTAATTGACGAGGTAAAATATAAATATAAATAGGAAACAGAAGAGAAATGTACAGTGATCACCGATTTTCTGCCCACAATCTTTTTCATGCAAATCCCAGTCATATGTGTCGAGTCCATGCATGCTACGATCACGGTATGAATTTGAAGGCAAAATATTTTTGTGCAGATTTTAGATTAGGTCTTTCCCTGTCCATAATGCTAAATTGAGGAGGTAAAATATAAATATAAATAGGAAACAGAAGAGAAATGTACAGTGATCACCCATTTTCGGCGCACAAACTTTTTCATGGAAATCCCAGTCATATGGGTCGAGTCCATGCATGCTACGATCACGGTATGAATTTGAAGGCAAAATATTTTTTTGCAGATTTTAGATTAGGTCTTTCCCTGTCCATAATGCTAAATTAAGGAGGTAAAATAGAAATATAAATAGGAAACAGAAGAGAAATGTACAGTGATCACCCATTTTCGGCCCACAATCTTTTTCATGGAAATCCCAGTCATATGAGTCGAATCAATGCATGCTACGATCACGGTATGAATTTGAAAGCAAAATATTTTTGTGCAGATTTAGATTAGGTCTTTCCCTGTCCATAATGCTAAATTGAGGAGGTAAAATATAAATATAAATAGGAAACAGAAGAGAAATGTACAGTGATCACCCATTTTCGGCCCACAATCTTTTTCATGGAAATCCCAGTCATATGAGTCGAGTCCATGCATGCTACAATCACGGGATGAATTTGAAGGCAAAATATTTTTGTGCAGAGCTTAGATTAGGTCTTTCGCTGTCCATAATGCTAAATTGAGGAGGTATAATATAAATATAAATAGGAAACAGAAGAGAAATGTACAGTGATCACCCATTTTCGGCACACAATCTTTTTCATGGAAATTCCAGTCATATGAGTCGAGTCCATGCATGCTACGATCACGGTATGAATTTGAAGGCAAAATATTTTTGTGCAGAGCTTAGATTAGGTCTTTCCCTGTCCATAATGCGAAATTGAGGAGGTAAAATAGAAATATAAATAGGAAACAGAAGAGAAATGTACAGTGATCACCCATTTTCTGCCCACAATATTTTTCATGGAAATCCCATTCATATGAGTCGAGTCCATGTATGCTACCATGACGGTATGAATTTGAAGGCTAAATATTTTTGTGCAGATCTTAGATAAAGTCTTTCCCTGACCATAATGCTAAATTGAGGAGGTAATATAGAAATATAAATAGGAAACAGAAGAGAAATGTACAGTGATCACCCATTTTCGGCCCACAATCTTTTTCATGGAAATCCCTGTCATATGAGTCGAGTCAATGCATGCTACGATCACGGTATGAATTTGAAAGCAAAATATTTTTGTGCAGATTTTAGATTAGGTCTTTCCCTGTCCATAATGCTTAATTGACGAGGTAAAATATAAATATAAATAGGAAACAGAAGAGAAATGTACAGTGATCACCGATTTTCTGCCCACAATCTTTTTCATGCAAATCCCAGTCATATGTGTCGAGTCCATGCATGCTACGATCACGGTATGAATTTGAAGGCAAAATATTTTTGTGCAGATTTTAGATTAGGTCTTTCCCTGTCCATAATGCTAAATTGAGGAGGTAAAATATAAATATAAATAGGAAACAGAAGAGAAATGTACAGTGATCACCCATTTTCGGCGCACAAACTTTTTCATGGAAATCCCAGTCATATGGGTCGAGTCCATGCATGCTACGATCACGGTATGAATTTGAAGGCAAAATATTTTTTTGCAGATTTTAGATTAGGTCTTTCCCTGTCCATAATGCTAAATTAAGGAGGTAAAATAGAAATATAAATAGGAAACAGAAGAGAAATGTACAGTGATCACCCATTTTCGGCCCACAATCTTTTTCATGGAAATCCCAGTCATATGAGTCGAATCAATGCATGCTACGATCACGGTATGAATTTGAAAGCAAAATATTTTTGTGCAGATTTAGATTAGGTCTTTCCCTGTCCATAATGCTAAATTGAGGAGGTAAAATATAAATATAAATAGGAAACAGAAGAGAAATGTACAGTGATCACCCATTTTCGGCCCACAATCTTTTTCATGGAAATCCCAGTCATATGAGTCGAGTCCATGCATGCTACAATCACGGGATGAATTTGAAGGCAAAATATTTTTGTGCAGAGCTTAGATTAGGTCTTTCGCTGTCCATAATGCTAAATTGAGGAGGTATAATATAAATATAAATAGGAAACAGAAGAGAAATGTACAGTGATCACCCATTTTCGGCACACAATCTTTTTCATGGAAATTCCAGTCATATGAGTCGAGTCCATGCATGCTACGATCACGGTATGAATTTGAAGGCAAAATATTTTTGTGCAGAGCTTAGATTAGGTCTTTCCCTGTCCATAATGCGAAATTGAGGAGGTAAAATAGAAATATAAATAGGAAACAGAAGAGAAATGTACAGTGATCACCCATTTTCTGCCCACAATCTTTTTCATGGAAATCCCTGTCATATGAGTCGAGTCAATGCATGCTACGATCACGGTATGAATTTGAAAGCAAAATATTTTTGTGCAGATTTTAGATTAGGTCTTTCCCTGTCCATAATGCTAAATTGAGGAGGTAAAATATAAATATAAATAGGAAACAGAAGAGAAATGTACAGTGATCACCCATTTTCGGCGCACAAACTTTTTCATGGAAATCCCAGTCATATGGGTCGAGTCCATGCATGCTACGATCACGGTATGAATTTGAAGGCAAAATATTTTTTTGCAGATTTTAGATTAGGTCTTTCCCTGTCCATAATGCTAAATTAAGGAGGTAAAATAGAAATATAAATAGGAAACAGAAGAGAAATGTACAGTGATCACCCATTTTCGGCCCACAATCTTTTTCATGGAAATCCCAGTCATATGAGTCGAATCAATGCATGCTACGATCACGGTATGAATTTGAAAGCAAAATATTTTTGTGCAGATTTTAGATTAGGTCTTTCCCTGTCCATAATGCTAAATTGAGGAGGTAAAATATAAATATAAATAGGAAACAGAAGAGAAATGTACAGTGATCACCCATTTTCGGCCCACAATCTTTTTCATGGAAATCCCAGTCATATGAGTCGAGTCCATGCATGCTACAATCACGGGATGAATTTGAAGGCAAAATATTTTTGTGCAGAGCTTAGATTAGGTCTTTCGCTGTCCATAATGCTAAATTGAGGAGGTATAATATAAATATAAATAGGAAACAGAAGAGAAATGTACAGTGATCACCCATTTTCGGCACACAATCTTTTTCATGGAAATTCCAGTCATATGAGTCGAGTCCATGCATGCTACGATCACGGTATGAATTTGAAGGCAAAATATTTTTGTGCAGAGCTTAGATTAGGTCTTTCCCTGTCCATAATGCGAAATTGAGGAGGTAAAATAGAAATATAAATAGGAAACAGAAGAGAAATGTACAGTGATCACCCATTTTCTGCCCACAATCTTTTTCATGGAAATCCCTGTCATATGAGTCGAGTCAATGCATGCTACGATCACGGTATGAATTTGAAAGCAAAATATTTTTGTGCAGATGTTAGATTTGGTCTTTCCCTGTCCATAATGCTAAATTGAGGAGGTAAAATATAAATATAAATAGGAAACAGAAGAGAAATGTACAGTGATCACCCATTTTCGGCCCACAATCTTTTTCATGCAAATCCCAGTCATATGAATCGAGTCCATGCATGCTACGATGACGGTATGAATTTGAAGGCAAAATATTTTTTTGCAGATCTTAGATTTGGTCTTTCCCTGTCCATAATGTTAAATTGAGGAGGTAAAATATAAATATAAATAGGAAACAGAAGAGAAATGTACCGTGATCACCCATTTTCGGCCCACAATCTTTTTTATGGAAATCCCAGTCATATGAGTCGAGTCCATGCATGCTACAATCACGGGATGAATTTGAAGGCAAAATATTTTTGTGCAGAGCTTAGATTAGGTCTTTCGCTGTCCATAATGCTAAATTGAGGAGGTATAATATAAATATAAATAGGAAACAGAAGAGAAATGTACAGTGATCACCCATTTTCGGCCTACAATCTTTTTCATGGAAATCCCAGTCATATGAGTCGTGTCAATGCATGCTACCATCACGGTATGAATTTGAAGGCAAAATATTTTTATGCAGATTTTAGATTAGTTCTTTCCCTGTCCATAATGCTAAATTGAGGAGGTAAAATAGAAATATAAATAGGAAACAGAAGAGAAATGTACAGTCATCACCCATTTTCGGCCCACAATCTTTTTCATGCAAATCCCAGTCATATGAATCGAGTCCATGCATGCTACGATGACGGTATGAATTTGAAGGCAAAATATTTTTTTGCAGATCTTAGATTTGGTCTTTCCCTGTCCATAATGTTAAATTGAGGAGGTAAAATATAAATATAAATAGGAAACAGAAGAGAAATGTACCGTGATCACCCATTTTCGGCCCACAATCTTTTTTATGGAAATCCCAGTCATATGAGTCGAGTCCATGCATGCTACAATCACGGGATGAATTTGAAGGCAAAATATTTTTGTGCAGAGCTTAGATTAGGTCTTTCGCTGTCCATAATGCTAAATTGAGGAGGTATAATATAAATATAAATAGGAAACAGAAGAGAAATGTACAGTGATCACCCATTTTCGGCCCACAATCTTTTTCATGGAAATCCCTGTCATATGAGTCGAGTCAATGCATGCTACGATCACGGTATGAATTTGAAAGCAAAATATTTTTGTGCAGATTTTAGATTAGGTCTTTCCCTGTCCATAATGCTAAATTGAGGAGGTAAAATAGAAATATAAATAGGAAACAGAAGAGAAATGTACAGTGATCACCCATTTTCGGCCTACAATCTTTTTCATGGAAATCCCAGTCATATGAGTCGTGTCAATGCATGCTACCATCACGGTATGAATTTGAAGGCAAAATATTTTTATGCAGATTTTAGATTAGTTCTTTACCTGTTCATAATGCTAAATTGAGGAGGTAAAATATAAATATAAATAGGAAACAGAAGAGAAATGTACCGTGATCACCCATTTTCGGCCCACAATCTTTTTTATGGAAATCCCAGTCATATGAGTCGAGTCCATGCATGCTACGATCACGGTATGAATTTGAAGGCGAAATATTTTTTTGTGGATCTTAGATTAGGTTTGTCCCTGTCCATAATGCTAAATTGAGGAGGTAAAATAGAAATATAAATAGGAAACAGAAGAGAAATGTACAGTGATCACCCATTTTCGGCCCACAATCTTTTTCATGCAAATCCCAGTCATATGAGTCGAGTCCATGCATGCTACGGTCACGGTATGAACTTGAAGGCAAAATATTTTTTTGCAGATCTTAGATTAGATCTTTCACTGTCCATAATGCTAAATTGACAAGGTAAAATATAAATATAAATAGGAAACAGAAGAGAAATGTACCGTGATCACCCATTTTCGGCACACAATCTTTTTTATGGAAATCCCAGTCATATGAGTCGAGTCCATGCATGCTACGATCACGGTATGAATTTGAAGCAAAATATTTTTTTGCAGATCTTAGATTAGGTCTTTCACTTTCCATAATGCTAAATTGACGTAGTAAAATAGAAATATGAATAGGTAACAGAAGAGAAATGTACAGTGATCACCCATTTCTGCCCACAATCTTTTTCATGGAAATCCCAGTCATATGAGTCGTGTCAATGCATGCTACGATCACGGTATGAATTTGAAGGCGAAATATTTTTTTGCGGATCTTAGATTAGGTTTGTCCCTGTCCATAATGCTAAATTGAGGAGGTAAAATAGAAATATAAATAGGAAACAGAAGAGAAATGTACAGTGATCACCCATTTTCGGGCACAATCTTTTTCATGTAAATCCCAGTCATATGAGTCGAGTCAATGCATGCTACGATCACGGTATGAATTTGATAGCATAATATTTTTATGCAGATTTTAGATTAGTTCTTTCCCTGTCCATAATGCTAAATTGAGGAGGTAAAATAGAAATATAAATAGGAAACAGAAGAGAAATGTACAGTGATCACCCATTTTCGGCCCACAATCTTTTTTATGGAAATACGAGTCATATGAGTCGAGTCAATGCATGCTACGATCACGGAATGAATTTGAAAGCAAAATATATTTTTCTGCAGATTTTACATTAGGTCCTTCCCTGTCCATAATGCTAAATTGAGGAGGTAAAATATAAATATAAATAGGAAACAGAAGAGAAATGTACAGTGATCACACATTTTCGTCGCACAAACTTTTTCATGGAAATCCCAGTCATATGAGTCGAGTCCATGCATGCTACGATCACGGTATGAATTTGAAGGCAAAATATTTTTTTGCAGATCTTAGATTTGGTCTTTCCCTGTCCATAATGGTAAATTGAGGAGGGAAAATATAAATATAATAAGGAAACAGAAGAGAAATGTACGGTGATCACCCATTTTCGGCCCACAATATTTTTCATGGAAATCCCAGTCATATGAGTCGAGTCCATGCATGCTACGATCACGGTATGAATTTGAAGGCAAAATATTTTTTTGCCGATCTTAGATTACGTCTTTCCCTGTCCATAATGCTAAATTGAGGAGGTAAAATATAAATATAAATAGGAAACAGAAGAGAAATGTACCGTGATCACCCATTTTCGGCCCACAATCTTTTTTATGGAAATCCCAGTCATATGAGTCGAGTCCATGCATGCTACGATCACGGTATGAATTTGAAGCAAAATATTTTTTGGCAGATCTTAGATTAGGTCTTTCACATTCCATAATGCTAAATTGACGTAGTAACATAGAAATATAAATAGGTAACAGAAGAGAAATGTACAGTGATCACCCATTTCTGCCCACAATCTTTTTCATGGAAATCCCAGTCATATGAGTCGTGTCAATGCATGCTACGATCACGGTATGAATTTGAAGGCAAAATATTTTTGTGCAGATCTTAGATTAGTTCTTTCCCTGTCCATAATGCTAAATTGAGGAGGTAAAATAGAAATATAAATAGGAAACAGAAGAGAAATGTACAGTGATCACCCATTTTCGGGCACAATCTTTTTCATGTAAATCCCAGTCATATGAGTCGAGTCAATGCATGGTACGATCACGGTATGAATTTGATAGCATAATATTTTTGTGCAGATTTTAGATTAGTTCTTTCCCTGTCCATAATGCTAAATTGAGGAGGTAAAATAGAAATATAAATAGGAAACAGAAGAGAAATGTACAGTGATCACCCATTTTCGGCCCACAATCTTTTTTATGGAAATACGAGTCATGTGAGTCGAGTCAATGCATGCTACGATCACGGAATGAATTTGAAAGCAATATATTTTTGTGCAGATTTTACATTAGGTCCTTCCCTGTCCATAATGCTAAATTGAGGAGGTAAAATATAAATATAAATAGGAAACAGAAGAGAAATGTACAGTGATCACACATTTTCGTCGCACAAACTTTTTCATGGAAATCCCAGTCATATGAGTCGAGTCCATGCATGCTACGATCACGGTATGAATTTGAAGGCAAAATATTTTTTTGCAGATCTTACTTTTGGTCTTTCCCTGTCCATAATGCTAAATTGAGAAGGTAAAATATAAATATAAATAGGAAACAAAAGAGAAATGTACAGTGATCACCCATTTTCGGCCCACAATCTTTTTCATGCAAATCCCAGTCATATGAATCGAGTCCATGCATGCTACGATCACGGTATGAATTTGAAGGCAAAATATTTTTTTGCAGTTCTTATATTTGGTCTTTCCCTGACCATAATGCTAAATTGATGAGGTAAAATAGAAATAGAAATAGGAAACAGAAGAGAAATGTACCGTGATCACCCATTTTCGGCCCATAATCTTTTTCATGCAAAACCCAGTCATATGAGTCGAGTCCATGCATGCTACGATCACGGTATGAATTTGAAGGCGAAATATTTTTTTGCGGATCTTAGATTAGGTTTGTCCCTGTCCATAATGCTAAATTGAGGAGGTAAAATAGAAATAAAAATAGGAAACAGAAGAGAAATGTAGAGTGATCACCCATTTTCGGCCCACAATCTTTTTCATGGAAATCCCAGTCATATGAGTCGAGTCCATGCATGCTACGATCACGGTATGAATTTGAAGGCAAAATATTTTTTTGCAGATCTTAGATTAGGTCTTCCCCTGTCCATAATGCTAAATGAAGGAAGTAAAATAGGAATATAAATAGGAAAGAGAAGAGAAATGTACAGAGATCACCCATTTTCTGCCCACAATCTTTTTCATGGAAATCCCAGTCATATCAGTCTAGTCCATGCATGCTACGATCACGGTATGAATTTGAAGACAAAATATTTTTTTGCAGATCTTGAATTAGGTCTTTCACTGTCCATAATGCTAAATTGATGAGGTAAAATAGAAATAGAAATAGGAAACAAAAGAGAAATGTACAGTATCTCCCATTTTCGGCCCACAATCTTTTTCATGCAAATCCCAGTCATATGAATCGAGTCCATGCATGCTACGATCACGGTATGAATTTGAAGGCAAAATATTTTTTTGCAGATCTTATATTTGGTCTTTCCCTGACCATAATGCTAAATTGATGATGTAAAATAGAAATAGAAATAGGAAACAGAAGAGAAATGTACCGTGATCACCCATTTTCGGCCCATAATCTTTTTCATGCAAAACCCAGTCATATGAGTCGAGTCCATGCATGCTACGATCATGGTATGAATTTGAAGGCAAAATATTTTTTTGCAGATCTTAGATTTGGTCTTTCCCTGTCCATAATGGTAAATTGAGGAGGTAAAATATAAATATAAATAGGAAACAGAAGAGAAATGTACCGTGAACACCCATTTTCGGCCCATAATCTTTTTCATGCAAAACCCAGTCATATGAGTCGAGTCCATGCATGCTACGATCACGGTATGAATTTGAAGGCGAAATATTTTTTTGCGGATCTTAGATTAGGTTTGTCCCTGTCCATAATGCTAAATTGAGGAGGTAAAATAGAAATATAAATAGGAAACAGAAGAGAAATGTATAGTGATCACCCATTTTCGGGCACAATCTTTTTCATGTAAATCCCAGTCATATGAGTCGAGTCAATGCATGCTACGATCACGGTATGAATTTGATAGCATAATATTTTTGTGCAGATTTTAGATTAGTTCTTTCCCTGTCCATAATGCTAAATTGAGGAGGTAAAATAGAAATATAAATAGGAAACAGAAGAGAAATGTACAGTGATCACACATTTTCGGCCCACAATCTTTTTTATGGAAATACGAGTCATATGAGTCGAGTCTATGCATGCTACGATCACGGAATGAATTTGAAAGCAATATATTTTTCTGCAGATTTTACATTAGGTCCTTCCCTGTCCATAATGCTAAATTGAGGAGGTAAAATATAAATATAAATAGGAAACAGAAGAGAAATGTACAGTGATCACACATTTTCGTCGCACAAACTTTTTCATGGAAATCCCAGTCATATGAGTCGAGTCCATGCATGCTACGATCACGGTATGAATTTGAAGGCAAAATATTTTTTTGCAGATCTTACTTTTGGTCTTTCCCTGTTCATAATGCTAAATTGAGAAGGTAAAATAGAAATATAAATAGGAAACAGAAGAAAAATGTACCGTGATCACCCATTTTCGGCCCATAATCTTTTTCATGCAAAACCCAGTCATATGAGTCGAGTCCATGCATGCTACGATCACGGTATGAATTTGAAGGCAAAATATTTTTTTGCAGATCTTAGATTTGGTCTTTCCCTGTCCATAATGGTAAATTGAGGAGGTAAAATATAAATATAAATAGGAAACAGAAGAGAAATGTACCGTGAACACCCATTTTCGGCCCATAATCTTTTTCATGCAAAACCCAGTCATATGAGTCGAGTCCATGCATGCTACGATCACGGTATGAATTTGAAGGCGAAATATTTTTTTGCGGATCTTAGATTAGGGTTGTCCCTGTCCATAATGCTAAATTGAGGAGGTAAAATAGAAATATAAATAGGAAACAGAAGAGAAATGTAGAGTGATCACCCATTTTCGGCCCACAATCTTTTTCATGCAAATCCCAGTCATATGAGTCGAGTCCATGCATGCTACGATCACGGTATGAATTTGAAGCCAAAATATTTTTTTGCAGATCTTAGATTAGGTCTTCCCCTGTCCATAATGCTAAATGAAGGAAGTAAAATAGGAATATAAATAGGAAAGAGAAGAGAAATGTACAGAGATCACCCATTTTCTGCCCACAATCTTTTTCATGGAAATCCCAGTCATATCAGTCTAGTCCATGCATGCTACGATCACGGTATGAATTTGAAGACAAAATATTTTTTTGCAGATCTTGAATTAGGTCTTTCACTGTCCATAATGCTAAATTGAGGAGGGAAAATAGAAATATAAATAGGAAACAGAGGAGAGATGTACAGTGATCACGCATTTTCAGCCCACAATCTTTTTTATGGAGATCCCAGTCATATGAGTCGAGTCCATGCATGCTACGATCACGATATGAATTTGAAGGCAAAATATTTTTTTGCAGATCTTAGTTTGGTCTTTCCCTGTCCATAATGCTAAATTGAGGAGGGAAAATATAAATATAATTAGGAAACAGAAGAGAAATGTACGGTGATCACCCATTTTCGGCCCACAATATTTTTCATGGAAATCCCAGTCATATGAGTCGAGTCCATGCATGCTACGATCACGGTATGAAATTGAAGGCAAAATATTTTTTTGCCGATTTAGATTACGTCTTTCCCTGTCCATAATGCTAAATTGAGGAGGTAAAATATAAATATAAATAGGAAACAGAAGAGAAATGTACAGTGATCACCCATTTTCGGCCCACAATCTTTTTCATGGAAATCCCATTCATATGAGTCGAGTCCATGCAAGCTACGATCACGGTATGAATTTGAAGGCAAAATATTTTTGTGCAGATTTTAGATTAGTTCTTTCCCTGTCCATAATGCTAAATTGAGGAGGTAAAATAGAAATATAAATAGGAAACAGAAGAGAAATGTACAGTGATCACCCATTTTCGGCCCACAATCTTTTTCATGGAAATCCCTGTCATATGAGTCGAGTCAATGCATGCTACGATCACGCTATGAATTTGAAAGCAAAATATTTTTGTGCAGATTTTAGATTAGGTCTTTCCCTGTCCATAATGCTAAATTGGGGAGGTAAAATATAAATATAAATAGGAAACAGAAGAGAAATGTACAGTGATCACCCATTTTCGCCCTACAATCTTTTTCATGGAAATCCCAGTCATATGTGTCGTGTCAATGCATGCTACGATCACGGTATGAATTTGAAGGCAAAATATTTTTGTGCAGATTTTAGATTAGGTCTTTCCCTGTCCATAATGCTAAATTCATGAGGTAAAATAGAAATATAAATAGGAAACAGAAGAGAAATGTACAGTGATCACCCATTTTCTGCCCACAAACTTTTTCATGGAAATCCCAGGCATATGAGTCGAGTCCATGCATGCTACGATCACGGTATGAATTTGAAGGCAAAATATTTTTGTGCAGAGCTTAGATTAGGTCTTTCCCTGTCCATAATGCTAAATTGAGGAGGTAAAATAGAAATATAAATAGGAAACAGAAGAGAAATGTACAGTAATCACCCATTTTCTGCCCACAACCTTTTTCATGGAAATCCCAGGCATATGAGTCGAGTCCATGCATGCTACGATCACGGTATGAATTTGAAGGCAAAATATTTTTGTGCAGAGCTTAGATTAGGTCTTTCCCTGTCCATAATGCTAAATTGAGGAGGTAAAATAGAAATATAAATAGGAAACAGAAGAGAAATGTACAGTAATCACCCATTTTCGGCCCACAATCTTTTTCATGGAAATCCCAGTCATATGAGCCGAGTCCATGCATGCTACGATCACGGAATGAATTTGAAGGCAAAATATTTTTGTGCAGAGCTTAGATTAGGTCTTTCCTTGGCCATAATGCTAAATTGAGGTGGTAAAATAGAAATATACATAGGAAACAGAAGAGAAATGTACAGTGATCACCCATTTTCGGCCTACAATCTTTTTCATGGAAATCCCAGTCATATGAGTCGTGTCAATGCATGCTACGATCACGGAATGAATTTGAAAGCACAATATTTTTGTGCAGATTTTAGATTAGGTCTTTCCCTGTCCATAATGCTAAATAGAGGAGGTAAAATATAAATATAAATAGGAAACAGAAGAGAAATGTACAGTGATCACCCATTTTCGGCCCACAATCTTTTTCATGGAAATCCCAGTCATATGAGTCGAGTCCATGCATGCTAAGATCACGGTATGAATTTGAAGGCAAAATATTTTTGTGCAGATTTTAGATTAGGTCTTTCCCTGTCCATAATGCTAAATTGAGGAGGTAAAATATAAATATAAAGAGGAAAAAGAAGAGAAATGTACAGTAATCACCCATTTTCGGCCAACAATCTTTTTCATGGAAATCCCAGTCATATGAGTCGAGTCCATGCATACTACGATCACGGAATGAATTTGAAGGCAAAATATTCTTGTGCAGAGCTTAGATTAGGTCTTTCCTTGGCCATAATGCTAAATTGAGGTGGTAAAATAGAAATATAAATAGGAAACAGAAGAGAAATGTACAGTGATCACCCATTTTCGGCCCACAATCTTTTTCATGGAAATCCCAGTCATATGAGTCGAGTCAATGCATGCTACGATCACGGTATGAATTTGATAGCATAATATTTTTGTGCAGATTTTAGATTAGTTCTTTCCCTGTCCATAATGCTAAATTGAGGAGGTAAAATAGAAATATAAATAGGAAACAGAAGAGAAATGTACAGTGATCACCCATTTTCGGCCCACAATCTTTTTTATGGAAATCCGAGTCATATGAGTCGAGTCAATGCATGCTACGATCACGGAATGAATTTGAAAGCAAAATATTTTTGTGCAGATTTTACATTAGGTCTTTCCCTGTCCATAATGCTAAATTGAGGAGGTAAAATATAAATATAAATAGGAAACAGAAGAGATATGTACAGTGATCACACATTTTCGTCCCACAAACTTTTTCATGGAAATCCCAGTCATATGAGTCGAATCCATACATGTTACGATCACGGTATGAATTTCAAAGCAAAATATTTTTGTGCAGATTTTTGATTAGGTCTTTCTCTGTCCATAATGCTAAATTGAGGAGGTAAAATAGAAATATACATAGGAAACAGAAGAGAAATGTACAGTGATCACCCATTTTCCGCGCACAATCTTTTTCATGGAAATCCCAGTCATATGATTCGAGTCCATGCATGCTACGATCACGGTATTAATTCGAAAGCAAAATATTTTTGTGCAGATTTTAGATTAGTTCTTTCCCTACCCATTATGCTAAATTGAGGAGGTAAAATAGAAATATACATAGGAAACAGAAGAGAAATGTACAGTGATCACCCATTTTCGGCCCACAATCTTTTTCATGGAAATCCCAGTCATATGAGTCGAGTCCATGCATGCTACGATCACGCTATGAATTTGAAGGGAAATTATTTTTATGCAGATTTTAGATTAGGTTTTCCCTGTCCATAATGCTAAATTGAGGAGGTAAAATATAAATATAAATAGGAAAAAGAAGAGAAATGTACAGTGATCACCCATTTTCGGCCCACATTCTTTTTCATGGAAATCCCAGTCATATGAGTCGAGTCCATGCATGCTACGATCACGGTATGAATTTGAAGGCAAAATATTTTTGTGCAGATTTTAGATTAGGTCTTTCCCTGTCCATAATGCTAAATTGAGGAGGTAAATAAAAATATATACAGGAAACAGAAGAGAAATGTACAGTGATCACCCATTTTCGGCCCACAATATTTTCATGGAAATCCCAGTCATATGAGTCGAGTCAATGCATGCTACGATCACGGTATGAATTTGAAGGCAAAATATTTTTTTGCACATATTAGATTTGGTCTTTCCCTGTCCATAATACTAAATTGTAGAAGTAAAATAGAAATATAAATAGGAAACAGAAGAGAAATGTACAGTGATCACCCATTTCCGGCCCACAATCTTTTTCATGGAAATCCCAGTCATATGAGTCGAGTCCATGCATGCTACGATCACGGTATGAATTTGAAGGCAAAATATTTTTGTGCAGATTTTAGATTAGATCTTTCCCTGTCCATAATGCTAAATTGAGGAGGTAAAATAGAAATATAAATAGGAAACAGAAGAGAAATGTACAGTGATCACCCATTTTCGGCCCACAATCTTTTTCATGGAAATCCCATTCATATGAGTCGAGTCCATGCATGCTACGATGAAGGTAAGAATTTGAAGGCTAAATATTTTTGTGCAGATCTTAGATTAGGTCTTTCCCTGTCCATAATGCTAAATTGAGGAGGTAAAATAGAAATATAAATAGGAAACAGAAGAGAAATGTACAGTGATCACCCATTTTCGGCCCACAATCTTTTTCATGGAAATCCCATTCATATGAGTCGAGTCCATGCATGCTACGATGACGGTATGAATTTGAAGGCAAAATATTTTTGTGCAGATCTTAGATGAGGTCTTTCCCTGTCCATAATGCTAAATTGAGGAGGTAAAAGAGAAATATAAATAGGAAACAGAAGAGAAATGTACAGTGATCACCCATTTTCTGCCCTCAATCTTTTTCATGGAAATCCCATTCATATGAGTTGAGTCCATGCATGCTACGATGAAGGTAAGAATTTGAAGGCGAAATATTTTTGTGCAGATCTTAGATGAGGTCTTTCCCTGTCCATAATGCTAAATTGAGGAGGTAAAATATAAATATAAATAGGAAACAGAAGAGAAATGTACAGTGATCACCCATTTTCGGCCCACAATCTTTTTAATGGAAATCCCAGTTATATGAGTCGAGTCCATGCATGCTACGATGACGGTATGAATTTGGAGGCTAAATATTTTTGTGCAGATCTTAGATTAGGTCTTTCCCTGTCCATAATGCTAAATTGAGGAGGTAAAATAGAAATATAAATAGGAAACAGAAGAGAAATGTACAGTGATCACCCATTTTCGGCCCACAATCTTTTTCATGGAAATCCCATTCATATGAGTCAAGTCCATGCATGCTACGATGACGGTAAGAATTTGAAGGCTAAATATTTTTGTGCAGATCTTAGATTAGGTCTTTCCCTGTCCATAATGCTAAATTGAGGAGGTAAAATAGAAATATAAATAGGAAACAGAAGAGAAATGTACAGTGATCACCCATTTTCTGCCCACAATATTTTTCATGGAAATCCCATTCATATGAGTCGAGTCCATGCATGCTACGATCACGGCATGAATTTGAAGGCAAAATATTTTTGTGCAGATCTTAGATGATGTCTTTCCCTGTCCATAATGCTAAATTGAGGAGGTAAAATAGAAATATAAATAGGAAACAGAAGAGAAATGTACAGTGATCACCCATTTTCGGCCCACAATATTTTTCATGGAAATCCCAGTCATATGAGTCGAGTCCATGCATGCTACGATGACGGTATGAATTTGAAGGCAAAATATTTTTGTGCAGATCTTAGATGAGGTCTTTCCCTGTCCATAATGCTAAATTGAGGAGGTAAAAGAGAAATATAAATAGGAAACAGAAGAGAAATGTACAGTGATCACCCATTTTCTGCCCTCAATCTTTTTCATGGAAATCCCATTCATATGAGTCGAGTCCATGCATGCTACGATGAAGGTAAGAATTTGAAGGCGAAATATTTTTGTGCAGATCTTAGATGAGGTCTTTCCCTGTCCATAATGCTAAATTGAGGAGGTAAAATAGAAATATAAATAGGAAACAGAAGAGAAATGTACAGTGATCACCCATTTTCGGCCCACAATCTTTTTCATGGAAATCCCAGTCATATGAGTCGAGTCCATGCATGCTACGATCACGGTATGAATTTGAAGGCAAAATATTTTTGTGCAGATTTTAGATTAGGTCTTTCCCTGTCCATAATGCTAAATTGAGGAGGTAAATAAAAATATATACAGGAAACAGAAGAGAAATGTACAGTGATCACCCATTTTCGGCCCACAATATTTTCATGGAAATCCCAGTCATATGAGTCGAGTCAATGCATGCTACGATCACGGTATGAATTTGAAGGCAAAATATTTTTTTGCACATATTAGATTTGGTCTTTCCCTGTCCATAATACTAAATTGTAGAAGTAAAATAGAAATATAAATAGGAAACAGAAGAGAAATGTACAGTGATCACCCATTTCCGGCCCACAATCTTTTTCATGGAAATCCCAGTCATATGAGTCGAGTCCATGCATGCTACGATCACGGTATGAATTTGAAGGCAAAATATTTTTGTGCAGATTTTAGATTAGATCTTTCCCTGTCCATAATGCTAAATTGAGGAGGTAAAATAGAAATATAAATAGGAAACAGAAGAGAAATGTACAGTGATCACCCATTTTCGGCCCACAATCTTTTTCATGGAAATCCCATTCATATGAGTCGAGTCCATGCATGCTACGATGAAGGTAAGAATTTGAAGGCTAAATATTTTTGTGCAGATCTTAGATTAGGTCATTCCCTGTCCATAATGCTAAATTGAGGAGGTAAAATAGAAATATAAATAGGAAACAGAAGAGAAATGTACAGTGATCACCCATTTTCGGCCCACAATCTTTTTCATGGAAATCCCATTCATATGAGTCGAGTCCATGCATGCTACGATGACGGTATGAATTTGAAGGCAAAATATTTTTGTGCAGATCTTAGATGAGGTCTTTCCCTGTCCATAATGCTAAATTGAGGAGGTAAAAGAGAAATATAAATAGGAAACAGAAGAGAAATGTACAGTGATCACCCATTTTCTGCCCTCAATCTTTTTCATGGAAATCCCATTCATATGAGTCGAGTCCATGCATGCTACGATGAAGGTAAGAATTTGAAGGCGAAATATTTTTCTGCAGATCTTAGATGAGGTCTTTCCCTGTCCATAATGCTAAATTGAGGAGGTAAAATATAAATATAAATAGGAAACAGAAGAGAAATGTACAGTGATCACCCATTTTCGGCCCACAATATTTTCATGGAAATCCCAGTCATATGAGTCGAGTCAATGCATGCTACGATCACGGTATGAATTTGAAGGCAAAATATTTTTTTGCACATATTAGATTTGGTCTTTCCCTGTCCATAATACTAAATTGTAGAAGTAAAATAGAAATATAAATAGGAAACAGAAGAGAAATGTACAGTGATCACCCATTTCCGGCCCACAATCTTTTTCATGGAAATCCCAGTCATATGAGTCGAGTCCATGCATGCTACGATCACGGTATGAATTTGAAGGCAAAATATTTTTGTGCAGATTTTAGATTAGATCTTTCCCTGTCCATAATGCTAAATTGAGGAGGTAAAATAGAAATATAAATAGGAAACAGAAGAGAAATGTACAGTGATCACCCATTTTCGGCCCACAATCTTTTTCATGGAAATCCCATTCATATGAGTCGAGTCCATGCATGCTACGATGAAGGTAAGAATTTGAAGGCTAAATATTTTTGTGCAGATCTTAGATTAGGTCTTTCCCTGTCCATAATGCTAAATTGAGGAGGTAAAATAGAAATATAAATAGGAAACAGAAGAGAAATGTACAGTGATCACCCATTTTCGGCCCACAATCTTTTTCATGGAAATCCCATTCATATGAGTCGAGTCCATGCATGCTACGATGACGGTATGAATTTGAAGGCAAAATATTTTTGTGCAGATCTTAGATGAGGTCTTTCCCTGTCCATAATGCGAAATTGAGGAGGTAAAAGAGAAATATAAATAGGAAACAGAAGAGAAATGTACAGTGATCACCCATTTTCTGCCCTCAATCTTTTTCATGGAAATCCCATTCATATGAGTCGAGTCCATGCATGCTACGATGAAGGTAAGAATTTGAAGGCGAAATATTTTTGTGCAGATCTTAGATGAGGTCTTTCCCTGTCCATAATGCTAAATTGAGGAGGTAAAATATAAATATAAATAGGAAACAGAAGAGAAATGTACAGTGATCACCCATTTTCGGCCCACAATCTTTTTAATGGAAATCCCAGTTATATGAGTCGAGTCCATGCATGCTACGATGACGGTATGAATTTGGAGGCTAAATATTTTTGTGCAGATCTTAGATTAGGTCTTTCCCTGTCCATAATGCTAAATTGAGGAGGTAAAATAGAAATATAAATAGGAAACAGAAGAGAAATGTACAGTGATCACCCATTTTCGGCCCACAATCTTTTTCATGGAAATCCCATTCATATGAGTCAAGTCCATGCATGCTACGATGACGGTAAGAATTTGAAGGCTAAATATTTTTGTGCAGATCTTAGATTAGGTCTTTCCCTGTCCATAATGCTAAATTGAGGAGGTAAAATAGAAATATAAATAGGAAACAGAAGAGAAATGTACAGTGATCACCCATTTTCTGCCCACAATATTTTTCATGGAAATCCCATTCATATGAGTCGAGTCCATGCATGCTACGATCACGGTATGAATTTGAAGGCAAAATATTTTTGTGCAGATCTTAGATGATGTCTTTCCCTGTCCATAATGCTAAATTGAGGAGGTAAAATAGAAATATAAATAGGAAACAGAAGAGAAATGTACAGTGATCACCCATTTTCGGCCCACAATATTTTTCATGGAAATCCCAGTCATATGAGTCGAGTCCATGCATGCTACGATGACGGTATGAATTTGAAGGCAAAATATTTTTGTGCAGATCTTAGATGAGGTCTTTCCCTGTCCATAATGCTAAATTGAGGAGGTAAAAGAGAAATATAAATAGGAAACAGAAGAGAAATGTACAGTGATCACCCATTTTCTGCCCTCAATCTTTTTCATGGAAATCCCATTCATATGAGTCGAGTCCATGCATGCTACGATGAAGGTAAGAATTTGAAGGCGAAATATTTTTGTGCAGATCTTAGATGAGGTCTTTCCCTGTCCATAATGCTAAATTGAGGAGGTAAAATAGAAATATAAATAGGAAACAGAAGAGAAATGTACAGTGATCACCCATTTTCGGCCCACAATCTTTTTAATGGAAATCCCAGTTATATGAGTCGAGTCCATGCATGCTACGATGACGGTATGAATTTGAAGGCTAAATATTTTTGTGCAGATCTTAGATTAGGTATTTCCCTGTCCATAATGCTAAATTGAGGAGGTAAAATAGAAATATAAATAGGAAACAGAAGAGAAATGTACAGTGATCACCCATTTTCGGCCCACAATCTTTTTCATGGAAATCCCATTCATATGAGTCGAGTCCATGCATGCTACGATGACGGTAAGAATTTGAAGGCTAAATATTTTTGTGCAGATCTTAGATTAGGTCTTTCCCTGTCCATAATGCTAAATTGAGGAGGTAAAATAGAAATATAAATAGGAAAAAGAAGAGAAATGTACAGTGATCACCCATTTTCTGCCCACAATATTTTTCATGGAAATCCCAGTCATATGAGTCGAGTCCATGCATCCTACGAACACGGTATGTATTTGAAGGCAAAATATTTTTGTGCAGATCTTAGATTAGGTCTTTCCCTGTCCATAATGCTAAATTGAGGAGGTAAAATAGAAATATAAATAGGAAACAGAAGAGAAATGTACAGTGATCACCCATTTTCGTCCCACAATCTTTTTCATGGAAATCCCAGTCATAAGAGTCGACTCTATGCATGCTACGTTCACGGTATGAATTTGAAGGCAAAATATTTTTGTGCAGATTTTACATTAGGTCTTTCCCTGTCCATAATTCTAAATTGAGGAGGTAAAATATAAATATAAATAGGAAACAGAAGAGAAATGTACAGTGATCACCCATTTTCGGCCCACAATCTTTTTCATGGAAATCCCAGTCATATGAGTCGAGTCCATGCATGATATGATCACCATATGAATTTGAAGGCAAAATATTTTTGTGCAGATCTTAGATTAGGTCTTTCCCTGTCCATAATGCTAAATTGAGGAGGTAAAATATAAATATAAATAGCAAACAGAAGAGAAATGTACAGTGATCACCCATTTTCTGCCCACAATATTTTTCATGGAAATCCCAGTCATATGAGTCGAGTCCATGCATGCTACGATCACGGTATGAACTTTGAAGGCTAAATATTTTTGTGCAGATCTTAGATTAGGTCTTTCCCTGTCCATAATGCTAAATTGAGGAGGTAAAATAGAAATATAAATAGGAAACAGAAGAGAAATGTACAGTGATCACCCATTTTCGGCCCACAATCTTTTTCATGGAAATCCCATTCATATGAATCGAGTCCATGCATGCTACGATGACGGTATGAATTTGAAGGCAAAATATTTTTGTGCAGATCTTAGATTAGGTCTTTCCCTGTCCATAATGCTAAATTGAGGAGGTAAAATATAAATATAAATAGGAAACAGAAGAGAAATGTACAGTGATCACCCATTTTCTGCCCACAATCTTTTTCATGGAAATCCCAGTTATATGAGTCGAGTCCATGCATGCTACGATGACGGTATGAATTTGAAGGCTAAATATTTTTGTGCAGATCTTAGATTAGGTCTTTCCCTGTCCATAATGCTAAATTGAGGCGGTAAAATAGAAATATAAACAGGAAACAGAAGAGAAATGTACAGTGATCACCCATTTTCTGCCCACAATATTTTCCATGGAAATCCCATTCATATGAGTCGAGTCCATGCATGCTACGATGACGGTATGAATTTGAAGGCAAAATATTTTTGTGCAGATCTTAGATGAGGTCTTTCCCTGTCCATAATGCTAAATTGAGGAGGTAAAAGAGAAATATAAATAGGAAACAGAAGAGAAATGTACAGTGATCACCCATTTTCTGCCCTCAATCTTTTTCATGGAAATCCCATTCATATGAGTCGAGTCCATGCATGCTACGATGAAGGTAAGAATTTGAAGGCGAAATATTTTTGTGCAGATCTTAGATGAGGTCTTTCCCTGTCCATAATGCTAAATTGAGGAGGTAAAATAGAAATATAAATAGGAAACAGAAGAGAAATGTACAGTGATCACCCATTTTCGGCCCACAATCTTTTTAATGGAAATCCCAGTTATATGAGTCGAGTCCATGCATGCTACGATGACGGTATGAATTTGAAGGCTAAATATTTTTGTGCAGATCTTAGATTAGGTATTTCCCTGTCCATAATGCTAAATTGAGGAGGTAAAATAGAAATATAAATAGGAAACAGAAGAGAAATGTACAGTGATCACCCATTTTCGGCCCACAATCTTTTTCATGGAAATCCCATTCATATGAGTCGAGTCCATGCATGCTACGATGACGGTAAGAATTTGAAGGCTAAATATTTTTGTGCAGATCTTAGATTAGGTCTTTCCCTGTCCATAATGCTAAATTGAGGAGGTAAAATAGAAATATAAATAGGAAAAAGAAGAGAAATGTACAGTGATCACCCATTTTCTGCCCACAATATTTTTCATGGAAATCCCAGTCATATGAGTCGAGTCCATGCATCCTACGAACACGGTATGTATTTGAAGGCAAAATATTTTTGTGCAGATCTTAGATTAGGTCTTTCCCTGTCCATAATGCTAAATTGAGGAGGTAAAATAGAAATATAAATAGGAAACAGAAGAGAAATGTACAGTGATCACCCATTTTCGTCCCACAATCTTTTTCATGGAAATCCCAGTCATAAGAGTCGACTCTATGCATGCTACGTTCACGGTATGAATTTGAAGGCAAAATATTTTTGTGCAGATTTTACATTAGGTCTTTCCCTGTCCATAATTCTAAATTGAGGAGGTAAAATATAAATATAAATAGGAAACAGAAGAGAAATGTACAGTGATCACCCATTTTCGGCCCACAATCTTTTTCATGGAAATCCCAGTCATATGAGTCGAGTCCATGCATGCTACGATCACGGTATGTATTTGAAGGCGAAATATTTTTGTGCAGATCTTAGATTAGGTCTTTCCCTGTCCATAATGCTAAATTGAGGAGGTAAAATAGAAATATAAATCGGAAACAGAAGAGAAATGTACAGGGATCACCCATTTTCGGCCCACAATCTTTTTCATGGAAATCCTATTCATATGAGATGTGTCCATGCATATGATCACCATATGAATTTGAAGGCAAAATATTTTTGTGCAGATCTTAGATTAGGTCTTTCCCTGTCCATAATGCTAAATTGAGGAGGTAAAATATAAATATAAATAGCAAACAGAAGAGTAATGTACAGTGATCACCCATTTTCTGCCCACAATATTTTTCATGGAAATCCCAGTCATATGAGTCGAGTCCATGCATGCTACGATCACGGTATGAACTTTGAAGGCTAAATATTTTTGTGCAGATCTTAGATTAGGTCTTTCCCTGTCCATAATGCTAAATTGAGGAGGTAAAATAGAAATATAAATAGGAAACAGAAGAGAAATGTACAGTGATCACCCATTTTCGGCCCACAATCTTTTTCATGGAAATCCCATTCATATGAATCGAGTCCATGCATGCTACGATGACGGTATGAATTTGAAGGCAAAATATTTTTGTGCAGATCTTAGATTAGGTCTTTCCCTGTCCATAATGCTAAATTGAGGAGGTAAAATAGAAATATAAATAGGAAACAGAAGAGAAATGTACAGTGATCACCCATTTTCGTCCCACAATCTTTTTCATGGAAATCCCAGTTATATGAGTCGAGTCCATGCATGCTACGATGACGGTATGAATTTGAAGGCTAAATATTTTTGTGCAGATCTTAGATTAGGTCTTTCCCTGTCCATAATGCTAAATTGAGGCGGTAAAATAGAAATATAAACAGGAAACAGAAGAGAAATGTACAGTGATCACCCATTTTCTGCCCACAATATTTTCCATGGAAATCCCATTCATATGAGTCGAGTCCATGCATGCTACGATGACGGTATGAATTTGAAGGCAAAATATTTTTGTGCAGATCTTAGATGAGGTCTTTCCCTGTCCATAATGCTAAATTGAGGAGGTAAAAGAGAAATATAAATAGGAAACAGAAGAGAAATGTACAGTGATCACCCATTTTCTGCCCTCAATCTTTTTCATGGAAATCCCATTCATATGAGTCGAGTCCATGCATGCTACGATGAAGGTAAGAATTTGAAGGCGAAATATTTTTGTGCAGATCTTAGATGAGGTCTTTCCCTGTCCATAATGCTAAATTGAGGAGGTAAAATAGAAATATAAATAGGAAACAGAAGAGAAATGTACAGTGATCACCCATTTTCGGCCCACAATCTTTTTAATGGAAATCCCAGTTATATGAGTCGAGTCCATGCATGCTACGATGACGGTATGAATTTGAAGGCTAAATATTTTTGTGCAGATCTTAGATTAGGTATTTCCCTGTCCATAATGCTAAATTGAGGAGGTAAAATAGAAATATAAATAGGAAACAGAAGAGAAATGTACAGTGATCACCCATTTTCGGCCCACAATCTTTTTCATGGAAATCCCATTCATATGAGTCGAGTCCATGCATGCTACGATGACGGTAAGAATTTGAAGGCTAAATATTTTTGTGCAGATCTTAGATTAGGTCTTTCCCTGTCCATAATGCTAAATTGAGGAGGTAAAATAGAAATATAAATAGGAAAAAGAAGAGAAATGTACAGTGATCACCCATTTTCTGCCCACAATATTTTTCATGGAAATCCCAGTCATATGAGTCGAGTCCATGCATCCTACGAACACGGTATGTATTTGAAGGCAAAATATTTTTGTGCAGATCTTAGATTAGGTCTTTCCCTGTCCATAATGCTAAATTGAGGAGGTAAAATAGAAATATAAATAGGAAACAGAAGAGAAATGTACAGTGATCACCCATTTTCGTCCCACAATCTTTTTCATGGAAATCCCAGTCATAAGAGTCGACTCTATGCATGCTACGTTCACGGTATGAATTTGAAGGCAAAATATTTTTGTGCAGATTTTAGATTAGGTCTTTCCCTGTCCATAATTCTAAATTGAGGAGGTAAAATATAAATATAAATAGGAAACAGAAGAGAAATGTACAGTGATCACCCATTTTCGGCCCACAATCTTTTTCATGGAAATCCCAGTCATATGAGTCGAGTCCATGCATGCTACGATCACGGTATGTATTTGAAGGCGAAATATTTTTGTGCAGATCTTAGATTAGGTCTTTCCCTGTCCATAATGCTAAATTGAGGAGGTAAAATAGAAATATAAATCGGAAACAGAAGAGAAATGTACAGGGATCACCCATTTTCGGCCCACAATCTTTTTCATGGAAATCCTATTCATATGAGATGTGTCCATGCATGATATGATCACCATATGAATTTGAAGGCAAAATATTTTTGTGCAGATCTTAGATTAGGTCTTTCCCTGTCCATAATGCTAAATTGAGGAGGTAAAATATAAATATAAATAGCAAACAGAAGAGAAATGTACAGTGATCACCCATTTTCTGCCCACAATATTTTTCATGGAAATCCCAGTCATATGAGTCGAGTCCATGCATGCTACGATCACGGTATGAAATTTGAAGGCTAAATATTTTTGTGCAGATCTTAGATTAGGTCTTTCCCTGTCCATAATGCTAAATTGAGGAGGTAAAATAGAAATATAAATAGGAAACAGAAGAGAAATGTACAGTGATCACCCATTTTCTGCCCACAATCTTTTTCATGGAAATCCCAGTTATATGAGTCGAGTCCATTCATGCTACGATCACGGTATGAAATTTGAAGGCTAAATATTTTTGTGCAGATCTTAGATTAGGTCTTTCCCTGTCCATAATGCTAAATTGAGGAGGTAAAATAGAAATATAAACAGGAAACAGAAGAGAAATGTACAGTGATCACCCATTTTCTGCCCACAATATTTTCCATGGAAATCCCATTCATATGAGTCGAGTCCATGCATGCTACGATCACGGTATGAATTTGAAGGCAAAATATTTTTGTGCAGATCTTAGATGAGGTCTTTCCCTGTCCATAATGCTAAATTGAGGAGGTAAAATAGAAATATAAATAGGAAACAGAAGAGAAATGTACAGTGATCACCCATTTTCGTCCCACAATCTTTTTCATGGAAATCCCAGTCATATGAGTCGAGTCCATGCATGCTACGATCACGGTATGTATTTGAAGGCAAAATATTTTTGTGCAGATCTTAGATTAGGTCTTTCCCTGTCCATAATGCTAAATTGAGGAGGGAAAATATAAATATAAATAGGAAACAGAAGAGAAATGTACAGTGATCACCCATTTTCGGCCCACAATCTTTTTCATGGAAATCCCATTCATATGAGTCGAGTACATGCATGCTACGATCACGGTATGAATTTGAAGGCAAAATATTTTTGTGCAGATCTTAGATGAGGTCTTTCCCTGTCCATAATGCTAAATTGAGGAGGTAAAATAGAAATATAAATAAGAAACAGAAGGGAAATGTACAGTGATCACCCATTTTCGGCCCACAATCTTTTTCATGGAAATCCTATTCATATGAGTCGAGTCCATGCATGCTACGATGACGGTATGAATTTGAAGGCTAAATATTTTTGTGCAGATCTTAGATGAGGTCTTTCCCTGTCCATAATGCTAAATTGAGGAGGTAAAATAGAAACATAAATAGGAAACAGAAGAGAAATGTACAGTGATCACCCATTTTCGGCCCACAATCTTTTTCATGGAAATCCCATTCATATGAGTCGAGTCCATGCATGCTACGATGACGGTTAGAATTTGAAGGCTAAATATTTTGTGCAGATCTTAGATTAGGTCTTTCCCTGTCCATAATGCTAAATTGAGGAGGTAAAATAGAAACATAAATAGGAAACTGAAGAGAAATGTATAGTGATCACCCATTTTCGTCCCACAATCTTTTTCATGGAAATCCCAGTCATATAAGTCGAGTCCATGCATGCTACGATCACGGTATGTATTTGAAGGCAAAATATTTTTGAGCAGATCTTAGATTAGGTCTTTCCCTGTCCATAAGGCTAAATTGAGGAGGTAAAATATAAATATAAATAGGAAACAGAAGAGAAATGTACAGTGATCACCCATTTTCGGCCCACAATCTTTTTCATGGAAATCCCAGTCATATGAGTCGAGTCCATGCATGCTACGATCACGGTATGAATTTGAAGGCTCAGTATTTTTGTGCAGATCTTAGATTAGGTCTTTCCCAGTCCCTAATGCTAAATTGAGGAGGTAAAATAGAAATATAAATAGGAAACAGAAGAGAAATGTACAGTGATCACCCATTTTCGGCCCACAATCTTTTTCATGGAAATCGCATTCATATGATTCGAGTCCATGCATGCTACGATGACGGTAAGAATTTGAAGGCTAAATATTTTTGTGCAGATCTTAGATTAGGTCTTTCCCTGTCCATAATGCTAAATTGAGGAGGTAAAATAGAAATATAAATAGGAAACTGAAGAGAAATGTATAGTGATCACCCATTTTCGTCCCACAATATTTTTCATGGAAATCCCATTCATATGAGTCGAGTCCATGCATGCTCCGATCACGGTATGAATTTGAAGGCAAAATATTTTTGTGCAGATCTTAGATGAGGACTTTCCCTGTCCATAATGCTAAATTGAGGAGGTAAAATAGAAATATAAATAGGAAACAGAAGGGAAATGTACAGTGATCACCCATTTTCGGCCCACAATCTTTTTCCTGGAAATCCTATTCATATGAGTCGAGTCCATGCATGCTACGATGACGGTATGAATTTGAAGGCTAAATATTTTTGTGCAGAACTTAGATTAGGTCTTTCCCTGTCCATAATGCTAAATTGAGGAGGTAAAATAGAAATATAAATAGGAAACAGAAGAGAAATGTACAGTGATCACCCATTTTCGGCCCACAATCTTTTTCATGGAAATCTCATTCATATGAGTCGAGTCCATGCATGCTACGATCACGGTATGAATTTGAAGGCTAAATATTTTTGTGCAGATCTTAGATGAGGTCTTTCCCTGTCCATAATGCTAAATTGAGGAGGTAAAATAGAAATATAAATAGGAAACAGAAGAGAAATGTATAGTGATCACCCATTTTCGGCCCACAATCTTTTTCATGGAAATCCCATTCATATGTGTTGTGTCCATGCATGCTACGATCACGGTATGAACTTGAAGGCTAAATATTTTTGTGCAGATCTTAGATTAGGTCTTTCCCTGTCCATAATGCTAAATTGAGGAGGTAAAATATAAATAGGAAACAGAAGAGAAATGTACCGTGATCACCCATTTTCGGCCCACAATCTTTTTCTTGGAAATCCCATTCATATGAGTCGAGTCCATGCATGCTACGATGACGGTATGAATTTGAAGGCTAAATATTTTTGTGCAGATCTTAGATTAGGTCTTTCCCTGTCCACAATGCTAAATAGAGGAGGTAAAATAGAAATATAAATAGGAAACAGAAGAGAAATGTACAGTGATCACCCATATTCGGCCCACAATATTTTCCATGGAAATCCCATTCATATGAGTCGACTCCATGCATGCTACGATCACGGTATGAATTTGAAGGCTAAATATTTTTGTGCAGATCTTAGATTAGGTCTTTCCCTGTCCATAATGCTAAATTGAGGAGGTAAAATATTAATATGAATAGGAAACAGAAGAGAAATGTACAGTGATCACCCATTTTCGGCCCTCAATCTTTTTCATGGAAATCCCATTCATATGAGTCGAGTCCATGCATGCTACGATGACGGTATGAATTTGAAGGCAGAATATTTTTGTGCAGATCTTAGATTAGGGCTTTCCCTGCCCATAATGCTAAATTGAGGATGTAAAATATAAATATAAATAGGAAACAGAAGAGAAATGTACCGTGATCACCCATTTTCGGCCCACAATCTTTTTCATGGAAATCCCATTCATATGAGTCGACGCCATGCATGTTACGATCACGGTATGAATTTGAAGGCAAAATATTTTTGTGCAGATCTTAGATTAGGTATTTCCCTGTCCATAATGCTAAATTGAGGAGGTAAAATATTAATATGAATAGGAAACAGAAGAGAAATGTACAGTGATCACCCATTTTCGGCCCACAATCTTTTTCATGGAAATCCCATTCATATGAGTTGAGTCCATGCATGCTACGATCACGGTATGAATTTGAAGGCAAAATATTTTTGTGCAGATCTTAGATTAGGCCTTTCCCTGTCCATAATGCTAAATTGAGTAGGTAAAATATAAATATAAATAGGAAACAGAAGAGAAATGTACAGTGATCACCCATTTTCGGCCCACAATCTTTTTCATGGAAATCCCATTCAAATGAGTCGAGTCCATGCATCCTACAATGACTGTATGAATTTGAAGGCTAAATATATTTTTGCAGATCTTAGATTAGGTCATTCCCTGTCAATAATGCTAAATTGAGGAGGTAAAATAGAAATATAAATAGGAAACAGAAGAGAAATTTACAGTGATCACCCATTTTCGGCCCACAATCTTTTTCATGGAAATCCCATTCATATGAGTCGAGTCCATGCATGCTACGATGACGGTATGAATTTGAAGGCAAACTATTTTTTTGAAGAGCTTAGAGTAGGTCTTTCCCAGTCCACAATGCTAAATTGAGGAGGTAAAATAGAAATATAAATAGGAAACAGAAGTGAAATGTACAGTGATCAACGATTTTCGGCCCACAATCTTTTTCATGGAAATCCCATTCATATGAGTCGAGTCGATGCATGCTACGATGACGGTATGTATTTGAAGGCTAAACATTTTTGTGCAGATCTTAGATTAGGTCTTTCCCTGTTCATAATGCTAAATTGAGGATGTAAAATAGAAATATAAATAGGAAACAGAAGAGAAATGTACCGTGATCACCCACTTTGGGCCCACAATCTTTTTCATGGAAATCCCATTCATATGTGTCGAGTCCATGCATGCTACGATGACGGTATGAATTTGAAGGCTAAATATTTTTGTGCAGATCTTAGATTAGGTCTTTCCCTGTCCATAATGCTAAATAGAGGAGGTAAAATAGAAATATAAATAGGAAACAGAAGAGAAATGTACAGTGATCACCCATTTTCGGCACACAATGTTTTCCTTGGAAATCCCATTCATATGAGTCGACTCCATGCATGCTACGATCACGGTATGAATTTGAAGGCAAAATATTTTTGTGCAGATCTTAATTTGGTCTTTCCCTGTCCATAATGCTAAATTGAGGAGGTAAAATACAAATATAAATAGGAAACAGAAGAGAAATGTACCGTGATCACCCATTTTCGGCCCACACTCTTTTTCATGGAAATCCCATTCATATGAGTCGAGTCCATGCATGCTACGATGACGGTATGAATTTGAAGGCTAAATATTTTTGTGCAGATCTTAGATTAGGTCTTTCCCTGTCCATAATGCTAAATTGAGGAGGTAAAATAGAAATATAAATAGGAAACAGAAGAGAAATTTACAGTGATCACCAATTTTCGGCCCACAATCTTTTTCATGGAAATCCCATTCATATGAGTCGAGTCCATGCATGCTACGATGACGGTATGAATTTGAAGGCAAACTATTTTTTTGAAGAGCTTAGAGTAGGTCTTTCCCTGTCCACAATGCTAAATTGAGGAGGTAAAATAGAAATATAAATAGGAAACAGAAGTGAAATGTACAGTGATCAACGATTTTCGGCCCACAATCTTTTTCATGGAAATCCCATTCATATGAGTCGAGTCGATGCATGCTACGATGACGGTATGAATTTGAAGGCTAAATATTTTTGTGCAGATCTTAGATTAGGTCTTTCCCTGTCCATAATGCTAAATTGAATAGGTAAAATAGAAATATAAATAGGAAACAGAAGAGAAATGTACAGTGATCTCCCATTTTCGGCCCACAATCTTTTCCATGGAAATCCCATTCATATGAGTCGAGTCCATGCATGCTACGATCACGGTATGAATTTGAAGGCTAAATATTTTTGTGCAGATCTTAGAGTAGGTCTTTCCCTGTCCATAATGCTAAATTGAGGAGGTAAAATAGAAATATAAATAGGAAACAGAAGAGAAATGTACAGTGATCACCCATTTTCGGCCCACAATCTCTTTCATGGAAATCCCATTCATATGAGATGAATCCATGCATGCTACGATCACGGTATGAACTTGAAGGCTAAACATTTTTGTGCAGATCTTAGATTAGGTCTTTCCCTGTTCATAATGCTAAATTGAGGATGTAAAATAGAAATATAAATAGGAAACAGAAGAGAAATGTACCGTGATCACCCACTTTGGGCCCACAATCTTTTTCATGGAAATCCCATTCATATGTGTCGAGTCCATGCATGCTACGATGACGGTATGAATTTGAAGGCTAAATATTTTTGTGCAGATCTTAGATGAGGTCTTTCCCTGTCCATAATGCTAAATAGAGGAGGTAAAATAGAAATATAAATAGGAAACAGAAGAGAAATGTACAGTGATCACCCATTTTCGGCACACAATGTTTTCCTTGGAAATCCCATTCATATGAGTCGACTCCATGCATGCTACGATCACGGTATGAATTTGAAGGCTAAATATTTTTGTGCAGATCTTAGATTAGGTCTTTCCCTGTCCATAATGCTAAATTGAGGATGTAAAATATTAATATGAATAGGAAACAGAAGAGAAAGGTACAGTGATCACCCATTTTCGGCCCACAATCTTTTTCATCGAAATCCCATTCACATGAGTCGAGTCCATGCATGCTACGATGACGGTATGAATTTGAAGGCAAAATATTTTTGTGCAGATCTTAATTTGGTCTTTCCCTGTCCATAATGCTAAATTGAGGAGGTAAAATACAAATATAAATAGGAAACAGAAGAGAAATGTACCGTGATCACCCATTTTCGGCCCACACTCTTTTTCATGGAAATCCCATTCATATGAGTCGAGTCCATGCATGCTACGATGACGGTATGAATTTGAAGGCTAAATATTTTTGTGCAGATCTTAGATTAGGTCTTTCCCTGTCCATAATGCTAAATTGAGGAGGTAAAATAGAAATATAAATAGGAAACAGAAGAGAAATTTACAGTGATCACCAATTTTCGGCCCACAATCTTTTTCATGGAAATCCCATTCATATGAGTCGAGTCCATGCATGCTACGATGACGGTATGAATTTGAAGGCTAAATGTTTTTGTGCAGATCTTAGATGAGGTCTTTCCCTGCCCATAATGATAAATTGAGGAGGTAAAATAGAAATATGAATAGGAAAGAGAAGAGAAATGTACCGTGATCACCCATTTTCGGCCCACAATCTTTTTCATGGGAATCCCATTCATATGAGTCGAGTCCATGCATGTTAGATTGACGGTATGAATTTGAAGGCTAAATATTTTTGTGCAGATCTTAGATTAGGTATTTCCCTGTCCATAATCCTAAATTGAGGTGGTAAAATATAAATATAAATAGGAAACAGAATAGAAATGTACAGTGATCACCCATTTTTGGCCCACAAACTTTTTCATGGAAATCCCATTCATATGAGTCGAGTCCATGCATGCTACGATGACGGTATGAATTTGAAGGCTAAATATTTTTGTGCAGAACTTAGATTAGGTCTTTCCCTGTCCATAATGCTAAATTGAGGAGGTAAAATAGAAATATAAATAGGAAACAGAAGAGAAATGTACAGTGATCACCCATTTTAGGCCCACAATCTTTTTCATCGAAATCCCATTCACATGAGTCGAGTCAATGCATGCTACGTTGACGGTATGAATTTGAAGGCTAAATATTTTTGTGCAGATCTTAGATTAGGTCTTTCCCTGTCCATAATGCTAAATTGAGGAGGTAAAATAGAAATATAAATAGGAAACAGAAGAGAAATGTACCGTGATCACCCATTTTCGGCCCACACTCTTTTTCATGGAAATCCCATTCATATGAGTCGAGTCCATGCATGCTACGATGACGGTATGAATTTGAAGGCTAAATATTTTTGTGCAGATCTTAGATTAGGTCTTTCCCTGTCCATAATGCTAAATTGAGGAGTTAAAATATAAATATAAATAGGAAACAGAAGAGAAATGTACCGTGATCACCCATTTTCGGCCCACAATTTTTTTCATGGAAATCCCATTCATATGAGTCGAGTCCATGCATGCTACGATGAAGGTATGAATTTGAAGGCTAAATATTTTTGTGCAGATCTTAGATTAGGTCTTTCCCTGTCCATAATGCTAAATCGAGTAGGTAAAATAGAAATATAAATAGGAAACAGAAGAGAAATGTACAGTGATCACGAATTTTCGGCCCACAATCTGTTTCATGGAAATCCCTTTCATATGAGTCGAGTCCATGCATGCTACGATGACGGTATTAATTTGAAGGCAAAATATTTTTGTGCAGATCTTAGATTATCTCTTTCAATGTCCATAATGCTAAATTGAGGAGGTAAAATAGAAATATAAATAAGAAACAGAAGAGAAATGTACAGTGATCACCCATTTTCTGCCCACAATCTTTTTCATGGAAATCCCATTCATATGAGTCGAGTCCATGCATGCTACGATGACGGTATGAATTTGTTGGCAAAATATTTTTGTGCAGATCTTAGATTAGGTCTTTCCCTGTCCATAATGCTAAATTGAGGAGGTAAAATAGAAATATAAATAGGAAACAGAAGAGAAATGTACAGTGATCACCCATTTTCTGCCCACAATATTTTTCATGGAAATCCCATTCATATGAGTAGAGTCCCTGCATGCTACGATCAAGGTATGAATTTGAAGGCTAAATATTTTTGTGCAGATCTTAGATTAGGTCTTTCCCTGTCCATAATGCTATATTGATTAGGTAAAATAGAAATATAAATAGGAAACAGAAGAGAAATGTACAGTGATCACGAATTTTCGGCCCACAATCTGTTTCATGGAAATCCCATTCATATGAGTCGAGTCCATGCATGCTACGATGACTTTATGAATTTGAAGGCAAAATATTTTTGTGCAGATCTTAGATTAGGTCTTTCCCTGTTCATAATGCTAAATTGAGGAGGTAAAATAGAAATATAAATAGGAAACAGAAGAGAAATGTACAGTGATCACCCATTTTCGGCCCACAATCTTTTTCATGGAAATCCCAGTCATATGAGTCGAGTCCATGCATGCTACGATGACGGTATGAATTTGAAGGCTAAATATTTTTGTTCAGATCTTAGATTAGGTCTTTGCCTGTCCATAATGCTAAATTGAGGAGGTAAAATAGAAATATAAATAGGAAACAGAAGAGAAATGTACAGTGATCACGAATTTTCGGCCCACAATCTGTTTCATGGAAATCCCATTCATATGAGTCGAGTCCATGCATGCTACGATGACGGTATGAATTTGAAGGCAAAATATTTTTGTGCAGATCTTAGATTAGGTCTTTCCCTGTTCATAATGCTAAATTGAGGAGGTAAAATATAAATATAAATAGGAAACAGAAGAGAAATGTACTGTGATCACCCATTTTCGGCCCACAATCTTTTTCATGGAAATCCCAGTCATATGAGTCGAGTCCATGTATGCTACGATGACGGTATGAATTTGAAGGCAAAATATTTTTGTGCAGATCTTAGATTAGGTCTTTCCCTGTTCATAATGCTAAATTGAGGAGGTAAAATAGAAATATAAATAGGAAACAGAAGAGAAAGGTACAGTGATCACCCATTTTCGGCCCACAATCTTTTTCATGGAAATCCCATTCATATGAGTCGTGTCCATGCATGCTACGATGATGGTATGAATTTGAAGGCAAAATATTTTTGTGCAGATCTTAGATTAGGTCTTTCCCTGTCCATAATGCTAAATTGAGGAGGTAAAATAGAAATATAAATAGGAAAAAGAAGAGAAATGTACAGTGATCACCCATTTTCGGCCCACAATCTTTTTCATGGAAATCCCAGTCATATGAGTCGAGTCCATGCATGCTACGATGACGGTATGAATTTGAAGGCTAAATATTTTTGTGCAGATCTTAGATTAGGTCTTTGCCTGTCCATAATGCTAAATTGAGGAGGTAAAATAGAAATATAAATAGGAAACAGAAGAGAAATGTACAGTGCTCACGAATTTTCGGCCCATAATCTGTTTCATGGAAATCCCATTCATATGAGTCGAGTCCATGCATGCTACGATGACTTTATGAATTTGAAGGCAAAATATTTTTGTGCAGATCTTAGATTAGGTCTTTCCCTGTTCATAATGCTAAATTGAGGAGGTAAAATAGAAATATAAATAGGAAACAGAAGAGAAATGTACAGTGATCACCCATTTTCGGCCCACAATCTTTTTCATGGAAATCCCAGTCATATGAGTCGAGTCCATGCATGCTACGATGACGGTATGAATTTGAAGGCTAAATATTTTTGTGCAGATCTTAGATTAGGTCTTTCCCTGTCCATAATGCTAAATTGAGGAGGTAAAATAGAAATATAAATAGGAAACAGAAGAGAAATGTTCAGTGATCACCAATTTTCGGCCCACTATCTTTTTCATGGAAATCCCATTCATATGAGTCGAGTCCATGCATTCTACGATGACGGTATGAATTTGAAGGCTAAATATTTTTGTGCAGATCTTAGATTAGGTCTTTCCCTGTTCATAATGCTAAATTGAGGAGGTAAAATAGAAATATAAATAGGAAACAGAAGAGAAATGTACAGTGATCACCCATTTTCGGCCCACTATCTTTTTCATGGAAATCCCATTCATATGAGTCGAGTCCATGCATGCTACGATGACTTTATGAATTTGAAGGCAAAATATTTTAGTGCTGATCTTAGATTAGGTCTTTCCCTGTTCATAATGCTAAATTGAGGAGGTAAAATAGAAATATAAATAGGAAACAGAAGAGAAATGTACAGTGATCACGAATTTTCGCCCCACAATCTGTTTCATGGAAATCCCATTCATATGAGTCGAGTCCATGCATGCTACGATGACGGTATGAATTTGAAGGCAAAATATTTTTGTGCAGATCTTAGAGTAGGTCTTTCCCTGTTCATAATGCTAAATTGAGGAGGTAAAATAGAAATATAAATAGGAAACAGAAGAGAAATGTACAGTGATCACCCATTTTCAGCCCACAATCTTTTTCATGGAAATCCCAGTCATATGAGTCGTGTCCATGTATGCTACGATGACGGTATGGATTTGAAGGCAAAATATTTTTGTGCAGATCTTAGATTAGGTCTTTCCCTGTTCATAATGCTAAATTGAGGAGGTAAAATAGAAATATAAATAGGAAACAGAAGAGAAAGGTACAGTGATCACCCATTTTCGGCCCACAATCTTTTTCATGGAAATCCCATTCATATGAGTCGAGTCCATGCATGCTACGATGATAGTATGAATTTGAAGGCAAAATATTTTTGTGCAGATCTTAGATTAGGTCTTTCCCTGTCCATAATGCTAAATTGAGGAGGTAAAATAGAAATAGAAATAGGAAAAATAAGAGAAATGTACAGTGATCACCCATTTTCGGCCCACAATCTTTTTCATGGAAATCCCAGTCATATGAGTCGAGTCCATGCATGCTACGATGACGGTATGAATTTGAAGGCTAAATATTTTTGTGCAGATCTTAGATTAGGTCTTTGCCTGTCCATAATGCTAAATTGAGGAGGTAAAATAGAAATATAAATAGGAAACAGAAGAGAAATGTACAGTGATCACCCATTTTCGGCCCACAATCTTTTTCATGGAAATCCCAGTCATATGAGTCGAGTCCATGTATGCTACGATGACGGTATGGATTTGAAGGCAAAATATTTTTGTGCAGATCTTAGATTAGGTCTTTCCCTGTTCATAATGCTAAATTGAGGAGGTAAAATAGAAATATAAATAGGAAACAGAAGAGAAAGGTACAGTGATCACCCATTTTCGGCCCACAATCTTTTTCATGGAAATCCCATTCATATGAGTCGAGTCCATGCATGCTACGATGATGGTATGAATTTGAAGGCAAAATATTTTTGTGCAGATCTTAGATTAGGTCTTTCCCTGTCCATAATGCTAAATTGAGGAGGTAAAATAGAAATAGAAATAGGAAAAATAAGAGAAATGTACAGTGATCACCCATTTTCGGCCCACAATCTTTTTCATGGAAATCCCAGTCATATGAGTCGAGTCCATGCATGCTACGATGACGGTATGAATTTGAAGGCTAAATATTTTTGTGCAGATCTTAGATTAGGTCTTTGCCTGTCCATAATGCTAAATTGAGGAGGTAAAATAGAAATATAAATAGGAAACAGAAGAGAAATGTACAGTGATCACCCATTTTCGGCCCACTATCTTTTTCAGGGAAATCCCATTCATATGAGTCGAGTCCATGCATTCTACGATGACGGTATGAATTTGAAGGCTAAATATTTTTGTGCAGATCTTAGATTAGGTCTTTCCCTGTTCATAATGCTAAATTGAGGAGGTAAAATAGAAATATAAATAGGAAACAGAAGAGAAATGTACAGTGATCACCCATTTTCGGCCCACTATCTTTTTCATGGAAATCCCATTCATATGAGTCGAGTCCATGCATGCTACGATGACTTTATGAATTTGAAGGCAAAATATTTTAGTGCTGATCTTAGATTAGGTCTTTCCCTGTTCATAATGCGAAATTGAGGAGGTAAAATAGAAATATAAATAGGAAACAGAAGAGAAATGTACAGTGATCACGAATTTTCGCCCCACAATCTGTTTCATGGAAATCCCATTCATATGAGTCGAGTCCATGCATGCTACGATGACGGTATGAATTTGAAGGCAAAATATTTTTGTGCAGATCTTAGATTAGGTCTTTCCCTGTTCATAATGCTAAATTGAGGAGGTAAAATATAAATATAAATAGGAAACAGAAGAGAAATGTACAGTGATCACCCATTTTCTGCCCACAATATTTTTCATGGAAATCCCAGTCATATGAGTCGAGTCCATGCATGCTACGATGACGGTATGAATTTGAAGGCTAAATATTTTTGTGCAGATCTTAGATTAGGTCTTTGCCTGTCCATAATGCTAAATTGAGGAGGTAAAATATAAATATAAATAGGAAACAGAAGAGAAATGTACAGTGATCACGAATTTTCGGCCCATAATCTGTTTCATGGAAATCCCATTCATATGTGTCGAGTCCATGCATGCTACGATGACTTTATGAATTTGAAGGCAAAATATTTTTGTGCAGATCTTAGATTAGGTCTTTCCCTGTTCATAATGCTAAATTGAGGAGGTAAAATAGAAATATAAATAGGAAACAGAAGAGAAATGTACAGTGATCACCCATTTTCGGCCCACAATCGTTTTCATGGAAATCCCAGTCATATGAGTCGAGTCCATGCATGCTACGATGACGGTATGAATTTGAAGGCTAAATATTTTTGTGCAGATCTTAGATTAGGTCTTTGCCTGTCCATAATGCTAAATTGAGGAGGTAAAATAGAAATATAAATAGGAAACAGAAGAGAAATGTACAGTGATCAACCATTTTCGGCCCACTATCTTTTTCATGGAAATCCCATTGATATGAGTCGAGTCCATGCATTCTACGATGACGGTATGAATTTGAAGGCTAAATATTTTTGTGCAGATCTTAGATTAGGTCTTTGCCTGTCCATAATGCTAAATTGAGGAGGTAAAATAGAAATATAAATAGGAAACAGAAGATAAATGTACAGTGATCACCCATTTTCGGCCCACTATCTTTTTCATGGAAATCCCATTCATATGAGTCGAGTCCATGCATTCTACGATGACGGTATGAATTTGAAGGCTAAATATTTTTGTGCAGATCTTAGATTAGGTCTTTCCCTGTTCATAATGCTAAATTGAGGAGGTAAAATAGAAATATAAATAGGAAACAGAAGAGAAATGTACAGTGATCACCCATTTTCGGCCCACTATCCTTTTCATGGAAATCCCATTCATATGAGTCGAGTCCATGCATGCTACGATGACTTTATGAATTTGAAGGCAAAATAATTTAGTGCTGATCTTAGATTAGGTCTTTCCCTGTTCATAATGCTAAATTGAGGAGGTAAAATATAAATATAAATAGGAAACAGTAGAGAAATGTACAGTGATCACGAATTTTCGCCCCACAATCTGTTTCATGGAAATCCCATTCATATGAGACGAGTCCATGCATGCTACGATGACGGTATGAATTTGAAGGCAAAATATTTTTGTGCAGATCTTAGATTAGGTCTTTCCCTGTTCATAATGCTAAATTGAGGAGGTAAAATAGAAATATAAATAGGAAACAGAAGAGAAATGTACAGTGATCACCCATTTTCGGCCCACAATCTTTTTCATGGAAATCCCATTCATATGAGTCGAGTCCATGCATGCTACGATGACGGTATGAATTTGAAGGCAAAATATTTTTGTGCAGATCTTAGATTAGGTCTTTCTCTGTCCATAATGCTAAATTGAGGAGGTAAAATAGAAATATAAATAGGAAACAGAAGAGAAATGTACAGTGATCACCCATTTTCGGCCCACAATCTTTTACATGGAAATCCCATTCATATGAGTCGAGTCCATGCATGCTACAATGACGGTATGAATTTGAAGGCTAAATATTTTTGTGCAGATCTTAGATTAGGTCTTTCCCTGTTCATAATGCTAAATTGAGGAGGTAAAATATAAATATAAAAAGGAAACAGAAGAGAAATGTACAGTGATCACCCATTTTCTGCCCACAATATTTTTCATGGAGATCCCAGTCATATGAGTCGAGTCCATGCATGCTACGTTCACGGCATGAATTTGAAGGCTAAATATTTTTGTGCAGATCTTAGATTAGGTCTTTCCCTGTCCATAATGCTAAATTGAGGAGGTAAAATATAAATATAAATAGGAAACAGAAGAGAAATGTACAGTGATCACCCATTTTCGGCCCACAATCTTTTTCATGGAAATTCCATTCATATGAGTCGAGTCCATGGATGCTACGATGACGGCATGAATTTGAAGGGTAAATATTTTTGTGCAGATCTTAGATTAGGTCTTTCCCTGTCCATAATGCTAAATTGAGCAGGTAAAATATAAATATAAATAGGAAACAGAAGAGAAATGTACAGTGATCACCCATTTTCAGCCCACAATCTTTTTCATGGAAATCCCATTCATATGAGTCGAGTCCATGCATGCTACGATGACAGTATGAATTTGAAGGCTAAATATTTTTGTGCCGATCTTAGATTAGGTCTTTCCCTGTCCATAATGCTAAATTGAGGAGGTAAAATAGAAATATAAATAGGAAACAGAAGAGAAATGTACAGTGATCACCCATTTTCGGCCCACAATCTTTTTCATGGAAATCCCATTCATATGAGTCGAGTCCATGCATGCTACGATGACGGTATGAATTTGAAGGCTAAATATTTTTGTGCAAATCTTAGATTAGGTCTTTCCCTGTTCATAATGCTAAATTGAGGAGGTAAAATTGAAATATAAATAGGAAACAGAAGAGAAATGTACAGTGATCACCCATTTTCTGCCCACAATCTTTTTCCTGGAAATCCCAGTCATATGAGTCGAGTCCTTGCATGCTACGATGACGGTATGAATTTGAAGGCTAAATATTTTTGTGCAGATCTTAGATTAGGTCTTTGCCTGTCCATAATGCTAAATTGAGGAGGTAAAATAGAAATATAAATAGGAAACAGAAGAGAAATGTACAGTGATCACCTATTTTCGGCCCACTATCTTTTTCATGGAAATCCCATTCATATGAGTCGAGTCCATGCATTCTACGATGACGGTATGAATTGAAGGCTAAATATTTTTGTGCAGATCTTAGATTAGGTCTTTCCCTGTTCATAATGCTAAATTGAGGAGGTAAAATATAAATATAAATAGGAAACAGAAGAGAAATGTACAGTGATCACCCATTTTCGGCCCACTATCCTTTTCATGGAAATCCCATTCATATGAGTCGAGTCCATGCATGCTACGATGACTTTATGAATTTGAAGGCAAAATATTTTAGTGCTGATCTTAGATTAGGTCTTTCCCTGTTCATAATGCTAAATTGAGGAGGTAAAATATAAATATAAATAGGAAACAGTAGAGAAATGTACAGTGATCACGAATTTTCGCCTCACAATCTGTTTCATGGAAATCCCATTCATATGAGACGAGTCCATGCATGCTACGATGACGGTATGAATTTGAAGGCAAAATATTTTTGTGCAGATCTTAGATTAGGTCTTTCCCTGTTCATAATGCTAAATTGAGGAGGTAAAATAGAAATATATATAGGAAACAGAAGAGAAATGTACAGTGATCACCCATTTTCGGCCCACAATCTTTTTCATGGAAATCCCATTCATATGAGTCGAGTCCATGCATGCTACGATGACGGTATGAATTTGAAGGCAAAATATTTTTGTGCAGATCTTAGATTAGGTCTTTCTCTGTCCATAATGCTAAATTGAGGAGGTAAAATAGAAATATAAATAGGAAACAGAAGAGAAATGTACAGTGATCACCCATTTTCGGCCCACAATCTTTTACATGGAAATCCCATTCATATGAGTCGAGTCCATGCATGCTACAATGACGGTATGTATTTGAAGGCTAAATATTTTTGTGCAGATCTTAGATTAGGTCTTTCCCTGTCCATAATGCTAAATTGAGGAGTTAAAATATAAATATAAATAGGAAACAGAAGAGAAATGTACAGTGATCATCCATTTTCTGCCCACAATATTTTTCATGGAGATCCCAGTCATATGAGTCGAGTCCATGCATGCTACGTTCACGGCATGAATTTGAAGGCTAAATATTTTTGTGCAGATCTTAGATTAGGTCTTTCCCTGTCCATAATGCTAAATTGAGGAGGTAAAATATAAATATAAATAGGAAACAGAAGAGAAATGTACAGTGATCACCCATTTTCGGCCCACAATCTTTTTCATGGAAATTCCATTCATATGAGTCGAGTCCATGGATGCTACGATGACGGCATGAATTTGAAGGGTAAATATTTTTGTGCAGATCTTAGATTAGGTCTTTCCCTGTCCATAATGCTAAATTGAGCAGGTAAAATATAAATATAAATAGGAAACAGAAGAGAAATGTACAGTGATCACCCATTTTCAGCCCACAATCTTTTTCATGGAAATCCCATTCATATGAGTCGAGTCCATGCATGCTACGATGACAGTATGAATTTGAAGGCTAAATATTTTTGTGCCGATCTTAGATTAGGTCTTTCCCTGTCCATAATGCTAAATTGAGGAGGTAAAATATAAATATAAATAGGAAACAGAAGAGAAATGTACAGTGATCACCCATTTTCGGCCCACAATCTTTTTCATGGAAATCCCATTCATATGAGTCGAGTCCATGCATGCTACGATGACGGTATGAATTTGAAGGCTAAATATTTTTGTGCAGATCTTAGATTAGGTCTTTCCCTGTCCATAATGCTAAATTGAGGAGGTAAAATAAAAATATAAATAGGAAACAGAAGAGAAATGTACAGTGATCATTCATTTTCTGCCCACAATATTATTCATGGAAATCCCAGTCATATGAGACGAGTCCATGCATGCTACGAAAACGGTATGAATTTGAAGGCTAAATATTTTTGTGGAGATCTTAGATTAGGTCTTTCCCTGTCCATAATGCTAAATTGAGGAGGTAAAATAGAAATATAAATAGGAAACAGAAGAGAAATGTACAGTGATCACCCATTTTCGGCCCACAATCTTTTTCATGGAAATCCCAGTCATATGAGTCGAGTCCATGCATGCTACGTTGACGGTATGAATTTGAAGGCTAAATATTTTTGTGCAGATCTTAGATTAGGTCTTTCCATGTCCATAATGCTAAATTGAGGTGGTAAAATATAAATATAAATAGGAAACAGAAGAGAAATGTACAGTGATCACCCATTTTCGGCCCACAATCTTTTTCATGGAAATCCCATTCATATGAGTCGAGTCCATGCATGCTACGATGACGGTATGAATTTGAAGGCTAAATATTTTTGTGCAGATCTTAGATTAGGTCTTTCCTTGTCCATAATGCTAAATTGAGGAGGTAAAATAGAAATGTAAATAGGAAACAGAAGAGAAATGTACAGTGATCACCCATTTTAGGCCCACAATATTTTTCATGGAAATCCCATTCATATGAGTCGAGTCCATGCATGCTACGATGACGGTATGAATTTGAAGGCTAAATATTTTTGTGCAGATCTTAGATTAGGTCTTTCCTTGTCCATAATGCTAAATTGAGGAGGTAAAATAGAAATGTAAATAGGAAAAAGAAGAGAAATGTACAGTGATCACCCATTTTCGGCCCACAATCTTTTTCATGGAAATCCCATTCATATGAGTCGAGTCCATGCATGCTACGATGACGGTATGAATTTGTTGGCGAAATATTTTTGTGCAGATCTTAGATTAGGTCTTTCCCTGTCCATAATGCTAAATTGAGGAGGTAAAATAGAAATATAAATAGGAAACAGAAGAGAAATGTACAGTGATCACCCATTTTCGGCCCACAATCTTTTTCATGGAAATCCCATTCATGTGAGTCGAGTCCATGCATGCTACGATGACGGTATGAATTTGAAGGCAAAATATTTTTGTGCAGACCTTAGATTAGGTCTTTCCCTGTTCATAATGCTAAATTGAGGAGGTAAAATAGAAATATAAATAGGAAACAGAAGAGAAATGTACAATGATCACCCATTTTCGGCCCACAATCTTTTTCATGGAAATCCCAGTCATATGAGTCGAGTCCATGTATGCTACGATGACGGTATGAATTTGAAGGCAAAATATTTTTGTGTAGATCTTAGATTAGGTCTTTCCCTGTTCATAATGCTAAATTGAGGAGGTAAAATAGAAATATAAATAGGAAACAGAAGAGAAATGTACAGTGATCACCCATTTTCGGCCCACAATCTTTTTCATGGAAATCCCAGTCATATGAGTCGAGTCCATGTATGCTACGATGACGGTATGAATTTGAAGTTTAAATATTTTTGTGCAGATCTTAGATTAGGTCTTTCCCTGTCCATAATGCTAAATTGAGGAGGTAAAATATAAATATAAATAGAAAACAGAAGTGAAATGTACAGTGATCACCCATTTTCGGCCCACAAAGTTTTTCATGGAAATCCCATTCATATGAGTCGACTCCATGCATGCTACGTTGACGGTATGAATTTGATGGCAAAATATTTTCGTGCAGATCTTAGATTAGGTCTTTCCCTGTCCATAATGCTAAATTGAGGAGGTAAAATATAAATATAAATAGGAAACAGAAGAGAAATGTACAGTGATCACCCATTTTCGGCCCACAATCTTTTTCATGGAAATCCCAGTAATATGAGTCGAGTCCATGCATGCTAGGATGACGGTATGAATTTAAAGTCTAAATATTTTTGTGCAGATCTTAGATTAGGTCTTTCCCTGTCCATAATGCTAAATTGAGGAGGTAAAATATAAATATAAATAGGAAACAGAAGAGAAATGTACAGTGATCACCCATTTTCTGCCCACAATCTTTTTCATGGAAATCCCATTCATATGAGTCGAGTCCATGCATCCTACGATGACGGTATGAATTTGAAGGCTAAATATTTTTGTGCAGATCTTAGATTAGGTCTTTCCCTGTCCATAATGCTAAATTGAGGAGGTAAAATTGAAATATAAATAGGAAACAGAAGAGAAATGTACAGTGATCATTCATTTTCTGCCCACAATATTATTCATGGAAATGCCAGTCATATGAGACGAGTCCATGCATGCTACGAAAACGGTATGAATTTGAAGGCTAAATATTTTTGTGGAGATCTTAGATTAGGTCTTTCCCTGTCCATAATGCTAAATTGAGGAGTTAAAATAGAAATATAAATAGGAAACAGAAAAGAAATGTACAGTGATCACCCATTTTCGGCCCACAATCTTTTTCATGGAAATCCCAGTCATATGAGTCGAGTCCATGCATGCTACGGTGACGGTATGAATTTGAAGGCTAAATATTTTTGTGCAGATCTTAGATTAGGTCTTTCCGTGTCCATAATGCTAAATTGAGGAGGTAAAATAGAAATTTAAATAGGAAACAGAAGAGAAATGTACAGTGATCACCCATGTTCGGCCCACAATCTTTTTCATGGAAATCCCATTCATATGAGTCGAGTCCATGCATGCTACGATGACGGTATGAATTTGAAGGCTAAATATTTTTGTGCAGAACTTAGATTAGGTCTTTCCCTGTCCATAATGCTAAATTGAGGAGGTAAAATAGAAATATAAATAGGAAAAAGAAGAGAAATGTACAGTGATCACCCATTTTCGGCCCACAATCTTTTTCATGGAAATCCCATTCATATGAGTCTAGTTCATGCATGCTACGATCAGGTATGAATTTGAAGGCTAAATATTTTTGTGCAGATCTTAGATTAGGTCTTTCCCTGTCCATAATACTAAATTGAGCAGGTAAAATAGAAATATAAATAGGAAACAGAAGAGAAATGTACAGTGATCACCCATTTTCGGCCCACAATCTTTTTCATGGAAATCCCATTCATATGAGTCGAGTCCATGCATGCTACGATGACGGTATGAATTTGAAGGCTAAATATTTTTGTGCAGATCTTAGATTAGGTCTTTCCCTGTCCATAATGCTAAATTGAGGAGGTAAAATAGAAATATAAATAGGAAACAGAAGAGAAATGTACAGTGATCACCCATTTTCGGCCCACAATCTTTTTCATAGAAATCCCATTCATATGAGTCGAGTCCATGCATGCTACGATGACGGTATGAATTTGAAGGCTAAATATTTTTGTGCAGATCTTAGATTAGGTCTTTCCCTGTCCATAATGCTAAATTGAGGAGGTAAAATAGAAATATAAATAGGAAACAGAAGAGAAATGTACAGTCATGACCCATTTTCGGCCCACAATCTTTTTCATGGAAATCCCATTCATATGAGTCGAGTCCATGCATCCTACGATGACGGTATGAATTTGAAGACTAAATATTTTTGTGCAGAACTTAGATTAGGTCTTTCCCTGTCCATAATGGTAAATTGAGGAGGTAAAATAGAAATATAAATAGGAAAAAGAAGAGAAATGTACAGTGATCACCCATTTTCGGCCCACAATCTTTTTCATGGAAATCCCATTCATATGAGTTGAGTCCATGCATGCTATGATGACGGTATGAATTTGAAGGCTAAATATTTTTGTGCAGATCTTAGATTAGGTCTTTCCCTGTCCATAATGCTAAATTGAGGAGGTAAAATATAAATATAAATAGGAAACAGAAGAGAAATGTACAGTGATCACCCATTTTCTGCCCACAATATTTTTCATGGAAATCCCATTCATATGAGTCGAGTCCATGCATGCTACGATGACGGTATGAATTTCAATGCTAAATATTTTTGTGCAGATGTTAGATTAGGTCTTTCCCTGTCCATAATGCTAAATTGAGGAGGTAAAATAGAAATATAAATAGGAAACAGAAGAGAAATGTACAGTGATCACCCATTTTCGGCCCACAATCTTTTTCATGGAAATCTCATTCATATGAGTCGAGTCCATGCATGCTACGATGACGGTATGAATTTGAAGGCTAAATATTTTTGTACAGATCTTAGATTAGGTCTTTAACCTGTCCATAATGCTAAATTGAGGAGGTAAAATAGAAATAGAAAGAGGAAACAGAAGTGAAATGTACAGTGATCACCCATTTTCGGCCCACAATCTTTTTCATGGAAATCCCATTCATATGAGTCGAGTCCATGTATGCTACGATCACGGTATGAATTTGAAGGCAAAATATTTTTGTGCAGATCTTAGATTAGGTCTTTCCCTGTCCATAATGCTAAATTGAGGAGGTAAAATAGAAATATAAATAGGAAACAGAAGAGAAATGTACAGTCATCACCCATTTTCCGCCCACAATCTTTTTCATGGAAATCTCATTCATATGAGTCGAGTCCATGCATGCTACGATGACGGTATGAATTTGAAGGCTAAATATTTTTCTACAGATCTTAGATTAGGTTTTTCCCTGTCCATAATGCTAAATTGAGGAGGTAAAATATAAATATAAATAGGAAACAGAAGAGAAATGTACAGTGATCACCCATTTTCGGCCCACAATCTTTTTCATGGAAATTCCATTCATACGAGTCGAGTCCATGCATGCTAGGATGACGGTATGAATTTGAAGGCTAAATATTTTTGTGCAGATCTTAGATTAGGTCTTTCCCTGTCCATAATGCTAAATTGAGGAGGTAAAATAGAAATATAAATAGGAAACAGAAGAGAAATGTACAGTGATCACCCATTTTCTGCTCACAATATTTTTCATGGAAATCCCAGTCATATGAGTCGAGTCCATGCATGCTACGTTCACGGCATGAATTTGAAGGCTAAATATTTTTGTGCAGATCTTAGATTAGGTCTTTCCCTGTCCATAATGCTAAATTGAGGAGGTAAAATAGAAATATAAATAGGAAACAGAAGAGAAATGTACAGTGATCACCCATTTTCGGCCCACAATCTTTTTCATGGAAATCCCATTCATATGAGTCGAGTCCATGCATGCTACGATGACGGTATCAATTTGAAGGCTAAATATTTTTGTGCAGATCTTAGATTAGGTCTTTCTCTGTCCATAATGCTAAATTGAGGAGGTAAAATAGAAATATAAATAGGAAACAGAAGAGAAATGTACAGTGATCACCCATTTTCGGCCCACAATCTTTTTCATGGAAATGCCATTCATATGAGTCGAGTCCATGCATGCTACAATGACGGTATGAATTTGAAGGCTAAATATTTTTGTGCAGATCTTAGATTAGGTCTTTCCCTGTCCATAATGCTAAATTGAGGAGTTAAAATATAAATATAAATAATAAAACAGAAGAGAAATGTACAGTGATCTCCCATTTTCTGCCCACAATATTTTTCATGGAGATCCCAGTCATATGAGTCGAGTCCATGCATGTTACATTCATGGCATGAATTTGAAGGCTAAATATTTTTGTGCAGATCTTAGATTAGGTCTTTCCCTGTCCATAATGCTAAATTGAGGAGGTAAAATATAAATATAAATAGGAAACAGAAGAGAAATGTACAGTGATCACCCATTTTCGGCCCACAATCTTTTTCATGGAAATCCCATTCATATGAGTCGAGTCCATGGATGCGACGATGACGGCATGAATTTGAAGGCTAAATATTTCTGTGCAGATCTTAGATTAGGTCTTTCCCTGTCCATAATGCTAAATTGAGGAGGTAAAATAGAAATATAAATAGGAAACAGAAGAGAAATGTACAGTGATCACCCATTTTCGGCCCACAATCGTTTTCATGGAAATCCCATTCATATGAGTCGAGTCCATGCATGCTACGATGACGGTATGAATTTGAAGGCTAAATATTTTTGTGCCGATCTTAGATTAGGTCTTTCCCTGTCCATAATGCTAAATTGAGGAGGTAAAATAGAAATATAAATAGGAAACAGAAGAGAAATGTACAGTGATCACCCATTTTCGGCCCAAAATCTTTTTCATGGAAATCCCATTCATATGAGTCGAGTCCATGCATGCTACGATGACGGTATGAATTTGAAGGCTAAATATTTTTGTGCAGATCTTAGATTAGGTCTTTCCCTGTCCATAATGCTAAATTGAGGAGGTAAAATAGAAATATAAATAGGAAACAGAAGAGAAATGTACAGTGATCATTCATTTTCTGCCCACAATATTATTCATGGAAATCCCAGTCATATGAGACGAGTCCATGCATGCTACGAAAACGGTATGAATTTGAAGGCTAAATATTTTTGTGGAGATCTTAGATTAGGTCTTTCCCTGTCCATAATGCTAAATTGAGGAGGTAAAATAGAAATATAAATAGGAAACAGAAGAGAAATGTACAGTGATCACCCATTTTCGGCCCACAATCTTTTTCATGGAAATCCCAGTCATATGAGTCGAGTCCATGCATGCTACGGTGACGGTATGAATTTGAAGGCTAAATATTTTTGTGCAGATCTTAGATTAGGTCTTTCCATGTCCATAATGCTAAATTGAGGAGGTAAAATAGAAATATAAATAGGAAACAGAAGAGAAATGTACAGTGATCACCCATTTTCGGACCACAATCTTTTTCATGGAAATCCCATTCATATGAGTCGAGTCCATGCATGCTACGATGACGGTATGAATTTGAAGGCTATATATTTTTGTGCAGATCTTAGATAAGGTCTTTCCTTGTCCATAATGTTAAATTGAGGAGGTAAAATAGAAATGTAAATAGGAAACAGAAGAGAAATGTACAGTGATCACCCATTTTAGGCCCACAATATTTTTCATGGAAATCCCATTCATATGAGTCGACTCCATGCATGCTACGATGACGGTATGAATTTGAAGGCAAAATATTTTTGTGCAGATCTTAGATTAGGTCTTTCCCTGTCCATAATGCTAAATTGAGGAGGTAAAACAGAAATATAAATAGGAAACAGAAGAGAAATGTACAGTGATCACCCATTTTCTGCCCATAATATTTTTCATGGAAATCCCAGTCATATGAGTCGAATCCATGCATGCTACGATAACGGTATGAATTTGAAGGCAAAATATTTTTGTGCAGATCTTAAATTAGGTCTTTCCCTGTCCATAATGCTAAATTGAGGAGTTAAAATAGAAATATAAATAGGAAACAGAAGTGAAATGTACAGTGATCACCCATTTTCGGCCCACAATCTTTTTCATGGAAATCCCATTCATATGAGTAGAGTCCATGCATTCTACGATGACGGTATGAATTTGGAGGCAAAATATTTTTGTGCAGATCTTAGATTAGGCCTTTCCCTGTCCATAATGCTAAATTGGGGAATTAAAATAGAAATATAAATAGGAAACAGAAGAGAAATGTACCGTGATCACCCATTTTCGGCCCACAATCTTTTTCATGGAAATCCCATTCATATGAGTCGAGTCCATGCATGCTACGATGATGGTATGAATTTGAAGGCAAAATATTTTTGTGCAGATCTTAGATTAGGTCTTTGCCTGTCCATAATGCTAAATTGAGGAGGTAAAATAGAAATATAAATAGGAAACAGAAGAGAAATGTACAGTGATCACCCATTTTCGGCCCACAATCTTTTTCATGGAGATCCCAGTCATATGAGTCGAGTCCATGCATGTTACATTCATGGCATGAATTTGAAGGCTAAATATTTTTGTGCAGATCTTAGATTAGGTCTTTCCCTGTCCATAATGCTAAATTGAGGAGGTAAAATATAAATATAAATAGGAAACAGAAGAGAAATGTACAGTGATCACCCATTTTCGGCCCACAATCTTTTTCATGGAAATCCCATTCATATGAGTCGAGTCCATGGATGCTACGATGACGGCATGAATTTGAAGGCTAAATATTTTTGTGCAGATCTTAGATTAGGTCTTTCCCTGTCCATAATGCTAAATTGAGGAGGTAAAATAGAAATATAAATAGGAAACAGAAGAGAAATGTACAGTGATCACCCATTTTCGGCCCACAATCTTTTTCATGGAAATCCCATTCATATGAGTCGAGTTCATGCATGCTACGATGACGGTATGAATTTGAAGGCTAAATATTTTTGTGCAGATCTTAGATAAGGTCTTTCCTTGTCCATAATGCTAAATTGAGGAGGTAAAATAGAAATGTAAATAGGAAACAGAAGAGAAATGTACAGTGATCACCCATTTTAGGCCCACAATATTTTTCATGGAAATCCCATTCATATGAGTCGACTCCATGCATGCTACGATGACGGTATGAATTTGAAGGCAAAATATTTTTGTGCAGATCTTAGATTAGGTCTTTCCCTGTCCATAATGCTAAATTGAGGAGGTAAAACAGAAATATAAATAGGAAACAGAAGAGAAATGTACAGTGATCACCCATTTTCTGCCCACAATATTTTTCATGGAAATCCCAGTCATATGAGTCGAATCCATGCATGCTACGATAACGGTATGAATTTGAAGGCAAAATATTTTTGTGCAGATCTTAAATTAGGTCTTTCCCTGTCCATAATGCTAAATTGAGGAGTTAAAATAGAAATATAAATAGGAAACAGAAGTGAAATGTACAGTGATCACCCATTTTCGGCCCACAATCTTTTTCATGGAAATCCCATTCATATGAGTAGAGTCCATGCATTCTACGATGACGGTATGAATTTGGAGGCAAAATATTTTTGTGCAGATCTTAGATTAGGTCTTTCCCTGTCCATAATGCTAAATTGGGGAGTTAAAATAGAAATATAAATAGGAAACAGAAGAGAAATGTTCCGTGATCACCCATTTTCGGCCCACAATCTTTTTCATGGAAATCCCATTCATATGAGTCGAGTCCATGCATGCTACGATGATGGTATGAATTTGAAGGCAAAATATTTTTGTGCAGATCTTAGATTAGGTCTTTGCCTGTCCATAATGCTAAATTGAGGAGGTAAAATAGAAATATAAATAGGAAACAGAAGAGAAATGTACAGTGATCACCCATTTTCGGCCCACAATCTTTTTCATGGAGATCCCAGTCATATGAGTCGAGTCCATGCATGTTACATTCATGGCATGAATTTGAAGGCTAAATATTTTTGTGCAGATCTTAGATTAGGTCTTTCCCTGTCCATAATGCTAAATTGAGGAGGTAAAATATAAATATAAATAGGAAACAGAAGAGAAATGTACAGTGATCACCCATTTTCGGCCCACAATCTTTTTCATGGAAATCCCATTCATATGAGTCGAGTCCATGGATGCTACGATGACGGCATGAATTTGAAGGCTAAATATTTTTGTGCAGATCTTAGATTAGGTCTTTCCCTGTCCATAATGCTAAATTGAGGAGGTAAAATAGAAATATAAATAGGAAACAGAAGAGAAATGTACAGTGATCACCCATTTTCGGCCCACAATCTTTTTCATGGAAATCCCATTCATATGAGTCGAGTCCATGCATGCTACGATGACGGTATGAATTTGAAGGCTAAATATTTTTGTGCCGATCTTAGATTAGGTCTTTCCCTGTCCATAATGCTAAATTGAGGAGGTAAAATAGAAATATAAATAGGAAACAGAAGAGAAATGTACAGTGATCACCCATTTTCGGCCCACAATCTTTTTCATGGAAATCCCATTCATATGAGTCGAGTCCATGCATGCTACGATGACGGTATGAATTTGAAGGCTAAATATTTTTGTGCAGATCTTAGATAAGGTCTTTCCTTGTCCATAATGCTAAATTGAGGAGGTAAAATAGAAATGTAAATAGGAAACAGAAGAGAAATGTACAGTGATCACCCATTTTAGGCCCACAATATTTTTCATGGAAATCCCATTCATATGAGTCGACTCCATGCATGCTACGATGACGGTATGAATTTGAAGGCAAAATATTTTTGTGCAGATCTTAGATTAGGTCTTTCCCTGTCCATAATGCTAAATTGAGGAGGTAAAACAGAAATATAAATAGGAAACAGAAGAGAAATGTACAGTGATCACCCATTTTCTGCCCACAATATTTTTCATGGAAATCCCAGTCATATGAGTCGAATCCATGCATGCTACGATAACGGTATGAATTTGAAGGCAAAATATTTTTGTGCAGATCTTAAATTAGGTCTTTCCCTGTCCATAATGCTAAATTGAGGAGTTAAAATAGAAATATAAATAGGAAACAGAAGTGAAATGTACAGTGATCACCCATTTTCGGCCCACAATCTTTTTCATGGAAATCCCATTCATATGAGTAGAGTCCATGCATTCTACGATGACGGTATGAATTTGGAGGCAAAATATTTTTGTGCAGATCTTAGATTAGGTCTTTCCCTGTCCATAATGCTAAATTGGGGAGTTAAAATAGAAATATAAATAGGAAACAGAAGAGAAATGTACAGTGATCACCCATTTTCGGCCCACAATCTTTTTCATGGAGATCCCAGTCATATGAGTCGAGTCCATGCATGTTACATTCATGGCATGAATTTGAAGGCTAAATATTTTTGTGCAGATCTTAGATTAGGTCTTTCCCTGTCCATAATGCTAAATTGAGGAGGTAAAATATAAATATAAATAGGAAACAGAAGAGAAATGTACAGTGATCACCCATTTTCGGCCCACAATCTTTTTCATGGAAATCCCATTCATATGAGTCGAGTCCATGGATGCTACGATGACGGCATGAATTTGAAGGCTAAATATTTTTGTGCAGATCTTAGATTAGGTCTTTCCCTGTCCATAATGCTAAATTGAGGAGGTAAAATAGAAATATAAATAGGAAACAGAAGAGAAATGTACAGTGATCACCCATTTTCGGCCCACAATCTTTTTCATGGAAATCCCATTCATATGAGTCGAGTCCATGCATGCTACGATGACGGTATGAATTTGAAGGCTAAATATTTTTGTGCCGATCTTAGATTAGGTCTTTCCCTGTCCATAATGCTAAATTGAGGAGGTAAAATAGAAATATAAATAGGAAACAGAAGAGAAATGTACAGTGATCACCCATTTTCGGCCCACAATCTTTTTCATGGAAATCCCATTCATATGAGTCGAGTCCATGCATGCTACGATGACGGTATGAATTTGAAGGCTAAATATTTTTGTGCAGATCTTAGATAAGGTCTTTCCTTGTCCATAATGCTAAATTGAGGAGGTAAAATAGAAATGTAAATAGGAAACAGAAGAGAAATGTACAGTGATCACCCATTTTAGGCCCACAATATTTTTCATGGAAATCCCATTCATATGAGTCGACTCCATGCATGCTACGATGACGGTATGAATTTGAAGGCAAAATATTTTTGTGCAGATCTTAGATTAGGTCTTTCCCTGTCCATAATGCTAAATTGAGGAGGTAAAACAGAAATATAAATAGGAAACAGAAGAGAAATGTACAGTGATCACCCATTTTCTGCCCACAATATTTTTCATGGAAATCCCAGTCATATGAGTCGAATCCATGCATGCTACGATAACGGTATGAATTTGAAGGCAAAATATTTTTGTGCAGATCTTAAATTAGGTCTTTCCCTGTCCATAATGCTAAATTGAGGAGTTAAAATAGAAATATAAATAGGAAACAGAAGTGAAATGTACAGTGATCACCCATTTTCGGCCCACAATCTTTTTCATGGAAATCCCATTCATATGAGTAGAGTCCATGCATTCTACGATGACGGTATGAATTTGGAGGCAAAATATTTTTGTGCAGATCTTAGATTAGGTCTTTCCCTGTCCATAATGCTAAATTGGGGAGTTAAAATAGAAATATAAATAGGAAACAGAAGAGAAATGTACCGTGATCACCCATTTTCGGCCCACAATCTTTTTCATGGAAATCCCATTCATATGAGTCGAGTCCATGCATGCTACGATGATGGTATGAATTTGAAGGCAAAATATTTTTGTGCAGATCTTAGATTAGGTCTTTGCCTGTCCATAATGCTAAATTGAGGAGGTAAAATAGAAATATAAATAGGAAACAGAAGAGAAATGTACAGTGATCACCCATTTTCGGCCCACAATCTTTTTCATGGAGATCCCAGTCATATGAGTCGAGTCCATGCATGCTACGATGACGGTATGAATTTGAAGGCTAAATATTTTTGTGCAGATCTTAGATTAGGTCTTTCCCTGTCCATAATGCTAAATTGAGGAGGTAAAATAGAAATATAAATAGGAAACAGAAGAGAAATGTACAGTGATCATTCATTTTCTGCCCACAATATTATTCATGGAAATCCCAGTCATATGAGACGAGTCCATGCATGCTACGAAAACGGTATGAATTTGAAGGCTAAATATTTTTGTGGAGATCTTAGATTAGGTCTTTCCCTGTCCATAATGCTAAATTGAGGAGGTAAAATAGAAATATAAATAGGAAACAGAAGAGAAATGTACAGTGATCACCCATTTTCGGCCCACAATCTTTTTCATGGAAATCCCTTTCATATGAGTCGAGTCCATGCATGCTACGATGACGGTATGAATTTGAAGGCAAAATATTTTTGTGCAGATCTTAGATTAGCTCTTTCAATGTCCATAATGCTAAATTAAGGAGGTAAAATAGAAATATAAATAAGAAACAGAAGAGAAATGTACAGTGATCACCCATTTTCTGCCCACAATCTTTTTCATGGAAATCCCATTCATATGAGTCGAGTCCATGCATGCTACGATGACGGTATGAATTTGAAGGCAAAATATTTTTGTGCAGATCTTAGATTAGGTCTTTCCCTGTCCATAATGCTAAATTGAGGAGGTAAAATAGAAATATAAATAGGAAAGAGAAGAGAAATGAACAGTGATCACCCATTTTCGGCCCACAATCTTTTTCATGGAAATCCCATTCATATGAGACGAGTCCATGCATGCTACGATGACGGTATGAATTTGTTGGCAAAATATTTTTGTGCACATCTTAGATTAGGTCTTTCCCTGTCCATAATGCTAAATTGAGGAGGTAAAATAGAAATATATATAGGAAACAGAAGAGAATTGTACAGTCAAGACCCATTTTCGGCCCACAATCTTTTTCATGGAAATCCCATTCATATGAGTCAAGTCCATGCATGCTACGCTGACAGTATGATTTGAAGGCTAAATATTTTTGTGCAGATCTTAGATTAGGTTTTTCCCTGTCCATAATGCTAAATTGAGGAGGTAAAATATAAATATAAATAGGAAACAGAAGAGAAATGTACAGTGATCACCCATTTTCGGCCCACAATCTTTTTCATGGAAATCCCATTCATATGAGTCTAGTTCATGCATCCTACGATGACGGTATGAATTTGAAGGCTAAATATTTTTGTGCAGAACTTAGATTAGGTCTTTCCCTGTCCATAATGCTAAATTGAGGAGGTAAAATAGAAATATAAATAGGAAAAAGAAGAGAAATGTACAGTGATCACCCATTTTCGGCCCACAATCTTTTTCATGAAAATCCCATTCATATGAGTCGAGTCCATGCATGCTACGATGACGGTATGAATTTGAAGGCTAAATATTTTTGTGCAGATCTTAGATTAGGTCTTTCCCTGTCCATAATGCTAAATTGAGGAGGTAAAATATAAATATAAATAGGAAACAGAAGAGAAATGTACAGTGATCACCCATTTTCTGCCCACAATATTTTTCATGGAAATCCCATTCATATGAGTCGAGTCCATGCATGCTACGATGACGGTATGAATTTCAAGGCTAAATATTTTTGTGCAGATGTTAGATTAGGTCTTTCCCTGTCCATAATGCTAAATTGAGGAGGTAAAATAGAAATATAAATAGGAAACAGAAGAGAAATGTACAGTGATCACCCATTTTCGGCCCACAATCTTTTTCATGGAAATCTCATTCATATGAGTCGAGTCCATGCATGCTACGATGACGGTATGAATTTGAAGGCTAAACATTTTTGTACAGATCTTAGATTAGGTCTTTCCCTGTCCATAATGCTAAATTGAGGAGGTAAAATAGAAATAGAAATAGGAAACAGAAGAGAAATGTACAGTGATCACCCATTTTCGGCCCACAATCTTTTTCATGGAAATCCCATTCATATGAGTCGAGTCCATGTATGCTACGATCACGGTATGAATTTGAAGGCAATATATTTTTGTGCAGAACTTAGATTAGGTCTTTCCCTGTCCATAATGCTAAATTGAGGAGGTAAAATAGAAATATAAATAGGAAACAGAAGAGAAATGTACAGTCATCACCCATTTTCGGCCCACAATCTTTTTTATGGAAATCCCATTCATATGAGTCGAGTCCATGCATGCTATGATGACAGTATGAATTTGAAGGCTAAATATTTTTGTGCAGGTCTTAGATTAGGTTTTTCCCTGTCCATAATGCTAAATTGAGGAGGTAAAATAGAAATATAAATAGGAAACAGAAGAGAAATGTACAGTGATCACCCATTTTCGGCCCACAATCTTTTTCATGGAAATCCCATTCATACGAGTCGAGTCCATGCATGCTACGATGACGGTATGAATTTGAAGGCTAAATATTTTTGTGCAGATCTTAGATTAGGTCTTTCCCTGTCCATAATCCTAAATTGAGGAGGTAAAATATAAATATAGATAGGAAACAGAAGAGAAATGTACAGTGATCACCCATTTTCGGCCCACAATCTTTTTCATGGAAATCCCATTTATATGAGTCGAGTCCATGCATGCTACGATGACGGTATGAATTTGAATGCTAAATATTTTTGTGCAGATCTTAGATTAGGTCTTTCCCAATCCATAATGCTAAATTGAGGAGGTAAAATAGAAATATGAATATGAAACAGAAGAGAAATGTACAGTGATCACCAATTTTCGCCCACAATCTTTTTCATGGAAATCCCATTCATATGAGTCGAGTCCATGCATGCTACGGTGACGGTATGAATTTGAAGGCTAAATATTTTTGTGCAGATCTTAGATTAGGTCTTTCCCTGTCCATAATGCTAAATTGAGGAGGTATAATAGAAATATAAATAGGAAACAGAAGAGAAATGTACAGTGATCACCCATTTTCGGCCCACAATCTTTTTCATGGAAATCCCATTCATATGAGTCGAGTCCATGCATGCTACGATGACGGTATGAATTTGAAGGCTAAATATTTTTGTGCAGATCTTAGATTAGGTCTTTCCCTGTCCATAATGCTAAATTGAGGAGGTAAAATAGAAATATAAATAGGAAACAGAAGAGAAATGCACAGTGATCACCCATTTTCTGCCCACAATATTTTTCATGGAAATCCCAGTCATATGAGTCGAGTCCATGCATGCTACGTTCACGGCATGAATTTGAAGGCTAAATATTTTGTGCAGATCTTAGATTAGGTCTTTCACTGTCCATAATGCTAAATTGAGGAGGTAAAATAGAAATATAAATAGGAAACAGAAGAGAAATGTACAGTGATCACCCATTTTCGGCCCACAATCTTTTTCATGGAAATCCCATTCATATGAGTCGAGTCCATGCATGCTACGATGACGGTATGAATTTGAAGGCTAAATATTTTTGTGCAGATATTAGATTAGGTCTTTCTCTGTCCATAATGCTAAATTGAGGAGGTAAAATATAAATATAAATAGGAAACAGAAGAGAAATGTACAGTGATCACCCATTTTCGGCCCGCAATCTTTTTCATGGAAATCCCATTCATATGAGTCGAGTCCATGCATGCTACAATGACGGTATGAATTTGAAGGCTAAATATTTTTGTGCAGGTCTTAGATTATGTCTTTCCCTGTCCATAATGCTAAATTGAGGAGTTAAAATATAAATATAAATAGGAAACAGAAGAGAAATGTACAGTGATCACCCATTTTCTGCCCACAATATTTTTCATGGAGATCCCAGTCATATGAGTTGAGTCCATGCATGCTACGTTCACGGCATGAATTTGAAGGCTAAATATTTTTGGGCAGATCTTAGATTAGGTCTTTCCCTGTCCATAATGCTAAATTGAGGAGGTAAAATAGAAATATAAATAGGAAACAGAAGAGAAATGTACAGTGATCACCCATTTTCGGCCCACAATCTTTTTCATGGAAATCCCATTCATATGAGTCGAGTCCATGCATGCTACGATGACAGTATGAATTTGAAGGCTAAATATTTTTGTGCAGATCTTAGATTAGGTTTTTCCCTGTCCATAATGCTAAATTGAGGAGGTAAAATATAAATATAAATAGGAAACAGAAGAGAAATGTACAGTGATCACCCATTTTCGGCCCACAATCTTTTTCATGGAAATCCCATTCATACGAGTCGAGTCCATGCATGCTACGATGACGGTATGAATTGAAGGCTAAATATTTTTGTGCAGATCTTAGATTAGGTCTTTCCCTGTCCATAATACTAAATTGAGGAGGTAAAATATAAATATAGATAGGAAACAGAAGAGAAATGTACAGTGATCACCCATTTTCGGCCCAAAATATTTTTCATGTAAATCTCATTTATATGAGTCGAGTCCATGCATGCTACGATGACGGTATGAATTTGAATGCTAAATATTTTTGTGCAGATCTTAGATTAGGTTTTTCCCTGTCCATAATGCTAAATTGAGGAGGTAAAATAGAAATATGAATAGGAAACAGAAGAGAAATGTACAGTGATCACCCATTTTCGCCCACAATCTTTTTCATGGAAATCCCATTCATATGAGTCGAGTCCATGCATGCTACGATGACGGTATGAATTTGAAGGCTAAATATTTTTGTGCAGATCTTAGATTATGTCTTTCCCTGTCCATAATGCTAAATTGAGGAGGTATAATAGAAATATAAATAGGAAACAGAAGAGAAATGTACAGTGATCACCCATTTTCGGCCCACAATCTTTTTCATGGAAATCCCATTCATATGAGTCGAGTCCATGCATGCTACGATGACGGTATGAATTTGAAGGCTAAATATTTTTGTGCAGATCTTAGATTAGGTCTTTCCCTGTCCATAATGCTAAATTGAGGAGGTAAAATAGAAATATAAATAGGAAACAGAAGAGAAATACACAGTGATCACCCATTTTCTGCCCACAATATTTTTCATGGAAATCCCAGTCATATGAGTCGAGTCCATGCATGCTACGTTCACGGCATGAATTTGAAGGCCATATATTTTTGTGCAGATCTTAGATTAGGTCTTTCCCTGTCCATAATGCTAAATTGAGGAGTTAAAATATAAATATAAATAGGAAACAGAAGAGAAATGTACAGTGATCACCCATTTTCGGCCCACAATCTTTTTCATGGAAATCCCATTCATATGAGTCGAGTCCATGCATGCTACGATGACGGTATAAATTTGAAGGCTAAATATTTTTGTGCAGATATTAGATTAGGTCTTTCCCTGTCCATAATGCTAAATTGAGGAGGTAAAATATAAATATAAATAGGAAACAGAAGAGAAATGTACAGTGATCACCCATTTTCTGCCCACAATATTTTTCATGGAAATCCCAGTCATATGAGTCGAGTCCATGCATGCTACGTTCACGGCATGAATTTGAAGGCTAAATATTTTTGTGCAGATCTTAGATTACGTCTTTCCCTGTCAATAATGCTAAATTGATGAGGTAAAATAGAAATATAAATAGGAAACAGAAGAGAAATGTACAGTGATCACCCATTTTCGGACCACAATCTTTTTCATGGAAATCCCATTCATATGAGTCGAGTCCATGCATGCTACGATGACGGTATGAATTTGAAGGCTAAATATTTTTGTGCAGATCTTAGATTAGGTCTTTCCCTGTCCATAATGCTAAATTGAGGAGGTAAAATAGAAATATAAATAGGAAACAGAAGAGAAATGTACAGTGATCACCCATTTTCTGCCCACAATATTTTCATGGAAATCCCATTCATACGAATCGAGGCCATGCATGCTACGATGACGGTATGAATTTGAAGGCTAAATATTTTTGTGCAGGTCTTAGATTAGGTCTTTCCCTGTCCATAATGCTAAATTGAGGAGGTAAATTATAAATATAAATAGGAAACAGAAGAGAAATGCACAGTGATCACCCATTTTCGGCCCACAATCTTTTTCATGGAAATCTCATTCATATGAGTCGAGTCCATGCATGCTACGACGACGGTATGAATTTGAAGGCTAAATATTTTTGTGCAGATCTTAGATTAGGTCTTTCCCTGTCCATAATGCTAAATTGAGGAGGTAAAATAGAAATATAAATAGGAAACAGAAGAGAAATGTACAGTGATCACCAATTTTCGCCCACAATCTTTTTCATGGAAATCCCATTCATATGAGTCGAGTCCATGCATCCTACGATGACGGTATGAATTTGAAGGCTAAATATTTTTGTGCAGATCTTAGATTAGGTCTTTCCCTGTCCATAATGCTAAATTGAGGAGGTATAATAGAAATATAAATAGGAAACAGAAGAGAAATGTACAGTGATTACCCATTTTCGGCCAACAATCTTTTTCATGGAAATCCCATTCATATGAGTCGAGTCCATGCATGCTACGATGACGGTATGAATTTGAAGGCTAAATATTTTTGTGCAGATCTTAGATTAGGTCTTTCCCTGTCCATAATGCTAAATTGAGGAGGTAAAATAGAAATATAAATAGGGAACAGAAGAGAAATGCACAGTGATCACCCATTTTCTGCCCACAATATTTTTCATGGAAATCCCAGTCATATCAGTCGAGTCCATGCATGCTACGTTCACGGCATGAATTTGAAGGCTAAATATTTTTGTGCAGATCTTAGATTAGGTCTTTCCCTATCCATAATGCTAAATTGAGGAGTTAAAATATAAATATAAATAGGAAACAGAAGAGAAATGTACAGTGATCACCCATTTTCGGCCCACAATCTTTTTCATGGAAATCCCATTCATATGAGTCGAGTCCATGCATGCTACGATGACGGTATAAATTTGAAGGCTAAATATTTTTGTGCAGATATTAGATTAGGTCTTTCTCTGTCCATAATGCTAAATTGAGGAGGTAAAATATAAATATAAATAGGAAACAGAAGAGAAATGTACAGTGATCACACATTTTCGGCCCGCAATCTTTTTCATGGAAATCCCATTCATATGAGTCGAGTCCATGCATGCTACAATGACGGTATGAATTTGAAGGCTAAATATTTTTGTGCAGGTCTTAGATTAGGTCTTTCCCTGTCCATAATGCTAAATTGAGGAGTTAAAATATAAATATAAATAGGAAACAGAAGAGAAATGTACAGTGATCACCCATTTTCTGCCCACAATATTTTTCATGGAGATCCCAGTCATATGAGTCGAGTCCATGCATGCTACGTTCACGGCATGAATTTGAAGGCTAAATATTTTTGTGCAGATCTTAGATTAGGTCTTTCCCTGTCCATAATGCTAAATTGAGGAGGTAAAATAGAAATATAAATAGGAAACAGAAGAGAAATGTACAGTGATCACCCATTTTCGGCCCACAATCTTTTTCATGGAAATCCCATTCATATGAGTCGAGTCCATGCATGCTACGATGACGGTATGAATTTGAAGGCTAAATATTTTTGTGCAGACCTTAGATTAGGTCTTTCCCTGTCCATAATGCTAAATTGAGGAGGTAAAATAGAAATATAAATAGGAAACAGAAGAGAAATGTACAGTGATCACCCATTTTCGGCCCACAATCTTTTTCATGGAAATCCCATTCACATGAGTCGAGTCCATGCATGCTACGATGACGGTATGAATTTGAAGGCTAAATATTTTTGTGCAGATCTTAGATTAGGTCTTTCCCTGTCCATAATGCTAAATTGAGGAGGTAAAATAGAAATATAAATAGGAAACAGAAGAGAAATGTACAGTGATCACCCATTTTCTGCCCACAATCTTTTCATGGAAATCCCAGTCATGTGAGTCGAGTCCATGCATGCTACGATCACGGTATGAATTTGAAGGCAAAATATTTTTGTGCAGATTTTAGATTAGGTCTTTCCCTGTCCATAATGCTAAATTGAGGAGGTAAAATATAAATATAAATAGGAAACAGAAGAGAAATGTACAGTGATCACCCATTTTCTGCCCACAATATTTTTCATGGAAATCCCAGTCATATGAGTCGAGTCCATGCATGCTACGTTCACGGCATGAATTTGAAGGCTAAATATTTTTGTGCAGATCTTAGATTACGTCTTTCCCTGCCAATAATGCTAAATTGATGAGGTAAAATAGAAATATAAATAGGAAACAGAAGAGAAATGTACAGTGATCACCCATTTTCGGCCCACAATCTTTTTCATGGAAATCCCATTCATATGAGTCGAGTCCATGCATGCTAATATCACGGTATGAATTTGAAGGCTAAATATTTTTGTGCAGATCTTAGATTAGGTCTTTCCCTGTCCATAATGCTAAATTGAAGAGGTAAAATAGAAATATAAATAGGAAACAGAAGAGAAATGTACAGTGATCACCCATTTTCTGCCCACAATATTTTCATGGAAATCCCATTCATACGAATCGAGGCCATGCATGCTACGATGACGGTATGAATTTGAAGGCTAAATATTTTTGTGCAGGTCTTAGATTAGGTCTTTCCCTGTCCATAATGCTAAATTGAGGAGGTAAAATATAAATATAAATAGGAAACAGAAGAGAAATGCACAGTGATCACCCATTTTCGGCCCACAATCTTTTTCATGGAAATCTCATTCATATGAGTCGAGTCCATGCATGCTACGATGACGGTATGAATTTGAAGGCTAAATATTTTTGTGCAGATCTTAGATTAGGTCTTTCCCTGTCCATAATGCTAAATTGAGGAGGTAAAATAGAAATATGAATAGGAAACAGAAGAGAAATGTACAGTGATCACCAATTTTCGCCCACAATCTTTTTCATGGAAATCCCATTCATATGAGTCGAGTCCATGCATGCTACGATGACGGTATGAATTTGAAGGCTAAATATTTTTGTGCAGATCTTAGATTAGGTCTTTCCCTGTCCATAATGCTAAATTGAGGAGGTAAAATAGAAATATAAATAGGAAACAGAAGAGAAATGTACAGTGATCACCCATTTTCTGCCCACAATCTTTTCATGGAAATCCCAGTCATGTGAGTCGAGTCCATGCATGCTACGATGACGGTATGAATTTGAAGGCTAAAAATTTTTGTGCAGATCTTAGATTAGGTCTTTCCCTGTCCATAATGCTAAATTGAGGAGGTAAAATAGAAATATAAATAGGAAACAGAAGAGAAATGTACAGTGATCACCCATTTTCGGCCCACAATATTTTCATGGAAATCCCATTCATACGAGTCGAGTCCATGCATGCTACGATGACGGTATGAATTTGAAGGCTAAATATTTTTGTGCAGATCTTAGATTAGGTCTTTCCCTGTCCATAATGCTAAATTGAGGAGGTAAAATAGAAATATAAATAGGAAACAGAAGAGAAATGTACAGTGATAACCCATTTTTGGCCCACAATCTTTTTCATGGAAATCCCATTCATATGAGTCGAGTCCATGCATGCTACGATGACGGTATGAATTTGAATGCTAAATATTTTTGTGCAGATCTTAGATTAGGTCTTTCCCTGTCCATAATGCTAAATTGAGGAGGTAAAATATAAATATAAATAGGAAACAAGAGAAATGTACAGTGATCACCCATTTTCGGCCCACAATCTTTTTCATGGAGATCCCATTCATATGAGTCGAGTCCATGCATGCTACGATGACGGTATGAATTTGAAGGCTAAATATTTTTGTGCAGATTTTAGATTAGGTCTTTCCATGTCCAAAATGCTAAATTGAGGAGGTAAAATAGAAATATAAATAGGAAACAGAAGAGAAATGTACAGTGATCACCCATTTTCTGCCCACAATATTTTTCATGGAAATCCCAGTCATATGAGTCGAGTCCATGCATGCTACGTTCACGGCATGAATTTGAAGGCTAAATATTTTTGTGCAGATCTTAGATTAGGTCTTTCCCTGTCAATAATGCTAAATTGAGGAGGTAAAATAGAAATATAAATAGGAAACAGAAGAGAAATGTACAGTGATCACCCATTTTCGGCCCACAATCTTTTTCATGGAAATCCCATTCATATGAGTCGAGTCCATGCATGCTACGATGACGGCATGAATTTGAAGGCTAAATATTTTTGTGCAGATCTTAGATTAGGTCTTTCCCTGTCAATAATGCTAAATTGAGGAGGTAAAATAGAAATATAAATAGGAAACAGAAGAGAAATGTACAGTGATCACCCATTTTCGGCCCACAATCTTTTTCATGGAAATCCCATTCATATGAGTCGAGTCCATGCATGCTACGATGACGGTATGAATTTGAATGCTAAATATTTTTGTGCAGATCTTAGATTAGGTCTTTCCCTGTCCATAATGCTAAATTGAGGAGGTAAAATATAAATATAAATAGGAAACAAGAGAAATGTACAGTGATCACCCATTTTCGGCCCACAATCTTTTTCATGGAAATCCCATTCATATGAGTCGAGTCCATGCATGCTACGATGACGGTATGAATTTGAAGGCTAAATATTTTTGTGCAGATTTTAGATTAGGTCTTTCCCTGTCCAAAATGCTAAATTGAGGAGGTAAAATAGAAATATAAATAGGAAACAGAAGAGAAATGTACAGTGATCACCCATTTTCTGCCCACAATATTTTTCATGGAAATCCCAGTCATATGAGTCGAGTCCATGCATGCTACGTTCACGGCATGAATTTGAAGGCTAAATATTTTTGTGCAGATCTTAGATTAGGTCTTTCCCTGTCCATAATGCTAAATTGAGGAGGTAAAATAGAAATATAAATAGGAAACAGAAGAGAAATGTACAGTGATCACCCATTTTCGGCCCACAATCTTTTTCATGGAAATCCCATTCATATGAGTCGAGTCCATGCATGCTACGATGACGGTATGAATTTGAATGCTAAATATTTTTGTGCAGATCTTAGATTAGGTCTTTCCCTGTCCATAATGCTAAATTGAGGAGGTAAAATATAAATATAAATAGGAAACAAGAGAAATGTACAGTGATCACCCATTTTCGGCCCACAATCTTTTTCATGGAAATCCCATTCATATGAGTCGAGTCCATGCATGCTACGATGACGGTATGAATTTGAAGGCTAAATATTTTTGTGCAGATCTTAGATTAGGTCTTTCCCTGTCCATAATGCTAAATTGAGGAGGTAAAATAGAAATATAAATAGGAAACAGAAGAGAAATGTACAGTGATCACCCATTTTCGGCCCACAATCTTTTTCATGGAAATCCCAGTCATATGAGTCGAGTCCATGCATGCTACGTTCACGGCATGAATTTGAAGGCTAAATATTTTTGTGCAGATCTTAGATTAGGTCTTTCCCTGTCAATAATGCTAAATTGAGGAGGTAAAATAGAAATATAAATAGGAAACAGAAGAGAAATGTACAGTGATCACCCATTTTCGGCCCACAATCTTTTTCATGGAAATCCCATTCATATGAGTCGAGTCCATGCATGCTACGATGACGGTATGAATTTGAATGCTAAATATTTTTGTGCAGATCTTAGATTAGGTCTTTCCCTGTCCATAATGCTAAATTGAGGAGGTAAAATATAAATATAAATAGGAAACAAGAGAAATGTACAGTGATCACCCATTTTCGGCCCACAATCTTTTTCATGGAAATCCCATTCATATGAGTCGAGTCCATGCATGCTACGATGACGGTATGAATTTGAAGGCTAAATATTTTTGTGCAGATTTTAGATTAGGTCTTTCCATGTCCAAAATGCTAAATTGAGGAGGTAAAATAGAAATATAAATAGGAAACAGAAGAGAAATGTACAGTGATCACCCATTTTCTGCCCACAATATTTTTCATGGAAATCCCAGTCATATGAGTCGAGTCCATGCATGCTACGTTCACGGCATGAATTTGAAGGCTAAATATTTTTGTGCAGATCTTAGATTAGGTCTTTCCCTGTCAATAATGCTAAATTGAGGAGGTAAAATAGAAATATAAATAGGAAACAGAAGAGAAATGTACAGTGATCACCCATTTTCGGCCCACAATCTTTTTCATGGAAATCCCATTCATATGAGTCGAGTCCATGCATGCTACGATGACGGTATGAATTTGAATGCTAAATATTTTTGTGCAGATCTTAGATTAGGTCTTTCCCTGTCCATAATGCTAAATTGAGGAGGTAAAATATAAATATAAATAGGAAACAAGAGAAATGTACAGTGATCACCCATTTTCGGCCCACAATCTTTTTCATGGAAATCCCATTCATATGAGTCGAGTCCATGCATGCTACGATGACGGTATGAATTTGAAGGCTAAATATTTTTGTGCAGATTTTAGATTAGGTCTTTCCCTGTCCAAAATGCTAAATTGAGGAGGTAAAATAGAAATATAAATAGGAAACAGAAGAGAAATGTACAGTGATCACCCATTTTCTGCCCACAATATTTTTCATGGAAATCCCAGTCATATGAGTCGAGTCCATGCATGCTACGTTCACGGCATGAATTTGAAGGCTAAATATTTTTGTGCAGATCTTAGATTAGGTCTTTCCCTGTCAATAATGCTAAATTGAGGAGGTAAAATAGAAATATAAATAGGAAACAGAAGAGAAATGTACAGTGATCACCCATTTTCGGCCCACAATCTTTTTCATGGAAATCCCATTCATATGAGTCGAGTCCATGCATGCTACGATGACGGTATGAATTTGAATGCTAAATATTTTTGTGCAGATCTTAGATTAGGTCTTTCCCTGTCCATAATGCTAAATTGAGGAGGTAAAATATAAATATAAATAGGAAACAAGAGAAATGTACAGTGATCACCCATTTTCGGCCCACAATCTTTTTCATGGAAATCCCATTCATATGAGTCGAGTCCATGCATGCTACGATGACAGTATGAATTTGAAGGCTAAATATTTTTGTGCAGATTTTAGATTAGGTCTTTCCCTGTCCAAAATGCTAAATTGAGGAGGTAAAATAGAAATATAAATAGGAAACAGAAGAGAAATGTACAGTGATCACCCATTTTCTGCCCACAATATTTTTCATGGAAATCCCAGTCATATGAGTCGAGTCCATGCATGCTACGTTCACGGCATGAATTTGAAGGCTAAATATTTTTGTGCAGATCTTAGATTAGGTCTTTCCCTGTCCATAATGCTAAATTGAGGAGGTAAAATAGAAATATAAATAGGAAACAGAAGAGAAATGTACAGTGATCACCCATTTTCGGCCCACAATCTTTTTCATGGAAATCCCATTCATATGAGTCGAGTCCATGCATGCTACGATGACGGTATGAATTTGAATGCTAAATATTTTTGTGCAGATCTTAGATTAGGTCTTTCCCTGTCCATAATGCTAAATTGAGGAGGTAAAATATAAATATAAATAGGAAACAAGAGAAATGTACAGTGATCACCCATTTTCGGCCCACAATCTTTTTCATGGAAATCCCATTCATATGAGTCGAGTCCATGCATGCTACGATGACGGTATGAATTTGAAGGCTAAATATTTTTGTGCAGATCTTAGATTAGGTCTTTCCCTGTCCATAATGCTAAATTGAGGAGGTAAAATAGAAATATAAATAGGAAACAGAAGAGAAATGTACAGTGATCACCCATTTTCGGCCCACAATCTTTTTCATGGAAATCCCAGTCATATGAGTCGAGTCCATGCATGCTACGTTCACGGCATGAATTTGAAGGCTAAATATTTTTGTGCAGATCTTAGATTAGGTCTTTCCCTGTCAATAATGCTAAATTGAGGAGGTAAAATAGAAATATAAATAGGAAACAGAAGAGAAATGTACAGTGATCACCCATTTTCGGCCCACAATCTTTTTCATGGAAATCCCATTCATATGAGTCGAGTCCATGCATGCTACGATGACGGTATGAATTTGAATGCTAAATATTTTTGTGCAGATCTTAGATTAGGTCTTTCCCTGTCCATAATGCTAAATTGAGGAGGTAAAATATAAATATAAATAGGAAACAAGAGAAATGTACAGTGATCACCCATTTTCGGCCCACAATCTTTTTCATGGAAATCCCATTCATATGAGTCGAGTCCATGCATGCTACGATGACGGTATGAATTTGAATGCTAAATATTTTTGTGCAGATCTTAGATTAGGTCTTTCCCTGTCCATAATGCTAAATTGAGGAGGTAAAATATAAATATAAATAGGAAACAAGAGAAATGTACAGTGATCACCCATTTTCGGCCCACAATCTTTTTCATGGAAATCCCATTCATATGAGTCGAGTCCATGCATGCTACGATGACGGTATGAATTTGAAGGCTAAATATTTTTGTGCAGATCTTAGATTAGGTCTTTCCCTGTCCATAATGCTAAATTGAGGAGGTAAAATAGAAATATAAATAGGAAACAGAAGAGAAATGTACAGTGATCACCCATTTTCGGCCCACAATCTTTTTCATGGAAATCCCAGTCATATGAGTCGAGTCCATGCATGCTACGATCACGGTATGAATTTGAAGGCTAAATATTTTTGTGCAGGTCTTAGATTAGGTCTTTCCCTGTCCATAATGCTAAATTGAGGAGGTAAAATATAAATATAAATAGGAAACAGAAGAGAAATGTACAGTGATCACCCATTTTCGGCCCACAATCTTTTTCATGGAAATCCCATTCATATGAGTCGAGTCCATGCATGCTACGATGACGGTATGAATTTGAAGGCTAAATATTTTTGTGCAGATCTTAGATTAGGTCTTTCCCTGTCCATAATGCTAAATTGAGGAGGTAAAATAGAAATATAAATAGGAAACAGAAGAGAAATGTACAGTGATCACCCATTTTCGGCCCGCAATCTTTTTCATGGAAATCCCATTCATATGAGTCGAGTCCATGCATGCTACGATGACGGTATGAATTTGAAGGCTAAATATTTTTGTGCAGATCTTAGATTAGGTCTTTCCCTGTCCATAATGCTAAATTGAGGAGGTAAAATAGAAATATAAATAGGAAACAGAAGAGAAATGTACAGTGATCACCCATTTTCTGCCCACAATATTTTTCATGGAAATCCCAGTCATATGAGTCGAGTCCATGCATGCTACGTACACGGCATGAATTTGAAGGCTAAATATTTTTGTGCAGATCTTAGATTAGGTCTTTCCCTGTCAATAATGCTAAATTGAGGAGGTAAAATAGAAATATAAATAGGAAACAGAAGAGAAATGTACAGTGATCACCCATTTTCGGCCCACAAACTTTTTCATGGAAATCCCATTCATATGAGTCGAGTCCATGCATGCTACAATGACGGTATGAATTTGAAGGCTAAATATTTTTGTGCAGATCTTAGATTAGGTCTTTCCCTGTCCATAATGCTAAATTGAGGAGTTAAAATATAAATATAAATAGGAAACAGAAGAGAAATGTACAGTGATCACCCATTTTCTGCCCACAATATTTTTTATGGAGATCCCAGTCATATGAGTCGAGTCCATGCATGCTACGTTCACGGCATGAATTTGAAGGCCATATATTTTTGTGCAGATCTTAGATTAGGTCTTTCCCTGTCCATAATGCTAAATTGAGGAGGTAAAATATAAATATAAATAGGAAACAGAAGAGAAATGTACAGTGATCACCCATTTTCGGCCCACAATCTTTTTCATGGAAATCCCATTCATATGAGTCGAGTCCATGCATGCTACGATGACGGTATGAATTTGAAGGCTAAATATTTTTGTTCAGATCTCAGATTAGGTCTTTCCCTGTCCATAATGCTAAATTGAGGAGGTAAAATAGAAATATAAATAGGAAACAGAAGAGAAATGTACAGTGATCACCCATTTTCGGCCCACAATCTTTTTCATGGAAATCCCATTCACATGAGTCGAGTCCATGCATGCTACGATGAAGGTATGAATTTGAAGGCTAAATATTTTTGTGCAGATCTTAGATTAAGTATTTCCTTGTCCATAATGCTAAATTGAGGAAGTAAAATATAAATATAAATAGGAAACAGAAGAGAAATGTACAGTGATCACCCATTTTCGGCCCACAATATTTTCATGGAAATCCCATTCATACGAGTCGAGTCCATGCATGCTACGATGACGGTATGAATTTGAAGGCAAAATATTTTTGTGCAGATCTTAGATTAGGTCTTTCCCTGTCCAAAATGCTAAATTGGGGAGGTAAAATAGAAATATAAATAGGAAACAGAAGAGAAATGTACAGTGATCACCCATTTTCTGCCCACAATATTTTTCCTGGAAATCCCAGTCATATGAGTCGTGTCCATGCATGCTACGTTCACGGCATGAATTTGAAGGCTAAATATTTTTGTGCAGATCTTAGATTAGGTCTTTCCCTGTCCATAATGCTAAATTGAGGAGGTAAAATATAAATATAAATAGGAAACAGAAGAGAAATGTACAGTGATCACCCATTTTCGGCCCGCAATCTTTTTCATGGAAATCCCATTCATACGAGTCGAGGCCATGCATGCTACGATGACGGTATGAATTTGAAGGCTAAATATTTTTGTGCAGGTCTTAGATTAGGTCTTTCCCTGTCCATAATGCTAAATTGAGGAGGTAAAATATAAATATAAATAGGAAACAGAAGAGAAATGTACAGTGATCACCCATTTTCTGCCCACAATATTTTTCATGGAAATCCCAGTCATATGAGTCGAGTCCATGCATGCTACGTACACGGCATGAATTTGAAGGCTAAATATTTTTGTGCAGATCTTAGATTAGGTCTTTCCCTGTCCATAATGCTAAATTGAGGAGTTAAAATATAAATATAAATAGGAAACAGAAGAGAAATGTACAGTGATCACCCATTTTCTGCCCACAATATTTTTTATGGAGATCCCAGTCATATGAGTCGAGTCCATGCATGCTACGTTCACGGCATGAATTTGAAGGCCATATATTTTTGTGCAGATCTTAGATTAGGTCTTTCCCTGTCCATAATGCTAAATTGAGGAGGTAAAATATAAATATAAATAGGAAACAGAAGAGAAATGTACAGTGATCACCCATTTTCGGCCCACAATCTTTTTCATGGAAATCCCATTCATATGAGTCGAGTCCATGCATGCTACGATGACGGTATGAATTTGAAGGCTAAATATTTTTGTTCAGATCTCAGATTAGGTCTTTCCCTGTCCATAATGCTAAATTGAGGAGGTAAAATAGAAATATAAATAGGAAACAGAAGAGAAATGTACAGTGATCACCCATTTTCGGCCCACAATCTTTTTCATGGAAATCCCATTCACATGAGTCGAGTCCATGCATGCTACGATGAAGGTATGAATTTGAAGGCTAAATATTTTTGTGCAGATCTTAGATTAAGTATTTCCTTGTCCATAATGCTAAATTGAGGAAGAAAAATATAAATATAAATAGGAAACAGAAGAGAAATGTACAGTGATCACCCATTTTCGGCCCACAATATTTTCATGGAAATCCCATTCATACGAGTCGAGTCCATGCATGCTACGATGACGGTATGAATTTGAAGGCAAAATATTTTTGTGCAGATCTTAGATTAGGTCTTTCCCTGTCCAAAATGCTAAATTGGGGAGGTAAAATAGAAATATAAATAGGAAACAGAAGAGAAATGTACAGTGATCACCCATTTTCTGCCCACAATATTTTTCCTGGAAATCCCAGTCATATGAGTCGTGTCCATGCATGCTACGTTCACGGCATGAATTTGAAGGCTAAATATTTTTGTGCAGATCTTAGATTAGGTCTTTCCCTGTCCATAATGCTAAATTGAGGAGGTAAAATATAAATATAAATAGGAAACAGAAGAGAAATGTACAGTGATCACCCATTTTCGGCCCACAATCTTTTTCATGGAAATCCCATTCATATGAGTCGAGTCCATGCATGCTACGATGACGTTATGAATTTGAAGGCTAAATATTTTTGTGCAGATCTTAGATTAGGTCTTTCTCTGTCCATAATGCTAAATTGAGGAGGTAAAATATAAATATAAATAGGAAACAGAAGAGAAATGTACAGTGATCACCCATTTTCGGCCCACAATCTTTTTCATGGAAATCCCATTCATATGAGTCAAGTCCATGTATGCTACGATGACGGTATGAATTTGAAGGCTAAATATTTTTGTGCAGATCTTAGATTAGGTCTTTCCCTGTCCATAATGCTAAATTGAGGAGGTAAAATAGAAATATAAATAGGAAACAGAAGCGAAATGTTCAGTGATCACCCATTTTCTGCCCACAATATTTTCATGGAAATCCCATACATACGAGTCGAGTACATGCATGCTACGATGACGGTATGAATTTTAAGGCTAAATATTTTTGTGCAGATCTTAGATTATGTCTTTCCCTGTCCATAATGCTAAATTGAGGAGGTAAAATATAAATATAAATAGGAAACAGAAGAGAAATGTACAGTTATCACCCATTTTCTGCCCACAATATTTTTCATGGAAATCCCAGTCATATGAGTCGAGTCCATGCATGCTACGTTCACGGCATGAATTTGAAGGCTAAATATTTTTGTGCAGATCTTAGATTAGGTCTTTCCCTGTCCATAATGCTAATTTGAGGAGGTAAAATAGAAATATAAATAGGAAAGAGAAGAGAAATGTACAGTGATCACCCATTTTCGGCCCACAATATTTTTCATGGAAATCCCATTCATGTGAGTCGAGTCCATGCATGCTACGTTCACGGCATGAATTTGAAGGCTAAATATTTTTGTGCAGATCTTAGATTAGGTATTTCCCTGTCCATAATGCTAAATTTAGGAGGTAAAATAGAAATATAAATAGGAAACAGAAGAGAAACGTACAGTGAGCACCCATTTTCGGCCCACAATCTTTTTCATGGAAATCCCAGTCATATGAGTCGAGTCCATGCATGCTACGATCACGGTATGAAATTGAAGGCAGAATATTTTTGTGCAGATCTTAGATTTGGTCTTTCCCTGTCCATAATGCTAAATTGAGGAGGTAAAATAGAAATATAAATAGGAAACAGAAAAGAAATGTACAGTGATCACCCATTTTCGGCCCAGAATCTTTTTCATGGAAATCCCAGTCATATGAGTCGAGTCCATGCATGCTACAATCACGGTATGAATTTGAAGGCAAAATATTTTTGTGCAGATTTTAGATTAGGTCTTTCCCTGTCCATAATGCTAAATTGAGGAGGTAAAATAGAAATATAAATAGGAAACAGAAGAGAAATGTACAGTGATCAGCCATTTTCGGCCCACAATCTTTTTCATGGAAATCCCAGTCATATGAGTCGAGTCCATGCATGCTACGATCACGGTATGAATTTGAAGGCAAAATATTTTTGTGCAGATCTTAGATTAGGTCTTTCCCTGTCCATAATGCTAAATTGAGGAGGTAAAATAGAAATATAAATAGGAAATAGAAGAGAAATGTACAGTGATCACCCATTTTCGGCCCACAATCTTTTTCATGGAAATCCCAGTCATATGAGTCGAGTCCATGCATGCTACGATCACGGTATGAATTTGAAGGCAAAATATTTTTGTGCAGATTTTAGATTAGGTCTTTCCCTGTCCATAATGCTAAATTGAGGAGGTAAAATAGAAATATAAACAGGAAACAGAAGAGAAATGTACAGTGATCACCCATTTTCGGCCCACAATCTTTTTCATGGAAATCCCAGTCATATGAGTCGAGTCCATGCATGCTACGATCACGGTATGAATTTGAAGGCAAAATATTTTTGTGCAGATTTTAGATTAGGTCTTTCCCTGACCATAATGCTAAATTGAGGAGGTAAAATAGAAATATAAATAGGAAACAGAAGAGAAATGTACAGTGATCTGCCATTTTCGGCCCACAATCTTTTTCATGGAAATCCCAGTCATATGAGTCGAGTTCATGCATGCTACGATCACGGTCTGAATTTGAAGGCAAAATATTTTTGTGCTGAGATTAGATTAGGTTTTTCCCTGTCCATAATCCTAAATTGAGGAGGTAAAATAGAAATATAAATAGGAAACAGAAGAGAAATGTACCGTGATCACCCATTTTCGTCCCACAATCTTTTTCATGCAAATCCCAGTCATATGAGTCGAGTCCATGCATGCTACGATCACGGTATGAATTTGAAGGCAAAATATTTTTTTGCAGATCTTAGATTTGGTCTTTCCCTGTCCATAATGCTAAATTGAGGAGGTAAAATAGAAATATAAATAGGAAACAGAAGAGAAATGTACAGTGATCATGCATTTTCTGCACACAATCTTTTTCATGCAAATCCCAGTCATATGAGACGAGTCAATGCATGCTACGATCACGGTATGAATTTGAAGGCAAAATATTTTTTGCAGATCTTAGATTTGGTCTTTCCCTGTCCATAATGATAAATTGAGGAAGTAAAATAGAAATATAAATAGGAAACAGAAGAGAAATGTACAGTGATCACCCATTTTCGGCCCACAATCTTTTTCATGCAAATCCCAGTCATATGAGTCGAGTCCATGCATGCTACGATCACGGTATGAATTTGAAGGCAAAATATTTTTTTGCAGATCTTAGATTTGGTCTTTCACTGTCCATAATGCTAAATTGAGGAGGTAAAATAGAAATATAAATAGGAAACAGAAGAGAAATGTACAGTGATCACGCATTTTCTGCACACAATCTTTTTCATGCAAATCCCAGTCATATGAGTCGAGTCCATGCATGCTACGATCACGGTATGAATTTGAAGGCAAAATATTTTTTTGCAGATCTTAGATTTGGACTTTCCCTGTCCATAATGCTAAATTGTGGAGGTAAAATAGAAATATAAATAGGAAACAGAAGAGAAATGTACCGTGATCACCCATTTGCGGCCCACAATCTTTTTCATGGAAATCCCAGTCATATGAGTCGAGTCCATGCATGCTACGATCACGGTATGAACTTGAAGGCAAAATATTTTTTTGCAGATCTTAGATGTGGTCTTTCCCTGTCCATTATGCTAAATTGAGGAGGTAAAATAGAAATATGAAGAGGAAACAGAAGAGAAATGTACAGTGATCACCCATTTTCGGCCCACAATCTTTTTGATGGAAATCCCAGTCATATGAGTCGAGTCCATGCATGCTACGATCACGGTATGAATTTGAAGGCAAAATATTTTTGTGCAGATTTTAGATTAGGTCTTTCCCTGTCCATGATGCTAAATTGAGGAGGTAAAATAGAAATATAAATAGGAAAAAGAAGAGAAATGTACAGTGATCACCCATTTTCTGCCCACAATCTTTTTCATGGAAATCCCAGTCATATGAGTCGAGTCCATGCATGCTATGATCACGGTATGAATTTGAAGGCAAAATATTTTTGTGCAGAGCTTAGATTATGTCTTTCCCTGTCCATAATGCTAAATTGAGGAGGTAAAATAGAAATATATATAGGAAACAGAAGAGAAATGTACAGTGATCACCCATTTTCGGCCCACAATCTTTTTGATGGAAATCCCAGTCATATGAGTCGAGTCCATGCATGCTACGATCACGGTATGAATTTCAAGGCAAAATATTTTTGTGCAGATTTTAGATTAGGTCTTTCACTGTCCATGATGCTAAATTGAGGAGGTAAAATATAAATATAAATAGGAAACAGAAGAGAAATGTACAGTGATCACCCGTTTTTGGCCCACAATCTTTTTCATGGAAATCCCAGTCATATGAGTTGAGTCCATGCATGCTACGATCACGGTATGAATTTGAAGGCAAAATATTTTTTGGCAGATCTTAGATTTGGTCTTTCCCTGTCCATAATGCTAAATTGAGGAGGTAAAATAGAAATATAAATTGGAAACAGAAGAGAAATGTACAGTGATCACCCATTTTCTGTCCTCAACCTTTTTCATGTAAATCCCAGTCATATGAGTCGAGTCCATGCATGCTACGTTCACGGTATGAATTTGAAGGCAAAATATTTTTGTGCAGATCTTAGATTAGGTCTTTCCCTGTCCATATTGCTAAATTGAGGAGGTAAAATATAAATATAAATAGGAAAGAGAAGAGAAATGTACAGGGATCACCCATTTTCGGCCCACAATCTTTTTCATGGAAATCCCAGTCATATGAGTCGAGTCCATGCATGCTACGATCACGGCATGAATTTGAAGGCAAAATATTTTTGTGCAGATATTAGATTTGGTCTTTCCCTGTCCATAATGCTAAATTGAGGAGGTAAAATATAAATATAAATAGGAAACAGAAGAGAAATGTACAGTGATCACCCATTTTCTACCCACAACCTTTTTCATGGAAATCCCAGACATATGAGTCGAGTCCATGCATGCTACGATCACGGTATGAATTTGAAGGCAAAATATTTTTGTGCAGAGCTTAGATTAGGTCTTTCCCTGTCCATAATGATAAATTGAGGAGGTAAAATAGAAATATAAATAGGAAAAAGAAGAGAAATGTACAGTGATCACCCATTTTCTGCCCACAATCTTTTTAATGGAAATCCCAGTCATATGAGTCGAGTCCATGCATGCTACGTTCACGGTATGAATTTGAAGGCAAAATATTTTTTTGCAGATCTTAGATTTGGTCTTTCCCTGTCCATAATGCTAAATTGAGGAGGTAAAATAGAAATATAAATAGGAAACAGAAGAGAAATGTACAGTGATCACCCATTTTCTGCCCACAATCTTTTTCATGGAAATCCCAGTCATATGAGTCGAGTCCATGCATGCTACGATCACGGTATGAATTTGAAGGCAAAATATTTTTTTGCAGATCTTAGATTTGGTTTTCCCTGTACATCATGCTAAATTGAGGAGGTAAAAAATAGAAATATAAATAGGAAACAGAAGAGAAATATACAGGGATCACCCACTTTCGGCCCACAATATTTTTCATGTAAATCCCAATCATATGAGTCGAGTCCATGCATGCTACGCTCACGGTATGAATTTGAAGGAAAAATATTTTTTTGCAGATCTTAGATTTGGTCTTTCCCTGTTCATAATGCTAAATTGAGGAGGCAAAATAGAAATATAAATAGGAAACAGAAGAGAATTTTACAGTGATCACCCATTTTCTGCCCACAATATTTTTCATGCAAATCCCAGTCATATGAGTCGAGTCCATGCATGCTACGATCACGGTATGAATTTGAAGGCAAAATATTTTTGTGCAGATCTTAGATTTGATCTTTCCCTGTCCATAATGCTAAATTGAGGAGGTAAAATAGAAACATAAATAGGAAACAGAAGAGAAATGTACAGTGATCACCCATTTTCGGCCCACAATCTTTTTCATGGAAATCCCAGTCATATGAGTCGAGTCCATGCATGCTACGATCACGGTATGAATTTGAAGGCAAAATATTTTTGTGCAGATTTTAGATTAGGTCTTTCCCTGTCCATAATGCTAAATTGAGGAGGTAAAATATAAATATAAATAGGAAAGAGAAGATAAATGTACAGGGATCACCCATTTTCGGCCCACAATCTTTTTCATGGAAATCCCAGTCATATGAGTCGAGTCCATGCATGCTACGATCACGGCATGAATTCGAAGGCAAAATATTTTTGTGCAGATATTAGATTATGTCTTTCCCTGTCCATAATGCTAAATTGAGGAGGTAAAATAGAAATATAAATAGGAAACAGAAGAGAAATTTACAGTGATCACCCATTTTCTGCCCTCAACCTTTTTCATGTAAATCCCAGTCATATGAGTCGAGTCCATGCATGCTACGATCACGGTATGAATTTGAAGGCAAAATATTTTTGTGCAGATCTTAGATTAGGTCTTTCCCTGTCCATAATGATAAATTGAGGAGGTAAAATAGAAATATAAATAGGAAAAAGAAGAGAAATGTACAGTGATCACCCATTTTCTGCCCATAATCTTTTTAATGGAAATCCCAGTCATATGAGTCGAGTCCATGCATGCTATGTTCACGGTATGAATTTGAAGGGAAAATATTTTTTTGCAGATCTTAGATTTGGTCTTTCCCTGTCAGTAATGCTAAATTGAGGAGGTAAAATAGAAATATAAATAGGAAACAGAAGAGAAATGTACAGTGATCAGCCATTTTCGGCCCACAATCTTTTTCATGGAAATCCCAGTCATATGAGTCGAGTCCATGCATGCTACGATCACAGTATGAATTTGAAGGCAAAATATTTTTTTGCAGATCTTAGATTTGGTTTTTCCCTGTCCATCATGCTAAATTGAGGAGGTAAAAAATAGAAATATAAATAGGAAACAGAAGAGAAATGTACAGTGATCACCCATTTTCGGCCCACAATCTTTTTCATGGAAATCCCAGTCATATGAGTCCAGTCCATGCATGCTACGATCACGGTATGAATTTGAAGGCAAAATATTTCTTTGCAGAGCTTAGATTAGGTCTTTCCCTGTCCATGATGCTAAATTGAGAAGGTAAAATAGAAATATAAATAGGAAACAGAAGAGAAATGTACAGTGATCACCCATTTTCTGCCCACAATCTTTTTAATGGAAATCCCAGTCATATGAGTCGAGTCCATGCATGCTACGTTCACGGTATGAATTTGAAGGCAAAATATTTTTTTGCAGATCTTAGATTTGATCTTTCTCTCTCAGTAATGCTAAATTGAGGAGGTAAAATAGAAATATAAATAGGAAACAGAAGAGAAATGTACAGTGATCACCCATTTTCTGCCCACAATATTTTTCATGGAAATCCCAGTCATATGAGTCGAGTCCATGCATGCTACGATCACGGTATGAATTTGAAGGCAAAATATTTTTTTGCAGATCTTAGATTTGGTTTTCCCTCTCCATCATGCTAAATTGAGGAGGTAAAAAATAGAAATATAAATAGGAAACAGAAGAGAAATATACAGTGATCACCCATTTTCGGCCCACAATATTTTTCATGTAAATCCCAGTCATATGAGTCGAGTCCATGCATGCTACGATCACGGTATGAATTTGAAGGCAAAATATTTTTTTGCAGATCTTAGATTTGGTCTTTCCCTGTTCATAAGGCTAAATTGAGGAGGCAAAATAGAAATATAAATAGGAAACAGAAGAGAATTTTACAGTGATCACCCATTTTCTGCCCACAATCTTTTTCATGCAAATCCCAGGCATATAATTCGAGTCCATACATGCTACGATAACGGTATGAATTTGAAGGAAAAATATTTTTTTGCAGATCTTAGATTTGGTCTTTCCCTGTTCATAATGCTAAATTGAGGAGGCAAAATAGAAATATAAATAGGAAACAGAAGAGAATTTTACAGTGATCACCCATTTTCTACCCACAATCTTTTTCATGCAAATCCCAGGCATATGATTCGAGTCCATGCATGCTACGATCACGGTATGAATTTGAAGGCAAAATATTTTTGTGCAGATCTTAGATTAGGTCTTTCCCTGTCCATAATGCTAAATTGAGGAGGTAAAATAGAAATATAAATAGGAAAGAGAAGAGAAATGTACAGTGATCACCTATTTTCGGCCCACAATCTTTTTCATGGAAATCCCAGTCATATGAGTCGAGTCCATGCATGCTACGTTCACGGTATGAATTTGAAGGCAAAATATTTTTGTGCAGATCTTAGATTTGGTCTTTCCCTGTCCATAATGCTAAATTGAGGAGGTAAAATAGAAATATAAATAGGAAACAGAAGAGAAATGTACAGTGATCACCCATTTTCTGCCCACAATCTTTTTCATGGAAATCCCAGTCATATGAGTCGAGTCCATGCATGCTACGATCACGGTATGAATTTGAAGGCAAAATATTTTTTTGCAGATCTTAGATTTGGTCTTTCCCTGTCCATCATGCTAATTTGAGGAGGTAAAAAATAGAAATATAAATAGGAAACAGAAGAGAAATATACAGTAATCACCCATTTTCGGCCCACAATATTTTTCATGGAAATCCCAGTCATATGAGTCGAGTCCATGCATGCTACGATCACGGTATGAATTTGAAGGCAAAATATTTTTGTGCAGATTTTAGATTAGGTCTTTCCCTGTCCATAATGCTAAATTGATGAGGTAAAATAGAAATATAAATAGGAAACAGAAGAGAAATGTACAGTGATCACCCATTTTCGGCCGACAATCTTTTTCATGGAAATCCCAGTCATATGAGTCGAGTCCATGCATGCTACGTTCACGGTATGAATTTGAAGGCAAAATATTTTTTTGCAAATCTTAGATTTGGTCTTTCCCTGTCCATAATGCTAAATTGAGGGGGTAAAATAGAAATATAAATAGGAAACAGAAGAGAAATGTACAGTAATCACGCATTTTCTGCACACAATCTTTTTCATGCAAATCCCAGTCATATGAGTCGAGTCCATGCATGCTACGATCACGGTATGAATTTGAAGGCAAAATATTTTTTTGCAAATCTTAGATTTGGTCTTTCCCTGTCCATAATGCTAAATTGAGGGGGTAAAATAGAAATAGAAATAGGAAACAGAAGAGAATTGTACAGTGATCACGCATTTTCTGTACACAATCTTTTTCATGCAAATCCCAGTCATATGAGTCGAGTCCATGCATGCTACGATCACGGTATGAATTTGAAGGAAAAATATTTTTTTGCAGATCTTAGATTTGGTCTTTCCCTGTTCATAAGGCTAAATTGAGGAGGCAAAATAGAAATATAAATAGGAAACAGAAGAGAATTTTACAGTGATCACCCATTTTCTGCCCACAATCTTTTTCATGCAAATCCCAGGCATATAATTCGAGTCCATACATGCTACGATCACGGTATGAATTTGAAGGCAAAATATTTTTGTGCAGATCTTAGATTTGGTCTTTCCCTGTCCATAATGCTAAATTGAGGAGGTAAAATAGAAATATAAATAGGAAACAGAAGAGAAATGTACAGTGATCACCCATTTTCGGCCCACAATCTTTTTCATGGAAATCCCAGTCATATGAGTCCAGTCCATGCATGCTACGATCACGGTATGAATTTGAAGGCAAAATATTTCTTTGCAGAGCTTAGATTAGGTCTTTCCCTGTCCATCATGCTAAATTGAGGAGGTAAAAAAGAGAAATATAAATAGGAAACAGAAGAGAAATATACAAGGATCACCCATTTTCTGCCCACAATATTTTTAATGTAAATCCTAGTCATATGAGTCGAGTCCATGCATGCTACGATAACGGTATGAATTTGAAGGAAAAATATTTTTTTGCAGATCTTAGATTTGGTCTTTCCCTGTTCATAATGCTAAATTGAGGAGGCAAAATAGAAATATAAATAGGAAACAGAAGAGAATTTTACAGTGATCACCCATTTTCTACCCACAATCTTTTTCATGCAAATCCCAGGCATATGATTCGAGTCCATGCATGCTACGATCACGGTATGAATTTGAAGGCAAAATATTTTTGTGCAGATCTTAGATTAGGTCTTTCCCTGTCCATAATGCTAAATTGAGGAGGTAAAATAGAAATATAAATAGGAAAGAGAAGAGAAATGTACAGTGATCACCTATTTTCGGCCCACAATCTTTTTCATGGAAATCCCAGTCATATGAGTCGAGTCCATGCATGCTACGTTCACGGTATGAATTTGAAGGCAAAATATTTTTGTGCAGATCTTAGATTTGGTCTTTCCCTGTCCATAATGCTAAATTGAGGAGGTAAAATAGAAATATAAATAGGAAACAGAAGAGAAATGTACAGTGATCACCCATTTTCTGCCCACAATCTTTTTCATGGAAATCCCAGTCATATGAGTCGAGTCCATGCATGCTACGATCACGGTATGAATTTGAAGGCAAAATATTTTTTTGCAGATCTTAGATTTGGTCTTTCCCTGTCCATCATGCTAATTTGAGGAGGTAAAAAATAGAAATATAAATAGGAAACAGAAGAGAAATATACAGTGATCACCCATTTTCGGCCCACAATATTTTTCATGGAAATCCCAGTCATATGAGTCGAGTCCATGCATGCTACGTTCACGGTATGAATTTGAAGGCAAAATATTTTTTTGCAAATCTTAGATTTGGTCTTTTCCTGTCCATAATGCTAAATTGAGGGGGTAAAATAGAAATATAAATAGGAAACAGAAGAGAAATGTACAGTAATCACGCATTTTCTGCACACAATCTTTTTCATGCAAATCCCAGTCATATGAGTCGAGTCCATGCATGCTACGATCACGGTATGAATTTGAAGGCAAAATATTTTTTTGCAAATCTTAGATTTGGTCTTTCCCTGTCCATAATGCTAAATTGAGGGGGTAAAATATAAATATAAATAGGAAACAGAAGAGAATTGTACAGTGATCACGCATTTTCTGTACACAATCTTTTTCATGGAAATCCCAGTCATATGAGTCGAGTCCATGCATGCTACGATCACGGTATGAAGTTTAAGGCAAAATATTTTTGTGCAGATCTTAGATTAGGTCTTTCGCTGTCCATAATGCTAAACTGAGGACGTAAAATAGAAATATAAATTGGAAACAGACGAGAAATGTACAGTCATCACTCATTTTCGGCCCACAATCTTTTTCATGGAAATCCCAGTCATATGAGTCGAGTCCATGCATGCTACGATCACGGTATGAATTGAAGGCAAAATATTTTTGTGCAGAGATTAGATTAAGTCTTTCCCTGTCCATAATGCTAAATTGAGGAGGTAAAATAGAAATATAAATAGGAAAAAGAAGAGAAATGTACAGTGATAACCCATTTTCGGCCCAAAATCTTTTTCATGGAAATCCCAGTCATATGAGTCGAGTCCATGCATGCTACGTTCACGGTATGAATTTGAAGGCAAAATATTTTTTTGCAGATCTTAGACTTGGTCTTTCCCTGTCCATAATGCTAAATTGAGGAGGTAAAATAGAAATATAAATAGGAAACAGAAGAGAAATGTACAGTGATCACGCATTTTCTGCACACAATCTTTTTCATGCAAATCCCAGTCATATGAGTCGAGTCCATGCATGCTAATATCACGGTATGAATTTGAAGGCAAAATATTTTTTTGCAGATCTTAGATTTGGTCTTTCCCTGTCCATAATGCTAAATTGAGGAGGTAAAATATAAATATAAATAGGAAACAGAAGAGTAATGTAAAGTGATCACCCATTTTCGGCCCACAATCTTTTTCATGCAAATCCCAGTCATATGAGTCGAGTCCATGCATGCTACGATCACGGTATGAATTTGAAGGCAAAATATTTTTTTGCAGATCTTAGCTTTCGTCTTTCCCTGTCCATAATGCTAAATTGAGGAGGTAAAATAGAAATATAAATAGGAAACAGAAGACAAATGTACAGTGATCACGCATTTTCTGCACACAATCTTTTTCATGCAAATCCCAGTCATATGAGTCGAGTCCATGCATGCTACGATCACGGTATGAATTTGAAGGCAAAATATCTTTTTGCAGATCTTAGATTTGGTCTTTCCCTGTCCATAATGCTAAATTGAGGAGGTAACATATAAATATCAATAGGAAACAGAAGAGAAATGTACCGTGATCACCCATTTTCGGCCCACAATATTTTTCATGGAAATCCCAGTCATATGAGTCGAGTCCATGCATGCTAAGATCACGGTATGAATTTGAAGGCAAAATATTTTTTTGCAGATCTTAGATTTGGTCTTTCCCTGTCCATAATGCTAAATTGAGGAGGTAAAATAGAAATATAAATAGGAAACAGAAGAGAAATGTACAGTGATCACGCATTTTCTGCACACAATCTTTTTCATGCAAATCCCAGTCATATGAGTCGAGTCCATGCATGCTACGATCACGGTATGAATTTGAAGGCAAAATATTTTTTGCAGATCTTAGATTTGGTCTTTCACTGTCCATAATGCTAAATTGAGTAAGTAAAATAGAAATATAAATAGGAAACAGAAGAGAAATGTACAGTGATCACGCATTTTCTGCACACAATCTTTTTCATGCAAATCCCTGTCATATGAGTCGAGTCCATGCATGCTACGATCACGGTATGAATTTGAAGGCAAAATATTTTTGTGCAGATTTTAGATTAGGTCTTTCCCTGTCCATAATGCTAAATTGAGGAGGTAAAATATAAATATAAATAGGGAACAGAAGAGAAATGTACAGTGATCAGCCATTTTCGGCCCACAATCTTTTTCATGGAAATCCCAGTCATATGAGTCGAATCCATGCATGCTACGATCACGGTATGAATTTGAAGGCAAAATATTTTTGTGCAGATCTTAGATTTGGTCTTTCCCTGTCCATCATGCTAAATTGAGGAGGTAAAAAATAGAAATATGAATAGGAAACAGAAGAGAAATGTACAGTGATCACCCATTTTCGGCCCACAATATTTTTCATGTAAATCCCAGTCATATGAGATGAGTCCATGCATGCTACGATCACAGTATGAATTTGAAGGCAAAATATTTTTTTGCAGATCTTAGATTAGGTCTTTCACTGTCCATAATGCTAAATTGAGGTGGTAAAATATAAATATAAATAGGAAACAGAAGAGAAATGTACCGTGATCCCCCATTTTCGTCCCACAATCTTTTTCATGCAAATCCCAGTCATATGAGTCGAGTCCATGCATGCTACGAGCAGGGTATGAATTTGAAGGCAAAATATTTTTTTGCAGATCTTAGATTTGGTCTTTCCCTATCCATAATGCTAATTTGAGGAGGTAAAATATAAATATAAATAGGAAACAAAAGAGAAATGTACAGTGATCACGCATTTTCTGCACACAATCTTTTTCATGCAAATCCCAGTCATATGAGACGAGTCCATGCATGCTACATTCACGGTATGAATTTGAAGGCAAAATATTTTTTTCAGATCTTAGATTTGGTCTTTCCCTGTCCATAATGCTAAATCGAGGAAGTAAAATATAAATATAAATAGGAAACAGAAGAGAAATGTACAGTGATCACCCATTTTCTGCCCGCAATCTTTTTTATGGAAATCCCAGTCATATGAGTCGAGTCCATGCATGCTACATTCACGGTATGAATTTGAAGGCAAAATATTTTTTTGCAGATCTTAGATTAGGTCATTCCCTGTCCATAATGCTAAATTGAGGAGGTAAAATATAAATATAAATAGGAAACAGAAGAGAAATGTACAGTGATCACGCATTTTCTGCACACAATCTTTTTCATGCAAATCCCAGTCATATGAGTCGAGTCCATGCATGCTACGATCACGGTATGAATTTGAAGGTAAAATATTTTTTTGCAGATCTTAGATTTGGTCTTTCCCTGTACATAATGCTAAATTGAGGAGGTAAAATATAAATATAAATAGGAAACAGAAGAGAAATGTACAGTGATCACCCATTTTCTGCCCACAATCTTTTTCATGGAAATCCCAGTCATATGAGACGAGTCCATGCATGCTACGATCACGGTATGAATTTGAAGGCAAAATATTTTTTTGCAGATCTTAGATTAGGTCTTTCACTGTCCATAATGCTAAATTGAGGAGGTAAAATATAAATATAAATAGGAAACAGAAGAGAAATGTACCGTGATCAGCCATTTTCTGCCCACAATGTTTTTCATGCAAATCCCAGTCATATGAGTCGAGTCAATGCATGCTACGATCACGGTATGACTTTGAAGGCAAAATATTTTTTTGCAGATCTTAGATTAGGTCTTTCACTGTCCATAATGCTAAATTGAGGAGGTAAAATAGAAATATAAATAGGAAACAGAAGAGAAATATACCGTGATCCCCCATTTTCGTCCCACAATCTTTTTCATGCAAATCCCAGTCATATGAGTCGAGTCCATGCATGCTACGAGCAGGGTATGAATTTGAAGGCAAAATATTTTTTTGCAGATCTTAGATTTGGTCTTTCCCTGTCCATAATGCTAAATTGAGGAGGTAAAATATAAATATAAATAGGAAACAGAAGAGAAATGTACAGTGATCACGCATTTTCTGCACACAATCTTTTTCATGCAAATCCCAGTCATATGAGTCGAGTCCATGCATGCTACGATCACGGTATGAATTTGAAGGCAAAATATTTTATGCAGATCTTAGATTTGGTCTTTCCCTGTCCATAATGCTAAATCGAGGAAGTAAAATAGAAATATAAATAGGAAACAGAAGAGAAATGTACAGTAATCACCCATTTTCTGCCCGCAATCTTTTTTATGGAAATCCCAGTCATATGAGTCGAGTCCATGCATGCTACATTCACGGTATGAATTTGAAGGCAAAATATTTTTTTGCAGATCTTAGATTAGGTCTTTCCCTGTCCATAATGCTAAATTGAGGAGGTAAAATAGAAATATAAATAGGAAACAGAAGAGAAATGTACAGTGATCACGCATTTTCTGCACACAATCTTTTTCATGCAAATCCCAGTCATATGAGTCGAGTCCATGCATCCTACGATCACGGTATGAATTTGAAGGCAAAATATTTTTTTGCAGATCTTAGATTTGGTCTTTCCCTGTACATAATGCTAAATTGAGGAGGTAAAATATAAATATAAATAGGAAACAGAAGAGAAATGTACAGTGATCACCCATTTTCTGCCCACAATCTTTTTCATGGAAATCCCAGTCATATGAGTCGAGTCCATGCATGCTACGATCACGGTATGAATTTGAAGTCAAAATATTTTTTTGCAGATCTTAGATTTGGTCTTTCCCTGTCCATCATGCTAAATTGAGGAGGTAAAAAATAGAAATATGAATAGGAAACAGAAGAGAAATATACAGTGATCACCCATTTTCGGCCCACAATATTTTTCATGTAAATCCCAGTCATATGAGACGAGTCCATGCATGCTACGATCACGGTATGAATTTGAAGGCAAAATATTTTTTTGCAGATCTTAGATTAGGTCTTTAACTGTCCATAATGCTAAATTGAGGAGGTAAAATATAAATATAAATAGGAAACAGAAGAGAAATGTACCGTGATCAGCCATTTTCTGCCCACAATGTTTTTCATGCAAATCCCAGTCATATGAGTCGAGTCAATGCATGCTACGATCACGGTATGAATTTGAAGGCAAAATATTTTTTTGCAGATCTTAGATTAGGTCTTTCACTGTCCATAATGCTAAATTGAGGAGGTAAAATAGAAATATAAATAGGAAACAGAAGAGAAATGTACCGTGATCCCCCATTTTCGTCCCACAATCTTTTTCATGCAAATCCCAGTCATATGAGTCGAGTCCATGCATGCTACGGGCAGGGTATGAATTTGAAGGTAAAATATTTTTTTGCAGATCTTAGATTAGGTCTTTCCCTGGCCATAATGCTAAATTGAGGAGGTAAAATAGAAATATAAATAGGAAACAGAAGAGAAATGTACAGTGATCACGCATTTTCTGCACACAATCTTTTTCATGCAAATCCCAGTCATATGAGTCGAGTCCATGCATGCTACGATCACGGTATAAATTTGAAGGCAAAATATTTTTTGCAGATCTTAGATTTGGTCTTTCCCTGTCCATAATGCTAAATCGAGGAAGTAAAATATAAATATAAATAGGAAACAGAAGAGAAATGTACAGTGATCACCCATTTTCTGCCCGCAATCTTTTTTATGGAAATCCCAGTCATATGAGTCGAGTCCATGCATGCTACATTCACGGTATGAATTTGAAGGCAAAATATTTTTTTGCAGAACTTAGATTAGGTCTTTCCCTGTCCATGATGCTAAATTGAGGAGGTAAAATAGAAATATAAATAGGAAACAGAAGAGAAATGTACAGTGATCACCCATTTTCGCCCCACAATATTTTTCATGGAAATCCCAGTCATATGAGTCGAGTCCATGCATGCTACGATCACGGTATGAATTTGAAGGCAAAATATTTTTTTGCAGATCTTAGATTTGGTCTTTCCCTGTACATAATGCTAAATTGAGGAGGTAAAATAGAAATATAAATAGGAAACAGAAGAGAAATGTACAGTGATCACCCATTTTCTGCCCACAATCTTTTTCATGGAAATCCCAGTCATATGAGTCGAGTCCATACATTCTATGATCACGGTATGAATTTGAAGGGAAAATATTTTTTTGCAGATCTTAGATTTGGTCTTTCCCTGTCCATCATGCTAAATTGAGGAGGTAAAATAGAAATATAAATAGGAAACAGAAGAGAAATTTACAGTGATCACCCATTTTCTGCCCACAATCTTTTTCATGGAAATCCCAGTCATATGAGTCGAGTCCATGCATGCTACGATCACGGTATGAATTTGAAGGCAAAATATTTTTTTGCAGATCTTAGATTAGGTCTTTCCCTGTCCATAATGCTAAATTGAGAAGGTAAAATAGAAATATAAATAGGAAACAGAAGAGAAATGTACAGTGATCACCCATTTTCGGCCCTCAATCTTTTTCATGGAAATCCCAATCTTATGAGTCGAGTCCATGCATGCTACGATCACGGTATGAATTTGAAGGAAAAATATTTTTTTGCAGATCTTACATTTGGTCTTTCCCTGTTCATAATGCTAAATTGAGGTGGCAAAATATAAATATAAATAGGAAACAGAAGAGAAATTTACAGTGATCACCCATTTTCTACCCACAATTTTTTCATGCAAATCCCAGTCATATGAGTCGATTCCATGCATGCTACGATCACGGTATGAATTTGAAGGCAAAATGTTTTTTTGCAGATCTTAGATTAGGTCTTTCCCTGTCCATAATGCTAAATTGAGAAGGTAAAATATAAATATAAATAGGAAACAGAAGAGAAATCTACCGTGATTAGCCATTTTCTGCCCAAAATCTTTTTCATGGAAATCCCAGTCATATGAGTCGAATCCATGCATGCTACGATCACGGTATGAATTTGAAGGCAAAATATTTCTGTGCAGAGCTAAGATTAAGTCTTTCACTGTCCATAATGCTAAATTGAGGAGGTAAAATAGAAATATAAATAGGAAACAGAAGAGAAATGTACCGTGATCACCCATTTTCGGCCCACAATCTTTTTCATGGAAATCCCAGTCATATGAGTCGATTCCATGCATGCTACGATCACGGTATGAATTCGAAGGCAAAATATTTTTTTGCAGATCTTAGATTTGGTCTTTCCCTGTCCATAATGCTAAATTGAGGAGGCAAAATAGAAATATAAATAGGAAACAGAAGAGAAATGTACCGTGATCACCCATTTTCGGCCCACAATCTTTTTAATGGAAATCCCAGTCATATGAGTCGAGTCCATGCATGCTACGATCACGGTATGAATTTGAAGGCAAAATATTTCTGTGCAGAGCTTAGATTAGGTCTTTCACTGTCCATAATGCTAAATTGAAGAGGTAAAATATAAATATAAATAGGAAACAGAAGAGAAATGTACCGTGATCACCCATTTTCGGCCCACAATCTTTTTCATGGAAATCCCAGTCATATGAGTCGATTCCATGCATGCTACGATCACGGTATGAATTTGAAGGCAAAATATTTTTTTGCAAATCTTAGATTAGGTCTTTCCCTGTCCATAATGCAAAATTGAGGAGGTAAAATATAAATATAAATAGGAAACAGAAGAGTAATGTACAGTGATCACCCATTTTCGGCCCACAATCTTTTTCATGCAAATCCCAGTCATATGAGTCGAGTCCATGCATGCTACGATCACGGTATGAATTTGAAGGCAAAATATTTTTTTGCAGATCTTAGATTTGGTCTTTCCCTGTCCATAATGCTAAATTGAGGAGGTAAAATAGAAATATAAATAGGAAACAGAAGAGAAATGTACAGTGATCAGGCATTTTCTGCACACAATCTTTTTCATGCAAATCCCAGTCATATGAGTCGAGTCCATGCATGCTACGATCACGGTATGAATTTGAAGGCAAAATATTTTTTTGCAGATCTTAGATTAGGTCTTTCCCTGTCCATGATGCTAAATTGAGAAGGTAAAATATAAATATAAATAGGAAACAGAAAAGAAATGTACAGTGATCACCCATTTTCGGCCCACAATCATTTTCATGGAAATCCCAGTCATATGAGTCTTGTCCATGCATCCTACAATCACGGTATGAATTTGAAGGCAAAATATTTTTTTACAGATCTTAGATTAGGTCTTTCCCTGTCCATAATGCAAAATTGAGGAGGTAAAATATAAATATAAATAGGAAACAGAAGAGAAATGTACAGTGATCACGCATTTTCTGCACACAATATTTTAATGGAAATCCCAGTCATATGAGTCGAGTCCATGCATGCTACATTCACGGTATGAATTTGAAGGCAAAATATTTTTTTGCAGATCTTAGATTTGGTCTTTGCCTGTCCATCATGCTAAATTGAGGAGGTAAAAAATATAAATATAAATAGGAAACAGAAGAGAAATGTACAGTGATCACCCATTTTCGGCCCACAATATTTTTCATGTAAATCCCAGTCATATGAGTCGAGTCCATGCATGCTACGATCACGGTATGAATTTGAAGGCAAAATATTTTTTTCAGATCTTAGATTAGGTCTTTCCCTGTCCATAATGCTAAATTGAGGAGGTAAAATAGAAATATAAATAGGAAACAGAAGAGAAATGTACAGTGATCACCCATTTTCGGCCCACAATATTTTTCATGTAAATCCCAGTCATATGAGTCGAGTCTATGCATGCTACGATCACGGTATGAATTTGAAGGCAAAATATTTTTTTGCAGATCTTAGATTAGGTCTTTCCCTGTCCATAATGCTAAATTGAGGAGGTAAAATAGAAATATAAATAGGAAACAGAAGAGAAATGTACAGTGATCACCCATTTTCGGCCCACAATCTTTTTCATGGAAATCCCAGTCATATGAGTCGAGTCCATGCATGCTACGATCACGGTATGAATTTGAAGGCAAAATATTTTTGTGCAGATCTTAGATTAGGTCTTTCCCTCTCCATATTGCTAAATTGAGGAGGTAAAATAGAAATATAAATAGGAAAGAGAAGAGAAATGTACAGGGATCACCCATTTTCGGCCCACAAACATATTCATGGAAATCCCAGTCATATGAGTCGAGTCCATGCATGCTACGATCACGGTATGAATTTGAAGGCAAAATATTTTTTTGCAGATCTTAGATTTGGTCTTTCCCTGTCCATAATGCTAAATTGAGGAGGTAAAATAGAAATATAAATAGGAAACAGAAGAGAAATGTACAGTGATCACGCATTTTCTGCACACAATCTTTTTCATGCAAATCCCAGTCATATGAGTCGAGTCCATGCATGCTACGATCACGGTATGAATTTGAAGGCAAAATATTTTTTTGCAGATCTTAGATTTGGACTTTCCCTGTCCATAATGCTAAATTGAGGAGGTAAAATATAAATATAAATAGAAAACAGAAGAAAAATGTACCGGGATCACACATTTTTGGCCCACAATATTTTTCATGGAAATCCCAGTCATATGAGTCGAGTCCATGCATGCTACGATCACGGTATGAATTTGAAGGCAAAATATTTTTTTGCAGATCTTAGATTTGGTCTTTGCCTGTCCATCATGCTAAATTGAGGAGGTAAAAAATATAAATATAAATAGGAAACAGAAGAGAAATGTACAGTGATCACCCATTTTCGGCCCACAATATTTTTCATGTAAATCCCAGTCATATGAGTCGAGTCCATGCATGCTACGATCACGGTATGAATTTGAAGGCAAAATATTTTTTTCAGATCTTAGATTAGGTCTTTCCCTGTCCATAATGCTAAATTGAGGAGGTAATATAGAAATATAAATAGGAAACAGAAGAGAAATGTACAGTGATCACCCATTTCCGGCCCACAATATTTTTCATGTAAATCCCAGTCATATGAGTCGAGTCTATGCATGCTACGATCACGGTATGAATTTGAAGGCAAAATATTTTTTTGCAGATCTTAGATTAGGTCTTTCCCTGTCCATAATGCTAAATTGAGGAGGTAAAATAGAAATATAAATAGGAAACAGAAGAGAAATGTACAGTGATCACCCATTTTCGGCCCACAATCTTTTTCATGGAAATCCCAGTCATATGAGTCGAGTCCATGCATGCTACGATCACGGTATGAATTTGAAGGCAAAATATTTTTGTGCAGATCTTAGATTAGGTCTTTCCCTCTCCATATTGCTAAATTGAGGAGGTAAAATAGAAATATAAATAGGAAAGAGAAGAGAAATGTACAGGGATCACCCATTTTCGGCCCACAAACATATTCATGGAAATCCCAGTCATATGAGTCGAGTCCATGCATGCTACGATCACGGTATGAATTTGAAGGCAAAATATTTTTTTGCAGATCTTAGATTTGGTCTTTCCCTGTCCATAATGCTAAATTGAGGAGGTAAAATATAAATATAAATAGGAAACAGAAGAGAAATGTACAGTGATCACGCATTTTCTGCACACAATCTTTTTCATGCAAATCCCAGTCATATGAGTCGAGTCCATGCATGCTACGATCACGGTATGAATTTGAAGGCAAAATATTTTTTTGCAGATCTTAGATTTGGACTTTCCCTGCCCATAATGCTAAATTGAGGAGGTAAAATATAAATATAAATAGAAATCAGAAGAAAAATGTACCGGGATCACACATTTTTGGCCCACAATATTTTTCATGGAAATCCCAGTCATATGAGTCGAGTCCATGCATGCTACGATCACGGTATGAATTTGAAGGCAAAATATTTTTTTGCAGATCTTAGATTAGGTCTTTCCCTGTCCATGATGCTAAATTGAGAAGGTAAAATAGAAATATAAATAGGAAACAGAAAAGAAATGTACAGTGATCACCCATTTTCGGCCCACAATCATTTTCATGGAAATCCCAGTCATATGAGTCTTGTCCATGCATCCTACAATCACGGTATGAATTTGAAGGCAAAATATTTTTTTACAGATCTTAGATTAGGTCTTTCCCTGTCCATAATGCTAAATTGAGGAGGTAAAATAGAAATATAAATAGGAAACAGAAGAGAAATGTACCGTGAACACCCATTTTCGGCCCACAATCTTTTTCATGGAAATCCCAGTCATATGAGTCGAGTCCAGGCATGCTACGATCACGGTATGAATTTGAAGCCAAAATATTTTTTTGCAGATCTTAGATTAGGTCTTTCTCTGTCCATAATGCTAAATTGAGGAGGTAAAATATAAATATAAATAGGAAACAGAAGAGAAATATACCGTGATCACCCATTTCGGCCCACAATCTTTTTCATGGAAATCCCAGTCATATGAGTCGAGTCCATGCATGCTACGATCACGGTATGAATTTGAAGGCAAAATATTTTTTTGCAATTCTTAGATTAGGTCTATCCCTGTCCATAATGCTAAATTGAGTAGGTAAAATATAAATATAAATAGGAAACAGAAGAGAAATGTACAGTGATCACCCATTTTCGGCCCACAATATTTTTCATGGAAATCCCAGTCATATGAGTCGAGTCTATGCATGCTACGATCACGGTATGAATTTGAAGGCAAAATATTTTTTTGCAGATCTTAGATTTGGTCTTTGCCTGTCCATCATGCTAAATTGAGGAGGTAAAAAATATAAATATAAATAGGAAACAGAAGAGAAATGTACAGTGATCACCCATTTTCGGCCCACAATATTTTTCATGTAAATCCCAGTCATATGAGTCGAGTCCATGCATGCTACGATCACGGTATGAATTTGAAGGCAAAATATTTTTTTCAGATCTTAGATTAGGTCTTTCCCTGTCCATAATGCTAAATTGAGGAGGTAAAATAGAAATATAAATAGGAAACAGAAGAGAAATGTACAGTGATCACCCATTTTCGGCCCACAATATTTTTCATGGAAATCCCAGTCATATGAGTCGAGTCCATGCATGCTACGATCACGGTATGAATTTGAAGGCAAAATATTTTTGTGCAGATCTTAGATTAGGTCTTTCCCTCTCCATATTGCTAAATTGAGGAGGTAAAATATAAATATAAATAGGAAAGAGAAGAGAAATGTACAGGGATCACCCATTTTCGGCCCACAAACATATTCATAGAAATCCCAGTCATATGAGTCGAGTCCATGCATGCTACGATCACGGCATGAATTTGAAGGCAAAATATTTTTGTTCAGATCTTAGATTAGGTCTTTCCCTGTCCATAATGCTAAATTGAGGAGGTAAAATATAAATATAAATAGGAAACAGAAGAGAAATGTACAGTGATCACCCATTTTCGGCCCACAATCTTTTTCATGGAAATCCCAGTCATATGAGTCCAGTCCATGCATGCTACGATCACGGTATAAATTTGAAGGCAAAATATTTCTTTGCAGATCTTAGATTAGGTCTTTCCCTGTCCATAATGCTAAATTGTGGAGGTAAAATAGAAATATAAATAGGAAAGAGAAGAGAAATGTACAGTGATCACCCATTTTCGGCCCACAATCTTTTTCATGGAAATCGCAGTCATATGAGTCGAGTCCATGCATGCTACGATCACGGTATGAATTTGAAGGCAAAATATTTTTTGCAGATCTTAGATTTGATATTTCCCTGTCCATAATGCTAAATTGAGGAAGTAAAATAGAAATATGAATAGGAAACAGAAGAGAAATGTACCGTGATCACCCATTTTCGGCCCACAATATTTTTCATGGAAATCCCAGTCATATGAGTCGAGTCCATGCATGCTACGATCACGGTATGAATTTGAAGGCAAAATATTTTTTGCAGATCTTAGATTTGATATTTCCCTGTCCATAATGCTAAATTGAGGAAGTAAAATAGAAATATGAATAGGAAACAGAAGAGAAATGTACCGTGATCACCCATTTTCGGCCCACAATATTTTTCATGGAAATCCCAGTCATATGAGTCGAGTCCATGCATGCTACGATCACGGTATGAATTTGAAGGCAAAATATTTTTGTGCAGAGCTTAGATTAGGTCTTTCCCTGTCCATGATGCTAAATTGAGGAGGTAAAATAGAAATATAAATAGGAAAAAGAAGAGAAATGTACAGTGATCACCCATTTTCTGCCCACAATCTTTTTAATGGAAATCCCAGTCATATGAGTCGAGTCCATGCATGCTACGTTCACGGTATGAATTTGAAGGCAAAATATTTTTTTGCAGATCTTAGATTTGGTCTTTCCCTGTCCATAATGCTAAATTGAGGAGGTAAAATATAAATATAAATAGCAAACAGAAGAGAAATGTACAGTGCTCACCCATTTTCTGCCCACAATCTTTTTCCTGGAAATCCCAGTCATATGAGTCGAGTCCATGCATGCTACGATCACGGTATGAATTTGAAGGTAAAATATTTTTTTGCAGATCTTAGATTTGGTCTTTGCCTGTCCATCATGCTAAATTGAGGAGGTAAAAAATAGAAATATAAATAGGAAACAGAAGAGAAATGTACAGTGATCACCCATTTTCGGCCCACAATATTTTTCATGTAAATCCCAGTCATATGAGTCGAGTCCATGCATGCTACGATCACGGTATGAATTTGAAGGCAAAATATTTTTTTGCAGATCTTAGATTTGGTCTTTCCCTGTCCATAATGCTAAATTGAGGAGGTAAAATATAAATATAAATAGCAAACAGAAGAGAAATGTACAGTGCTCACCCATTTTCTGCCCACAATCTTTTTCCTGGAAATCCCAGTCATATGAGTCGAGTCCATGCATGCTACGATCACGGTATGAATTTGAAGGTAAAATATTTTTTTGCAGATCTTAGATTTGGTCTTTGCCTGTCCATCATGCTAAATTGAGGAGGTAAAAAATAGAAATATAAATAGGAAACAGAAGAGAAATGTACAGTGATCACCCATTTTCGGCCCACAATATTTTTCATGTAAATCCCAGTCATATGAGTCGAGTCCATGCATGCTACGATCACGGTATGAATTTGAAGGCAAAATATTTTTTTCAGATCTTAGATTAGGTCTTTCCCTGTCCATAATGCTAAATTGAGGAGGTAAAATAGAAATATAAATAGGAAACAGAAGAGAAATGTACAGTGATCACCCATTTTCGGCCCACAATATTTTTCATGTAAATCCCAGTCATATGAGTCGAGTCTATGCATGCTACGATCACGGTATGAATTTGAAGGCAAAATATTTTTTTGCAGATCTTAGATTAGGTCTTTCCCTGTCCATAATGCTAAATTGAGGAGGTAAAATATAAATATAAATAGGAAACAGAAGAGAAATGTACAGTGATCACCCATTTTCGGCCCACAATCTTTTTCATGGAAATCCCAGTCATATGAGTCGAGTCCATGCATGCTACGATCACGGTATGAATTTGAAGGCAAAATATTTTTGTGCAGATCTTAGATTAGGTCTTTCCCTCTCCATATTGCTAAATTGAGGTGGTAAAATAGAAATATAAATAGGTAAGAGAAGAGAAATGTACAGGGATCACCCATTTTCGGCCCACAAACATATTCATGGAAATCCCAGTCATATGAGTCGAGTCCATGCATGCTACGATCACGGCATGAATTTGAAGGCAAAATATTTTTGTTCAGATCTTAGATTAGGTCTTTCCCTGTCCATAATGCTAAATTGAGGAGGTAAAATAGAAATATAAATAGGAAACAGAAGAGAAATGTACCGTGATCACCCATTTTCGGCCCACAATCTTTTTCATGGAAATCGCAGTCATATGAGTCGAGTCCATGCATGCTACGATCACGGTATGAATTTGAAGGCAAAATATTTTTTGCAGATCTTAGATTTGATATTTCCCTGTCCATAATGCTAAATTGAGGAAGTAAAATAGAAATATGAATAGGAAACAGAAGAGAAATGTACCGTGATCACCCATTTTCGGCCCACAATATTTTTCATGGAAATCCCAGTCATATGATTCGAGTCCATGCATGCTACGATCACGGTATGAATTTGAAGGCAAAATATTTTTGTGCAGAGCTTAGATTAGGTCTTTCCCTGTCCATGATGCTAAATTGAGGAGGTAAAATAGAAATATAAATAGGAAAAAGAAGAGAAATGTACAGTGATCACCCATTTTCTGCCCACAATCTTTTTAATGGAAATCCCAGTCATATGAGTCGAGTCCATGCATGCTACGTTCACGGTATGAATTTGAAGGCAAAATATTTTTTTGCAGATCTTAGATTTGGTCTTTCCCTGTCCATAATGCTAAATTGAGGAGGTAAAATATAAATATAAATAGCAAACAGAAGAGAAATGTACAGTGCTCACCCATTTTCTGCCCACAATCTTTTTCATGGAAATCCCAGTCATATGAGTCGAGTCCATGCATGCTACGATCACGGTATGAATTTGAAGGCAAAATATTTTTTTGCAGATCTTAGATTAGGTCTTTCCCTGTCCATAATGCTAAATTGAGTAGGTAAAATATAAATATAAATAGGAAACAGAAGAGAAATGTACAGTGATCACCCATTTTCGGCCCACAATATTTTTCATGGAAATCCCAGTCATATGAGTCGAGTCCATGCATGCTACGATCACGGTATGAATTTGAAGGCAAAATATTTTTGTGCAGAGCTTAGATTAGGTCTTTCCCTGTCCATGATGCTAAATTGAGGAGGTAAAATAGAAATATAAATAGGAAAAAGAAGAGAAATGTACAGTGATCACCCATTTTCTGCCCACAATATTTTAATGGAAATCCCAGTCATATGAGTCGAGTCCATGCATGCGACGTTCACGGTATGAATTTGAAGGCAAAATATTTTTTTGCAGATCTTAGATTTGGTCTTTGCCTGTCCATCATGCTAAATTGAGGAGGTAAAAAATAGAAATATAAATAGGAAACAGAAGAGAAATGTACAGTGATCACCCATTTTCGGCCCACAATATTTTTCATGTAAATCCCAGTCATATGAGTCGAGTCCATGCATGCTACGATCACGGTATGAATTTGAAGGCAAAATATTTTTTTCAGATCTTAGATTAGGTCTTTCCCTCTCCATATTGCTAAATTGAGGAGGTAAAATAGAAATATAAATAGGAAAGAGAAGAGAAATGTACAGGGATCACCCATTTTCGGCCCACAAACATATTCATGGAAATCCCAGTCATATGAGTCGAGTCCATGCATGCTACGATCACGGCATGAATTTGAAGGCAAAATATTTTTGTTCAGATCTTAGATTAGGTCTTTCCCTGTCCATAATGCTAAATTGAGGAGGTAAAATAGAAATATAAATAGGAAACAGAAGAGAAATGTACCGTGATCACCCATTTTCGGCCCACAATCTTTTTCATGGAAATCGCAGTCATATGAGTCGAGTCCATGCATGCTACGATCACGGTATGAATTTGAAGGCAAAATATTTTTTGCAGATCTTAGATTTGATATTTCCCTGTCCATAATGCTAAATTGAGGAAGTAAAATAGAAATATGAATAGGAAACAGAAGAGAAATGTACCGTGATCACCCATTTTCGGCCCACAATATTTTTCATGGAAATCCCAGTCATATGAGTCGAGTCCATGCATGCTACGATCACGGTATGAATTTGAAGGCAAAATATTTTTGTGCAGAGCTTAGATTAGGTCTTTCCCTGTCCATGATGCTAAATTGAGGAGGTAAAATAGAAATATAAATAGGAAAAAGAAGAGAAATGTACAGTGATCACCCATTTTCTGCCCACAATCTTTTTAATGGAAATCCCAGTCATATGAGTCGAGTCCATGCATGCTACGTTCACGGTATGAATTTGAAGGCAAAATATTTTTTTGCAGATCTTAGATTTGGTCTTTCCCTGTCCATAATGCTAAATTGAGGAGGTAAAATATAAATATAAATAGCAAACAGAAGAGAAATGTACAGTGCTCACCCATTTTCTGCCCACAATCTTTTTCATGGAAATCCCAGTCATATGAGTCGAGTCCATGCATGCTACGATCACGGTATGAATTTGAAGGCAAAATATTTTTTTGCAGATCTTAGATTAGGTCTTTCCCTGTCCATAATGCTAAATTGAGTAGGTAAAATATAAATATAAATAGGAAACAGAAGAGAAATGTACAGTGATCACCCATTTTCGGCCCACAATATTTTTCATGGAAATCCCAGTCATATGAGTCGAGTCCATGCATGCTACGATCACGGTATGAATTTGAAGGCAAAATATTTTTGTGCAGAGCTTAGATTAGGTCTTTCCCTGTCCATGATGCTAAATTGAGGAGGTAAAATAGAAATATAAATAGGAAACAGAAGAGAAATGTACCGTGATCACCCATTTTCGGCCCACAATCTTTTTCATGGAAATCGCAGTCATATGAGTCGAGTCCATGCATGCTACGATCACGGTATGAATTTGAAGGCAAAATATTTTTTGCAGATCTTAGATTTGATATTTCCCTGTCCATAATGCTAAATTGAGGAAGTAAAATAGAAATATGAATAGGAAACAGAAGAGAAATGTACCGTGATCACCCATTTTCGGCCCACAATATTTTTCATGGAAATCCCAGTCATATGAGTCGAGTCCATGCATGCTACGATCACGGTATGAATTTGAAGGCAAAATATTTTTGTGCAGAGCTTAGATTAGGTCTTTCCCTGTCCATGATGCTAAATTGAGGAGGTAAAATAGAAATATAAATAGGAAAAAGAAGAGAAATGTACAGTGATCACCCATTTTCTGCCCACAATCTTTTTAATGGAAATCCCAGTCATATGAGTCGAGTCCATGCATGCTACGTTCACGGTATGAATTTGAAGGCAAAATATTTTTTTGCAGATCTTAGATTTGGTCTTTCCCTGTCCATAATGCTAAATTGAGGAGGTAAAATATAAATATAAATAGCAAACAGAAGAGAAATGTACAGTGCTCACCCATTTTCTGCCCACAATCTTTTTCATGGAAATCCCAGTCATATGAGTCGAGTCCATGCATGCTACGATCACGGTATGAATTTGAAGGCAAAATATTTTTTTGCAGATCTTAGATTAGGTCTTTCCCTGTCCATAATGCTAAATTGAGTAGGTAAAATATAAATATAAATAGGAAACAGAAGAGAAATGTACAGTGATCACCCATTTTCGGCCCACAATATTTTTCATGGAAATCCCAGTCATATGAGTCGAGTCCATGCATGCTACGATCACGGTATGAATTTGAAGGCAAAATATTTTTGTGCAGAGCTTAGATTAGGTCTTTCCCTGTCCATGATGCTAAATTGAGGAGGTAAAATAGAAATATAAATAGGAAAAAGAAGAGAAATGTACAGTGATCACCCATTTTCTGCCCACAATATTTTAATGGAAATCCCAGTCATATGAGTCGAGTCCATGCATGCTACGTTCACGGTATGAATTTGAAGGCAAAATATTTTTTTGCAGATCTTAGATTAGGTCTTTGCCTGTCCATCATGCTAAATTGAGGAGGTAAAAAATAGAAATATAAATAGGAAACAGAAGAGAAATGTACAGTGATCACCCATTTTCGGCCCACAATATTTTTCATGTAAATCCCAGTCATATGAGTCGAGTCCATGCATGCTACGATCACGGTATGAATTTGAAGGCAAAATATTTTTTTCAGATCTTAGATTAGGTCTTTCCCTGTCCATAATGCTAAATTGAGGAGGTAAAATATAAATATAAATAGGAAACAGAAGAGAAATGTACAGTGATCACCCATTTTCGGCCCACAATATTTTTCATGTAAATCCCAGTCATATGAGTCGAGTCTATGCATGCTACGATCACGGTATGAATTTGAAGGCAAAATATTTTTGTGCAGATCTTAGATTAGGTCTTTCCCTCTCCATATTGCTAAATTGAGGAGGTAAAATAGAAATATAAATAGGAAAGAGAAGAGAAATGTACAGGGATCACCCATTTTCGGCCCACAAACATATTCATGGAAATCCCAGTCATATGAGTCGAGTCCATGCATGCTACGATCACGGCATGAATTTGAAGGCAAAATATTTTTGTTCAGATCTTAGATTAGGTCTTTCCCTGTCCATAATGCTAAATTGAGGAGGTAAAATAGAAATATAAATAGGAAACAGAAGAGAAATGTACCGTGATCACCCATTTTCGGCCCACAATCTTTAAAATGGAAATCGCAGTCATATGAGTCGAGTCCATGCATGCTACGATCACGGTATGAATTTGAAGGCAAAATATTTTTTGCAGATCTTAGATTTGATATTTCCCTGTCCATAATGCTAAATTGAGGAAGTAAAATAGAAATATGAATAGGAAACAGAAGAGAAATGTACCGTGATCACCCATTTTCGGCCCACAATATTTTTCATGGAAATCCCAGTCATATGAGTCGAGTCCATGCATGCTACGATCACGGTATGAATTTGAAGGCAAAATATTTTTGTGCAGAGCTTAGATTAGGTCTTTCCCTGTCCATGATGCTAAATTGAGGAGGTAAAATAGAAATATAAATAGGAAAAAGAAGAGAAATGTACAGTGATCACCCATTTTCTGCCCACAATCTTTTTAATGGAAATCCCAGTCATATGAGTCGAGTCCATGCATGCTACGTTCACGGTATGAATTTGAAGGCAAAATATTTTTTTGCAGATCTTAGATTTGGTCTTTCCCTGTCCATAATGCTAAATTGAGGAGGTAAAATATAAATATAAATAGCAAACAGAAGAGAAATGTACAGTGCTCACCCATTTTCTGCCCACAATCTTTTTCATGGAAATCCCAGTAATTTGAGTCGAGTCCATGCATGCTACGATCACGGTATGAATTTGAAGGCAAAATATTTTTTTGCAGATCTTAGATTAGGTCTTTCCCTGTCCATAATGCTAAATTGAGTAGGTAAAATATAAATATAAATAGGAAACAGAAGAGAAATGTACAGTGATCACCCATTTTCGGCCCACAATATTTTTCATGGAAATCCCAGTCATATGAGTCGAGTCCATGCATGCTACGATCACGGTATGAATTTGAAGGCAAAATATTTTTGTGCAGAGCTTAGATTAGGTCTTTCCCTGTCCATGATGCTAAATTGAGGAGGTAAAATAGAAATATAAATAGGAAAAAGAAGAGAAATGTACAGTGATCACCCATTTTCTGCCCACAATATTTTAATGGAAATCCCAGTCATATGAGTCGAGTCCATGCATGCTACGTTCACGGTATGAATTTGAAGGCAAAATATTTTTTTGCAGATCTTAGATTTGGTCTTTGCCTGTCCATCATGCTAAATTGAGGAGGTAAAAAATAGAAATATAAATAGGAAACAGAAGAGAAATGTACAGTGATCACCCATTTTCGGCCCACAATATTTTTCATGTAAATCCCAGTCATATGAGTCGAGTCCATGCATGCTACGATCACGGTATGAATTTGAAGGCAAAATATTTTTTTCAGATCTTAGATTAGGTCTTTCCCTGTCCATAATGCTAAATTGAGGAGGTAAAATATAAATATAAATAGGAAACAGAAGAGAAATGTACAGTGATCACCCATTTTCGGCCCACAATATTTTTCATGTAAATCCCAGTCATATGAGTCGAGTCTATGCATGCTACGATCACGGTATGAATTTGAAGGCAAAATATTTTTGTGCAGATCTTAGATTAGGTCTTTCCCTCTCCATATTGCTAAATTGAGGAGGTAAAATAGAAATATAAATAGGAAAGAGAAGAGAAATGTACAGGGATCACCCATTTTCGGCCCACAAACATATTCATGGAAATCCCAGTCATATGAGTCGAGTCCATGCATGCTACGATCACGGCATGAATTTGAAGGCAAAATATTTTTGTTCAGATCTTAGATTAGGTCTTTCCCTGTCCATAATGCTAAATTGAGGAGGTAAAATAGAAATATAAATAGGAAACAGAAGAGAAATGTACCGTGATCACCCATTTTCGGCCCACAATCTTTAAAATGGAAATCGCAGTCATATGAGTCGAGTCCATGCATGCTACGATCACGGTATGAATTTGAAGGCAAAATATTTTTTGCAGATCTTAGATTTGATATTTCCCTGTCCATAATGCTAAATTGAGGAAGTAAAATAGAAATATGAATAGGAAACAGAAGAGAAATGTACCGTGATCACCCATTTTCGGCCCACAATATTTTTCATGGAAATCCCAGTCATATGAGTCGAGTCCATGCATGCTACGATCACGGTATGAATTTGAAGGCAAAATATTTTTGTGCAGAGCTTAGATTAGGTCTTTCCCTGTCCATGATGCTAAATTGAGGAGGTAAAATAGAAATATAAATAGGAAAAAGAAGAGAAATGTACAGTGATCACCCATTTTCTGCCCACAATCTTTTTAATGGAAATCCCAGTCATATGAGTCGAGTCCATGCATGCTACGTTCACGGTATGAATTTGAAGGCAAAATATTTTTTTGCAGATCTTAGATTTGGTCTTTCCCTGTCCATAATGCTAAATTGAGGAGGTAAAATATAAATATAAATAGCAAACAGAAGAGAAATGTACAGTGCTCACCCATTTTCTGCCCACAATCTTTTTCATGGAAATCCCAGTAATTTGAGTCGAGTCCATGCATGCTACGATCACGGTATGAATTTGAAGGCAAAATATTTTTTTGCAGATCTTAGATTAGGTCTTTCCCTGTCCATAATGCTAAATTGAGTAGGTAAAATATAAATATAAATAGGAAACAGAAGAGAAATGTACAGTGATCACCCATTTTCGGCCCACAATATTTTTCATGGAAATCCCAGTCATATGAGTCGAGTCCATGCATGCTACGATCACGGTATGAATTTGAAGGCAAAATATTTTTGTGCAGAGCTTAGATTAGGTCTTTCCCTGTCCATGATGCTAAATTGAGGAGGTAAAATAGAAATATAAATAGGAAAAAGAAGAGAAATGTACAGTGATCACCCATTTTCTGCCCACAATATTTTAATGGAAATCCCAGTCATATGAGTCGAGTCCATGCATGCTACGTTCACGGTATGAATTTGAAGGCAAAATATTTTTTTGCAGATCTTAGATTTGGTCTTTGCCTGTCCATCATGCTAAATTGAGGAGGTAAAAAATAGAAATATAAATAGGAAACAGAAGAGAAATGTACAGTGATCACCCATTTTCGGCCCACAATATTTTTCATGTAAATCCCAGTCATATGAGTCGAGTCCATGCATGCTACGATCACGGTATGAATTTGAAGGCAAAATATTTTTTTCAGATCTTAGATTAGGTCTTTCCCTGTCCATAATGCTAAATTGAGGAGGTAAAATAGAAATATAAATAGGAAACAGAAGAGAAATGTACAGTGATCACCCATTTTCGGCCCACAATATTTTTCATGTAAATCCCAGTCATATGAGTCGAGTCTATGCATGCTACGATCACGGTATGAATTTGAAGGCAAAATATTTTTGTGCAGATCTTAGATTAGGTCTTTCCCTCTCCATATTGCTAAATTGAGGAGGTAAAATAGAAATATAAATAGGAAAGAGAAGAGAAATGTACAGGGATCACCCATTTTCGGCCCACAAACATATTCATGGAAATCCCAGTCATATGAGTCGAGTCCATGCATGCTACGATCACGGCATGAATTTGAAGGCAAAATATTTTTGTTCAGATCTTAGATTAGGTTTTTCCCTGTCCATAATGCTAAATTGAGGAGGTAAAATAGAAATATAAATAGGAAACAGAAGAGAAATGTACAGTGATCACCCATTTTCGGCCCACAATCTTTTTCATGGAAATCGCAGTCATATGAGTCGAGTCCATGCATGCTACGATCACGGTATAAATTTGAAGGCAAAATATTTCTTTGCAGATCTTAGATTAGGTCTTTCCCTGTCCATAATGCTAAATTGTGGAGGTAAAATAGAAATATAAATAGGAAACAGAAGAGAAATGTACAGTGATCACCCATTTTCGGTTCACAATCTTTTTCATGGAAATCCCAGTCATATGAGTCGAGTCCATGCATGCTACGATCACGGTATGAATTTGAAGGCAAAATATTTTTGTGCAGATCTTAGATTAGGTCTTTCCCTGTCCATAATGCTAAATTGAGGAGGTAAAATAGAAATATCAATAGGAAACAGAAGAGAAATGTACAGTGATCACCCATTTTTGGCCCGCAATCTTTTTCATGGAAATCCCAGTCATATGAGTCGAGTCCATGCATGCTACGATCACGGTATGAATTTGAAGGCAAAATATTTTTTGCAGATCTTAGATTTGATATTTCCCTGTCCATAATGCTAAATTGAGGAAGTAAAATAGAAATATGAATAGGAAACAGAAGAGAAATGTACCGTGATCACCCATTTTCGGCCCACAATATTTTTCATGGAAATCCCAGTCATATGAGTCGAGTCCATGCATGCTACGATCACGGTATGAATTTGAAGGAAAAAATATTTTTGTGCAGAGCTTAGATTAGGTCTTTCCCTGTCCATGATGCTAAATTGAGGAGGTAAAATAGAAATATAAATAGGAAAAAGAAGAGAAATGTACAGTGATCACCCATTTTCTGCCCACAATCTTTTTAATGGAAATCCCAGTCATATGAGTCGAGTCCATGCATGCTACGTTCACGGTATGAATTTGAAGGCAAAATATTTTTTTGCAGATCTTAGATTTGGTCTTTCCCTGTCCATAATGCTAAATTGAGGAGGTAAAATATAAATATAAATAGCAAACAGAAGAGAAATGTACAGTGCTCACCCATTTTCTGCCCACAATCTTTTTCATGGAAATCCCAGTCATATGAGTCGAGTCCATGCATGCTACGATCACAGTATGAATTTGAAGGCAAAATATTTTTTTGCAGATCTTAGATTTGGTCTTTCCCTGTCCATAATGCTAAATTGAGGAGGTAAAATAGAAATATAAATAGGAAACAGAAGAGAAATGTACAGTGATCACCCAATTTCGGCCCACAATATTTTTCATGTAAATCCGAGTCATATGAGTCGAGTCCATGCATGCTACGATCACGGTATGAATTTGAAGGCCAAATATTTTTTTGCAGATCTTAGATTAGGTCTTTCCCTGTCCATAATGCTAAATTGAGGAGGTAAAATAGAAATATAAATAGGAAACAGAAGAGAAATGTACAGTTATCACCCATTTTCGTCCAACAATATTTGTCATGTAAATCCCAGTCATATGAGTCGAGTCCATGCATGCTACGATCACGGTATGAATTTGAAGGCAAAATATTTTTTTGCAGATCTTAGATTAGGTCTTTCCCTGTCCATAATGCTAAATTGAGGAGGTAAAATAGAAATATAAATAGGAAACAGAAGAGAAATGTACAGTGATCACCCATTTTCGGCCCACAATCTTTTTCATGGAAATCCCAGTCATATGAGTCCAGTCCATACATGCTACGATCACGGTATGAATTTGAAGGCAAAATATTTTTGTGCAGATCTTAGATTAGGTCTTTCCCTGTCCATAATGCTAAATTGAGGAGGCAAAATAGAAATATAAATAGGAAACAGAAGAGAAATGTACAGTGATCACCCATTTTCTGCCCACAATCTTTTTCATGGAAATCCCAGTCATATGAGTCGAGTCCATGGATGCTACGATCACGGTATGAATTTGAAGGCAAAATATTTTTTTGCAGATCTTAGATTTGGTCTTTCCCTGTCCATCATGCTAAATTGAGGAGGTAAAAAATAGAAATATAAATAGGAAACAGAAGAGAAATATACAGTGATCACCTATTTTCGGCCCGCAATATTTTTCATGTAAATCCCAGTCATATGAGTCGAGTCCATGCATGCTACGATCACGGTATGAATTTGAAGGAAAAATATTTTTTGCAGATCTTAGATTTGGTCTTTCCCTGTTCATAATGCTAAATTGAGGAGGTAAAATAGAAATATAAATAGGAAACAGAAGAGAAATGTACAGTGATCACCCATTTTCGGCCCACAATCTTTTTCATGGAAATCCCAGTCATATGAGTCGAGTCCATGCATGCTACGATCACGGTATGAATTTGAAGGCAAAATATTTTTGTGCAGATTTTAGATTAGGTCTTTCCCTGTCCATAATGCTAAATTGAGGAGGTAAAATAGAAATATAAATAGGAAACAGAAGAGAAATGTACAGTGATCAGCCATTTTCGGCCCACAATCTTTTTCATGGAAATCCCAGTCATTTGAGTCGTATCCATGCATGCTACGATGACGGTATGAATTTGAAGGCAAAATATTTTTGTGCAGATTTTAGATTAGGTCTTTCCCTGTTCATAATGCTAAATTGAGGAGGCAAAATAGAAATATAAATAGGAAACAGAAGAGAATTTTACAGTGATCACACATTTTCTGCCCACAATCTTTTTCATGCAAATCCCAGTCATATGAGTCGAGTCCATGCATGCTACGATCACGGTATGAATTTGAAGGCAAAATATTTTTGTGCAGATCTTAGATTAGGTCTTTCCCTGTCCATAATGCTAAATTGAGGAGGTAAAATAGAAATATAAATAGGAAACAGAAAAGAAATGTACAGTGATCACCCATTTTTGGCCCACAATCTTTTTCATGGAAATCCCAGTCATATGAGTCGAGTCCATGCATGCTACGATCATGGTATGAATTTGAAGGCAAAATATTTTTGTGCAGATCTTAGATTTGGTCTTTCCCTGTCCATAATGCTAAATTAAGGAGGTAAAATAGAAATATAAATAGGAAACAGAAGAGAAATGTACAGTGATCACCCATTTTCGGCCCACAATCTTTTTCATGGAAATCCCAGTCATATGAGTCGAGTCCATGCATGCTACGTTCACGGTATGAATTTGAAGGCAAAATATTTTTTGCAGATCTTAGATTAGGTCTTTCCCTGTCCATAATGCTAAATTGAGGAAGTAAAATAGAAATATAAATAGGAAACAGAAGAGAAATGTACAGTGATCACCCATTTTCTGCCCACAATCTTTTTCATGGCAATCCCAGTCATATGAGTCGAGTCCATGCATGCTACATTGACGGTATGAATTTGAAAGCAAAATATTTTTTTGCAGATCTTAGATTAGGTCTTTCCCTGTCCATGATGCTAAATGAAGGAAGTAAAATATAAATATAAATAGGAAACAGAAGAGAAATGTACAGTGATCACCCATTTTCGGCCCACAATCTTTTTCATGGAAATCCCAGTCATATGAGTCGAGTCCATGCATGCTACGATCACGGTATGAATTTGAAGGCAAAATATTTTTTTGCAGAACTTAGATTAGGTCTTTCCCTGTCCATAATGCTAAATTGAGGAGGTAAAACAGAAATATAAATAGGAAACAGAAGAGAAATGTACCGTGATCACCCATTTTCTGCCCACAATCTTTTTCATGGAAATCCCAGTCATATTAGTCGAGTCCATGCATGCTACGATCACGGTATGAATTTGAAGGCAAAATATTTTTTTGCAGATATTAGATTTGGTCTTTCCCTGTCCATAATGCTAAATTGAGGAAGTAAAATAGAAATATAAATAGGAAACAGAACAGAAATGTACAGTGATCACCCATTTTCTGCCCACAATCTTTTTCATGCAAATCCCAGTCATATGAGTCGAGTCCATGCATGCTACATTCACGGTATGAATTTGAAGGGAAAATATTTTTTTGCAGATCTTAGATTAGGTCCTTCCCTGTCCATGATGCTAAATTGAGGAGGTAAAATATAAATATAAATAGGAAACAGAAGAGAAATATACAGTGATCACCCATTTTCGGCCCACAATCTTTTTCATGCAAATCCCAGTCATATGAGTCGAGTCCATGCATGCTACGATCACGGTATGAATTTGAAGGCAAAATATTTTTTGCAGATCTTAGATTTGATCTTTCCCTGTCCATAATGCTAAACTGAGGGGGTAAAATATAAATATAAATAGGAAACAGAAGAGAAATTTACAGTGATCACCCATTTTCGGCCCACAATCTTTTTCATGCAAATCCCAGTCATATGAATCGAGTCCATGCATGCTACGATCACGGTATGAATTTGAAGGCAAAATATTTTTTTGCAGATCTTAGATTTGGTCTTTCCCTGTCCATAATGCTAAACTGAGGAGGTAGAATATAAATATAAATAGGAAACAGAAGAGAAATGTACCGTGATCAACAATTTTCGGCCCACAATCTTTTTCATGGAAATCCCAGTCATATGAGTCGAGTCCAGGCATGCTACGATCACGGTATGAATTTGAAGGCAAAATATTTTTTTGCAGATATTAGATTAGGTCTTTCCCTGTCCATAATATTAAATTGAGGAGGTAAAACATAAATATAAATAGAAAACAGAAGAGAAATGTACCGTGATCACCCATTTTCGGCCCACAATCTTTTTCATGGAAATCGCAGTCATATGAGTCGAGTCCATGCATGCTACGATGACGGTATGAATTTGAAGGCAAAATATTTTTTGCAGATCTTAGATTTGATCTTTCACTGAACATAATTCTAAATTGAGGAGGTAAAATATACATATAAATAGAAAACAGAAGAGAAATGTACAGTGATCACCCATTTTTGGCCCACAATCTTTTTCATGGAAATCCCAGTCATATGAGTCGAGTCCATGCATGCTACGATCACGGTATGAATTTGAAGGCAAAATATTTTTTTGCAGATCTTAGTTTTGGTCTTTCCCTGTCCATAATGCTAAATTGAGGAGGTAAAATAGAAATATAAATAGGAAACTGAAGAGAAAAGTACCGTGATCATCCATTTTCGGCCCACAATCTTTTTCATGGAAATCCCAGTTTTATGAGTCGAGTCCATGCATGCTACGATCACGGCATGAATTTGAAGGCAAAATATTTTTTGCAGATCTTAGATTTGGTCTTTCCCTGTTCATAATGCAAAATTGAGGAAGTAAAATAGAAATATAAATAGGAAACAGAACAGAAATGTACAGTGATCACCCATTTTCTGCCCACAATCTTTTTAATGGAAATCCCAGTCATATGAGTCGAGTCCAGGCATGCTACGATCACGGTATGAATTTGAAGGCAAAATATTTTTTTGCAGATCTTAGATTAGGTCTTTCCCTGTCCATGATGCTAAATTGAGGAGGTAAAATAGAAATATAAATAGGAAACAGAAGAGAAATATACAGTGATCACCCATTTTCGGCCCACAATCTTTTTCATGGAAATCGCAGTCATATGAGTCGAGCCCATGCATGCTACGATCACGGTATGAATTTGAAGGGAAAATATTTTTTTGCAGATTTTAGATTTGGTCTTTCCCTGTCCATAATGCTAAATTGAGGAGGTAAAATAGAAATATAAATAGGAAACAGAAGAGAAATGTACCGTGATCACCCATTTTCTGCCCACAATCTTTTTCATGGAAATCCCAGTCATATGAGTCGAGTCCATGCATGCTACGATCACGGTATGAATTTGAAGGCAAAATATTTTTTTGCAGATCTTAGATTAGGTCTTTCCCTGTCCATAATGCTAAATTGAGGAGGTAAAATAGAAATATAAATAGGAAACAGAAGAGAAATGTACCGTGATCACCCATTTTCGGCACACAATCTTTTTCATGGAAATCGCAGTCATATGAGTCGAGTCCATGCATGCTACGATCATGGTATAAATTTGAAGGCAAAATATTTTTGTGCAGATCTTAGATTTGGTCTTTCCCTGTCCATAATGCTAAATTGAGGAGGTAAAATAGAAATATAAATAGGAAATAGAAGAGAAATGTACCGTGATCACCCATTTTCTGCCCACAATCTTTTTCATGGAAATCCCAGTCATATGAGTCGAGTCCAGGCATGCTACGATCACGGTAAGAATTTGAAGGCAAAATATTTTTTTGCAGATCTTAGATTAGGTCTTTCACTGACCATAATTCTAAATTGAGGAGGTAAAATATACATATAAATAGAAAACAGAAGAGAAATGTACAGTGATCACCCATTTTTGGCCCACAATCTTTTTCATGGAAATCCCAGTCATATGAGTCGAGTCCATGCATGCTACGATCACGGTATGAATTTGAAGGCAAAATATTTTTTTGCAGATCTTAGTTTTGGTCTTTCCCTGTCCATAATGCTAAATTGAGGAGGTAAAATAGAAATATAAATAGGAAACAGAAGAGAAAAGTACCGTGATCATCCATTTTCGGCCCACAATCTTTTTCATGGAAATCCCAGTCATATGAGTCGAGTCCATGCATGCTACGATCACGGCATGAATTTGAAGGCAAAATATTTTTTGCAGATCTTAGATTTGGTCTTTCCCTGTCCATAATGCAAAATTGAGGAAGTAAAATAGAAATATAAATAGGAAACAGAACAGAAATGTACAGTGATCACCCATTTTCTGCCCACAATCTTTTTAATGGAAATCCCAGTCATATGAGTCGAGTCCAGGCATGCTACGATCACGGTATGAATTTGAAGGCAAAATATTTTTTTGCAGATCTTAGATTAGGTCTTTCCCTGTCCATGATGCTAAATTGAGGAGGTAAAATAGAAATATAAATAGGAAACAGAAGAGAAATATACAGTGATCACCCATTTTCGGCCCACAATCTTTTTCATGGAAATCGCAGTCATATGAGTCGAGCCCATGCATGCTACGATCACGGTATGAATGTGAAGGGAAAATATTTTTTTGCAGATTTTAGATTTGGTCTTTCCCTGTCCATAATGCTAAATTGAGGAGGTAAAATAGAAATATAAATAGGAAACAGAAGAGAAATGTACCGTGATCACCCATTTTCGGCACACAATCTTTTTCATGGAAATCGCAGTCATATGAGTCGAGTCCATGCATGCTACGATCATGGTATAAATTTGAAGGCAAAATATTTTTGTGCAGATCTTAGATTTGGTCTTTCCCTGTCCATAATGCTAAATTGAGGAGGTAAAATAGAAATATAAATAGGAAATAGAAGAGAAAAGTACCGTGATCACCCATTTTCTGCCCACAATCTTTTTCATGGAAATCCCAGTCATATGAGTCGAGTCCAGGCATGCTACGATCACGGTATGAATTTGAAGGCAAAATATTTTTTTGCAGATCTTAGTTTTGGTCTTTCCCTGTCCATAATGCTAAATTGAGGAGGTAAAATAGAAATATCAATAGGAAACAGAAGAGAAATGTACCGTGATCACCCATTTTCGGCCCACAATCTTTTCCATGGAAATCCCAGTCATATGAGTCGAGTCCAGGCATGCTACGATCACGGTATGAATTTGAAGGCAAAATATTTTTTTGCAGATCTTAGATTAGGTCTTGCCCTGTCCATAACGCTAAATTGAGGCGGTAAAATAGAAATATAAATAGGAAACAGAAGATAAATGTACCGTGATTACCCATTTTCGACCCACAATCTTTTTCATTGAAATCGCAGTCATATGAGTCGAATCCATGCATGCTACATTCACGGTATGAATTTGAAGGCAAAATATTTTTTTGCAGATCTTAGATTAGGTCTTTCCCTGGCCATAATGCTAGATTGAGGAGGTAAAATAGAAATATAACTAGGAAACAGAAGAGAAATATACAGTGATCACCCATTTTCGGCCCAAAATCTTTTTCATGCAAATCGCAGTCATATGAGTCGAGTCCATGCATGCTACGATCACGGTATGGATTTGAAGGGAAAATATTTTTTTGCAGATTTTAGATTTGGTCTTTCCCTGTCCATAATGCTAAATTGAGGAGGTAAAATAGAAATATAAATAGGAAACAGAAGAGAAAAGTACCGTGATCATCCATTTTCGGCCCACAATCTTTTTCATGGAAATCCCAGTCATATGAGTCGAGTCCATGCATGCTACGATCACGGCATGAATTTGAAGGCAAAATATTTTTTGCAGATCTTAGATTTGGTCTTTCCCTGTCCATAATGCAAAATTGAGGAAGTAAAATAGAAATATAAATAGGAAACAGAACAGAAATGTACAGTGATCACCCATTTTCTGCCCACAATCTTTTTAATGGAAATCCCAGTCATATGAGTCGAGTCCAGGCATGCTACGATCACGGTATGAATTTGAAGGCAAAATATTTTTTTGCAGATCTTAGATTAGGTCTTTCCCTGTCCATGATGCTAAATTGAGGAGGTAAAATAGAAATATAAATAGGAAACAGAAGAGAAATATACAGTGATCACCCATTTTCGGCCCACAATCTTTTTCATGGAAATCGCAGTCATATGAGTCGAGCCCATGCATCCTACGATCACGGTATGAATTTGAAGGGAAAATATTTTTTTGCAGATTTTAGATTTGGTCTTTCCCTGTCCATAATGCTAAATTGAGGAGGTAAAATAGAAATATAAATAGGAAACAGAAGAGAAATGTACCGTGATCACCCATTTTCTGCCCACAATCTTTTTCATGGAAATCCCAGTCATATGAGTCGAGTCCATGCATGCTACGATCACGGTATGAATTTGAAGGCAAAATATTTTTTTGCAGATCTTAGATTAGGTCTTTCCCTGTCCATAATGCTAAATTGAGGAGGTAAAACATAAATATAAATAGAAAACAGAAGAGAAATGTACCGTGATCACCCATTTTCGGCCCACAATCTTTTTCATGGAAATCGCAGTCATATGAGTCGAGTCCATGCATGCTACGATGACGGTATGAATTTGAAGGCAAAATATTTTTTGCAGATCTTAGATTTGGTCTTTCCCTGTCCATAATGCTAAATTGAGGAGGTAAAATAGAAATATAAATAGGAAACAGAAGAGAAATGTACCGTGATCACCCATTTTCTGCCCACAATCTTTTTCATGCAAATCCCAGTCATATGAGTCGAGTCCATTCATGCTACGATCACGGTATGAATTTGAAGGCAAAATATTTTTTTGCAGATCTTAGATTAGGTCTTTCACTGACCATAATTCTAAATTGAGGTGGTAAAATATACATATAAATAGAAAACAGAAGAGAAATGTACAGTGATCACCCATTTTTGGCCCACATTCTTTTTCATGGAAATCCCAGTCATATGAGTCGAGTCCATGCATGCTACGATCACGGTATGAATTTGAAGGCAAAATATTTTTTTGCAGATCTTAGTTTTGGTCTTTCCCTGTCCATGATGCTAAATTGAGGAGGTAAAATAGAAATATAAATAGGAAACAGAACAGAAATGTACAGTGATCACCCATTTTCTGCCCACAATTTTTTTAATGGAAATCCCAGTCATATGAGTCGAGTCCAGGCATGCTACGATCACGGTATGAATTTGAAGGCAAAATATTTTTTTGCAGATCTTAGATTAGGTCTTTCCCTGTCCATGATGCTAAATTGAGGAGGTAAAATAGAAATATAAATAGGAAACAGAAGAGAAATGTACCGTGATCACCCATTTTCGGCCCACAATCTTTTTCATGGAAATCCCAGTCATATGAGTCGAGTCCATGCATGCTACGATCACGGTATGAATTTGAAGGTAAAATATTTTTTTGCAGATCTTAGATTAGGTCTTTCCCTGTCCATAATGCTAAATTGAGGAGGTAAAATAGAAATATAAATAGGAAACAGAAGAGAAATGTACCTTGATCACCCATTTTCGGCACACAATCTTTTTCATGGAAATCGCAGTCATATGAGTCGAGTCCATGCATGCTACGATCATGGTATGAATTTGAAGGCAAAATATTTTTGTGCAGATCTTAGATTTGGTCTTTCCCTGTCCATAATGCTAAATTGAGGAGGTAAAATAGAAATATAAATAGGAAATAGAAGAGAAATGTACCGTGATCACCCATTTTCTGCCCACAATCTTTTTCATGGAAATCCCAGTCATATGAGTCGAGTCCAGGCATGCTACGATCACGGTATGAAATTGAAGGCAAAATATTTTTTTGCAGATCTTAGTTTTGGTCTTTCCCTGTCCATAATGCTAAATTGAGGAGGTAAAATAGAAATATCAATAGGAAACAGAAGAGAAATGTACCGTGATCACCCATTTTCGGCCCACAATCTTTTCCATGGAAATCCCAGTCATATGAGTCGAGTCCAGGCATGCTACGATCACGGTATGAATTTGAAGGCAAAATATTTTTTTGCAGATCTTAGATTAGGTCTTGCCCTGTCCATAACGCTAAATTGAGGAGGTAAAATAGAAATATAAATAGGAAACAGAAGATAAATGTACCGTGATTACCCATTTTCGACCCACAATCTTTTTCATTGAAATCGCAGTCATATGAGTCGAGTCCATGCATGCTACATTCACGGTATGAATTTGAAGGCAAAATATTTTTTTGCAGATCTTAGATTTGGTCTTTCCCTGTCCATAATGCAAAATTGAGGAAGTAAAATAGAAATATAAATAGGAAACAGAACAGAAATGTACAGTGATCACACATTTTCTGCCCACAATCTTTTTCATGCAAATCCCAGTCATATGAGTCGAGTCCATGCATGCTACATTCACGGTATGAATTTGAAGGCAAAATATTTTTTTGCAGATCTTAGATTAGGTCCTTCCCTGTCCATGATGCTAAATTGAGGAGGTAAAATATAAATATAAATAGGAAACAGAAGAGAAATGTACAGTGATCACCCATTTTTGGCCCACAATCTTTTTCATGGAAATCCCAGTCATATGAGTCGAGTCCATGCATGCTACGATCACGGTATGAATTTGAAGGCAATATATTTTTTTGCAGATCTTAGTTTTGGTCTTTCCCTGTCCATAATGCTAAATTGAGGAGGTAAAATAGAAATATAAATAGGAAACAGAAGAGAAAAGTACCGTGATCATCCATTTTCGGCCCACAATCTTTTTCATGGAAATCCCAGTCATATGAGTCGAGTCCATGCATGCTACGATCACGGCATGAATTTGAAGGCAAAATATTTTTTTGCAGATCTTAGATTTGATCTTTCCCTGTCCATAATGCTAAACTGAGGAGGTAGAATATAAATATAAATAGGAAACAGAAGAGAAATGTACCGTGATCAACAATTTTCGGCCCACAATCATTTTCATGGAAATCCCAGTCATATGAGTCGAGTCCAGGCATGCTACGATCACGGTATGAATTTGAAGGCAAAATATTTTTTTGCAGATCTTAGATTAGGTCTTTCCCTGTCCATAATGCTAAATTGAGGAGGTAAAACATAAATATAAATAGAAAACAGAAGAGAAATGTACCGTGATCACCCATTTTCGGCCCACAATCTTTTTCGTGGAAATCGCAGTCATATGAGTCGAGTCCATGCATGCTACGATGACGGTATGAATTTGAAGGCAAAATATTTTTTTGCAGATCTTAGATTAGGTCTTTCACTGACCATAATTCTAAATTGAGGAGGTAAATTATACATATAAATAGAAAACAGAAGAGAAATGTACAGTGATCACCCATTTTTGGCCCACAATCTTTTTCATGGAAATCCCAGTCATATGAGTCGAGTCCATGCATGCTACGATCACGGTATGAATTTGAAGGCAAAATATTTTTTTGCAGATCTTAGTTTTGGTCTTTCCCTGTCCATAATGCTAAATTGAGGAGGTAAAATAGAAATATAAATAGGAAACAGAAGAGAAAAGTACCGTGATCATCCATTTTCGGCCCACAATCTTTTTCATGGAAATCCCAGTCATATGAGTCGAGTCCATGCATGCTACGATCACGGCATGAATTTGAAGGCAAAATATTTTTTGCAGATCTTAGATTTCGTCTTTCCTTGTCCATAATGCAAAATTGAGGAAGTAAAATAGAAATATAAATAGGAAACAGAACAGAAATGTACAGTGATCACCCATTTTCTGCCCACAATCTTTTTAATGGAAATCCCAGTCATATGAGTCGAGTCCAGGCATGCTACGATTACGGTATGAATTTGAAGGCAAAATATTTTTTTGCAGATCTTAGATTAGGTCTTTCCCTGTCCATGATGCTAAATTGAGGAGGTAAAATAGAAATAGAAATAGGAAACAGAAGAGAAATATACAGTGATCACCCATTTTCGGCCCACAATCTTTTTCATGGAAATCGCAGTCATATGAGTCGAGCCCATGCATGCTACGATCACGGTATGAATTTGAAGGGAAAATATTTTTTTGCAGATTTTAGATTTGGTCTTTCCCTGTCCATAATGCTAAATTGAGCAGGTAAAATAGAAATATAAATAGGAAACAGAAGAGAAATGTACCGTGATCACCCATTTTCTGCCCACAATCTTTTTCATGGAAATCCCAGTCATATGAGTCGAGTCCATGCATGCTACGATCACGGTATGAATTTGAAGGTAAAATATTTTTTTGCAGATCTTAGATTAGGTCTTTCCCTGTCCATAATGCTAAATTGAGGAGGTAAAATATAAATATAAATAGGAAACAGAAGAGAAATGTACCGTGATCACCCATTTTCGGCACACAATCTTTTTCATGGAAATCGCAGTCATATGAGTCGAGTCCATGCATGCTACGATCATGGTATGAATTTGAAGGCAAAATATTTTTGTGCAGATCTTAGATTTGGTCTTTCCCTGTCCATAATGCTAAATTGAGGAGGTAAAATAGAAATATAAATAGGAAATAGAAGAGAAATGTACCGTGATCACCCATTTTCTGCCCACAATCTTTTTCATGGAAATCCCAGTCATATGAGTCGAGTCCAGGCATGCTACGATCACGGTATGAATTTGAAGGCAAAATATTTTTTTGCAGATCTTAGTTTTGGTCTTTCCCTGTCCATAATGCTAAATTGAGGAGGTAAAATAGAAATATCAATAGGAAACAGAAGAGAAATGTACCGTGATCACCCATTTTCGGCCCACAATCTTTTCCATGGAAATCCCAGTCATATGAGTCGAGTCCAGGCATGCTACGATCACGGTATGAATTTGAAGGCAAAATATTTTTTGGCAGATCTTAGATTAGGTCTTGCCCTGTCCATAACGCTAAATTGAGGAGGTAAAATAGAAATATAAATAGGAAACAGAAGATAAATGTACCGTGATTACCCATTTTCGACCCACAATCTTTTTCATTGAAATCGCAGTCATATGAGTCGAGTCCATGCATGCTACATTCACGGTATGAATTTGAAGGCAAAATATTTTTTTGCAGATCTTAGATTTGGTCTTTCCCTGTCCATAATGCAAAATTGAGGAAGTAAAATAGAAATATAAATAGGAAACATAACAGAAATGTACAGTGATCACACATTTTCTGTCCACAATCTTTTTCATGCAAATCCCAGTCATATGAGTCGAGTCCATGCATGCTACATTCACGGTATGAATTTGAAGGCAAAATATTTTTTTGCAGATCTTAGATTAGGTCCTTCCCTGTCCATGATGCTAAATTGAGGAGGTAAAATATAAATATAAATAGGAAACAGAAGAGAAATATACAGTGATCACCCATTTTCGGCCCACAATCTTTTTCATGCAAATCCCAGTCATATGAGTAGAGTCCATGCATGCTACGATCACGGTATGAATTTGAAGGCAAAATATTTTTTTGCAGATCTTAGATTTGATCTTTCCCTGTCCATAATGCTAAACTCAGGAGGTAGAATATAAATATAAATAGGAAACAGAAGAGAAATGTACCGTGATCAACAATTTTCGGCCCACAATCATTTTCATGGAAATCCCAGTCATATGAGTCGAGTCCAGGCATGCTACGATCACGGTATGAATTTGAAGGCAAAATATTTTTTTGCAGATCTTAGATTAGGTCTTTCCCTGTCCATAATGCTAAATTGAGGAGGTAAAACATAAATATAAATAGAAAACAGAAGAGAAATGTACCGTGATCACCCATTTTCGGCCCACAATCTTTTTCGTGGAAATCGCAGTCATATGAGTCGAGTCCATGCATGCTACGATGACGGTATGAAATTGAAGGCAAAATATTTTTTGCAGATCTTAGATTTGGTCTATCCCTGTCCATAATGCTAAATTGAGGAGGTAAAATAGAAATATAAATAGGAAACAGAACAGAAATGTACAGTGATCACCCATTTTTGGCACACAATCTTTTTCATGGAAATCCCAGTCATATGAGTCAAGTCCATGCATGCTACGATCACGGTATGTATTTGAAGGCAAAATATTTTTTTGCAGATCTTAGTTTTGGTCTTTCCCTGTCCATAATGCTAAATTGAGGAGGTAAAATAGAAATATAAATAGGAAACAGAAGAGAAAAGTACCGTGATCATCCATTTTCGGCCCACAATCTTTTTCATGGAAATCCCAGTCATATGAGTCGAGTCCATGCATGCTACGATCACGGCATGAATTTGAAGGCAAAATATTTTTTGCAGATCTTAGATTTCGTCTTTCCCTGTCCATAATGCAAAATTGAGGAAGTAAAATAGAAATATAAATAGGAAACAGAACAGAAATGTACAGTGATCACCCATTTTCTGCCCACAATCTTTTTAATGGAAATCCCAGTCATATGAGTCGAGTCCAGGCATGCTACGATCACGGTATGAATTTGAAGGCAAAATATTTTTTTGCAGATCTTAGATTAGGTCTTTCCCTGTCCATGATGCTAAATTGAGGAGGTAAAATAGAAATATAAATAGGAAACAGAAGAGAAATATACAGTGATCACCCATTTTCGGCCCACAATCTTTTTCATGGAAATCGCAGTCATATGAGTCGAGCCCATGCATGCTACGATCACGGTATGAATTTGAAGGGAAAATATTTTTTTGCAGATTTTAGATTTGGTCTTTCCCTGTCCATAATGCTAAATTGAGGAGGTAAAATAGAAATATAAATAGGAAACAGAAGAGAAATGTACCGTGATCACCCATTTTCTGCCCACAATCTTTTTCATGGAAATCCCAGTCATATGAGTCGAGTCCATGCATGCTACGATCACGGTATGAATTTGAAGGCAAAATATTTTTTTGCAGATCTTAGATTAGGTCTTTCCCTGTCCATAATGCTAAATTGAGGAGGTAAAATAGAAATATAAATAGGAAACAGAAGAGAATGTACCGTGATCACCCATTTTCGGCACACAATCTTTTTCATGGAAATCGCAGTCATATGAGTCGAGTCCATGCATGCTACGATCATGGTATGAATTTGAAGGCAAAATATTTTTGTGCAGATCTTAGATTTGGTCTTTCCCTGTCCATAATGCTAAATTGAGGAGGTAAAATAGAAATATAAATAGGAAATAGAAGAGAAATGTACCGTGATCACCCATTTTCTGCCCACAATCTTTTTCATGGAAATCCCAGTCATATGAGTCGAGTCCAGGCATGCTACGATCACGGTATGAATTTGAAGGCAAAATATTTTTTTGCAGATCTTAGTTTTGGTCTTTCCCTGTCCATAATGCTAAATTGAGGAGGTAAAATAGAAATATCAATTGGAAACAGAAGAGAAATGTACCGTGATCACCCATTTTCGGCCCACAATCTTTTCGATGGAAATCCCAGTCATATGAGTCGAGTCCAGGCATGCTACGATCATGGTATGAATTTGAAGGCAAAATATTTTTTTGCAGATCTTAGATTAGGTCTTGCCCTGTCCATAACGCTAAATTGAGGAGGTAAAATAGAAATATAAATAGGAAACAGAAGATAAATGTACCGTGATTACCCATTTTCGACCCACAATCTTTTTCATTGAAATCGCAGTCATATGAGTCGAGTCCATGCATGCTACATTCACGGTATGAATTTGAAGGCAAAATATTTTTTTGCAGATCTTAGATTTGGTCTTTCCCTGTCCATAATGCAAAATTGAGGAAGTAAAATAGAAATATAAATAGGAAACAGAACAGAAATGTACAGTGATCACCCATTTTCTGCCCACAATCTTTTTCATGCAAATCCCAGTCATATGAGTCGAGTCCATGCATGCTACATTCACGGTATGAATTTGAAGGCAAAATATTTTTTTGCAGATCTTAGATTAGGTCCTTCCCTGTCCATGATGCTAAATTGAGGAGGTAAAATATAAATATAAATAGGAAACAGAAGAGAAATATACAGTGATCACCCATTTTCGGCCCACAATCTTTTTCATGCAAATCCCAGTCATATGAGTCGAGTCCATGCATGCTACGATCACGGTATGAATTTGAAGGCAAAATATTTTTTGCAGATCTTAGATTTGGTCTTTCCCTGTCCATAATGCTAAACTGAGGGGGTTAAATATAAATAGAAATAGGAAACAGAAGAGAAATGTACCGTGATCACCCATTTTCGGCCCACAATCTTTTTCATGCAAATCGCAGTCATATGAGTCGAGTCCATGCATGCTACATTCACGGTATGAATTTGAAGGCAAAATATTTTTTTGCAGATCTTAGATTAGGTCTTTCCCTGTCCATGATGCTAAATTGAGGAGGTAAAATAGAAATATAAATAGTAAACAGAAGAGAAATATACAGTGATCACCCATTTTCGGCCCAAAATCTTTTTCATGCAAATCGCAGTCATATGAGTCGAGTCCATGCATGCTACGATCACGGTATGAATTTGAAGGCAAAATATTTTTTTGCAGATCTTAGATTAGGTCTTTCCCTGTCCATAATGCTAAATTGAGGAGGTAAAATAGAAATATAAATAGGAAACAGAAGAGAAATGTACCGTGATCACCCATTTTCGGCCCACAATCTTTTTCATGGAAATCCCAGTCATATTAGTCGAGTCCATGCATGCTACGATCACGGTATGAATTTGAAGGCAAAATATTTTTTTGCAGATCTTAGATTTGGTCTTTCCCTGTCCATAATGCTTAATTGAGGAGGTAAAATATAAATATAAATAGGAAACAGAAGAGAAATGTACCGTGATCACACATTTTCTGCAAAAAATCTTTTTCATGCAAATCCCAGTCATATGAGTCGAGTCCATACATGCTACGATCACGGTATGAATTTGAAGGCAAAATATTTTTTTGCAGATCTTAGATTAGGTCTTTCACTGACCATAATGCTTAATTGAGGAGGTAAAATAGAAATATAAATAGGAAACAGAAGAGAAAAGTACCGTGATCACCCATTTTCGGCCCACAATCTTTTTCATGGAAATCCCAGTCATATGAGTCGAGTCCATGCATGCTACGATCACGGCATGAATTTGAAGGCAAAATATATTTTGCAGATCTTAGATTTGGTCTTTCCCTGTCCATAATGCTAAATTGAGGAAGTACAATATAAATATAAATAGGAAACAGAACAGAAATGTACAGTGATCACCCATTTTCTGCCCACAATCATTTTAATGGAAATCCCAGTCATATGCGTCGAGTCCATGCATGCTACGATCACGGTATGAATTTGAAGGCAAAATATTTTTTGCACATCTTAGATTTGGTCTTTCCCTGTCCATAATGCTAAACTGAGGAGGTAAAATAGAAATATAAATAGGAAAAAGAAGAGAAATGTACAGTGATCACCCATTTTCGGCCAACAATCTTTTTCATGGAAATCCCAGTCATATTAGTCGAGTCCATGCATGCTACGATCACGGTATGAATTTCAAGGCAAAATATTTTTTGCAGATCTTAGATTTGATCTTTCCCTGTCCATAATGGTAAATTGAGGAAGTAAAATAGAAATATAAATAGGAAACAGAAGAGAAATGTACAGTGATCACCCATTTTCTGCCCACAATCTTTTTAATGGAAATCCCAGTCATATGCGTCGAGTCCATGCATGCTACGTTCACGGAATGAATTTGAAGGCAAAATATTTTTTTGCAGATCTTAGATTAGGTCTTTCCCTGTCCATAATGCTAAATTGAGGAGGTAAAATAGAAATATAAATAGGAAACAGAAGAGAAAAGTACCGTGATCACCCATTTTCGGCCCACAATCTTTTTCATGGAAATCCCAGTCATATTAGTCGAGTCCATGCATGCTACGATCACGGTATGAATTTGAAGGCAAAATATTTTTTTGCAGATCTTAGATTTGGTCTTTCCCTGTCCATAATGCTAAATTGAGGAGGTAAAATATAAATATAAATAGGAAACAGAAGAGAAATGTACCGTGATCACCCATTTTCTGCAAACAATCTTTTTCATGCAAATCCCAGTCATATGAGTCGAGTCCATTCATGCTACGATCACGGTATGAATTTGAAGGCAAAATATTTTTTTGCAGATCTTAGATTAGGTCTTTCACTGACCATAATGCTAAATTGAGGAGGTAAAATAGAAATATAAATAGGAAACAGAAGAGAAAAGTACCGTGATCACCCATTTTCGGCCCACAATCTTTTTCATGGAAATCCCAGTCATATGAGTTGACTCCATGCATGCTACGATCACGGCACGAATTTGAAGGCAAAATATTTTTTGCAGATCTTTGATTTGGTCTTTCCCTGTCCATAATGCTAAATTGAGGAAGTAAAATAGAAATATAAATAGGAAACAGAACAGAAATGTACAGTGATCACCCATTTTCTGCCCACAATCTTTTTAATGGAAATTCCAGTCATATGAGTCGAGTCCATGCATGCTACATTCACGGTATGAATTTGAAGGCAAAATATTTTTTTGCAGATTTGGATTAAGTCTTTCCCTGTCCATAATGCTAAATTGAGGAGGTAAAATATAAATATAAATAGGAAACAGAAGAGAAATATACAGTGATCACCCATTTTTGGCCCACAATCTTTTTCATGCAAATCCCAGTCATATGAGTCGAGTCCATGCATGCTACGATCACGGTATGAATTTGAAGGCAAAATATTTTTTGCAGATCTTAGATTTGGTCTTTCCCTGACAATAATGCTAAACTGAGGGGGTAAAATATAAATATAAATAGGAAACAGAAGAGAAATGTACCGTGATCACCCATTTTCGGCCCACAATCTTTTTCATGGAAATCCCAGTCATATGAGTCGAGTCCAGGCATGGTACGATCACGGTATGTATTTGAAGGCAAAATATTTTTTTGCAGATCTTAGATTAGGTCTTTGCCTGTCCATAATGCTAAATTGAGGAGGTAAAATAGAAATATGAATAGGAAAAAGAAGAGAAATGTACCGTGATCACACATTTTCGGCCCACAATGTTTTTCATGGAAATCGCAGTCATATGAGTCGAGTCCATGCATGCTACGATCACGGTATGAATTTCAAGGCAAAATATTTTTTGCAGATCTTAGATTTGTTCTTTCCCTGTCCATAATGGTAAATTGAGGAAGTAAAATAGAAATATAAATAGGAAACATAAGAGAAATGTACAGTGATCACCCATTTTCTGCCCACAATCTTTTTCATGGAAATCCCAGTCATATGAATCGAGTCCATGCATGCTACGATCACGGTATGAATTTGAAGGCAAAATATTTTTTTGCAGTTCTTAGATGAGGTCTTTCACTGACCATAATGCTAAATTGAGGAGGTAAAATAGAAATATAAATAGGAAACAGAAGAGAAAAGTACCGTGATCAACCATTTTCGGCCCACAATCTTTTTCATGCAAATCCCAGTCATATGAGTCGAGTCCATTCATGCTACGATCACGGTATGAATTTGAAGGCAAAATATTTTTTTGCAGATCTTAGATTAGGTCTTTCACTGACCATAATGCTAAATTGAGGAGGTAAAATAGAAATATAAATATGAAACAGAAGAGAAAAGTACCGTGATCACCCATTTTCGGCCCACAATCTTTTTCATGGAAATCTCAGTCATATGAGTCGAGTCCATGCATGCTACGATCACGGTATGAATTTGAAGGCAAAATATTTTTTTGCAGATCTTAGATTAGGTCTTTTCCTGTCCATAATGCTAAATTGATGACGTAAAATATAAATATAAATAGGAAACAGAAGAGAAATGTACAGTGATCACCCATTTTCGGCCTACAATCTTTTTCATGGAAATCCCAGTCCTATGAGTCGAGTCCATGCATGCTACGATCACGGTATGAATTTGAAGGCAAAATATTTTGTGCAGATTTTAGATTAGGTCTTTCCCTGTCCATAATGCTAAATTGAGGAGGTAAAATAGAAATATCAATAGGAAACAGAAGAGAAATGTACAGTGATCACCTATTTTCCGCCCACAATCTTTTCCATGGAAATCCCAGTCATATGAGTCGAGTCCATGCATGCAACGATCACGGTATGAATTTGAATGCAAAATATTTTTGTGCAGATTTTAGATTTGGTCTTTCCCTGTCTATAATGATAAATTGAGGAGGTAAAATAGAAATATAAATAGGAAACAGAAGAGAAATGTACAGTGATCACCCATTTTCCGCCCACAATCTTTTTCATGGAAATCACAGTCATATGAGTCGAGTTCATGCATGCTACGATGACGGTATGTATTTGAAGGCAAAATATTTCTGTGCAGATTTTAGATTCGGTCTTTCCCTGTCCATAATGCTAAATTGAGGAGTTAAAATATAAATATAAATAGGAAACAGAAGAGAAATGTCCAGTGATCACCCATTTTCCGCCCACAATTTTTTCATGGAAATCCCAGTCATATGAGTCGAGTCCATGCATGCTACGATCACGGTATGAATTTGAAGGGAAAATATTTTTGTGCAGAGCTTTGATTAGGTCTTTCCCTGGCCATAATGCTAAATTGAGGAGGTAAAATAGAAATATAAATAGGAAACAGAAGAGAAATGTACAGTGATCATCCATTTTCGGCCCACAATCTTTTTCGTGGAAATCCCAGTCATATGAGTCGAGTCCATGCATGCTACGATCACGGTATGAATTTGAAGGCAAAATATTTTTGTGCAGAGCTTAGATTAGGTCTTTCCCTGTCCATAATGCTAAATTGAGGAGGTACAATAGAAATATAAATAGGAAACAGAAGAGAAATGTACAGTGATCACCCATTTTCGGCACACAATCTTTTTCATGGAAATCCCAGTCATATGAGTGGAGTCCATCCATGCTACGATCACGGTATGAATTTGAAGGCAAAATATATTTGTGCAGAGCTTAGATTAGGTCTTTCCCTGGCCATAATGCTAAATTGAGGAGGTAAAATATAAATATAAATAGGAAACAGAAGAGAAATGTACAGTGATCACCCATTTTCCGCCCACAATCTTTTTCATGGAAATACCAGTCATATGAGTCGAGTCCATGCATGCTACGATCACGGTATGAATTTGAAGGCAAAATATTTTGTGCAGATTTTAGATTAGGTCTTTCCCTGTCCATAATGCTAAATTTAGGAGGTAAAATAGAAATATAAATAGGAAACAGAAGAGAAATATACAGTGATCACCCATTTTCGGCCCAAAATCTTTTTCATGCAAATCGCAGTCATATGAGTCGAGTCCATGCATGCTACGATCACGGTATGAATTTGAAGGCAAAATATTTTTTTGCAGATCTTAGATTAGGTCTTTCCCTGTCCATAATGCTAAATTGAGGAGGTAAAATAGAAACATAAATAGGAAACAGAAGAGAAATGTACCGTGATCACCCATTTTCTGCCCACAATCTTTTTCATGGAAATCCCAGTCATATTAGTCGAGTCCATGCATGCTACGATCACGGTATGAATTTGAAGGCAAAATATTTTTTTGCAGATCTTAGATTAGGTCTTTCACTGACCATAATGCTAAATTGAGGAGGTAAAATAGAAATATAAATAGGAAACAGAAGAGAAAAGTACCGTGATCACCCATTTTCGGCCCACAATCTTTTTCATGGAAATCCCAGTCATATGAGTCGAGTCCATGCATGCTACGATCACGGCATGAATTTGAAGGCAAAATATATTTTGCAGATCTTAGATTTGGTCTTTCCCTGTCCATAATGCTAAATTGAGGAAGTAAAATATAAATATAAATAGGAAACAGAACAGAAATGTACAGTGATCACCCATTTTCTGCCCACAATCTTTTTAATGGAAATCCCAGTCATATGAGTCGAGTCCATGCATGCTACATTCACGGTATGAATTTGAAGGCAAAATATTTTTTTGCAGATCTTAGAATAGGTCCTTCCCTGTCCATGATGCTAAATTGAGGAGGTAAAATATAAATATAAATAGGAAACAGAAGAGAAATATACAGTGATCACCCATTTTCGGCCCACAATCTTTTTCATGCAAATCCCAGTCATATGAGTCGAGTCCATGCATGCTACGATCACGGTATGAATTTGAAGGCAAAATATTTTTTGCACATCTTAGATTTGGTCTTTCCCTGTCCATAATGCTAAACTGAGGGGGTAAAATATAAATATAAATAGGAAACAGAAGAGAAATGTACCGTGATCACCCATTTTCGGCCCACAATCTTTTTCATGGAAATCCCCGTCATATGAGTCGAGTCCAGGCATGCTACGATCACGGTATGAATTTGAAGGCAAAATATTTTTTTGCAGATCTTAGATTAGGTCTTTCCCTGTCCATAATGCTAAATTGAGGAGGTAAAATAGAAATATAAATAGGAAAAAGAAGAGAAATGTACAGTGATCACCCATTTTCGGCCCACAATCTTTTTCATGGAAATCCCAGTCATATTAGTCGAGTCCATGCATGCTACGATCACGGTATGAATTTCAAGGCAAAATATTTTTTTGCAGATCTTAGATTTGGTCTTTCCCTGTCCATAATGCTAAATTGAGGAGGTAAAATAGAAATATAAATAGGAAACAGAAGAGAAAAGTACCGTGATCACCCATTTTCGGCCCACAATCTTTTTCATGGAAATCCCAGTCATATTAGTCGAGTCCATGCATGCTACGATCACGGTATGAATTTGAAGGCAAAATATTTTTTTGCAGATCTTAGATTTGGTCTTTCCCTGTCCATAATGCTAAATTGAGGAGGTAAAATATAAATATAAATAGGAAACAGAAGAGAAATGTACCGTGATCACCCATTTTCTGCAAACAATCTTTTTCATGCAAATCCCAGTCATATGAGTCGAGTCCATTCATGCTACGATCACGGTATGAATTTGAAGGCAAAATATTTTTTTGCAGATCTTAGATTAGGTCTTTCACTGACCATAATGCTAAATTGAGGAGGTAAAATAGAAATATAAATAGGAAACAGAAGAGAAAAGTACCGTGATCACCCATTTTCGGCCCACAATCTTTTTCATGGAAATCCCAGTCATATGAGTCGACTCCATGCATGCTACGATCACGGCATGAATTTGAAGGCAAAATATTTTTTGCAGATCTTTGATTTGGTCTTTCCTTGTCCATAATGCTAAATTGAGGAAGTAAAATAGAAATATAAATAGGAAACAGAACAGAAATGTACAGTGATCACCCATTTTCTGCCCACAATCTTTTTAATGGAAATCCCAGTCATATGAGTCGAGTCCATGCATGCTACATTCACGGTATGAATTTGAAGGCAAAATATTTTTTTGCAGATCTTAGATTAGGTCCTTCCCTGTCCATGATGCTAAATTGAGGAGGTAAAATATAAATATAAATAGGAAACAGAAGAGAAATGTACCGTGATCACCCATTTTCGGCCCACAATCTTTTTCATGGAAATCCCAGTCATATGAGTCGAGTCCAGGCATGGTACGATCACGGTATGTATTTGAAGGCAAAATATTTTTTTGCAGATCTTAGATTTGGTCTTTCCCTGTCCATAATGCTAAATTGAGGAGGTAAAATATAAATATAAATAGGAAACAGAAAAGAAATGTACAGTGATCACCCATTTTTGGCCCACACTCTTTTTCATGGAAATCCCAGTCATATGAGTCGAATCCATGCATGCTACGATCACGGTATGAATTTGAAGGCAAAATATTTTTTTGCAGATCTTAGATGAGGTCTTTCACTGACCATAATGCTAAATTGAGGAGGTAAAATAGAAATATAAACAGGAAACAGAAGAGAAAAGTACCGTGATCAACCATTTTCGGCCCACAATCTTTTTCATGCAAATCCCAGTCATATGAGTCGAGTCCATTCATGCTACGATCACGGTATGAATTCGAAGGCAAAATATTTTTTTGCAGATCTTAGATTAGGTCTTTCACTGACCATAATGCTAAATTGAGGAGGTAAAATAGAAATATAAATAGGAAACAGAAGAGAAAAGTACCGTGATCACCCATTTTCGGCCCACAATCTTTTTCATGGAAATCTCAGTCATATGAGTCGAGTCCATGCATGCTACGATCACGGTATGAATTTGAAGGCAAAATATTTTTTTGCAGAGCTTTGATTAGGTCTTTCCCTGGCCATAATGCTAAATTGAGGAGGTAAAATAGAAATATAAATAGGAAACAGAAGAGAAATGTACAGTGATCATCCATTTTCGGCCCACAATCTTTTTCGTGCAAATCCCAGTCATATGAGTCGAGTCCATGCATGCTACGATCACGGTATGAATTTGAAGGCAAAATATTTTTGTGCAGAGCTTAGATTAGGTCTTTCCCTGTCCATAATGCTAAATTGAGGAGGTACAATAGAAATATAAATAGGAAACAGAAGAGAAATGTACAGTGATCACCCATTTTCGGCACACAATCTTTTTCATGGAAATCCCAGTCATATGAGTGGAGTCCATCCATGCTACGATCACGGTATGAATTTGAAGGCAAAATATATTTGTGCAGAGCTTAGATTAGGTCTTTCCCTGGCCATAATGCTAAATTGAGGAGGTAAAATATAAATATAAATAGGAAACAGAAGAAAAATGTACAGTGATCACCCATTTTCCGCCCACAATCTTTTCCATGGAAATCCCAGTCATATGAGTCGAGTCCATGCATGCAACGATCATGGGATGAATTTGAATGCAAAATATTTTTGTGCAGATTTTAGATTTGGTCTTTCCCTGTCTATAATGATAAATTGAGGAGGTAAAATAGAAATATAAATAGGAAACAGAAGAGAAATGTACAGTGATCACCCATTTTCGGCCCACAATCTTTTTCATGGAAATCACAGTCATATGAGTCGAGTTCATGCATGCTACGATGACGGTATGTATTTGAAGGCAAAATATTTCTGTGCAGATTTTAGATTCGGTCTTTCCCTGTCCATAATGCTAAATTGAGGAGTTAAAATATAAATATAAATAGGAAACAGAAGAGAAATGTCCAGTGATCACCCATTTTCCGCCCACAATCTTTTTCATGGAAATCCCAGTCATATGAGTCGAGTCCATGCATGCTACGATCACGGTATGAATTTGAAGGGAAAATATTTTTGTGCAGAGCTTTGATTAGGTCTTTCCCTGGCCATAATGCTAAATTGAGGAGGTAAAATAGAAATATAAATAGGAAACAGAAGAGAAATGTACAGTGATCATCCATTTTCGGCCCACAATCTTTTTCGTGCAAATCCCAGTCATATGAGTCGAGTCCATGCATGCTACGATCACGGTATGAATTTGAAGGCAAAATATTTTTGTGCAGAGCTTAGATTAGGTCTTTCCCTGTCCATAATGCTATATTGAGGAGGTACAATAGAAATATAAATAGGAAACAGAAGAGAAATGTACAGTGATCACCCATTTTCGGCACACAATCTTTTTCATGGAAATCCCAGTCATATGAGTGGAGTCCATCCATGCTACGATCACGGTATGAATTTGAAGGCAAAATATATTTGTGCAGAGCTTAGATTAGGTCTTTCCCTGGCCATAATGCTAAATTGAGGAGGTAAAATATAAATATAAATAGGAAACAGAAGAGAAATGTACAGTGATCACCCATTTTCCGCCCACAATCTTTTTCATGGAAATACCAGTCATATGAGTCGAGTCCATGCATGCTACGATCACGGTATGAATTTGAAGGCAAAATATTTTGTGCAGATTTTAGATTAGGTCTTTCCCTGTCCATAATGCTAAATTTAGGAGGTAAAATAGAAATATAAATAGGAAACAGAAGAGAAATGTACAGTGATCACCCATTTTCCGCCCACAATCTTTTTCATGGAAATACCAGTCATATGAGTCGAGTCCATGCATGCTACGATCACGGTATGAATTTGAAGGCAAAATATTTTCTGCAGATTTTAGATTAGGTCTTTCCCTGTCCATAATGCTAAATTGAGGAGGTAAAATAGAAATATGAATAGGAAACAGAAGAGAAATGTACAGTGATCACCCATTTTCCGCCCACAATCTTTTTCATGCAAATACCAGTCATATGAGTCGAGTTCATGCATGCTACGATGACGGTATGTATTTGAAGGCAAAATATTTCTGTGCAGATTTTAGATTCGGTCTTTCCCTGTCCATAATGCTAAATTGAGGAGTTAAAATATAAATATAAATAGGAAACAGAAGAGTTATGTCCAGTGATCACCCATTTTCTGCCCACAATCTTTTTCATGGAAATCCCAGTCATATGAGTCGAGTCCATGCATGCTACGATCACGGTATGAATTTGAAGGGAAAATATTTTTGTGCAGAGCTTAGATTAGGTCTTTCCCTGGCCATAATGCTAAATTGAGGAGGTAAAATATAAATATAAATAGGAAACAGAAGAGAAATGTACAGTGATCATCCATTTTCGGCCCACAATCTTTTTCGTGGAAATCCCAGTCATATGAGTCGAGTCCATGCATGCTACGATCACGGTATGAATTTGAAGGCAAAATATTTTTGTGCAGAGCTTAGATTAGGTTTTCCCTGTCCATAATGCTAAATTGAGGAGGTACAATAGAAATATAAATAGGAAACAGAAGAGAAATGTACAGTGATCACCCATTTTCGGCCCACAATCTTTTTCTTGGAAATCCCAGTCATATGAGTGGAGTCCATCCATGCTACGATCACGGTATGAATTTGAAGGCAAAATATTTGTGTGCAGATCTTAAAGTATGTCTTTCCCTGTCCATAATGCTGAATTGAGGAGGTAAAAAAGAAATATAAATAGGAAACAGAAGAGAAAAGTAGAGTGATCGCCCATTTTCGGCCCACAATCTCTTTCATGGAAATCCCAGTCATATGAGTCGAGTCCATGCATGCTACGATCACGGTATGAATTTGAAGGCAAAATATTTTTGTGCAGATCTTAGTTTAGGTCTTTCCCTGTCCATAATGCTAAATTGAGGAGGTACAATAGAAATATAAATAGGAAACAGAAGAGAAGTGTACAGTGATCACCCATTTTCGGCCCACAATCTTTTTCATGGAAATCCCAGTCATATGTGTCGAGTCCATCCATGCTACGTTCACGGTATGAATTTGAAGGCAAAATATTTTTTTGCAGATATTAGATTAGGTCTTTCCCTATACATAATGCTAAATTGAGGAGTTAAATAGAAATATAAATAGGAAACAGAAGAGAAATGTACAGTGATCACCCATTTTGTGCCCACAATCTTTTTCTTAGAAATCCCAGTCATATGAGTCGAGTCCATACATGCTATGATCATGGGATGAATTTGAATTCAAAATATGTTTTTGCAGAGCTTAGATTTGGTCTTTCACTGTCCATAATGCTAAATTGAGTAAGTAAAATAGAAATATAAACAAGAAACAGAAGAAAAATGTACAGTGATCACCCATTTTGTGCCCACAATCTTTTTCATGGAAATCGCAGTCATATGAGTCGAGTCCATGCATGCTACGTTCACGGTATGAATTTGAACGCAAAATATTTTTGTGCAGAGGTTAGAATAGGTCTTTCCGTGTCCGTAATGCTAAATTGAGGAGGTAAAATATAAATATAAATAGGAAACAGAAAAGAAATGTACAGTGATCACCCATTTTGTGCCCACAATCTTTTTCTTAGAAATCCCAGTCATATGAGTCGAGTCCATACATGCTATGATCATGGGATGAATTTGAAGGCAAAATATTTTTTTGCAGATCTTAGATTACGTCTTTCCCTGTTCATAATGCTAAATTGAGAAGGTAAAATAGAAATATAAATAGGAAACAGAAGACAAATGTACAGTGATCACCCATTTTCTGCCAACAATCTTTTTCATGGAAATCCCAGTCATATGAGTCGAGTCCATACATGCTACGATCACGGTTTGAATTTGAAGGCAAAATATTTTTTTGCAGATCTTAGATAAGGTCTTTCCCTGTCCATAATGCTAAATTGAGAAGGTAAAATAGAAATATAAATAGGAAACAGAAGACAAATGTACAGTGATCACCCATTTTCTGCCCACAATCTTTTTCTTGGAAATCCCAGTCATATGTGTCGAGTCCATGCATGCTACGATCACGGTATGAATTTGAAGTCAAAATATGTTTTTGCAGATCTTAGATAAGGTCTTTCCCTGTCCATAATGCTAAATTGAGGAGGTAAAATAGAAATATAAAGAGGAAACAGAAGAGAAATGTACAGTGATCACCCATTTTCTGCCCACAATCTTTTTCATGGAAATCCCAGTCATATGAGCCGAGTCCATGCATGCTACAATCACGGTATGAATTTGAAGGCAAAATATTTTTTTGCAGATATTAGATTAGGTCTTTCCCTATACATAATGCAAAATTGAGGAGTTAAATATAAATATAAATAGGAAACAGAAGAGAAATGTACAGTGATCACCCATTTTGTGCCCACAATCTTTTTCTTAGAAATCCCAGTCATATGAGTCGAGTCCATACATGCTATGATCATGGGATGAATTTGAATTCAAAATATGTTTTTGCAGAGCTTAGATTTGGTCTTTCACTGTCCATAATGCTAAATTGAGTAAGTAAAATAGAAATATAAACAAGAAACAGAAGAAAAATGTACAGTGATCACCCATTTTGTGCCCACAATCTTTTTCATGGAAATCGCAGTCATATGAGTCGAGTCCATGCATGCTACGATCACGGTATGAATTTGAAGGCAAAATATTTTTGTGCAGATCTTAGATTAGGTCTTTCCCTGTCCATAATGCTAAATTGAGGAGGTAAAATACAAATTTAATAGGAAACCGAAGAGAAATGTACAGTGATCACCCATTTTCGGCCCACAAACTTTTTCATGGAAATCACAGTCAGATTTGTCGAGTCCATGCATGCTACGATCACGGTATGAATTTGAAGGCAAAATATTTTTGTGCAGAGTTAGATTAGGTCTTTCCCTGTCCATAATGCAAATTCAGGAGGTAAAATATGAATATAAATAGGAAACAGAAGAGAAATGAACAGTGATCACCCATTTTCGGCCCACAAACTTTTTCATGGAAATCACAGTCATATGAGTCGAGTCCATGCATGCTACGAACACGGTATGAATTTGAAGGCAAAATATTTTAGTGCAGAGCTTAGATTAGGTCTTTCCCTGTCCATAATGCTAAATTGAGGAGGTAAAATATAAATATAAATAGGAAACAGAAGAGAAATGTACAGTGATCTCCCATTTTCGGCCCACAATCTTTTTCATGGAAATCCCAGTCATATGAGTCGAGTCCATGCATGCTACGATCACGGTATGAATTTGAAAGCAAAATATTTTTGTGCAGATTTAAGATTAGGTATTTCCCTGTCCATAATGCTAAATGAGGAGGTAAAATAGAAATATAAATAGGAAACAGAAGAGAAATGTACAGTGATCACCCATTTTGTGCCCACAATCTTTTTCTTAGAAATCCCAGTCATATGAGTCGAGTCCATACATGCTACGATCACGGTATGAATTTGAAGGCAAAATATTTTTTTGCAGATCTTAGATTAGGTCTTTCCCTGTCCATAATGCTAAATTGAGAAGGTAAAATAGAAATATAAATAGGAAACAGAAGACAAATGTACAGTGATCACCGATTTTCTGCCCACAATCTTTTTCTTGGAAATCCCAGTCATATGTGTCGAGTCCATGCATGCTACGATCACGGTATGAATTTGAAGTCAAAATATGTTTTTGCAGATCTTAGATAATGTCTTTCCCTGTCCATAATGCTAAATTGAGGAGGTAAAATAGAAATATAAAGAGGAAACAGAAGAGAAATGTACAGTGATCACCCATTTTGTGCCCACAATCTTTTTCATGGAAATCGCAGTCATATGAGTCGAGTCCATGCATGCTACGTTCACGGTATGAATTTGAACGCAAAATATTTTTGTGCAGAGGTTAGAATAGGTCTTTCCGTGTCCGTAATGCTAAATTGAGGAAGTAAAATATAAATATAAATAGGAAACAGAAAAGAAATGTACAGTGATCACCCATTTTCGGTGCACAATCTTTTTCATGGAAATCCCAGTCATATGAGTCGAGTCCATGCATGCTACGATCACGGTATGAATTTGAAGGCAAAATATTTTTGTGCAGATCTTAGATTAGGTCTTTCCCTGTCCATAATGCTAAATTGAGGAGGTAAAATATAAATATAAATAGGAAACAGATGAGAAATGTACAGTGATCACCCATTTTCTGCCCACAATCTTTTTCATGGAAATCCCAGTCATAAGAGTCAAGTCCATACCTGCTACCATCACGGTAAGAATTTGAAGGCAAAATATTTTTTTGCAGATCTTAGATTAGGTCTTTCCCTGTCCATAATGCTAAATTGAGGAAGTAAAATAGAAATATAAATAAGAAACAGAAGAGAAATGTACAGTGATCACCCATCTTCTGCCCACAATCTTTTTCATGGAAATCCCAGTCATATGAGTAGAGTTCATGCATGCTACAATCACGGTATGAATTTGAAGGCAAAATATTTTTGTGCAGAGCTTAGATTAGGTTTTCCCTGTCCATAATGCTAAATTGAGGAGGTAAAATATAAATATAAATAGGAAACAGAAGTGAAGTCTACAGTGATCACCCATTTTCGGCCCACAATATTTTCATGGAAATCCCAGTCATATGAGTCGAGTCCATGCATGCTACGATCACGGTATGAATTTGAAGGCAAAATATTTGTGTGCAGATTTTAGATTAGGTCTTTCCCTGTCCATAATGCTAAATTGAGAAGGTAAAATATAAATATATATAGGAAACCGAAGAGAAATGTACAGTGATCACCTATTTTCGGCCCACAATCTTTTTCATGGAAATCCCAGTCATATGAGTCGAGTCCATGCATGCTACGCTCACGGTATGAATTTGAAGGCAAAATATTTTTGTGCAGAGATTATATTAGGTCTTTCCCTGTCCATAATGCTAAATTGAAGAGTTAAAATATAAATTTAAATAGGAAACAGAAGAGAAATGTACAGTGATCAACCATTTCGGCCCACAATCTTTTTCATGGAAATCCCAGTCATATGAGTCGAGTCCATGCATGCTACGATCCCGGTAAGAATTTGAAGGCAAAATATTTTTGTGCAGATTTTAGATTAGGTCTTTCCCTGTACATAATGCTAAATTGAGGAGGTAAAATATAAATATAAATAGGAAACCGAAGAGAAATGTACAGTGATCACCCATTTTCGGCCCAAAGTCTTTTTCATTGAAATCCCAGTCATATGAGTCGAGTCCATGCATGATACGGTCACGCTATGAATTTGAAGGCAAAATATTTTTGTGCAGAGCATAGATTAGGTCTTTCCCTGTCCATAATGCTAAATTGAGGAGGTAAAATATAAATATAAATAGGAAACAGAAGAGAAATGTACAGTGATCACCCATTTTCGGCCCATAATCTTTTTCATGGAAATCCTGGTCATATGAGTCGTGTCAATGCATGCTACGATCACAGTATGAATTTGAAGGCTAAATATTTTTGTGCAGATTTTAGATTAGGTCTTTCCCTGTCCATAATGCTAAATTGAGGAGGTAAAATAGAAATATAAATAGGAAACAGAAGAGAAATGTACAGTGATCACCCATTTTCGGCCCACATTTTTTTTCATGGAAATCCCAGTCATATGAGTCGAGTCCATGCATGCTACGGTCACGGTATGAATTTGAAGGCTAAATATTTTTGTGCAGATTTTAGATTAGGGCTTTCCCTGTCCATAATGCTAAATTGAGGAGGTAAAATATAAATTTAAATAGGAAACAGAAGAGAAATGTACAGACATCACCCATTTTCGCCCACAATCTTTTTCATGGAAATCCCAGTCATATGAGTCGAGTCCATGCATGCTACGATCACGGTATGAATTTGAAAGCAAAATATTTTTGTGCAGATTTAAGATTAGGTATTTCCCTGTCCATAATGCTAAATGAGGAGGTAAAATAGAAATATAAATAGGAAAAAGAAGAGAAATGTACAGTGATCACCCATTTTCGGCCCACAATCTTTTTCATTGAAATCCCAGTCATATGAGTCGAGTCCATGCATGCTACGATCACGGTATGAATTTGAAAGCAAAATATTTTTGTGCAGATTTAAGATTAGGTATTTCCCTGTCCATAATGCTAAATGAGGAGGTAAAATAGAAATATAAATAGGAAAAAGAAGAGAAATGTACAGTGATCACCCATTTTCGGCCCACAATCTTTTTCATGGAAATCCCAGTCATATGAATCGAATCCATGCATGCTACGATCACGGTATGAATTTGAAAGCAAAATATTTTTGTGCAGATTTTAGATTAGGTCTTTCCCTGTCCATAATGCTAAATTGAGGAGGTAAAATATAAATATAAATAGGAAACAGAAGAGAAATGTACAGTGATCACCCATTTTCGGCCCACAATCTTTTTCATGGAAATCCCAGTCATATGAGTCGAGTCCATGCATGCTACGATCACGGTATGAATTTGAAAGCAAAATATTTTTGTGCAGATTTTAGATTAGGTCTTTCCCTGTCCATAATGCTAAATTGAGGAGGTAAAATATAAATATAAATAGGAAACAGAAGAGAAATGTACAGTGATCACCCATTTTCGGCCCACAATCTTTTTCATGGAAATCCCAGTCATATGAGTCGAGTCCATGCATGCTACGATAACGGTATGAATTTGAAAGCAAAATATTTTTGTGCAGATTTAAGATTAGGTTTTTCCCTGTCCATAATGTTAAATGAGGAGGTAAAATAGAAATATAAATAGGAAAAAGAAGAGAAATGTACAGTGATCACCCATTTTCGGCCCACAAACTTTTTCATGGAAATCCCAGTCATATGAGTCGAGTCCATGTATGCTACGATCACGCTATGAATTTGAAAGCAAAATATTTTTGTGCAGAGCTTAGATTAGGTCTTTCCCTGTCCATAATGCTAAATTGAGCAGGTAATATATAAATATAAATAGGAAAAAGAAGAGAAATGTACAGTGATCACCCATTTTCGGCCGACAATCTTTTTCATGGAAATCCCAGTCATATGAGTCGAGTCCATGCATGCTACGATCACGGTATGAATTTGAAAGCAAAATATATTTGTGCAGATTTTAGATTAGGTCTTTCCCTGTCCATAATGCTAAATTGAGGAGGTAAAATAGAAATATCAATAGGAAAATGAAGAGAAATGTACAGTGATCACCCATTTTCGGCCCACAATCTTTTTCATGGAAATCCCAGTCATATGAGTCGAGTCCATGCATGCTACGATCACGGTATGAATTTGAAGGCAAAATATTTTTGTGCAGAGCTTAGATTAGGTCTTTCCCTGTCCATAATGCTAAATTGAGGAGGTAAAATATAAATATAAATAGGAAACAGAAGAGAAATGTACAGTGATCACCCATTTTCGGCCCACAATCTTTTTCATGGAAATCCCAGTCATATGAGTCGAGTCCATGCATGCTACGATCACGGTATGAATTTGAAGGCAAAATATTTTTGTGCAGATTTTAGATTAGGTCTTTCCCTGTCCATAATGCTAAATTGAGGAGGTAAAATAGAAATATAAGTAGGAAACAGAAGAGAAATGTACAGTGATCACCCATTTTCGGCCCACAATCTTTTTCATGGAAATCCCAGTCATATGAGTCGAGTCCATGCATGCTACGATCACGGTATGAATTTGAAGGCAAAATATTTTTGTGCAGAGCTTAGATTAGGTCTTTCCCTGTCCATAATGCTAAATTGAGCAGGTAATATATAAATATAAATAGGAAAAAGAAGAGAAATGTACAGTGATCACCCATTTTCGGCCGACAATCTTTTTCATGGAAATCCCAGTCATATGAGTCGAGTCCATGCATGCTACGATCACGGTATGAATTTGAAAGCAAAATATTTTTGCGCAGATTTTAGATTAGGTCTTTCCCTGTCCATAATGCTAAATTGAGGAGGTAAAATAGAAATATCAATAGGAAAATGAAGAGAAATGTACAGTGATCACCCATTTTCGGCCCACAATCTTTTTCATGGAAATCCCAGTCATATGAGTCGAGTCCATGCATGCTACGATCACGGTATGAATTTGAAGGCAAAATATTTTTGTGCAGAGCTTAGATTAGGTCTTTCCCTGTCCATAATGCTAAATTTAGCAGGTAATATATAAATATAAATAGGAAAAAGAAGAGAAATGTACAGTGATCACCCATTTTCGGCCGACAATCTTTTTCATGGAAATCCCAGTCATATGAGTCGAGTCCATGCATGCTACGATCACGGTATGAATTTGAAAGCAAAATATTTTTGTGCAGATTTTAGATTAGGTCTTTCCCTGTCCATAATGCTAAATTGAGGAGGTAAAATAGAAATATCAATAGGAAAATGAAGAGAAATGTACAGTGATCACCCATTTTCGGCCCACAATCTTTTTCATGGAAATCCCAGTCATATGAGTCGAGTCCATGCATGCTACGATCACGGTATGAATTTGAAGGCAAAATATTTTTGTGCACAGCTTAGATTAGGTCTTTCCCTGTCCATAATGCTAAATTGAGGAGGTAAAATATAAATATCAATAGGAAAATGAAGAGAAATGTACAGTGATCACCCATTTTCGGCCGACAATCTTTTTCATGGAAATCCCAGTCATATGAGTCGAGTCCATGCATGCTACGATCACGGTATGAATTTGAAAGCAAAATATTTTTGTGCAGATTTTAGATTAGGTCTTTCCCTGTCCATAATGCTAAATTGAGGAGGTAAAATAGAAATATCAATAGGAAAATGAAGAGAAATGTACAGTGATCACCCATTTTCGGCCCACAATCTTTTTCATGGAAATCCCAGTCATATGAGTCGAGTCCATGCATGCTACGATCACGGTATGAATTTGAAGGCAAAATATTTTTGTGCAGAGCTTAGATTAGGTCTTTCCCTGTCCATAATGCTAAATTGAGCAGGTAATATATAAATATAAATAGGAAAAAGAAGAGAAACGTACAGTGATCACCCATTTTCGGCCGACAATCTTTTTCATGGAAATCCCAGTTATATGAGTCGAGTCCATGCATGCTACGATCACGGTATGAATTTGAAAGCAAAATATTTTTGTGCAGATTTTAGATTAGGTCTTTCCCTGTCCATAATGCTAAATTGAGGAGGTAAAATAGAAATATCAATAGGAAAATGAAGAGAAATGTACAGTGATCACCCATTTTCGGCCCACAATCTTTTTCATGGAAATCCCAGTCATATGAGTCGAGTCCATGTATGCTACGATCACGGTATGAATTTGAAGGCAAAATATTTTTGTGCAGAGCTTAGATTAGGTCTTTCCCTGTCCATAATGCTAAATTGAGGAGGTAAAATATAAATATAAATAGGAAACAGAAGAGAAATGTACAGTGATCACCCATTTTCGGCCCACAATCTTTTTCATGGAAATCCCAGTCATATGAGTCGAGTCCATGCATCCTACGATCACGGTATGAATTTGAAAGCAAAATATTTTTGTGCAGATTTTAGATTAGGTCTTTCCCTGTCCATAATGCTAAATTGAGGAGGTAAAATATAAATATAAATAGGAAACAGAAGAGAAATGTACAGTGATCACCCATTTTCGGCCCACAATCTTTTTCATGGAAATCCCAGTCATATGAGTCGAGTCCATGCATGCTACGATCACGGTATGAATTTGAAAGCAAAATATTTTTGTGCAGATTTTAGATTAGGTCTTTCCCTGTCCATAATGCTAAATTGAGGAGGTAAAATAGAAATATCAATAGGAAAATGAAGAGAAATGTACAGTGATCACCCATTTTCGGCCCACAATCTTTTTCATGGAAATCCCAGTCATATGAGTCGAGTCCATGCATGCTACGATCACGGTATGAATTTGAAGGCAAAATATTTTTGTGCAGAGCTTAGATTAGGTCTTTCCCTGTCCATAATGCTAAATTGAGGAGGTAAAATATAAATATAAATAGGAAACAGAAGAGAAATGTACAGTGATCACCCATTTTCGGCCCACAATCTTTTTCATGGAAATCCCAGTCATATGAGTCGAGTCCATGCATGCTACGATCACGGTATGAATTTGAAAGCAAAATATTTTTGTGCAGATTTTAGATTAGGTCTTTCCCTGTCCATAATGCTAAATTGAGGAGGTAAAATATAAATATAAATAGGAAACAGAAGAGAAATGTACAGTGATCACCCATTTTCGGCCCACAATCTTTTTCATGGAAATCCCAGTCATATGAGTCGAGTCCATGCATGCTACGATCACGGTATGAATTTGAAGGCAAAATATTTTTGTGCAGATTTTAGATTAGGTCTTTCCCTGTCCATAATGCTAAATTGAGGAGGTAAAATAGAAATATAAGTAGGAAACAGAAGAGAAATGTACAGTGATCACCCATTTTCGGCCCACAATCTTTTTCATGGAAATCCCAGTCATATGAGTCGAGTCCATGCATGCTACGATCACGGTATGAATTTGAAAGCAAAATATTTTTGTGCAGATTTTAGATTAGGTCTTTCCCTGTCCATAATGCTAAATTGAGGAGGTAAAATAGAAATATAAATAGGAAACAGAAGAGAAATGTACAGTGATCACCCATTTTCGGCCCACAATCTTTTTCATGGATATCCCAGTCATATGAGTCGAGTCCATGCATGCTACGATCACGGTATGAATTTGAAGGCAAAATATTTTTGTGCAGATTTTAGATTAGGTCTTTCCCTGTCCATAATGCTAAATTGAGGAGGTAAAATAGAAATATAAGTAGGAAACAGAAGAGAAATGTACAGTGATCACCCATTTTCGGCCCACAATCTTTTTCATGGAAATCCCAGTCATATGAGTCGAGTCCATGCATGCTACGATCACGGTATGAATTTGAAAGCAAAATATTTTTGTGCAGATTTTAGATTAGGTCTTTCCCTGTCCATAATGCTAAATTGAGGAGGTAAAATAGAAATATCAATAGGAAAATGAAGAGAAATGTACAGTGATCACCCATTTTCGGCCCACAATCTTTTTCATGGAAATCCCAGTCATATGAGTCGAGTCCATGCATGCTACGATCACGGTATGAATTTGAAGGCAAAATATTTTTGTGCAGAGCTTAGATTAGGTCTTTCCCTGTCCATAATGCTAAATTTAGCAGGTAATATATAAATATAAATAGGAAAAAGAAGAGAAATGTACAGTGATCACCCATTTTCGGCCGACAATCTTTTTCATGGAAATCCCAGTCATATGAGTCGAGTCCATGCATGCTACGATCACGGTATGAATTTGAAAGCAAAATATTTTTGTGCAGATTTTAGATTAGGTCTTTCCCTGTCCATAATGCTAAATTGAGGAGGTAAAATAGAAATATCAATAGGAAAATGAAGAGAAATGTACAGTGATCACCCATTTTCGGCCCACAATCTTTTTCATGGAAATCCCAGTCATATGAGTCGAGTCCATGCATGCTACGATCACGGTATGAATTTGAAGGCAAAATATTTTTGTGCAGAGCTTAGATTAGGTCTTTCCCTGTCCATAATGCTAAATTGAGGAGGTAAAATATAAATATAAATAGGAAACAGAAGAGAAATGTACAGTGATCACCCATTTTCGGCCGACAATCTTTTTCATGGAAATCCCAGTCATATGAGTCGAGTCCATGCATGCTACGATCACGGTATGAATTTGAAAGCAAAATATTTTTGTGCAGATTTTAGATTAGGTCTTTCCCTGTCCATAATGCTAAATTGAGGAGGTAAAATAGAAATATCAATAGGAAAATGAAGAGAAATGTACAGTGATCACCCATTTTCGGCCCACAATCTTTTTCATGGAAATCCCAGTCATATGAGTCGAGTCCATGCATGCTACGATCACGGTATGAATTTGAAGGCAAAATATTTTTGTGCAGAGCTTAGATTAGGTCTTTCCCTGTCCATAATGCTAAATTGAGCAGGTAATATATAAATATAAATAGGAAAAAGAAGAGAAATGTACAGTGATCACCCATTTTCGGCCGACAATCTTTTTCATGGAAATCCCAGTCATATGAGTCGAGTCCATGCATGCTACGATCACGGTATGAATTTGAAAGCAAAATATTTTTGTGCAGATTTTAGATTAGGTCTTTCCCTGTCCATAATGCTAAATTGAGGAGGTAAAATAGAAATATCAATAGGAAAATGAAGAGAAATGTACAGTGATCACCCATTTTCGGCCCACAATCTTTTTCATGGAAATCCCAGTCATATGAGTCGAGTCCATGCATGCTACGATCACGGTATGAATTTGAAGGCAAAATATTTTTGTGCAGAGCTTAGATTAGGTCTTTCCCTGTCCATAATGCTAAATTGAGGAGGTAAAATATAAATATAAATAGGAAACAGAAGAGAAATGTACAGTGATCACCCATTTTCGGCCCACAATCTTTTTCATGGAAATCCCAGTCATATGAGTCGAGTCCATGCATCCTACGATCACGGTATGAATTTGAAAGCAAAATATTTTTGTGCAGATTTTAGATTAGGTCTTTCCCTGTCCATAATGCTAAATTGAGGAGGTAAAATATAAATATAAATAGGAAACAGAAGAGAAATGTACAGTGATCACCCATTTTCGGCCCAAAATCTTTTTCATGGAAATCCCAGTCATATGAGTCGAGTCCATGCATGCTACGATCACGGTATGAATTTGAAAGCAAAATATTTTTGTGCAGATTTTAGATTAGGTCTTTCCCTGTCCATAATGCTAAATTGAGGAGGTAAAATAGAAATATAAATAGGAAACAGAAGAGAAATGTACAGTGATCACCCATTTTCGGCCCACAATCTTTTTTATTGAAATCCCAGGCATATGAGTCGAGTCCATGCATGCTACGATCACGGTATGAATTTGAAGGCAAAATATTTTTGTGCAGATTTTAGATTAGGTCTTTCCCTGTCCATAATGCTAAATTGAGGAGGTAAAATAGAAATATAAATAGGAAAAAGGAGAGAAATGTACAGTGATCACCCATTTTCGGCCCACAATCTTTTCAATGGAAATCCCAGTCATATGAGTCGAGTCCATGCATGCTACGATCACGGTATGAATTTGAAAGCAAAATATTTTTGTGCAGATTTTAGATTAGGTCTTTCCCTGTCCATAATGCTAAATTGAGGAGGTAAAATAGAAATATCAATAGGAAAATGAAGAGAAATGTACAGTGATCACCCATTTTCGGCCCACAATCTTTTTCATGGAAATCCCAGTCATATGAGTCGAGTCCATGCATGCTACGATCACGGTATGAATTTGAAGGCAAAATATTTTTGTGCAGAGCTTAGATTAGGTCTTTCCCTGTCCATAATGCTAAATTGAGGAGGTAAAATATAAATATAAATAGGAAACAGAAGAGAAATGTACAGTGATCACCCATTTTCGGCCGACAATCTTTTTCATGGAAATCCCAGTCATATGAGTCGAGTCCATGCATGCTACGATCACGGTATGAATTTGAAAGCAAAATATTTTTGTGCAGATTTTAGATTAGGTCTTTCCCTGTCCATAATGCTAAATTGAGGAGGTAAAATAGAAATATCAATAGGAAAATGAAGAGAAATGTACAGTGATCACCCATTTTCGGCCCACAATCTTTTTCATGGAAATCCCAGTCATATGAGTCGAGTCCATGCATGCTACGATCACGGTATGAATTTGAAGGCAAAATATTTTTGTGCAGAGCTTAGATTAGGTCTTTCCCTGTCCATAATGCTAAATTGAGCAGGTAATATATAAATATAAATAGGAAAAAGAAGAGAAATGTACAGTGATCACCCATTTTCGGCCGACAATCTTTTTCATGGAAATCCCAGTCATATGAGTCGAGTCCATGCATGCTACGATCACGGTATGAATTTGAAAGCAAAATATTTTTGTGCAGATTTTAGATTAGGTCTTTCCCTGTCCATAATGCTAAATTGAGGAGGTAAAATAGAAATATCAATAGGAAAATGAAGAGAAATGTACAGTGATCACCCATTTTCGGCCCACAATCTTTTTCATGGAAATCCCAGTCATATGAGTCGAGTCCATGCATGCTACGATCACGGTATGAATTTGAAGGCAAAATATTTTTGTGCAGAGCTTAGATTAGGTCTTTCCCTGTCCATAATGCTAAATTGAGGAGGTAAAATATAAATATAAATAGGAAACAGAAGAGAAATGTACAGTGATCACCCATTTTCGGCCCACAATCTTTTTCATGGAAATCCCAGTCATATGAGTCGAGTCCATGCATCCTACGATCACGGTATGAATTTGAAAGCAAAATATTTTTGTGCAGATTTTAGATTAGGTCTTTCCCTGTCCATAATGCTAAATTGAGGAGGTAAAATATAAATATAAATAGGAAACAGAAGAGAAATGTACAGTGATCACCCATTTTCGGCCCACAATCTTTTTCATGGAAATCCCAGTCATATGAGTCGAGTCCATGCATGCTACGATCACGGTATGAATTTGAAAGCAAAATATTTTTGTGCAGATTTTAGATTAGGTCTTTCCCTGTCCATAATGCTAAATTGAGGAGGTAAAATAGAAATATAAATAGGAAACAGAAGAGAAATGTACAGTGATCACCCATTTTCGGCCCACAATCTTTTTTATTGAAATCCCAGGCATATGAGTCGAGTCCATGCATGCTACGATCACGGTATGAATTTGAAGGCAAAATATTTTTGTGCAGATTTTAGATTAGGTCTTTCCCTGTCCATAATGCTAAATTGAGGAGGTAAAATAGAAATATAAATAGGAAAAAGGAGAGAAATGTACAGTGATCACCCATTTTCGGCCCACAATCTTTTCAATGGAAATCCCAGTCATATGAGTCGAGTCCATGCATGCTACGATCACGGTATGAATTTGAAAGCAAAATATTCTTGTGCAGATTTTAGATTAGGTCTTTCCCTGTCCATAATGCTAAATTGAGGAGGTAAAATAGAAATATAAATAGGAAACAGCAGAGAAATATACAGTGATCACCCATTTTCGGCCCACAATCTTTTTCATGGAAATCCCAGGCATATGAGTCGAGTCCATGCATGCTACGATCACAGTATGAATATGAAGCAAAATATTTTTTTGCAGATTTTAGATTAGGTCTTTCCCTGTCCATAATGCTAAATTGAGGAGGTAAAATAGAAATATAAATAGGAAACAGAAGAGAAATGTACAGTGATCACCCATTTTCGGCCCACAATCTTTTTCATGGAAATTCCAGTCATATGAGTCGAGTCCATGCATGCTACGATCATGGTATGAATTTGCAGGCAAAATATTTTTGTGCAGATCTTAGATTTGGTCTTTCCCTGGCCATAATGCTAAACTAAGGAGGTAAAATATAAATATGAATAGGAAACAGAAGAGAAATGTACAGTGATCACCCATTTTCGGCACACAATCTTTTTCATGGAAATCCCAGGCATATGAGTCGAGTCCATGCATGCTACGATCACGGTATGAATTTGAAAGCAAAATATTTTTGTGCAGATTTTAGATTAGGTCTTTCCCTGTCCATAATGCGAAATTCAGGAGTTAAAATATAAATATAAATAGGAAACAGAAGAGAAATGTACAGTGATCACCCATTGTCGGTCGACAATCTTTTTCATGGAAATCATAGGCATATGAGTCGAGTCCATGCATGCTACGATCACGGTATGAATTTGAAAGCAAAATATTTTGTGCAGATTTTAGATTAGGTCTTTCCCTGTCCATAATGCTAAATTGAGGAGGTAAAATAGAAATATAAATAGGAAACAGAAGAGAAATGTACAGTGATCACCCATTGTCGGCCCACAATCTTTTTCATGGAAATCCCAGTCATATGAGTCGAGTCCATGCATGCTACGATCACGGTATGAATTTGAAAGCAAAATATTTCTGTGCAGATTTTAGATTAGGTCTTACCCAGTCCATAATGCTAAATTTAGGAGTTAAAAAAGAAATATAAATAGGAAAAAGAAGAGAAATGTACAGTGGTCACCCATTTTCGGGCCACAATCTTTTTCATGGAAATCCCAGTCATATGAGTCGAGTCCAGGCATCCTACGATCCCGGTATGAATTTGAAAGCAAAATATTTTTGTGCAGATTTTAGATTAGGTCTTTCCCTGTCCATAATGCTAAATTGAGGAGGTAAAATAGAAATATAAATAGGAAACAGAAGAGAAATGTACAGTGATCACCCATTTTCGGCCCACAATCTTTTTCATGGAAATCCCAGTCATATGAGTCGATTCCATGCATGCTACGATCACGGTATGAATTTGAAAGCAAAATATTCTTGTGCAGATTTTAGATTAGGTCTTTCCCTGTCCATAATGCTAAATTGAGGAGGTAAAATAGAAATATAAGTAGGAAACAGAAGTGAAATGTACAGTGATCACCCATTTTCGGCCCACAATCATTTCATGGAAATCCCAGTCATATGAGTCGAGTCCATTCATGCTAAGATCACGGTATGAATTTGAAGGCAAAATATTTTTGTGCAGATTTTAGATTAGGTCTTTCCCTGTCCATAATGCTAAATTGAGGAGGTAAAATAGAAATATAAATAGGAAACAGAGGAGAAATGTACAGTGATCACCCATTTTCTGCTGACAATCTTTTTCATGGAAATTCCAGTCATATGAGTCGAGTCCATGCATGCTACGATCATGGTATGAATTTGAAGGCAAAATATTTTTGGGCATATCTTAGATTTGGTCTTTCCCTGGCCATAATGCTAAACTGAGGAGGTAAAATATAAATATAAATAGGAAACAGAAGAGAAATGTACAGTGATCACCCATTTTCGGCACACAATCTTTTTCATGGAAATCCCAGGCATATGAGTCGAGTCCATGCATGCTACGATCACGGTATGAATTTGAAAGCAAAATATTTTTGTGCAGATTTTAGATTAGGTCTTTCCCTGTCCATAATGCGAAATTGAGGAGGTAAAATATAAATATAAATAGGAAAAAGAAGAGAAATGTACAGTGATCACCCATTTTCGGCCCAAAACCTTTTCATGGGAATCCCATTCATATGAGTCGAGTCCATGCATGCTACGATCACGGTATGAATTTGAAGCAAAATATTTTTGTGCAGATTTTGATTAGGTCTTTCCCTGTCCATAATGCTAAATTGAGGAGGTAAAATATAAATATAAATAGGAAACAGAAGAGAAATGTACAGTGATCACCCATTTTCGGCCCACAATCTTTTTCATGGAAATCCCAGTCATATGAGTCGAGTCCATGCATGCTACGATCACGGTATGAATTTGAAAGCAATATATTTTTGTGCAGATTTTAGATTAGGTATTTCCCTGTCCATAATGCTAAATGAGGAGGTAAAATAGAAATATAAATAGGAAAAAGAAGAGAAATGTACAGTGATCACCCATTTTCGGCCCACAATCTTTTTCATGGAAATCCCAGTCATATGAGTCGAGTCCATGCATGCTACGATCACGGTATGAATTTGAAGGCAAAATATTTTTGTGCAGATTTTAGATTAGGTCTTTCCCTGTCCATAATGCTAAATTGAGGAGATAAAATAGAAATATAAATAGGAAAAAGAAGAGAAATGTACAGTGATCAACCATTTTGGGCCGACAATCTTTTTCATGGAAATCCCAGTCATATGAGTTGAGTCCATGCATGCTACGATCACGGCATGAATTTGAAAGCAAAATATTTTGTGCAGATTTTAGATTAGGTCTTTCCCTGTCCATAATGCTAAATTGAGGAGGTAAAATAGAAATATAAATAGGAAACAGAAGAGAAATGTACAGTGATCACCCATTTTCGGCCCACAATCTTTTTCATGGAAATCCCAGTCATATGAGTCGAGTCCATGCATGCTACGATCACGGTATGAATTTGAAAGCAAAATATTCTTGTGCAGATTTTAGATTAGGTCTTTCCCTGTCCATAATGCTAAATTGAGGAGGTAAAATAGAAATATAAATAGGAAAAAGAAGAGAAATGTACAGTGATCACCCATTTTCGGCCCACAATCTTTTTCATGGAAATCCCAGTCATATGAGTCGAGTCCATGCATGCTACGATCACGGTATGAATTTGAAGGCAAAATATTTTTGTGCAGATTTTAGATTAGGTATTTCTTTGTCCATAATGCTAAATTGAGGAAGTAAAATAGAAATATGAATAGGAAATGGAACAGAAATGTACAGTGATCACCCATTTTCTGCTGACAAACTTTCTCATGGAAATCCCAGTCATATGAGTCGTGTCCATGCATGCTACGATCACGGTATGAATTTGAAGGCAAAATATTTTTGTGCAGAGCTTAGATTAGGTTTTCCCTGTCCATAATGCTAAATTGAGGAGGTAAAATAGAATTATAAGTAGGAAACAGAAGTGAAATGTACAGTGATCACCCATTTTCGGCCCACAATCATTTCATGGAAATCCCAGTCATATGAGTCGAGTCCATGCATGCTACGATCACGGTATGAATTTGAAGGCAAAATATTTTTGTGCAGAGCTTAGATTAGGTCTTTCCCTGTCCATAATGCTAAACTGAGGAGGTAAAATATAAATATAAATAGGAAACAGAAGAGAAATGTACAGTGATCACCCATTTTCGGCCCACAATATTTTTCATGGAAATCCCAGTCATATGAGTCGAGTCCATGCATGCTACGATCACGGTATGAATTTGAAAGCAAAATATTTTGTGCAGATTTTAGATTAGGTCTTTCCCTGTCCATAATGCTAAATTTAGGAGTTAAAAAAGAAATATAAATAGGAAAAAGAAGAGAAATGTACAGTGATCACCCATTTTCGGGCCACAATCTTTTTCATGGAAATCCCAGTCATATGAGTCGAGTCCAGGCATCCTACGATCCCGGTATGAATTTGAAAGCAAAATATTTTTGTGCAGATTTTAGATTAGGTCTTTCCCTGTCCATAATGCTAAATTGAGGAGGTAAAATAGAAATATAAATAGGAAAAAGAAGAGAAATGTACAGTGATCACCCATTTTCGGCCCACAATCTTTTTCATGGAAATCCCAGTCATATGAGTCGAGTCCATGCATGCTACTATCACGGTATGAATTTGAAAGCAATATATTATTGTGCAGATTTTAGATTAGGTATTTCCCTGTCCATAATGCTAAATGAGGAGGTAAAATAGAAATATAAATAGGAAAAAGAAGAGAAATGTACAGTGATCACCCATTTTCGGCCCACAATCTTTTTCATGGAAATCCCAGTCATATGAGTCGAGTCCATGCATGCTACGATCACGGTATGAATTTGAAGGCAAAATATTTTTGTGCAGATTTTAGATTAGGTCTTTCCCTGTCCATAATGCTAAATTGAGGAGATAAAATAGAAATATAAATAGGAAAAAGAAGAGAAATGTACAGTGATCAACCATTTTGGGCCGACAATCTTTTTCATGGAAATCCCAGTCATATGAGTTGAGTCCATGCATGCTACGATCACGGCATGAATTTGAAAGCAAAATATTTTGTGCAGATTTTAGATTAGGTCTCTCCCTGTCCATAATGCTAAATTGAGGAGGTAAAATAGAAATATAAATAGGAAACAGAAGAGAAATGTACAGTGATCACCCATTTTCGGCCCACAATCTTTTTCATGGAAATCCCAGTCATATGAGTCGAGTCCATGCATGCTACGATCACGGTATGAATTTGAAAGCAAAATATTCTTGTGCAGATTTTAGATTAGGTCTTCCCTGTCCATAATGCTAAATTGAGGAGGTAAAATAGAAATATAAATAGGAAAAAGAAGAGAAATGTACAGTGATCACCCATTTTCGGCCCACAATCTTTTTCATGGAAATCCCAGTCACATGAGTCGAGTCCATGCATGCTACGATCACGGTATGAATTTGAAGGCAAAATATTTTTGTGCAGATTTTAGATTAGGTATTTCCCTGTCCATAATGCTAAATTGAGGAAGTAAAATAGAAATATGAATAGGAAATGGAACAGAAATGTACAGTGATCACCCATTTTCTGCTGACAAACTTTCTCATGGAAATCCCAGTCATATGAGTCGTGTCCATGCATGCTACGATCACGGTATGAATTTGAAGGCAAAATATTTTTGTGCAGAGCTTAGATTAGGTTTTCCCTGTCCATAATGCTAAATTGAGGAGGTAAAATAGAATTATAAGTAGGAAACAGAAGTGAAATGTACAGTGATCACCCATTTTCGGCCCACAATCATTTCATGGAAATCCCAGTCATATGAGTCGAGTCCATGCATGCTACGATCACGGTATGAATTTGAAGGCAAAATATTTTTGTGCAGAGCTTAGATTAGGTCTTTCCCTGTCCATAATGCTAAACTGAGGAGGTAAAATATAAATATAAATAGGAAACAGAAGAGAAATGTACAGTGATCACCCATTTTCGGCCCACAATATTTTTCATGGAAATCCCAGTCATATGAGTCGAGTCCATGCATGCTACGATCACGGTATGAATTTGAAAGCAAAATATTTTGTGCAGATTTTAGATTAGGTCTTTCCCTGTCCATAATGCTAAATTTAGGAGTTAAAAAAGAAATATAAATAGGAAAAAGAAGAGAAATGTACAGTGGTCACCCATTTTCGGGCCACAATCTTTTTCATGGAAATCCCAGTCATATGAGTCGAGTCCAGGCATCCTACGATCCCAGTATGAATTTGAAAGCAAAATATTTTTGTGCAGATTTTAGATTAGGTCTTTCCCTGTCCATAATGCTAAATTGAGGAGGTAAAATAGAAATATAAATAGGAAACAGAAGAGAAATGTACAGTGATCACCCATTTTCGGCCCACAATCTTTTTCATGGAAATCCCAGTCATATGAGTCGAGTCCATGCATGCTACGATCACGGTATGAATTTGAAAGCAAAATATTCTTGTGCAGATTTTAGATTAGGTCTTTCCCTGTCCATAATTCTAAATTGAGGAGGTAAAATAGAAATATAAATAGGAAAAAGAAGAGAAATGTACAGTGATCACCCATTTTCGGCCCACAATCTTTTTCATGGAAATCCCAGTCATATGAGGCGAGTCCATGCATGCTACGATCACGGTATGAATTTGAAAGCAAAATATTTTTGTGCAGATTTTAGATTAGGTCTTTCCCTGTCCATAATGCTAAATTGAGGAGGTAAAATATAAATATAAATAGGAAACAGAAGAGAAATGTACAGTGATCACCCATTTTCGGCCCACAATCTTTTTCATGGAAATCCCAGTCATATGAGTCGAGTGCATGCATGCTACGATTACGGTATGAATTTGAAAGCAAAATATTTTTGTGCAGATTTTAGATTAGGGCTTTCCCTGTCCATAATGCTAAATTGAGGAGGTAAAATATAAATATAAATAGGAAACAGAAGAGAAATGTACAGTGGTCACCCATTTTCGGCCCACAATCTTTTTCATGGAAATACCAGTCATATGAGTCGAGTCCATGCATGAATTTGAAGGCAAAATATTTTTGTGCAGATCTTAGATTTGATCTTTCCCTGGCCATAATGCTAAACTGAGGAGGTAAAATATAAATATAAATAGGAAACAGAAGAGAAATGTACAGTGATCAATCATTTTCGGCCCACAATCTTTTTCATGGAAATCCCAGGCATATGAGTCGAGTCCATGCATGCTACGATCACGGTATGAATTTGAAAGCAAAATATTTTTGTGCAGATTTTAGATTAGGTCTTTCCCTGTCCATAATGCTAAATTGAGGAGTTAAAATAGAAATATAAATAGGAAAAAGAAGAGAAATGTACAGTGATCACCCATTGTCGGTCGACAATCTTTTTCATGGAAATCCCAGTCATATGAGTCGAGTCCATGCATGCTACGATCACGGTATGAATTTGAAAGCAAAATATTTTGTGCAGATTTTAGATTAGGTCTTTCCCTGTCCATAATGCTAAATTTAGGAGTTAAAAAAGAAATATAAATAGGAAAAAGAAGAGAAATGTACAGTGGTCACCCATTTTCGGGCCACAATCTTTTTCATGGAAATCCCAGTCATATGAATCGAGTCCAGGCATCCTACGATCCCGGTATAAATTTGAAAGCAAAATATTTTTGTGCAGATTTTAGATTAGGTCTTTCCCTGTCCATAATGCTAAATTGAGGAGGTAAAATAGAAATATAAATAGGAAACAGAAGAGAAATGTACAGTGATCACCCATTTTCGGCCCACAATCTTTTTCATGGAAATCCCAGTCATATGAGTCGAGTCCATGCATGCTACGATCACGGTATGAATTTGAAGCAAAATATTTTTGTGCAGATTTTGATTAGGTCTTTCCCTGTCCATAATGCTAAATTGAGGAGGTAAAATATAAATATAAATAGGAAACAGAAGAGAAATGTACAGTGATCACCCATTTTCGGCCCACAATCTTTTTCATGGAAATCCCAGTCATATGAGTCGAGTCCATGCATGCTACGATCACGGTATGAATTTGAAAGCAAAATATTTTTGTGCAGATTTTACATTAGGTCTTTCCCTGTCCATAATGCTAAATTGACGAGGTAAAATAGAAATATAAATAGGAAAAAGAAGAGAAATGTACAGTGATCACCCATTTTCGGTCGACAATCTTTTTCATGGAAATCCCAGTTATATGAGTCGAGTCCATGCATGCTACGATCACGGTATGAATTTGAAAGACAAATATTTTGTGCAGATTTTAGATTAGGTCTTTCCCTGTCCATAATGCTAAATTGAGGAGGTAAAATAGAAATATAAATAGGAAACAGAAGAGAAATGTACAGTGATCACCCATTTTCGGCCCACAATCTTTTTCATGGAAATCCCAGTCATATGAATCGAGTCCAGGCATCCTACGATCCCGGTATAAATTTGAAAGCAAAATATTTTTGTGCAGATTTTAGATTAGGTCTTTCCCTGTCCATAATGCTAAATTGAGGAGGTAAAATAGAAATATAAATAGGAAACAGAAGAGAAATGTACAGTGATCACCCATTTTCGGCCCACAATCTTTTTCATGGAAATCCCAGTCATATGAGTCGAGTCCATGCATGCTACGATCACGGTATGAATTTGAAAGCAAAATATTTTTGTGCAGATTTTAGATTAGGTCTTTCCCTGTCCATAATGCTAAATTGACGAGGTAAAATAGAAATATAAATAGGAAAAAGAAGAGAAATGTACAGTGATCACCCATTTTCGGTCGACAATCTTTTTCATGGAAATCCCAGTTATATGAGTCGAGTCCATGCATGCTACGATCACGGTATGAATTTGAAAGCAAAACATTTTTGTGCAGTTTTTAGATTAGGTATTTCCCTGTCCATAATGCTAAATGAGGAGGTAAAATAGAAATATAAATAGGAAAAAGAAGAGAAATGTACAGTGATCACCCATTTTCGGCCCACAATCTTTTTCATGGAAATCCCAGTCATATGAGTCGAGTCCATGCATGCTACGATCACGGTATGAATTTGAAGGCAAAATATTTTTGTGCAGATTTTAGATTAGGTCTTTCCCTGTCCATAATGCTAAATTGAGGAGATAAAATAGAAATATAAATAGGAAAAAGAAGAGAAATGTACAGTGATCACCCATTTTGGGCCTACAATCTTTTTCATGGAAATCCCAGTCATATGAGTTGAGTCCATGCATGCTACGATCACGGTATGAATTTGAAGCAAAATATTTTTGTGCAGATTTTGATTAGGTCTTTCCCTGTCCATAATGCTAAATTGAGGAGGTAAAATATAAATATAAATAGGAAACAGAAGAGAAATGTACAGTGATCACCCATTTTCGGCCCACAATCTTTTTCATGGAAATCCCAGTCATATGAGTCGAGTCCATGCATGCTACTATCACGGTATGAATTTGAAAGCAATATATTTTTGTGCAGATTTTAGATTAGGTATTTCCCTGTCCATAATGCTAAATGAGGAGGTAAAATAGAAATATAAATAGGAAAAAGAAGAGAAATGTACAGTGATCACCCATTTTCGGCCCACAATCTTTTTCATGGAAATCCCAGTCATATGAGTCGAGTCCATGCATGCTACGATCACGGTATGAATTTGAAGGCAAAATATTTTTGTGCAGATTTTAGATTAGGTCTTTCCCTGTCCATAATGCTAAATTGAGAAGATAAAATAGAAATATAAATAGGAAAAAGAAGAGAAATGTACAGTGATCAACCATTTTGGGCCGACAATCTTTTTCATGGAAATCCCAGTCATATGAGTTGAGTCCATGCATGCTACGATCACGGCATGAATTTGAAAGCAAAATATTTTGTGCAGATTTTAGATTAGGTCTCTCCCTGTCCATAATGCTAAATTGAGGAGGTAAAATAGAAATATAAATAGGAAACAGAAGAGAAATGTACAGTGATCACCCATTTTCGGCCCACAATCTTTTTCATGGAAATCCCAGTCATATGAGTCGAGTCCATGCATGCTACGATCACGGTATGAATTTGAAAGCAAAATATTCTTGTGCAGATTTTAGATTAGGTCTTCCCTGTCCATAATGCTAAATTGAGGAGGTAAAATAGAAATATAAATAGGAAAAAGAAGAGAAATGTACAGTGATCACCCATTTTCGGCCCACAATCTTTTTCATGGAAATCCCAGTCATATGAGTCGAGTCCATGCATGCTACGATCACGGTATGAATTTGAAGGCAAAATATTTTTGTGCAGATTTTAGATTAGGTATTTCCCTGTCCATAATGCTAAATTGAGGAAGTAAAATAGAAATATGAATAGGAAATGGAACAGAAATGTACAGTGATCACCCATTTTCTGCTGACAAACTTTCTCATGGAAATCCCAGTCATATGAGTCGTGTCCATGCATGCTACGATCACGGTATGAATTTGAAGGCAAAATATTTTTGTGCAGAGCTTAGATTAGGTTTTCCCTGTCCATAATGCTAAATTGAGGAGGTAAAATAGAATTATAAGTAGGAAACAGAAGTGAAATGTACAGTGATCACCCATTTTCGGCCCACAATCATTTCATGGAAATCCCAGTCATATGAGTCGAGTCCATGCATGCTACGATCACGGTATGAATTTGAAGGCAAAATATTTTTGTGCAGAGCTTAGATTAGGTCTTTCCCTGTCCATAATGCTAAACTGAGGAGGTAAAATATAAATATAAATAGGAAACAGAAGAGAAATGTACAGTGATCACCCATTTTCGGCCCACAATATTTTTCATGGAAATCCCAGTCATATGAGTCGAGTCCATGCATGCTACGATCACGGTATGAATTTGAAAGCAAAATATTTTGTGCAGATTTTAGATTAGGTCTTTCCCTGTCCATAATGCTAAATTTAGGAGTTTAAAAAAGAAATATAAATAGGAAAAAGAAGAGAAATGTACAGTGGTCACCCATTTTCGGGCCACAATCTTTTTCATGGAAATCCCAGTCATATGAGTCGAGTCCAGGCATCCTACGATCCCAGTATGAATTTGAAAGCAAAATATTTTTGTGCAGATTTTAGATTAGGTCTTTCCCTGTCCATAATGCTAAATTGAGGAGGTAAAATAGAAATATAAATAGGAAACAGAAGAGAAATGTACAGTGATCACCCATTTTCGGCCCACAATCTTTTTCATGGAAATCCCAGTCATATGAGTCGAGTCCATGCATGCTACGATCACGGTATGAATTTGAAAGCAAAATATTTTTGTGCAGATTTTAGATTAGGTCTTTCCCTGTCCATAATGCTAAATTGAGGAGGTAAAATATAAATATAAATAGGAAACAGAAGAGAAATGTACAGTGATCACCCATTTTCGGCCCACAATCTTTTTCATGGAAATCCCAGTCATATGAGTCGAGTGCATGCATGCTACGATTACGGTATGAATTTGAAAGCAAAATATTTTTGTGCAGATTTTAGATTAGGGCTTTCCCTGTCCATAATGCTAAATTGAGGAGGTAAAATATAAATATAAATAGGAAACAGAAGAGAAATGTACAGTGGTCACCCATTTTCGGCCCACAATCTTTTTCATGGAAATACCAGTCATATGAGTCGAGTCCATGCATGAATTTGAAGGCAAAATATTTTTGTGCAGATATTAGATTTGGTCTTTCCCTGGCCATAATGCTAAACTGAGGAGGTAAAATATAAATATAAATAGGAAACAGAAGAGAAATGTACAGTGATCAATCATTTTCGGCCCACAATCTTTTTCATGGAAATCCCAGGCATATGAGTCGAGTCCATGCATGCTACGATCACGGTATGAATTTGAAAGCAAAATATTTTTGTGCAGATTTTAGATTAGGTCTTTCCCTGTCCATAATGCTAAATTGAGGAGTTAAAATAGAAATATAAATAGGAAAAAGAAGAGAAATGTACAGTGATCACCCATTGTCGGTCGACAATCTTTTTCATGGAAATCCCAGTCATATGAGTCGAGTCCATGCATGCTACGATCACGGTATGAATTTGAAAGCAAAATATTTTGTGCAGATTTTAGATTAGGTCTTTCCCTGTCCATAATGCTAAATTTAGGAGTTAAAAAAGAAATATAAATAGGAAAAAGAAGAGAAATGTACAGTGGTCACCCATTTTCGGGCCACAATCTTTTTCATGGAAATCCCAGTCATATGAATCGAGTCCAGGCATCCTACGATCCCGGTATAAATTTGAAAGCAAAATATTTTTGTGCAGATTTTAGATTAGGTCTTTCCCTGTCCATAATGCTAAATTGAGGAGGTAAAATAGAAATATAAATAGGAAACAGAAGAGAAATGTACAGTGATCACCCATTTTCGGCCCACAATCTTTTTCATGGAAATCCCAGTCATATGAGTCGAGTCCATGCATGCTACGATCACGGTATGAATTTGAAGCAAAATATTTTTGTGCAGATTTTGATTAGGTCTTTCCCTGTCCATAATGCTAAATTGAGGAGGTAAAATATAAATATAAATAGGAAACAGAAGAGAAATGTACAGTGATCACCCATTTTCGGCCCACAATCTTTTTCATGGAAATCCCAGTCATATGAGTCGAGTCCATGCATGCTACGATCACGGTATGAATTTGAAAGCAAAATATTTTTGTGCAGATTTTACATTAGGTCTTTCCCTGTCCATAATGCTAAATTGACGAGGTAAAATAGAAATATAAATAGGAAAAAGAAGAGAAATGTACAGTGATCACCCATTTTCGGTCGACAATCTTTTTCATGGAAATCCCAGTTATATGGGTCGAGTCCATGCATGCTACGATCACGGTATGAATTTGAAAGCAAAATATTTTGTGCAGATTTTAGATTAGGTCTTTCCCTGTCCATAATGCTAAATTGAGGAGGTAAAATAGAAATATAAATAGGAAACAGAAGAGAAATGTACAGTGATCACCCATTTTCGGCCCACAATCTTTTTCATGGAAATCCCAGTCATATGAATCGAGTCCAGGCATCCTACGATCCCGGTATAAATTTGAAAGCAAAATATTTTTGTGCAGATTTTAGATTAGGTCTTTCCCTGTCCATAATGCTAAATTGAGGAGGTAAAATAGAAATATAAATAGGAAACAGAAGAGAAATGTACAGTGATCACCCATTTTCGGCCCACAATCTTTTTCATGGAAATCCCAGTCATATGAGTCGAGTCCATGCATGCTACGATCACGGTATGAATTTGAAAGCAAAATATTTTTGTGCAGATTTTAGATTAGGTCTTTCCCTGTCCATAATGCTAAATTGACGAGGTAAAATAGAAATATAAATAGGAAAAAGAAGAGAAATGTACAGTGATCACCCATTTTCGGTCGACAATCTTTTTCATGGAAATCCCAGTTATATGAGTCGAGTCCATGCATGCTACGATCACGGTATGAATTTGAAAGCAAAACATTTTTGTGCAGTTTTTAGATTAGGTATTTCCCTGTCCATAATGCTAAATGAGGAGGTAAAATAGAAATATAAATAGGAAAAAGAAGAGAAATGTACAGTGATCACCCATTTTCGGCCCACAATCTTTTTCATGGAAATCCCAGTCATATGAGTCGAGTCCATGCATGCTACGATCACGGTATGAATTTGAAGGCAAAATATTTTTGTGCAGATTTTAGATTAGGTCTTTCCCTGTCCATAATGCTAAATTGAGGAGATAAAATAGAAATATAAATAGGAAAAAGAAGAGAAATGTACAGTGATCACCCATTTTGGGCCTACAATCTTTTTCATGGAAATCCCAGTCATATGAGTTGAGTCCATGCATGCTACGATCACGGTATGAATTTGAAAGCAAAATATTTTGTGCAGATTTTAGATTAGGTCTTTCCCTGTCCATAATGCTAAATTGAGGAGGTAAAATAGAAATATAAATAGGAAACAGAAGAGAAATGTACAGTGATCACCCATTTTCGGCCCACAATCTTTTTCATGGAAATCCCAGTCATATGAGTCGAGTCCATGCATGCTACGATCACGGTATGAATTTGAAAGAAAAATATTCTTGTGCAGATTTTAGATTAGGTCTTTCCCTGTCCATAATGCTAAATTGAGGAGGTAAAATAGAAATATAAATAGGAAAAAGAAGAGAAATGTACAGTGATCACCCATTTTCGGCCCACAATCTTTTTCATGGAAATCCCAGTCATATGAGTCGAGTGCATGCATGCTACGATTACGGTATGAATTTGAAAGCAAAATATTTTTGTGCAGATTTTAGATTAGGGCTTTCCCTGTCCATAATGCTAAATTGAGGAGGTAAAATATAAATATAAATAGGAAACAGAAGAGAAATGTACAGTGGTCACCCATTTTCGGCCCACAATCTTTTTCATGGAAATCCCAGTCATATGAGTCGAGTCCATGCATGAATTTGAAGGCAAAATATTTTTGTGCAGATCTTAGATTTGGTCTTTCCCTGGCCATAATGCTAAACTGAGGAGGTAAAATATAAATATAAATAGGAAACAGAAGAGAAATGTACAGTGATCACCCATTTTCGGCCCACAATCTTTTTCATGGAAATCCCAGGCATATGAGTCGAGTCCATGCATGCTACGATCACGGTATGAATTTGAAAGCAAAATATTTTTGTGCAGATTTTAGATTAGGTCTTTCCCTGTCCATAATGCTAAATTGAGGAGTTAAAATAGAAATATAAATAGGAAAAAGAAGAGAAATGTACAGTGATCACCCATTGTCGGTCGACAATCTTTTTCATGGAAATCCCAGTCATATGAGTCGAGTCCATGCATGCTACGATCACGGTATGAATTTCAAAGCAAAATATTTTTGTGCAGATTTTAGATTAGGTCTTTCCCTGTCCATAATGCTAAACTGAGGAGTTAAAATAGAAATATAAATAGGAAAAAGAAGAGAAATGTACAGTGATCACCCATTGTCGGTCGACAATCTTTTTCATGGAAATCCCAGTCATATGAGTCGAGTCCATGCATGCTACGATCACGGTATGAATTTGAAAGCAAAATATTTTGTGCAGATTTTAGATTAGGTCTTTCCCTGTCCATAATGCTAAATTTAGGAGATAAAAAAGAAATATAAATAGGAAAAAGAAGAGAAATGTACAGTGGTCACCCATTTTCGGGCCACAATCTTTTTCATGGAAATCCCAGTCATATGAGTCGAGTCCATGCATGCTACGATCACGGTATGAATTTGAAGGCAAAATATTTTTGTGCAGATTTTAGATTAGGTCTTTCCCTGTCCATAATGCTAAATTGTGGAGATAAAATAGAAATATAAATAGGAAAAAGAAGAGAAATGTACAGTGATCAACCATTTTGGGCCGACAATCTTTTTCATGGAAATCCCAGTCATATGAGTTGAGTCCATGCATGCTACGATCACGGCATGAATTTGAAAGCAAAATATTTTGTGCAGATTTTAGATTAGGTCTTTCCCTGTCCATAATGCTAAATTGAGGAGGTAAAATAGAAATATAAATAGGAAACAGAAGAGAAATGTACAGTGATCACCCATTTTCGGCCCACAATCTTTTTCATGGAAATCCCAGTCATATGAGTCGAGTCCATGCATGCTACGTTCACGGTATGAATTTGAAAGCAAAATATTCTTGTGCAGATTTTAGATTTGGTCTTTCCCTGTCCATAATGCTAAATTGAGGAGGTAAAATATAAATATAAATAGGAAACAGAAGAGAAATGTACAGTGATCACCCATTTTCGGCCCACAATCTTTTTCATGGAAATCCCAGTCATATGAGTCGAGTCCATGCATGCTATGATCACGGTATGAATTTGAAGGCAAAATATTTTTGTGCATATTTTAGATTAGGTCTTTCTCTGTCCATAATGCTAAATTGAGGAGGTAAAATAGAAATATAAATAGGAAAAAGAAGAGAAATGTACAGTGATCACCTATTTTCGGCCCACAATCTTTTTCATGGAAATCCCAGTCATATGAGTCGAGTCCATGCATGCTACGATCACGGTATGAATTTGAAGGCAAAATATTTTTGTGCAGATTTTAGATTAGGTATTTCCCTGTCCATAATGCTAAATTGAGGAAGTAAAATAGAAATATGAATAGGAAACGGAACAGAAATGTACAGTGATCATCCATTTTCTGCTGACAAACTTTCTCATGGAAATCCCAGTCATATGAGTCGTGTCCATGCATGCTACGATCACGGTATGAATTTGAAGGCAAAATATTTTTGTGCAGAGCTTAGATTAGGTTTTCCCTGTCCATAATGCTAAATTGAGGAGGTAAAATAGAAATATAAGTAGGAAACAGAAGTGAAATGTACAGTGATCACCCATTTTCGGCCCACAATCATTTCATGGAAATCCCAGTCATATGAGTCGAGTCCATGCATGCTACGATCACGGTATGAATTTGAAGGCAAAATATTTTTGTGCAGAGCTTAGATTAGGTCTTTCCCTGTCCATAATGCTAAACTGAGGAGGTAAAATATAAATATAAATAGGAAACAGAAGAGAAATGTACAGTGATCACCCATTTTCGGCCCACAATATTTTTCATGGAAATCCCAGGCATATGAGTCAAGTCCATGCATGCTACGATCACGGTATGAATTTGAAAGCAAAATATTTTGTGCAGATTTTAGATTAGGTCTTTCCCTGTCCATAATGCTAAATTGAGGAAGTAAAATAGAAATATAAATAGGAAACAGAAGAGAAATGTACAGTGATCACCCATTGTCGGCCCACAATCTTTTTCATGGAAATCCCAGTCATATGAGTCGAGTCCATGCATGCTACGATCACGGTATGAATTTGAAAGCAAAATATTTTGTGCAGATTTTAGATTAGGTCTTTCCCTGTCCATAATGCTAAATTTAGGAGTTAAAAAAGAAATATAAATAGGAAAAAGAAGAGAAATGTACAGTGGTCACCCATTTTCGGGCCACAATCTTTTTCATGGAAATCCCAGTCATATGAGTCGAGTCCAGGCATCCTACGATCCCAGTATGAATTTGAAAGCAAAATATTTTTGTGCAGATTTTAGATTAGGTCTTTCCCTGTCCATAATGCTAAATTGAGGAGGTAAAATAGAAATATAAATAGGAAACAGAAGAGAAATGTACAGTGATCACCCATTTTCGGCCCACAATCTTTTTCATGGAAATCCCAGTTATATGAGTCGAGTCCATGCATGCTACGATCACGGTATGAATTTGAAAGCAAAATATTCTTGTGCAGATTTTAGATTAGGTCTTTCCCTGTCCATAATGCTAAATTGAGGAGGTAAAATAGAAATATAAATAGGAAAAAGAAGAGAAATGTACAGTGATCACCCATTTTCGGCCCACAATCTTTTTCATGGAAATCCCAGTCATATGAGGCGAGTCCATGCATGCTACGATCACGGTATGAATTTGAAAGCAAAATATTTTTGTGCAGATTTTAGATTAGGTCTTTCCCTGTCCATAATGCTAAATTGAGGAGGTAAAATATAAATATAAATAGGAAACAGAAGAGAAATGTACAGTGATCACCCATTTTCGGCACACAATCTTTTTCATGGAAATCCCAGTCATATGAGTCGAGTGCATGCATGCTACGATTACGGTATGAATTTGAAAGCAAAATATTTTTGGCAGATTTTAGATTAGGGCTTTCCCTGTCCATAATGCTAAATTGAGGAGGTAAAATATAAATATAAATAGGAAACAGAAGAGAAATGTACAGTGGTCACCCATTTTCGGCCCACAATCTTTTTCATGGAAATCCCAGTCATATGAGTCGAGTCCATGCATGAATTTGAAGGCAAAATATTTTTGTGCAGATCTTAGATTTGGTCTTTCCCTGGCCATAATGCTAAACTGAGGAGGTAAAATATAAATATAAATAGGAAACAGAAGAGAAATGTACAGTGATCACCCATTTTCGGCCCACAATCTTTTTCATGGAAATCCCAGGCATATGAGTCGAGTCCATGCATGCTACGATCACGGTATGAATTTGAAAGCAAAATATTTTGTGCAGATTTTAGATTAGGTCTTTCCCTGTCCATAATGCTAAATTGAGGAGGTAAAATAGAAATATAAATAGGAAAAAGAAGAGAAATGTACAGTGATCACCCATTGTCGGTCGACAATCTTTTTCATGGAAATCCCAGGCATATGACTCGAGTCCATGCATGCTACGATCACGGTATGAATTTGAAGCAAAATATTTTTGTGCAGATTTTGATTAGGTCTTTCCCTGTCCATAATGCTAAATTGAGGAGGTAAAATATAAATATAAATAGGAAACAGAAGAGAAATGTACAGTGATCACCCATTTTCGGCCCACAATCTTTTTCATGGAAATCCCAGTCATATGAATCGAGTCCAGGCATCCTACGATCCCGGTATAAATTTGAAAGCAAAATATTTTTGTGCAGTTTTTAGATTAGGTATTTCCCTGTCCATAATGCTAAATGAGGAGGTAAAATAGAAATATAAATAGGAAAAAGAAGAGAAATGTACAGTGATCACCCATTTTCGGCCCACAATCTTTTTCATGGAAATCCCAGTCATATGAGTCGAGTCCATGCATGCTACGATCACGGTATGAATTTGAAGGCAAAATATTTTTGTGCAGATTTTAGATTAGGTCTTTCCCTGTCCATAATGCTAAATTGAGGAGATCAATTAGAAATATAAATAGGAAAAAGAAGAGAAATGTACAGTGATCACCCATTTTGGGCCTACACTCTTTTTCATGGAAATCCCAGTCATATGAGTTGAGTCCATGCATGCTACGATCACGGTATGAATTTGAAAGCTAAATATTTTGTGCAGATTTTAGATTAGGTCTTTCCCTGTCCATAATGCTAAATTGAGGAGGTAAAATAGAAATATAAATAGGAAACAGAAGAGAAATGTACAGTGATCACCCATTTTCGGCCCACAATCTTTTTCATGGAAATCCCAGTCATATGAGTCGAGTCCATGCATGCTACGATCACGGTATGAATTTGAAAGCAAAATATTCTTGTGCAGATTTTAGATTAGGTCTTTCCCTGTCCATAATGCTAAATTGAGGAGGTAAAATAGAAATATAAATAGGAAAAAGAAGAGAAATGTACAGTGATCACCCATTTTCGGCCCACAATCTTTTTCATGGAAATCCCCGTCATATGAGTCGAGTGCATGCATGCTACGATCACGGTATGAATTTGAAGGCAAAATATTTTTGTGCAGATCTTAGATTTGGTCTTTCCCTGGCCATAATGCTAAACTGAGGAGGTAAAATATAAATATAAATAGGAAACAGAAGAGAAATGTACAGTGATCACCCATTTTCGGCCCACAATCTTTTTCATGGAAATCCCAGGCATATGAGTCGAGTCCATGCATGCTACGATCACGGTATGAATTTGAAAGCAAAATATTTTTGTGCAGATTTTAGATTAGGTCTTTCCCTGTCCATAATGCTAAATTTAGGAGTTAAAAAAGAAATATAAATAGGAAAAAGAAGAGAAATGTACAGTGGTCACCCATTTTCGGGCCACAATCTTTTTCATGGAAATCCCAGTCATATGAATCGAGTCCAGGCATCCTACGATCCCGGTATAAATTTGAAAGCAAAATATTTTTGTGCAGATTTTAGATTAGGTCTTTCCCTGTCCATAATGCTAAATTGAGGAGGTAAAATATAAATATAAATAGGAAACAGAAGAGAAATGTACAGTGATCACCCATTTTCGGCCCACAATCTTTTTCATGGAAATCCCAGTCATATGAGTCGAGTCCATGCATGCTACGATCACGGTATGAATTTGAAAGCAAAATATTTTTGTGCAGATTTTAGATTAGGTCTTTCCCTGTCCATAATGCTAAATTGACGAGGTAAAATAGAAATATAAATAGGAAAAAGAAGAGAAATGTACAGTGATCACCCATTTTCGGTCGACAATCTTTTTCATGGAAATCCCAATTATATGAGTCGAGTCCATGCATGCTACGATCACGGTATGAATTTGAAAGCAAAACATTTTTGTGCAGTTTTTAGATTAGGTATTTCCCTGTCCATAATGCTAAATGAGGAGGTAAAATAGAAATATAAATAGGAAAAAGAAGAGAAATGTACAGTGATCACCCATTTTCGGCCCACAATCTTTTTCATGGAAATCCCAGTCATATGAGTCGAGTCCATGCATGCTACGATCACGGTATGAATTTGAAGGCAAAATATTTTTGTGCAGATTTTAGATTAGGTCTTTCCCTGTCCATAATGCTAAATTGAGAAGATAAAATAGAAATATAAATAGGAAAAAGAAGAGAAATGTACAGTGATCACCCATTTTGGGCCTACAATCTTTTTCATGGAAATCCCAGTCGTATGAGTTGAGTCCATGCATGCTACGATCACGGTATGAATTTGAAAGCAAAATATTTTGTGCAGATTTTAGATTAGGTCTTTCCCTGTCCATAATGCTAAATTGAGGAGGTAAAATAGAAATATAAATAGGAAACAGAAGAGAAATGTACAGTGATCACCCATTTTCGGCCCACAATCTTTTTCATGGAAATCCCAGTCATATGAGTCGAGTCCATGCATGCTACGATCACGGTATGAATTTGAAAGCAAAATATTCTTGTGCAGATTTTAGATTAGGTCTTTCCCTGTCCATAATGCTAAATTGAGGAGGTAAAATAGAAATATAAATAGGAAAAAGAAGAGAAATGTACAGTGATCACCCATTTTCGGCCCACAATCTTTTTCATGGAAATCCCAGTCATATGAGTCGAGTCCATGCATGCTACGATCACGGTATGAATTTGAAAGCAAAATATTTTTGTGCAGAGCTTAGATTAGGTCTTTCCCTGTCCATAATGCTAAATTGAGGAAGTAAAATAGAAATATAAGTAGGAAACAGAAGTGAAATGTACAGTGATCACCCATTTTCGGCCCACAATCATTTCATGGAAATCCCAGTCATATGAGTCGATCCATGCATGCTACGATCACGGTATGAATTTGAAAGCAAAATATTTTTGTGCAGATTTTAGATTAGGTCTTTCCCTGTCCATAATGCTAAATTGAGGAGGTAAAATATAAATATAAATAGGAAACAGAAGAGAAATGTACAGTGGTAACCCATTTTCGGACCACAATCTTTTTCATGGAAATCCCAGTTATATGAGTCGAATCCATGCATGCTACGATCACGGTATGAATTTGAAAGCAAAATATTTTTGTGCAGATTTTAGATTAGGTATTTCCCTGTCCATAATGCTAAATGAGGAGGTAAAATAGAAATATAAATAGGAAACAGAAGAGAAATGTACAGTGATCACCCATTTTCGGCCCACAATCTTTTTCATGGAAATCCCAGGCATATGAGTCGAGTCCATGCATGCTACGATCACGGTATGAATTTGAAGGCAAAATATTTTTGTGCAGAGCTTAGATTAGGTCTTTCCCTGTCCATAATGCTAAATTGAGGAGGTAAATTAGAAATATAAATAGGAAACAGAAGAGAAATGTACAGTGGTCACCCATTTTCGGCCCACAATCTTTTTCATGGAAATCCCAGTCATATAACTCGAGTCCATGCATGCTACGATCACGGTATGAATTTGAAAGCAAAATTTTTTTGTGCAGATTTGAGATTAGGTCTTTCCCTGTCCATAATACTAAATTGAGGAGGTAAAATATAAATATAAATAGGAAACAGAAGAGAAATGTACAGTGGTCACCCATTTTCGGCCCACAATCTTTTTCATGGAAATCCCAGTCATATGAGTCGTGTCCATGCATGCTACGATCACGGTATGAATTTGAAAGCAAAATATTTTTGTGCAGATTTTAGATTAGGTATTTCCCTGTCCATAATGCTAAATGAGGAGGTAAAATAGAAATATAAATAGGAAACAGAAGAGAAATGTACAGTGATCACCCATTTTCGGCCCACAATCTTTTTCATGGAAATCCCAGGCATATGAGTCGAGTCCATGCATGCTACGATCACGGTATGAATTTGAAGGCAAAATATTTTTGTGCAGAGCTTAGATTAGGTCTTTCCCTGTCCATAATGCTAAATTGAGGAGGTAAATTAGAAATATAAATAGGAAACAGAAGAGAAATGTACAGTGATCACCCATTTTCCGCCCACAATCTTTTACATGTAAATCCCAGTCATATGAGTCGAGTCTATGCATGCTACGTTCACGGTATGAATTTGAAGGCAAAATATTTTTGTGCAGATTTTAGATTAGATCTTTCCCTGTCCATAATGCTAAATTGAGTAGGTAAAATATAAATATAAATAGGAAACAGAAGAGAAATGTACAGTGATCACCCATTTTCGGCCCACAATCTTTTTCATGGAAATCCCAGTCATATGAGTCGAGTCCATGGATGCTACGATCACGGTATGAATTTGAAGGCAAAATATTTTTGTGCAGATTTTAGATTAGGTCTTTCCCTGTCCATAATGCTAAATTGAGGAGGTAAAATAGAAATATAAATAGGAAACAGAAGAGAAATGTACAGTGATCACCCATTTTCGGCCCACAATCTTTTTCATGGAAATCCCAGTCATATGAGTCGAGTCCATGGATGCTACGATCACGGTATGAATTTGAAGGCAAAATATTTTTGTGCAGATTTTAGATTAGGTCCTTCCCTGTCCATAATGCTAAATTGAGGAGGTAAAATAGAAATATAAATAGGAAACAGAATAGAAATGCACAGTGATCACCCATTTTCGGCCCACAATCTTTTTCATGGAAATCCCAGTCATATGAGTCGAGTCCATCTATGCTATGGTCACGGTATGAATTTGAAGGCAAAATATTTTTGTGCAGATTTTAGATTAGGTATTTCCCTGTCCATAATGCTAAATTGAGGAAGTAAAATAGAAATATAAATAGAAAACAGAAAAGAAATGTACAGTGATCACCCATTTTCGGCCCACAATCTTTTTCATGGAAATCCCAGTCATATGAGTCGAGTCCATGCATGCTACGATCACGGTATGAATTTGAAGGCAAAATATTTTTGTGCAGATTTTAGATTTGGTCTTTGCCTGTTCATAATGCTAAATTGAGGAGGTAAAAAAGAAATATGAATACGAAACAGAAGAGAAATGTGCAGTGATCACCCATTTTCCGCCCACATTTTTTTCATGGAAATCCCAGTCATATGAGTCGAGTCCATGCATTCTACGATCACGGTATGAATTTGAAGGCAAAATATTTTTGTGCATAGCTTAGATTATGTCTTTCCCTGTCCATAATGCTACATTAAGGAGGTAAAATAGAAATATAAATAGGAAACAGAAGAGAAATGTACAGTGATCACCCATTTTCGGCCCACAATCTTTTTCATGGAAATCCCAGTCATATGAGTCGAGTCCATGCATGCTACAATCACGGTATGAATTTCAAGGCAATATATTTTTGTGCAGAGCTTAGATTAGGTCTTTCCCAGGCCATAATGCTAAATTGAGTAGGTAAAATAGAAATATAAATAGGAAACAGAAGAGAAATGTACAGTGATCACATATTTTCGGCCCACAATCTTTTTCATGGAAATCCCAGTCATATGAGTCGAGTCCATGCATGCTACGATCACGGTATGAATTTGAAGGCAAAATATTTTTTTGCAGATTTTAGATTAGGTCTTTCCCTGTCCATAATGCTAAATTGAGGAGGTAAAATATAAATATAAATAGGAAACAGAAGAGAAATGTACAGTGATCACCCATTTTCGCCCCACAATCTTTTTCATGGAAATCCCAGTCATATGAGTCGAGTCCATGCATGCTACGATTACGGTATGAATTTGAAGGCAAAATATTTTTGTGCAGATTTTAGATTAGGTTTTTCCCTGTCCATAATGCTAAATTGAGGAGGTAAAATATAAATATAAATAGGAAACAGAAGAGAAATGTACAGTGATCACCCATTTTCTGCCCACAATCTTTTTCATGGAAATCCCAGTCATATGAGTCGAGTCCATGCATGCTACGATCACGGTATGAATTTGAAGGCAAAATATTTTTGTGCAGATTTTAGATTAGGTCTTTCCCTGTCCATAATGCTAAATTGAGGAGGTAAAATATAAATATAAATAGGAAACAGAAGAGAAATGTACAGTGATCACCCATTTTCGGCCCACAATCTTTTTCATGGAAATCCCAGTCATATGAGTCGAGTCCATGGATGCTACGATCACGGTATGAATTTGAAGGCAAAATATTTTTGTGCAGATTTTAGATTAGGTCTTTCCCTGTCCGTAATGCTAAATTGAGGAGGTAAAATATAAATATAAATAGGAAACAGAATAGAAATGCACAGTGATCACCCATTTTCGGCCCACAATCTTTTTCATGGAAATCCCAGTCATATGAGTCGAGTCCATCTATGCTATGGTCACGGTATGAATTTGAAGGCAAAATATTTTTGTGCAGATTTTAGATTAGGTATTTCCCTGTCCATAATGCTAAATTGAGGAAGTAAAATAGAAATATAAATAGAATACAGAAAAGAAATGTACAGTGATCATCCATTTTCGGCCCACAATCTTTTTCATGGAAATCCCAGTCATATGAGTCGAGTCCATGCATGCTACGATCACGGTATGAATTTGAAGGCAAAATATCTTTGTGCAGATTTTAGATTAGGTCTTTCCCTGTCCATAATGCTAAATTGAGGAGGTAAAATATAAATATAAATAGGAAACAGAAGAGAAATGTACAGTGATCACCCATTTTCGGCCCACAATCTTTTTCATGGAAATCCCAGTCATATGAGTCGAGTCCATGGATGCTACGATCACAGTATGAATTTGAAGGCAAAATATTTTTGTGCAGATTTTAGATTAGGTCTTTCCCTGTCCATAATGCTAAATTGAGGAGGTAAAATATAAATATAAATAGGAAACAGAAGAGAAATGTACAGTGATCACCCATTTTCGGCCCACAATCTTTTTCATGGAAATCCCAGTCATATGAGTCGAGTCCATGGATGCGACGATCACGGTATGAATTTGAAGGCAAAATGTTTTTGTGCAGATTTTAGATTAGGTCTTTCCCTGTCCATAATGCTAAATTGAGGAGGTAAAATAGAAATATGAATAGGAAACAGAAGAGAAATGTACAGTGATCACCCATTTTCGGCCCACAATCTTTTTCATGGAAATCCCAGTCATATGAGTCGAATCCATGGATGCTACGATCAGGGTATGAATTTGAAGGCAAAATATCTTTGTGCTGATTTTAGATTAGGTCTTTCCCTGTCCATAATGCTAAATTGAGGAGGTAAAATAGAAATATAAATAGGAAACAGAATAGAAATGCACAGTGATCACCCTTTTTCGGCCCACAATCTTTTTCATGGAAATCCCAGTCATATGAGTCGAGTCCATCTATGCTATGGTCACGGTATGAATTTGAAGGCAAAATATTTTCGTGCAGATTTTAGATTAGGTCTTTCCCTGTCCATAATGCTAAATTGAGGAGGTAAAATAGAAATAGAAATAGGAAACAGAAGAGAAATGTACAGTGATCACCCATTTTCGGCCCACAATCTTTTTCATGGAAATCCCAGTCATATGAGTTGAGTCCATGCATGCTACGATCACGGTATGAATTTGAAGGCAAAATCATTTTGTGCAGATTTTAGATTATGTCTTTCCCTGTCCATAATGCTAAATTGAGGAGGTAAAATATAAATATAAATAGGAAACAGAAGAGAAATGTACTGTGATCACCCATTTTCTGCCCACAATCTTTGTCATGGAAATCCCAGTCATATGAGTCGAGTCCATGCATGCTACGATCACGGTATGAATTTGAAGGCAAAATATTTTTGTGCAGATTTTAGATTAGGTCTTTCCCTGTCCGTAATGCTAAATTGAGGAGGTAAAATATAAATATAAATAGGAAACAGAATAGAAATGCACAGTGATCTCCCATTTTCGGCCCACAATCTTTTTCATGGAAATCCCAGTCATATGAGTCGAGTCCATCTATGCTATGGTCACGGTATGAATTTGAAGGCAAAATATTTTTGTGCAGATTTTAGATTAGGTATTTCCCTGTCCATAATGCTAAATTGAGGAAGTAAAATAGAAATATAAATAGAATACAGAAAAGAAATGTACAGTGATCATCCATTTTCGGCCCACAATCTTTTTCATGGAAATCCCAGTCATATGAGTCGAGTCCATGCATGCTACGATCACGGTATGAATTTGAAGGCAAAATATCTTTGTGCAGATTTTAGATTAGGTCTTTCCCTGTCCATAATGCTAAATTGAGGAGGTAAAATATAAATATAAATAGGAAACAGAAGAGAAATGTACAGTGATCACCCATTTTCGGCCCACAATCTTTTTCATGGAAATCCCAGTCATATGAGTCGAGTCCATGGATGCTACGATCACAGTATGAATTTGAAGGCAAAATATTTTTGTGCAGATTTTAGATTAGGTCTTTCCCTGTCCATAATGCTAAATTGAGGAGGTAAAATATAAATATAAATAGGAAACAGAAGAGAAATGTACAGTGATCACCCATTTTCGGCCCACAATCTTTTTCATGGAAATCCCAGTCATATGAGTCGAGTCCATGGATGCGACGATCACGGTATGAATTTGAAGGCAAAATGTTTTTGTGCAGATTTTAGATTAGGTCTTTCCCTGTCCATAATGCTAAATTGAGGAGGTAAAATAGAAATATGAATAGGAAACAGAAGAGAAATGTACAGTGATCACCCATTTTCGGCCCACAATCTTTTTCATGGAAATCCCAGTCATATGAGTCGAATCCATGGATGCTACGATCAGGGTATGAATTTGAAGGCAAAATATCTTTGTGCTGATTTTAGATTAGGTCTTTCCCTGTCCATAATGCTAAATTGAGGAGGTAAAATAGAAATATAAATAGGAAACAGAATAGAAATGCACAGTGATCACCCTTTTTCGGCCCACAATCTTTTTCATGGAAATCCCAGTCATATGAGTCGAGTCCATCTATGCTATGGTCACGGTATGAATTTGAAGGCAAAATATTTTCGTGCAGATTTTAGATTAGGTCTTTCCCTGTCCATAATGCTAAATTGAGGAGGTAAAATAGAAATAGAAATAGGAAACAGAAGAGAAATGTACAGTGATCACCCATTTTCGGCCCACAATCTTTTTCATGGAAATCCCAGTCATATGAGTTGAGTCCATGCATGCTACGATCACGGTATGAATTTGAAGGCAAAATCATTTTGTGCAGATTTTAGATTATGTCTTTCCCTGTCCATAATGCTAAATTGAGGAGGTAAAATATAAATATAAATAGGAAACAGAAGAGAAATGTACTGTGATCACCCATTTTCTGCCCACAATCTTTGTCATGGAAATCCCAGTCATATGAGTCGAGTCCATGCATGCTACGATCACGGTATGAATTTGAAGGCAAAATATTTTTGTGCAGATCTTAGATTAGGTCTTTCCCTGTCCATAATGCTAAATTGAGGAGGTAAAATATAAATATAAATATGAAACAGAAGAGAAATGTACAGTGATCACCCATTTTCGGCCCACAACCTTTATCATGGAAATCCCAGTCATATGAGTCGAGTCCATGCATGCTACGATCACGGTATGAATTTGAAGGCAAAATATTTTTCTGCAGATTTTAGATTAGGTCTTTCACTGTCCATAATGCTAAATTGAGGAAGTAAAATATAAATATAAATAGGAAACAGAAGAGAAACGTACAGTGATGACCCATTTTCGGCCCACAATCTTTTTCATCGAAATCCCAGTCATATGAGTCGAGTCCATGCATGCTACGATCACGGTATAAATTTGAATGCAAAATATTTTTGTGCAGATTTCAGATTAGGTCTTTCCCTGTCCATAATGCTAAATTGAGGAGGTAAAATATGAATATAAATAGGAAACAGAAGAGAAATGTACAGTGATCACCCATTTTCGGTCCACAATCTTTTTCATGGAAATCCCAGTCATATGAGTCGAGTCCATGCATGCTACGATCACGGAATGAATTTGAAGGCAAAATATTTTTTGTGCAGATTTTAGATTAGGTCTTTCCCTGTCCATAATGCTAAATTTATGAGGTAAAATAGAAATATAAATAGGAAACAGAAGAGAAATGTACAGTGATCACCCATTTTCCGCCCACAATCTTTTTCATGGAAATCCCAGTCATATGAATCGAGTCCATCCATGCTACGATCACGGTATAAATTTGAAGGCAAAATATTTTAGTGCAGATTTTAGATTAGGTCTTTCCCTGTCCATAATGCTATATTGAGGAGGTAAAATATAAATATAAATAGGAAACAGAAGAGAAATGTACAGTGATCACCCATTTTAGGCACACAATGTTTTTCATGGAAATCCCAGTCATATGAGTCAAGTCCATGCATGCTACGATCACGGTATGAATTTGAAGGCAAAATATTTTTGTGCAGATTTTAGATTAGGTCTTTCCCTGTCCATAATGCTAAATTGAGGAGGTAAAATATAAATATAAATAGGAAACAGAATAGAAATGCACAGTGATCACCCATTTTCGGCCCACAATCTTTTTCATGGAAATCCCAGTCATATGAGTCGAGTCCATCTATGCTATGGTCACGGTATGAATTTGAAGGCAAAATATTTTTGTGCAGATTTTAGATTAGGTCTTTCCCTGTCCATAATGCTAAATTGAGGAGGTAAAATATAAATATAAATAGGAAACAGAAGAGAAATGTACAGTGATCACCCATTTTCGGCCCACAATCTTTTTCATGGAAACCCTGTCCTATGAGTCGAGTCCGTGCAGGCTACAATCACGGTAGAAATTTTAAGGCACAAATATTTTTTTCCAGATCTTAGATTAGGTCTTTCCCTGTCCATAATGGCAAATTAAGGAAGTAAAATAGAGATAGTAATAGGAATCAGAAGAGAAATGTACAGTGATCACCCATTTTCCGCCCACAATCTTTTTCATGGAAATCTCAGTCATATGAGTCGAGTCCATGCATGCTACGATCACGGTATGAATTTGAAGGCAAAATATTTTTGTGCAGATGTTAGATTAGATCTTTCCCTGTCCATAATGCTAAATTGAGTAGGTAAATTATAAATATAAATAGGAAACAGAAGAGAAATGTACAGTGATCACCCATTTTCGGCCCACAATCTTTTTCATGGAAATCCCAGTCATATGAGTCAAGTCCATGCATGCTACGATCACGGTATGAATTTGAAGGCAAAATATTTTTGTGCAGATTTTAGATTAGGTCTTTCCCTGTCCATAATGCTAAATTGAGGAGGTAAAATAGAAATAGAAATAGGAAACAGAAGAGAAATGTACAGTGATCACCCATTTTCGGCCCACAATCTTTTTCATGGAAATCCCAGTCATATGAGTCGAGTCCATGCATGCTACGATCACGGTATGAATTTGAAGGCAAAATCATTTTGTGCAGATTTTAGATTAGGTCTTTCCCTGTCCATAATGCTAAATTGAGGAGGTAAAATATAAATATAAATAGGAAACAGAAGAGAAATGTACAGTGATCACCCATTTTCTGCCCACAATCTTTTTCATGGAAATCCCAGTCATATGAGTCGAGTCCATGCATGCTACGATCACGGTATAAATTTGAAGGCAAAATATTTTAGTGCAGATTTTAGATTAGGTCTTTCCCTGTCCATAATGCTATATTGAGGAGGTAAAATATAAATATAAATAGGAAACAGAAGAGAAATGTACAGTGATCACCCATTTTAGGCACACAATCTTTTTCATGGAAATCCCAGTCATATGAGTCAAGTCCATGCATGCTACGATCACGGTATGAATTTGAAGGCAAAATATTTTTGTGCAGCTTTTAGATTAGGTCTTTCCCTGTCCATAATGCTAAATTGAGGAGGTAAAATATAAATATAAATAGGAAACAGAATAGAAATGCACAGTGATCACCCATTTTCGGCCCACAATCTTTTTCATGGAAATCCCAGTCATATGAGTCGAGTCCATCTATGCTATGGTCACGGTATGAATTTGAAGGCAAAATATTTTTGTGCAGATTTTAGATTAGGTCTTTCCCTGTCCATAATGCTAAATTGAGGAGGTAAAATATAAATATAAATAGGAAACAGAAGAGAAATGTACAGTGATCACCCATTTTCGGCCCACAATCTTTTTCATGGAAACCCTGTCCTATGAGTCGAGTCCGTGCAGGCTACAATCACGGTATAAATTTTAAGGCACAAATATTTTTTTCCAGATCTTAGATTAGGTCTTTCCCTGTCCATAATGGCAAATTAAGGAAGTAAAATAGAGATAGTAATAGGAATCAGAAGAGAAATGTACAGTGATCACCCATTTTCCGCCCACAATCTTTTTCATGGAAATCTCAGTCATATGAGTCGAGTCCATGCATGCTACGATCACGGTATGAATTTGAAGGCAAAATATTTTTGTGCAGATGTTAGATTAGATCTTTCCCTGTCCATAATGCTAAATTGAGTAGGTAAATTATAAATATAAATAGGAAACAGAAGAGAAATGTACAGTGATCACCCATTTTCGGCCCACAATCTTTTTCATGGAAATCCCAGTCATATGAGTCAAGTCCATGCATGCTACGATCACGGTATGAATTTGAAGGCAAAATATTTTTGTGCAGATTTTAGATTAGGTCTTTCCCTGTCCATAATGCTAAATTGAGGAGGTAAAATAGAAATAGAAATAGGAAACAGAAGAGAAATGTACAGTGATCACCCATTTTCGGCCCACAATCTTTTTCATGGAAATCCCAGTCATATGAGTCGAGTCCATGCATGCTACGATCACGGTATGAATTTGAAGGCAAAATCATTTTGTGCAGATTTTAGATTAGGTCTTTCCCTGTCCATAATGCTAAATTGAGGAGGTAAAATATAAATATAAATAGGAAACAGAAGAGAAATGTACAGTGATCACCCATTTTCTGCCCACAATCTTTTTCATGGAAATCCCAGTCATATGAGTCGAGTCCATGCATGCTACGATTACGGTATGAATTTGAAGGCAAAATATTTTTGTGCAGATCTTAGATTAGGTCTTTCCCTGTCCATAATGCTAAATTGAGGAGGTAAAATAGAAATATAAATAGGAAACAGAAGAGAAATGTACAGTGATCACCCATTTTCGGCCCACAATCTTTTTCATGGAAATCCCAGTCATATGAGTCGAGTCCATGCATGCTACGATCACGGTATGAATTTGAAGGCAAAATATTTCTGTGCAGATTTTAGATTAGGTCTTTCCCTGTCGATAATGCTAAATTGAGGAAGTAAAATATAAATATAAATAGGAAACAGAAGAGAAATGTACAGTGATCACCCATTTTCGGCGCACAATCTTTTTCATGGAAATCCCAGTCATATGAGTCAAGTCCATGCATGCTACGATCACGGTATGAATTTGAAGGCAAAATATTTTTGTGCAGAATTTAGATTAGGTCTTTCACTGTCCATAATGCTAAATTGAGGAGGTAAAATATAAATATAAATAGGAAACAGAAGAGAAATGTACAGTGATCACCCATTTTCGGCCCACAATCTATTTCATGGAAATCCCAGTCATATGAGTCGAGTCCATGCATGCTACGATCACGGTATGAATTTGAAGGCAAAATATTTTTGTGCAGATTTTAGATTAGGTCTTTCCCTGTCCATAATGCTAAATTGAGGAGGTAAAATATAAATATAAATAGGAAACAGAAGAGAAATGTACAGTGATCACCCATTTTCGGCCCACAAGCTTTTTCATGGAAATCCCAGTCATATGAGTCGAGTCCATGCATGCTACGATCACGGTATGAATTTGAAGATAAAATCATTTTGTCCAAATTTTAGATTAGGTATTTCCCTGTCCATAATGCTAAATTGAGGAAGTAAAATAGAAATATAAATATAAAACAGAAAAGAAATGTACAGTGATCACCCATTTTCGGCCCACAATCTTTTTCATGGAAATCCCAGTCATATGAGTCGAGTCCATGCATGCTACGATCACGGTATGAATTTGAAGGCAATATATTTTTGTGCAGAGCTTAGATTAGGTCTTTCCCTGTCCATAATGCTAAATTGAGGAAGTAAAATATAAATATAAATAGGAAACAGAAGAGAAATGTACATTGATCAGCCATTTTCGGACCACAATCTTTTTCATGGAAATCCCAGTCATATGAGTCGAGTCCATGCATGCTACGATCACGGTATGAATTTGAAAGCAAAATATTTTTGTGCAGAGCTTAGATTAGGTATTTCCCTGTCCATAATGCTAAATTAAGGAAGTAAAATAGAAATATAAATAGGAAACAGAAGAGAAATGTACAGTGATCACCAATTTTCTGCCCACAATCTTTTTCATGGAAATCCCAGTCATATGAGTCGAGTCCATGCAACCTACGATCACCGTATTAATTTCAAGGCAAAATATTTTTTTGCAGATCTTAGATTAGGTCTTTCCCTGTCCATAATGCTAAATTGAGGAGGTAAAATAGAAATATAAATAGGAAAAAGAAGAGAAATGTACAGTGATCACCCATTTTCTGCCCACAATCTTCTTCATGGAATTCGCTGTCATATCAGTCGAGTCCATGCATGCTACGATCACGGTATGAATTTGAAGGCAAAACTTTTTTTTGCAGATCTTAGATTAGGTCTTTCCCTGGCCATAATGCTAAATTGAGGAGGTAAAATAGAAATAGAAATAGGAAACAGAAGAGAAATGTACAGTGATCACCCATTTTCTGCCCACAATCTTTTTCATGGAAATCCCAGTCATATGAGTCGAGTCGATGCATGCTACGATCACGGTATAAATTTGAAGGCAAAATATTTTTGTGCAGAGCTTAGATTAGGTCTTTCCCTGTCCATAATGCTAAATTGAGGAAGTAAAATATAAATATAAATAGGAAACAGAAGAGAAATGTACATTGAACAGCCATTTTCGGCCCACAATCTTTTTCATGGAAATCCCAGTCATATCAGTCGAGTCCATGCATGCTACGATCACGGTATGAATTTGAAAGCAAAATATTTTTCTGCATAGCTTAGATTAGGTATTTCTCTGTCCATAATGCTAAATTAAGGAAGTAAAATAGAAATATAAATAGGAAACAGAAGAGAAATGTACAGTGATCACCCATTTTCTGCCCACAATCTTTTTCATGGAAATCCCAGTCATATGAGTCGAGTCCATGCATGCTACGATCACGTTAAGAATTTGAAGGCAAAATATTTTTTTGAAGATCTTAGATTAGGTCTTTCACTGTCCATAATGCTAAATTAAGGAAGTAAAATAGAAATATAAATAGGAAACAGAAGAGAAATGTACAGTGATCACCCATTTTCTGCCCACAATCTTTTTCATGGAAATCCCAGTCATATGAGTGGTGTCCATGCATGCTACGATTACGGTATGAATTTGAAGGCAAAATATTTTTTTGCAGAGCTTAGATTAGGTCTTTCCCTGTCCATAATGCTAAATTGAGGAGGTAAAATAGAAATATAAATAGGAAACAGAAGAGAAATGTACAGTGATCACCCATTTTCTGCCCACAATCTTTTTCATGGAAATCCCAGTCATATGAGTCCAGTCCATACATGCTACGATCACGCTATGAATTTGAAGGCAAAATATTTTTTTGCAGATATTAGACTAGGTCTTTCCCTGCCCAAAATGCTAAATTGAGGAAGTAAAATAGAAATATAAATAGGAAACAGAAGAGAAATGTACAGTGATCCACCATTTTCGGGCCACAATCTTTTTCATGGAAATCCCAGTCATATGAGTCGAGTCCATGCATGCTATGGTCATGGTATGAATTTGAAGGCAAAATATTTATTTGAAGATCTTAGATTAGTATTTTCCCTGTCCATAATGCTAAATTGAGAAGGTAAAATATAAATATAAATAGGAAACAGAAGAGAAATGTACAGTAATCACCCATTTTCGGCCCACAATCTTTTTCATGGAAATCCCAGTCATATGAGTCGAGTCCATACATGCTACGATCACGGTATGAATTTGAAGGCAAAATAATTTTTTGAAGAGCTTAGATTAGGTCTTTCCCTGTCCATAATGCTAAATGAAGGAAGTAAAATATAAATATAAATGGGAAACAGAAGAGAAATGTACAGTGATCACCCATTTTCCGCCCACAATCTTTTTCATGGAAATCCCAGTCATATGAGTCGAGTCCATGCATGCTACGATCACGGTATGAATTTGAAGGCAAAATATTTTATGCAGATCTTAGATTAGGTCTTTCCCTGTCCATAATGCTAAATTGAGAAGTAAAATAGAAATATAAATAGGAAACAGAAGAGAAATGTACAGTGATCACCCATTTTCTGCCCACAATCTTTTTCATGGAAATCTCAGTCATATGAATCGAGTCCATGCATGCTACGAACAGGATATGAATTTGAAGGCAAAATATTTTTTGGCAGATATTAGATTAAGTCTTTCCCTGTCCATAATGGTAAATTGAGAAGGTAAAATATAAATATAAATAGGAAACAGAAGAGAAATGTACAGTGATCACCCATTTTCTGCCCACAATCTTTTTCATGGGAATCCCAGTCATGAGTCGAGTCCATGCTTGCTACGATCACGGTATGAATTTGAAGGCAAAATATTTTTTTTGCAGATCTTAGATTAGGTCTTTCCCTGTCCATAATGCTAAATTGAGGAGGTAAAATAGAAACATAAATAGGAAACAGAAGAGAAATGTACAGTGATCACCCATTTCCTTCCCACAATCTTTTTCATGGAAATACCAGTCATATGAGTCGAGTCCATACATGCTACGATAACGGTATGAATTTGAAGGCAAAATAATTTTTTGAAGAGCTTAGATTAGGTCTTTCCCTGTCCATAATGCTAAATGAAGGAAGTAAAATATAAATATAAATGGGAAACAGAAGAGAAATATACAGTGATCACCCATTTTCCGCCCACAATCTTTTTCATGGAAATCCCAGTCATATGAGTCGCGTCCATGCATGCTACGATCACGGTATGAATTTGAAGGCAAAATATTTTTGTGCAGATTTTAGATTAGGTCTTTCCCTGTCCATAATGCTAAATTGAGGAGGTTAAATATAAATATAAATAGGAAACAGAAGAGAAATGTACAGTGATCACCCATTTTCCGCCCACAATCTTTTTCATGGAAATCCCAGTCATATGAGTTGAGTCCATGCATGCTACGATCACGGTATGAATTTGAAGGCAAAATATTTTTGTGCAGATCTTAGATTATGTCTTTCCCTGTCCATAAAGCTAAATTGAGGAGGTTAAATAGAAATATAAATAGGAAACAGAAGAGAAATGTACAGTGATCACCCATTTTCGGGCCACAATCTTTTCCATGGAAATCCCAGTCATATGAGTCGAGTCCATGCATGCTACGATCATGGTATGAATTTGAAGGCAAAATATTTTTGTGTAGATCTTAGATTAGGTCTTTCCCTGTCCATAATGCTAAATTGAGGAGGTAAAATAGAAATATAAATAGGAAACAGAAGAGAAATGTACAGTGATCACCCATTTTCGGCCCACAATATTTTCATGAAAATTCCAGTCATATGAGTCGAGTCCATGCATGCTACAATCACGGCATGAATTTGAAGGCAAAATATTTTTGTGCAGATTTTAGATTAGGTCTTTCCCTGTCCATAATGCTAAATTGAGCAGGTAAAATAGAAATATAAATAGGAAACAGAAGAGAAATGTACAGTGATCACCCATTTTCGGCCCACAATATTTTCATGGAAATTCCAGTCATATGAGTCGAGTCCATGCATGCTACAATCACGGCATGAATTTGAAGGCAAAATATTTTTGTGCAGATTTTAGATTAGGTTTTTCCCTGTCCATAATGCTAAATTGAGGAGGTAAAATATAAATATAAATAGGAAACAGAAGAGAAATGTACAGTGATCACCCATTTTCTGCCCACAATCTTTTTCATGGAAATCCCAGTCATATGAGTCCAGTCCATACATGCTACGATCACGCTATGAATTTGAAGGCAAAATATTTTTTTCCAGATCTTAGACTAGGTCTTCCCCTGCCCAAAATGCTAAATTGAGGAAGTAAAATATAAATATAAATAGGAAACAGAAGAGAAATGTACAGTGATTACCCATTTTCGGGTCACAATCTTTTTCATGGAAATCCCAGTCATATGAGTCGAGTCCATGCATGCTACAATCATGGTATTAATTTGAAGGCAAAATATTTTTGTGCAGATCTTAGATTAGGTCTTTCCCTGTCCATAATGCTAAATTGAGGAGGTAAAATAGAAATATAAATAGGAAACAGAAGAGAAATGTACAGTGATCACACATTTTCGGCCCACAATCTTTTTCATGGAAATCCCAGTCATATGAGTCGAGTCCATGCATGCTACGATCACGGTATGCATTTGAAGGCAAAATATTTTTGTGCAGATCTTAGATTAGGTCTTTCCCTGTCCATAATGCTAAATTGAGGAGGTAAAATAGAAATATAAATATGAAACAGAAGAGAAATGTACAGTGATCACCCATTTTCGGCCCACAATATTTTCATGAAAATTCCAGTCATATGAGTCGAGTCCATGCATGCTACAATCACGGCATGAATTTGAAGGCAAAATATTTTTGTGCAGATTTTAGATTAGGTTTTTCCCTGTCCATAATGCTAAATTGAGGAGGTAAAATATAAATATAAATAGGAAACAGAAGAGAAATGTACAGTGATCACCCATTTTCTGCCCACAATCTTTTTCATGGAAATCCCAGTCATATGAGTCCAGTCCATACATGCTACGATCACGCTATGAATTTGAAAGCAAAATATTTTTTTCCAGATCTTAGACTAGGTCTTCCCCTGCCCAAAATGCTAAATAGAGGAAGTAAAATATAAATATAAATAGGAAACAGAAGAGAAATGTACAGTGATTACCCATTTTCGGGTCACAATCTTTTTCATGGAAATCCCAGTCATATGAGTCGAGTCCATGCATGCTACAATCATGGTATGAATTTGAAGGCAAAATATTTTTGTGCAGATCTTAGATTAGGTCTTTCCCTGTCCATAATGCTAAATTGAGGAGGTAAAATAGAAATATAAATAGGAAACAGAAGAGAAATGTACAGTGATCACACATTTTCGGCCCACAATCTTTTTCATGGAAATCCCACTCATATGAGTCGAGTCCATGCATGCTACGATCACGGTATGCATTTGAAGGCTAAATATTTTTGTGCAGGTCTTAGATTAGGTCTTTCCCTGTCCATAATGCTAAATTGAGGAGGTAAAATATAAATATAAATAGGAAACAGAAGAGAATTTTACAGTGATCACCCATTTTCGGCCCACAATCTTTTTCATGGAAATCCCAGTCATATGAGTCGCATCCATGCATGCTACGATCACGGTATGAATTTGAAGGCAAAATATTTTTGTGCAGATTTTAGATTAGGTCTTTCCCTGTCCATAATGCTAAATTGAGGAGGTTAAATAGAAATATAAATAGGAAACAGAAGAGAAATGTACAGTGATCACCCATTTTCGGGCCACAATCTTTTTCATGGAAATCCCAGTTATATGAGTCGAGTCCATGCATGCTACGATCACGGTATGAATTTGAAGGCAAAATATTTTTGTGTAGATTTTAGATTAGGTCTTTCCCTATCCATAAATCTAAATTGAGGAGGTAAAATAGAAATATAAATAGGAAACAGAAGAGAAATGTACAGTGATCACCCATTTTCGGCCCACAATATTTTCATGAAAATTCCAGTCATATGAGTCGAGTCCATGCATGCTACAATCACGGCATGAATTTGAAGGCAAAATCATTTTGTGCAGATTTTAGATTAGGTCTTTCCCTGTCCATAATGCTAAATTGAGGAGGTAAAATATAAATATAAATAGGAAACAGAAGAGAAATGTACAGTGATCACCCATTTTCTGCCCACAATCTTTTTCATGGAAATCCCAGTCATATGAGTCGAGTCCATGCATGCTACGATTACGGTATGAATTTGAAGGCAAAATATTTTTGTGCAGATCTTAGATTAGGTCTTTCCCTGTCCATAATGCTAAATTGAGGAGGTAAAATAGAAATATAAATAGGAAACAGAAGAGAAATGTACAGTGATCACCCATTTTCGGCCCACAATCTTTTTCATGGAAATCCCAGTCATATGAGTCGAGTCCATGCATGCTACGATCACGGTATGAATTTGAAGGCAAAATATTTTTGTGCAGATTTTAGATTAGGTCTTTCCCTGTCCATAATGCTAAATTGAGGAGGTAAAATAGAAATATAAATAGGAAACAGAAGAGAAATGTACAGTGATCACCCATTTTCGGCCCACAATATTTTCATGGAAATTCCAGTCATATGAGTCGAGTCCATGCATGCTACAATCACGGCATGAATTTGAAGGCAAAATATTTTTGTGCAGATTTTAGATTAGGTCTTTCCCTGTCCATAATGCTAAATTGAGGAGGTAAAATAGAAATATAAATAGGAAACAGAAGAGAAATGTACAGTGATCACCCATTTTCTGCCCACAATCTTTTTCATGGAAATCACAGTCATATGAGTCCAGTCCATACATGCTACGATCACGCTATCTATTTGAAGGCAAAATATTTTTTTGCAGATCTTAGACTAGGTCTTCCCCTGCCCAAAATGCTAAATTGAGGAAGTAAAATATAAATATAAATAGGAAACAGAAGAGAAATGTACAGTGATTACCCATTTTCGGATCACAATCTTTTTCATGGAAATCCCAGTCATATGAGTCGAGTCCATGCATGCTACAATCATGGTATGAATTTGAAGGCAAAATATTTTTGTGCAGATCTTAGATTAGGTCTTTCCCTGTCCATAATGCTAAATTGAGGAGGTAAAATAGAAATATAAATAGGAAACAGAAGAGAAATGTACAGTGATCACACATTTTCGGCCCACAATCTTTTTCATGGAAATCCCACTCATATGAGTCGAGTCCATGCATGCTACGATCACGGTATGCATTTGAAGGCAAAATATTTTTGTGCAGGTCTTAGATTAGGTCTTTCCCTGTCCATAATGCTAAATTGAGGAGGTAAAATATAAATATAAATAGGAAACAGAAGAGAATTTTACAGTGATCACCCATTTTCGGCCCACAATCTTTTTCATGGAAATCCCAGTCATATGAGTCGCGTCCATGCATGCTACGATCACGGTATGAATTTGAAGGCAAAATATTTTTGTGCAGATTTTAGATTAGGTCTTTCCCTGTCCATAATGCTAAATTGAGGAGGTTAAATAGAAATATAAATAGGAAACAGAAGAGAAATGTACAGTGATCACCCATTTTCGGGCCACAATCTTTTTCATGGAAATCCCAGTTATATGAGTCGAGTCCATGCATGCTACGATCACGGTATGAATTTGAAGGCAAAATATTTTTGTGTAGATTTTAGATTAGGTCTTTCCCTATCCATAAAGCTAAATTGAGGAGGTAAAATAGAAATATAAATAGGAAACAGAAGAGAAATGTACAGTGATCACCCATTTTCGGCCCACAATATTTTCATGAAAATTCCAGTCATATGAGTCGAGTCCATGCATGCTACAATCACGGCATGAATTTGAAGGCAAAATCATTTTGTGCAGATTTTAGATTAGGTCTTTCCCTGTCCATAATGCTAAATTGAGGAGGTAAAATATAAATATAAATAGGAAACAGAAGAGAAATGTACAGTGATCACCCATTTTCTGCCCACAATCTTTTTCATGGAAATCCCAGTCATATGAGTCGAGTCCATGCATGCTACGATTACGGTATGAATTTGAAGGCAAAATATTTTTGTGCAGATCTTAGATTAGGTCTTTCCCTGTCCATAATGCTAAATTGAGGAGGTAAAATAGAAATATAAATAGGAAACAGAAGAGAAATGTACAGTGATCACCCATTTTCGGCCCACAATCTTTTTCATGGAAATCCCAGTCATATGAGTCGAGTCCATGCATGCTACGATCACGGTATGAATTTGAAGGCAAAATATTTTTGTGCAGATTTTAGATTAGGTCTTTCCCTGTCCATAATGCTAAATTGAGGAGGTAAAATAGAAATATAAATAGGAAACAGAAGAGAAATGTACAGTGATCACCCATTTTCGGCCCACAATATTTTCATGGAAATTCCAGTCATATGAGTCGAGTCCATGCATGCTACAATCACGGCATGAATTTGAAGGCAAAATATTTTTGTGCAGATTTTAGATTAGGTCTTTCCCTGTCCATAATGCTAAATTGAGGAGGTAAAATAGAAATAGAAATAGGAAACAGAAGAGAAATGTACAGTGATCACCCATTTTCTGCCCACAATCTTTTTCATGGAAATCACAGTCATATGAGTCCAGTCCATACATGCTACGATCACGCTATCAATTTGAAGGCAAAATATTTTTTTGCAGATCTTAGACTAGGTCTTCCCCTGCCCAAAATGCTAAATTGAGGAAGTAAAATATAAATATAAATAGGAAACAGAAGAGAAATGTACAGTGATTACCCATTTTCGGATCACAATCTTTTTCATGGAAATCCCAGTCATATGAGTCGAGTCCATGCATGCTACAATCATGGTATGAATTTGAAGGCAAAATATTTTTGTGCAGATCTTAGATTAGGTCTTTCCCTGTCCATAATGCTAAATTGAGGAGGTAAAATAGAAATATAAATAGGAAACAGAAGAGAATTTTACAGTGATCACCCATTTTCGGGCCACAATATTTTTCATGGAAATCCCAGTCATATGAGTCGAGTCCATGCATGCTACGATCACGGTATGAATTTGAAGGCAAAATATTTTTGTGCAGATTTTAGATTAGGTCTTTCCCTGTCCATAATGCTAAATTGAGGAGGTAAAATAGAAATATAAATAGGAAACAGAAGAGAAATGTACAGTGATCACCCATTTTCGGCCCACAATATTATCATGACAATTCCAGTCATATGAGTCGAGTCCATGCATGCTACAATCACGGCATGTATTTGAAGGCAAAATATTTTTGTGCAGATTTTAGATTAGGTTTTTCCCTGTCCATAATGCTAAATTGAGGAGGTAAAATATAAATATAAATAGGAAACAGAAGAGAAATGTACAGTGATCACCCATTTTCTGCCCACAATCTTTTTCATGGAAATCCCAGTCATATGAGTCCAGTCCATACATGCTACGATCACGCTATGAATTTGAAAGCAAAATATTTTTTTCCAGATCTTAGACTAGGTCTTCCCCTGCCCAAAATGCTAAATAGAGGAAGTAAAATATAAATATAAATAGGAAACAGAAGAGAAATGTACAGTGATTACCCATTTTCGGGTCACAATCTTTTTCATGGAAATCCCAGTCATATGAGTCGAGTCCATGCATGCTACAATCATGGTATGAATTTGAAGGCAAAATATTTTTGTGCAGATCTTAGATTAGGTCTTTCCCTGTCCATAATGCTAAATTGAGGAGGTAAAATAGAAATATAAATAGGAAACAGAAGAGAAATGTACAGTGATCACACATTTTCGGCCCACAATCTTTTTCATGGAAATCCCACTCATATGAGTCGAGTCCATGCATGCTACGATCACGGTATGCATTTGAAGGCAAAATATTTTTGTGCAGGTCTTAGATTAGGTCTTTCCCTGTCCATAATGCTAAATTGAGGAGGTAAAATATAAATATAAATAGGAAACAGAAGAGAATTTTACAGTGATCACCCATTTTCGGCCCACAATCTTTTTCATGGAAATCCCAGTCATATGAGTCGCATCCATGCATGCTACGATCACGGTATGAATTTGAAGGCAAAATATTTTTGTGCAGATTTTAGATTAGGTCTTTCCCTGTCCATAATGCTAAATTGAGGAGGTTAAATAGAAATATAAATAGGAAACAGAAGAGAAATGTACAGTGATCACCCATTTTCGGGCCACAATCTTTTTCATGGAAATCCCAGTTATATGAGTCGAGTCCATGCATGCTACGATCACGGTATGAATTTGAAGGCAAAATATTTTTGTGTAGATTTTAGATTAGGTCTTTCCCTATCCATAAATCTAAATTGAGGAGGTAAAATAGAAATATAAATAGGAAACAGAAGAGAAATGTACAGTGATCACCCATTTTCGGCCCACAATATTTTCATGAAAATTCCAGTCATATGAGTCGAGTCCATGCATGCTACAATCACGGCATGAATTTGAAGGCAAAATCATTTTGTGCAGATTTTAGATTAGGTCTTTCCCTGTCCATAATGCTAAATTGAGGAGGTAAAATATAAATATAAATAGGAAACAGAAGAGAAATGTACAGTGATCACCCATTTTCTGCCCACAATCTTTTTCATGGAAATCCCAGTCATATGAGTCGAGTCCATGCATGCTACGATTACGGTATGAATTTGAAGGCAAAATATTTTTGTGCAGATCTTAGATTAGGTCTTTCCCTGTCCATAATGCTAAATTGAGGAGGTAAAATAGAAATATAAATAGGAAACAGAAGAGAAATGTACAGTGATCACCCATTTTCGGCCCACAATCTTTTTCATGGAAATCCCAGTCATATGAGTCGAGTCCATGCATGCTACGATCACGGTATGAATTTGAAGGCAAAATATTTTTGTGCAGATTTTAGATTAGGTCTTTCCCTGTCCATAATGCTAAATTGAGGAGGTAAAATAGAAATATAAATAGGAAACAGAAGAGAAATGTACAGTGATCACCCATTTTCGGCCCACAATATTTTCATGGAAATTCCAGTCATATGAGTCGAGTCCATGCATGCTACAATCACGGCATGAATTTGAAGGCAAAATATTTTTGTGCAGATTTTAGATTAGGTCTTTCCCTGTCCATAATGCTAAATTGAGGAGGTAAAATAGAAATATAAATAGGAAACAGAAGAGAAATGTACAGTGATCACCCATTTTCTGCCCACAATCTTTTTCATGGAAATCACAGTCATATGAGTCCAGTCCATACATGCTACGATCACGCTATCTATTTGAAGGCAAAATATTTTTTTGCAGATCTTAGACTAGGTCTTCCCCTGCCCAAAATGCTAAATTGAGGAAGTAAAATATAAATATAAATAGGAAACAGAAGAGAAATGTACAGTGATTACCCATTTTCGGATCACAATCTTTTTCATGGAAATCCCAGTCATATGAGTCGAGTCCATGCATGCTACAATCATGGTATGAATTTGAAGGCAAAATATTTTTGTGCAGATCTTAGATTAGGTCTTTCCCTGTCCATAATGCTAAATTGAGGAGGTAAAATAGAAATATAAATAGGAAACAGAAGAGAAATGTACAGTGATCACACATTTTCGGCCCACAATCTTTTTCATGGAAATCCCACTCATATGAGTCGAGTCCATGCATGCTACGATCACGGTATGCATTTGAAGGCAAAATATTTTTGTGCAGGTCTTAGATTAGGTCTTTCCCTGTCCATAATGCTAAATTGAGGAGGTAAAATATAAATATAAATAGGAAACAGAAGAGAATTTTACAGTGATCACCCATTTTCGGCCCACAATCTTTTTCATGGAAATCCCAGTCATATGAGTCGCGTCCATGCATGCTACGATCACGGTATGAATTTGAAGGCAAAATATTTTTGTGCAGATTTTAGATTAGGTCTTTCCCTGTCCATAATGCTAAATTGAGGAGGTTAAATAGAAATATAAATAGGAAACAGAAGAGAAATGTACAGTGATCACCCATTTTCGGGCCACAATCTTTTTCATGGAAATCCCAGTTATATGAGTCGAGTCCATGCATGCTACGATCACGGTATGAATTTGAAGGCAAAATATTTTTGTGTAGATTTTAGATTAGGTCTTTCCCTATCCATAAAGCTAAATTGAGGAGGTAAAATAGAAATATAAATAGGAAACAGAAGAGAAATGTACAGTGATCACCCATTTTCGGCCCACAATATTTTCATGAAAATTCCAGTCATATGAGTCGAGTCCATGCATGCTACAATCACGGCATGAATTTGAAGGCAAAATCATTTTGTGCAGATTTTAGATTAGGTCTTTCCCTGTCCATAATGCTAAATTGAGGAGGTAAAATATAAATATAAATAGGAAACAGAAGAGAAATGTACAGTGATCACCCATTTTCTGCCCACAATCTTTTTCATGGAAATCCCAGTCATATGAGTCGAGTCCATGCATGCTACGATTACGGTATGAATTTGAAGGCAAAATATTTTTGTGCAGATCTTAGATTAGGTCTTTCCCTGTCCATAATGCTAAATTGAGGAGGTAAAATAGAAATATAAATAGGAAACAGAAGAGAAATGTACAGTGATCACCCATTTTCGGCCCACAATCTTTTTCATGGAAATCCCAGTCATATGAGTCGAGTCCATGCATGCTACGATCACGGTATGAATTTGAAGGCAAAATATTTTTGTGCAGATTTTAGATTAGGTCTTTCCCTGTCCATAATGCTAAATTGAGGAGGTAAAATAGAAATATAAATAGGAAACAGAAGAGAAATGTACAGTGATCACCCATTTTCGGCCCACAATATTTTCATGGAAATTCCAGTCATATGAGTCGAGTCCATGCATGCTACAATCACGGCATGAATTTGAAGGCAAAATATTTTTGTGCAGATTTTAGATTAGGTCTTTCCCTGTCCATAATGCTAAATTGAGGAGGTAAAATAGAAATAGAAATAGGAAACAGAAGAGAAATGTACAGTGATCACCCATTTTCTGCCCACAATCTTTTTCATGGAAATCACAGTCATATGAGTCCAGTCCATACATGCTACGATCACGCTATCAATTTGAAGGCAAAATATTTTTTTGCAGATCTTAGACTAGGTCTTCCCCTGCCCAAAATGCTAAATTGAGGAAGTAAAATATAAATATAAATAGGAAACAGAAGAGAAATGTACAGTGATTACCCATTTTCGGATCACAATCTTTTTCATGGAAATCCCAGTCATATGAGTCGAGTCCATGCATGCTACAATCATGGTATGAATTTGAAGGCAAAATATTTTTGTGCAGATCTTAGATTAGGTCTTTCCCTGTCCATAATGCTAAATTGAGGAGGTAAAATAGAAATATAAATAGGAAACAGAAGAGAATTTTACAGTGATCACCCATTTTCGGGCCACAATATTTTTCATGGAAATCCCAGTCATATGAGTCGAGTCCATGCATGCTACGATCACGGTATGAATTTGAAGGCAAAATATTTTTGTGCAGATTTTAGATTAGGTCTTTCCCTGTCCATAATGCTAAATTGAGGAGGTAAAATAGAAATATAAATAGGAAACAGAAGAGAAATGTACAGTGATCACCCATTTTCGGCCCACAATATTATCATGACAATTCCAGTCATATGAGTCGAGTCCATGCATGCTACAATCACGGCATGTATTTGAAGGCAAAATATTTTTGTGCAGATTTTAGATTAGGTCTTTCCCTGTCCATAATGCTAAATTGAGGAGGTAAAATATAAATATAAATAGGAAACAGAAGAGAAATGTACAGTGATCACCCATTTTCTTCCCACAATCTTTTTCATGGAAATCCCACTCATATGAGTCGAGTCCATGCATGCTACAATCACGTTATGAATTTGAAGGCAAAATATTTTTTTGCAGATCTTAGATTAGTTCTTTCCCTGTCCATAATGCTAAATTGAGGAGGTAAAATATAAATATAAATAGGAAATAGAAGAGAAATGTACAGTAATCACCCATTTTCCGCCCACAATCTTTTTCATGGAAATCCCAGTCATATGAGTCGAGTCCATACATGCTACGATAACGGTATGAATTTGAGGGCAAAATAATTTTTTGAAGAGCTTAGATTAGGTCTTTCCCTGTCCATAATGCTAAATGAAGGAAGTAAAATATAAATATAAATGGGAAACAGAAGAGAAATGTACAGTGATCACCCATTTTCCGCCCACAATCTTTTTCATGGAAATCCCAGTCATATGAGTCGAGTCCATGCATGCTACGATCACGGTATGAATTTGAAGGCAAAATATTTTATGCAGATCTTAGATTAGGTCATTCCCTGTCCATAATGCTAAATTGAGGATGTAAAATATAAATATAAATAGGAAACAGAAGAGAAATGTACAGTGATCACCCATTTTCTGCCCACAATCTTTTTCATGGAAATCCCAGTCATATGAGTCGAGTCCATTCTTGCTACGATCACGGTATGAATTTGAAGGCAAAATATTTTTTTTGCAGATCTTAGATTAGGTCTTTCCCTGTCCATAATGCTAAATTGAGGAGGTAAAATAGAAACACAAATAGGAAACAGAAGAGAAATGTACAGTGATCACCCATTTTCTGCCCACAATCTTTTTCATGGAAATCCCAGTCATATGAGTCAAGTCCATGCATGCTACGATCACGGTATGAATTTGAAGGCAAAATATTTTTGTGCAGATTTTAGATTAGGTCTTTCCCTGTCCATAATGCTAAATTGAGGAAGTAAAATAGAAATATAAATACGAAACAGAAGAGAAATGTACAGTGATCACCCATTTTCGGCCCACAATCTTTTTCATGGAAATCCCAGTCATATGAGTGTGTCCATGCATGCTATGATCACGGTATGAATTTGAAGGCAAAATATTTTTGTGCAGAGCTTACATTAGGTCTTTCAATGGCCATAATACTAAATTGAGGAGGTAAAATAGAAATATAAATAGGAAACAGAAGAGAAATGTACAGTGATCACCCATTTTCTGCCCACAATCTTTTTCATGGAAATCCCAGTCATATGAGTCGAGTCCATACATGCTACCATCACGGTATGAATTTGAAGGCAAAATATTTTTTTGCAGATCTTAGATTAGGTCTATCCCTGTCCATAATGCAAAATGAACGAAGTAAAATATAAATATAAATAGGAAACAGAAGAGAAATGTACAGTGATCACCCATTTTCTGTCCACAATCTTTTTCATGAAAATCCCAGTCATATGAGTTGAGTCCATGCATTCTACGATCACGGTATGGATTTGAAGGCAAAATATTTTTTTGCAGATCTTAGATTAGGTCTTTCCCTGTCCATAATGCTAAATTGTGGAGGTAAAATATAAATATAAATAGGAAACAGAAGAGAAATGTACAGTGATCACCCATTTTCTGCCCACAATCTTTTTCTTGAAAATCCCAGTCATATGAGCCGAGTCCATACATGCTACTAATCACGGTATGAATTTGAAGGCAAAATATTTTTGTGCAGATTTAAGTCTAGGTCTTTCCCTCTCCATAATGCTAAATTGAGGAGGTATAATATAAATATATATAGGAAACAGAAGAGAAATGTACAGTGATCACCCATTTTCGGCCCACAATCTTTTTCATGGAAATCCCAGTCATATGAGTCGAGTCCGTGCATACTACGATCAGGGTATGAATTTGAAGGCAAAATATTTTTGTGCAGTTCTTAGATTTGGTCTTTCCCTGTCCATAATGCTAAATTGAGGAGGTAAAATAGAAATATAAATAGTGTGGCACCCTGCATTTTTAGAAAGACTAAAAAGAGATATTCATAGAAATATGATTTAATTTTTATTCGGTTGGAGACGGGAGGCGTCCCACCACGGTCTCATTAGCCGAAAGCGGTCACGTGATATGCGGAAAGAGGAGGGAGAATGCTCGATCAAGAACCATTGGTCGAAAACGGTCACCTGACATACGAGAGACCGGGAGAGATGGGTATGCGTCTTCCCCCCAGAGGCACTGTGAGGAAGTAGGGGTGAAAATAATAGCGATAATGGGAAATCAGAACTAATGCGACTTTTGGGATTATCGAGAGAGCCCTGACGCCGACAGACCCACCCCGGCTTGCTGCGGCGTCAATAAAAGCAGGACCCCAATCGACAAAAAGATGAGTTCAGCCCCGGACGGCAGCGAGAAGAGATCACCTCGGACGACAGAGAGTTGCGGCTGAGTTGCGGCAAGAAATCCTTCCAGCCCAAGTCGAAAACAAGAAATCCTTCCAGCCCAAGTCGAAAACAAGAAATCCTTCCAGCCCAAGTCGAAAACAAGAAATCCTTCCGGCCCAAGTCAAAGACAAGAGAAGTTCTATCTAAGTCGACGAAGAAGAAGATTACTCGAAAGCCGCGGAGAAGTTGAAGCCAAGTCGAAGACAAGGCCAAAGAGTTACTGGACGGAAGAAGAAGAAGAAGTTAAAATCAAGCCCAGCCGAGAACAGAATTCGACCCAACCAGATCGAAGTGAAGAAATACAACTCAAGTCGAAGAGAAGAATCAACTGCGAATGATTGATAGAAATTAGCCCCAGTGTCGAACTAAACCACACTCCGACATACACAATTCTGGAGAGTAGACAATTCGAAATCGTTAAGTTTTATGATAGAAGCTTGGTGCCATAGTCCACAGAGCGGGTCGGGAATGAGAACAATTTTTCTTTATGTAACGGACATTAGATATAAAAGGTTGTCACCGTTTTTTTTTTTATCAGTAATTTTTTGTCTCGTGAGTTTTTTTTTTCTTTTACTTGTGTTTTGCCACCCCCGTCGGACTCAACTTGCATACGCCCCAATCCCTGCTGGTCCCGTCTGTCTAAGATCTAAACACAGCGTGGGTAGACAGACCGGAGATCAGTACAGTTGCTTTAGCAACCAGGTATTGGAAGCGGGTTGGGAAAGGCGGGGCTGGTGATCATCTAACCAAGAGGTTGGAGCGGCACGCTTGGAACCAGGAGGAGCGACCAGGAGGAGCGACGTCACAGTTGGCGCCGTAACCAAAGGATTCGACCCTGGGCCAGGTGTGTACCCGTCACAATTGGTGCCGGGACCAGGATCGACCCTGAGACAGCCGCGTCACGTCACATCGATCGACCGCCGTTGCTGAAAATTCAAATAGAACTCAAAATGACCGGGACCGAAAGGAACAAGAACAGAATCGTCTGCAAGGTAATACACCTTATTTTATTTCCCAACCTCGATTGTTGCTGCATAGATTGTCTTTCTCTGTAGACATGTCGGACTATGATTCGGATAGAGCAGTGGGGGGTGAAGAGGAAGTAAGGCGGGGCTTGTCAGTGGATTTAAGGAAGCTGTTAGGTGGACCGAGGGTCCCAGTATTTGATGGCAGCGGGAAGGAGTTTAAAAACTGGCTGGCAATCCTTGAGAAGAGCCGAATCATCTACGAGCTTTCGGACCAAGAAACCCTGTATTTGGCATACGATGCCACAAAGGGAAAAGCGTCTGAGTTCGTGAGGGGGCTCTTGGAAAATCAACCCTGCTTGTCTTGGGAAGAGATAAAAAGACTGCTAACCAAAGAGTTCGCCGACGAAGGTACGGCCATAGAGGCCATGAGGGCCCTTTTAAAACTGACACAGCTACGGGATGAAACCCCGGGAGAATTAGGGACCCGAGCGGGGAAGCTATCATCGTTGGCATTCCCCGAAGTGGTCAGGGATAATGCAGTTATGCAGGCCCAACTGGCGGACCTGTATATAGAGGCGCTGAGCGACGAGCGTGTTCGTCACGACGTACTGAAGGAAGGACCGCTCAGACTGTCGGCAGCGGTGGAGCTGGCCAGGGAGAGCCAGGGCGTGTGGGATAAAGTGAAGAGGTGTGGGAAGAAGCAGATGCCAAGTCAGGAGGCTGGAAAGAGGGGGTAGGCGGAAGACCCCCCGCGTGGAATCAGAGGGCTAAGGATGAGGTGGATCGGGCAGAATTATGGGAGGAGGACCCCAATAGAAAAGCATGGTCGACCAGGCATGGCTTTTATAAGCCCACGCCGGGTCGATACGGGCTGGTCTGCTGGACCTGTGGGCACGAGGACCACAGGGCGGCGGAATGTCCGACGAAGTGGGGGTTACCCCCAGACTTCGATCAGGACAGATGCACCAGGTGTGGTAAGAAAGGACACCTGGCCAAGTGGTGCGGGCTGAGGAAGGATGCCCCACCGATATTAACAAAGAAGGCTGAGCCCAAGAGACCGGCCCAGGGAAAAGCCAGCGGGCCACCCCGGAATTAAGAGGGAGGGTGGCCCAGTTAAAAAGAAGAGAAATAAAAACTTGGACCAGTGGACGGGCGAACCGCTTGAATAGAGGACGGGTTCCCCCGGGAATAGACACAAGGCCAACCCAGTTGAAAAGGAAAAGAGCAAAATGTTGGACATGTGGTCGGGCGGGCCACTTTGCGGCAAGCTGTCCAACAAGAAGGTGCTGGTTTTGCAGGAGGCCAGGACACCTGAAGAGAAACTGTATCCTTAGAAACGAACGCGGGAGACCGGGAGAGGTCCGGCCGGGGTCGCCCAGGTGCAGGGGGCGCAGAACTCCACCTCATGAGAAAAATGAAGGTGATTTATTACTACCGGCACCCATGGCTGGGTTGACCCAAGGGTGGAGACCCAGGAAGAAGAAAGCTCAAGTGTTCTCTTCGCTAACGCAAGAGAAAGAACTATCCTGTAGAGCAGAGATAGGGGGTAGGGAGATGAGGGCTCTGGTGGACACAGGAGCATCTCTGTCATTGATGAGAGAGGAAACATACAGGCGGGTGAAACGGAAGAGAAGGTTACGGGAAGCGGACATAGAGATCACGCAAGCAGATGGAGCCCCCCTGAAGATAAAAGGGATGGTGAGGCTCCCGGTGAGGATTGGGAAAGTAAAAAGCACCCAAAATTTTTACGTAACCCCCGACCTGTGTACGGAGGCAATCTTGGGAGAAGATTGGCTCTGGAGCCAGAGGGCCCAGATTGAGTTTAATCCTACTGTGTTGGTGGTGAACGGCGAGAGAACGCCATTGGGATGCCCACCAGAGGAAGAGATAACCATAGTGGTGGAGGAAGATGTAAAGTTACCTCCTAGAACCGCAGTGTCGGGAAAGGGTAGGTTAATGTCAGGAAAAAGGGTATGGAGAGGACCCCTGCAGTTGGTCCCTGTAGAAGGAAAGGGCCTAGAAGATAACGAGGTAACCCTGTGCGAAACGGTAGTGGAGGCAGCCGAGTTGGTGCCCATAATGATGGTGAACCAGGCCCAAAAGACTATAAAGGTTAGGAGAGGGGAGAAGATAGGGAGAGCACTTCCGCTACGAACTCCGAGTCGGGTGAGATTCGAGGAGGAACGAAGGAAGCTAGTAGAGCAAATAGAGGGAATCTTAGATGAGGATATATTAGTACCGGATCAATTTAGAACCAGAGTGGGGGGTCTGTTAAGGAACAATCGAGATGTGGTGGCCCAGTCAGACAAGGAGCTAGGTCAGACCCACACAGTCGAAATGAAAATCGACACCGGAGACCACCCCCCTGTGAAATTGAAACCCTACCGGACACCTATACATAAAAGACCACTTGTAGAAGAGGCAGTAGAGGAAATGTTGGAAGCTGGGATGATCGAAAGATCGATCTCCCCTTGGAGCTTCCCAATAGTAATAGTAGGTAAGAAAGATGGCGGGCACCGTTTCTGTGTAGATTTTAGGAAGCTAAATTCTATATCGAAGCCGTTGACGGTGCCATTGCCATTGATAGACGACATTTTGGCATTATTAGGGAAGGCAAAGTACTTCTCTACGTTGGACTTGAGGTCCGGGTATTGGCAAGTAGCCCTGGATGAGGCTGACAAGGAGAAGGCCGCATTTGCGTGTCACCTGGGACTGTTTCAGTTCAGGGTGATGCCATTCGGTCTAGCTAATGCCCCGGGAGTCTTCCAACAGCTAATGTCAATAGTGTTAGGAGGATACGAGAGCTTTGCCATGGCGTATTTGGACGATATCTTGATATTTTCGGAGACAGTGGAACAACACTTTTTTCATTTAGGACAGGTGTTGGGAAGGTTGAGGAAACACGGATTAAAATTAAAATTGTCAAAGTGTCAGTTTCTGAAGGAAGAAACTAGGTATTTAGGCTTCGTCATAAACGGAGACGGTATTAAACCCGACATGGATAAGGTAAAGGTCATAAGGGAAATGCCAGAGCCTAAGACAGTGAGACAGGTAAGAGGTTTTATAGGAGCTATAGGCTACTACCGACGCTTCGTCCCGGCATTTTCAAGAATTGCCATACCACTAGTAGCCCTGACGAAGAAATACGCTAGGTTCAAGTGGACAGAGGACTGTCAACGAGCATTTGATTCGCTAAAGGGACAGTTGACAACCGTCCCACTGCTGACGTACCCAGACCTCAGCAAGCCCATGATATTATACACGGATGCCAGTGAGCAGTGTGTAGGGGCAGTACTTACCCAGCCGTGTCCTGATAAGGAAGGACCAGTGCCTGGCATACCAGAGGAAGTACCGATATACTTCCTCTCCCATAAGCTCTCAGAGACACAACAGAGGTGGCCAGTAATAGAAAGAGAAGCATATGCCATCATGTATGCTCTCCAAAAACTGGACTACTATTTAAATGGTGCGGTCTTTACTATAAAAACAGACCACAAACCTTTGCAGTACCTATTGCAGGCAGAGTGGACAAATAATAAGAAAATTCAACAGTGGGCACTTAAGTTAAGTGGCTACCACTGTAAGATAGAGTATTTGGCAGGAAAGGAAAACACGTGCGCAGATTTACTCTCAAGAATACCGAAACAACTGGAAGAAAGATCTGTAAAGGTAGAACAGGGAGTAGATGATAAAGCCTATAGAATAGGAGTAATTAACTCTAATAAGCTAAAAGATCGCCCTATGTTAGAATCGGACGACGAAGAAGGGGACGCCCAGATAATAACCGATCCCTACTGGACAGAAGGAATTGAGAAGGAGCAAGCAGACAGTGAAATAGCTGCTCTGAGAGAGAAGGTGAAGGCAGGAGAGACCACCAAGTATGCCATAATAGAGGAAAGGCTGTATTATCTCTCAGGCAGGGATGAAGAAGTCAAGCCCAAGTTGTATGTGCCCAAAAGTTTAAGACCAGAGATATTGGAGCAGTGCCACGAGAGGTTGGGTCACATGGGAATTGATAGGACATGTGATCTCATAGGAAGAAAGTACTATTGGCCCAAACTGTACGGAGAGGTCACTAACTATGTTCGGAGTTGTGTAGTGTGCCAGTCGCAGAGCAGAAGGCAGGAAATGGCACCCTTGGAGGAAACAGACGTACCAAACTTTCCCTTCGAGAAGGTGAGTATGGATGTATCAGGACCATATGGAGAAACTGCACAAGGAAACAACTATATAGTGAGTTTTGTCGATTGGCTAACAAATTGGCCTGAAGCATTTGCAGTACCAGACAAGAAGGCCAGAACTGTGGCCGGGTTGATAATAAGTGAAATCTTCCCTAGGTATGGTGACCCTGTGCAATTGGTAACAGACAATGGCACGGAGAATGTGAACAGCATCATGAGAGAAGTTTTGACAGGTTTGAATGTAGAGCACATAAAAACATCCCCATATCACCCCCAGGGAAATGCTAAAGTGGAAAGGTTTCATAAAACCTTGGGAGATGTATTGGCCAAGCTGGTCAGAGAAAACACTGGAAATTGGGACTTGTATTTGACGCAGGCTCTGGCGGCCGTGAGGTTTACGATAAACGAAACCTCCAGATTTTCTCCTTACTTTTTGTTGTTTGGCAGAGACGTGGTCCTGCCTGTGGATAACCTACTGAAGCCCCGAAGAAGGTATATGGGAGAAGATCATCATCAACTATTGCTGGAACAGCAACATAAGATATTTGTACAGGCCAGAAGAAGAATAAAGAGGGCCCAGAAGAAAAGAAATGAGATGGTGAATGCTGAAAGAAAGGTAGTAGAATTGAAGGTTGGAGACCCTGTCTACTATAAAATCCACCAGAGAGAGGGAAAGCTGAACCAAAGATGGGAACCGTACTACCGGATAGTAGAGCAGACGGGCCCAGTATCATATGTAATATGGGATCAAGTGGCAGGACGAGCGAGGAGGGTTCATGCCAATGATCTGAAGAAGGCTGAAATAGCTAACCTGGAAATGAGCGAGCCGAGGCCTAAGAAGACAAGGAAAAGGAAAGTAACTCTGGTTGAACCGGAAGAAATGGAAACGGAAGAAGACTCCGAGGAGGATGCGGAGATAGGTCGACTTGGCCAGATAAACGAAGCAGTCCGGGTGACAGAGTTGGAACCCTCAGCGGGGATTGGCGATGTTCAGTCGTCGACTGAATCGGTACAGAGAAGACCCCGTGAGATCGCCATCACACCCCCATGTCCGAAGAAAAGGAAGAAAAAGACGAGGAGGTCCAATCAAGCAGTCAAAGGCTCTAAAAAGAGGCACCCTGAACAGGACGAAGGACCCAGCGAGTGGGAGGAGGAGGATCGAATACCCCTTTCCCAGCTCAAGGAAAGGATAAGGAACAGGAGAAATTTAGACATAGAGTCGAAAGGTATTGAGGACATTCAAGGCGAAGACTCTAAACAGAAAGAAGAATCAGGAGATGAAGAAGAGGAAAAAAAAAAAAAAAAAACCTCCTGGACGGAAGTTAGACACAGAAAGAAGGTTAGAGGTTGAACAGGAATCACCTCAGAAGATGAGATCAGGGAGGGAGAAGAACCCCAAATCTCAGTAGAACAAAAGGGCTGTGCAGAATACAAGCATTTAGTGTCGACAGATAACGACACTGGCTCATCCAAAATCCTATTGGCTGACTATGGTAGATGTGAGTGGAGGGGATGGAGTCGCGGGCTGCACCTCACAAGGGACGGGAGAAGATCATTGGCATTGTTGATTGATCACCAGTGGTGTCATGAAGTACAACCTTTAGAGTGGGCGCCACGCACACCTGACCAGACCATTCTGTCCGCTAGAGGTTAGTTAGAGGAGGGAAGAGCTGAACTTAGTAAGAAGTTATAAAATAATTGAGTGATGAGTCGAGCGACACGAAGTAGTTGTGAAGAATAACAACAAAAGAATTTCGTTACCTTTCAGGAATGATCAAGATGAAAGGGTTGGTTATGACGATGATGGTGGTAGCCACGCTGATGGTGACGATGGCGGAAGCTGGGAAGCGCAGCCGAAACACCATTTTTAAAAAAACGAGCGAAGTAATAATAACCAGGTCTAAGTGGTTGGTCACATTCGTGATAGATTTGAACCCGTACTAAATAAGTTAGGAAACGAGCTAACGCAACTGGATGCAGCTCGGTTGAAAGTAGGACAAGATTATCCCAAGCAAAAAGGGTATCTCAGTTTATTGCACTCCCTAGAATCAGAAGCCACTATGATAGAGGCTCAATGGAAAGACATGCAAAACTACCTGCAGGGAATAGAGTTACTGCAGACGCGGGAAAGGAGATCCGTAGTCCTGATTGTGGGAAAGGCATTGAGTGTCCTGTTTGGAACAGTGACTGAAGATGACGTTAAATTCATAAGAAGGAAACTGGGAGAAGTGGAGGTAAACCAGAGGACGCTTGCCCAGGTGGCAAGGGAGAGTGTGACAATATTAAATGTGACAAGGTTAGAGGTGTCCAAAAATAGAGCCAGAATCAATTGGTTAATAGACAACCTGGCGAGGTTGAGACAAGAGGTAATTAATAATACAGAAACTGTAATGATTGAATTACAGGAAATGAGCGGATTCATGCAAAAATATTTCCAGCTGATGACAATTACGAATAAGGTACGACAAACGAGTCAGTCGTTGACGACCTTGCTGGAACACGTGAGGGCGCAATTAGACATGCTGTCATTAGGACACCTCTCCCCAAGCATAGTAAACCCGGGTCACCTAAGGGAAGCGCTACTCGGAATACAGGCCGAGTTACCCCACCATTTAAGGCTGCCGGTGGACCCCACCAAAGAATTGTGGAAATATTATAATGCACTAGGATGTGTGACCTTGTTAGAAAATAGGCGACTATTGGTTGTGATATCTGTTCCGTTGTTAGATAGCGAGAGTGTATTCGAGATATACCAGGTTATAAACTTACCCATCCCCTACCCCAGAAGAGATCAAGGTTTAGGAATGATAGCAAGGTACAAGGTGGAAGCAGACTACATAGCTTTAAATTCGGGGAGAACGAAATTCATGTTGCTATCAGCTGAAGAAGCTGGAAGGTGTAGAGATGATGCTCTAGGGACTTGTACCTCGTTAAGCCCTATCTATAAAACTGGTAATCGCAGAATGTGCATACTAGAATTGTTTGATGGGAAAAGGGAAGGAATCAAAAGAATCTGCCAAGTGGAGGTATTAACAAACACGGCATTACCACAAGCTATCAGTGTTTCAGACGGGGTGTGGGCAGTAGCCACACAGAGACATATCAGCTTGTCTAGGGTATGTGGGGGAGAGTCCACAAGGACATTAAGAATAAGACCACCGTTATCCCTGGTGACGCTACCCATGGGATGTTCGGCGGTTGGAATATCCATTTCCTTACCCCCCTATTACCAGGAAGAAGAAAGATATGAAGAGAAAGATTCAATCATAGAGATGATTGGTAGAGGCTTAGTCAATTGTACAGAATTATGGGAGCCGATAGTGAAGAGATTCTCTAATGTTACCTTAAATAAGATGCCAGTATTAATGAAGCCAATAGAAAAGATCGATATGGATCAATTGAGAGACAAGTTAAGTGCGTTGGGAAACGAAGGTGTGGCTTGGGAAGACGATGAGCAGATCGCGATAAGTTGGTCAATAGTAATGGGTACATTCCTAGTTATAGCCATCGGGGGTGTATTAATATGGAAGGTTAAGAGTAAGAGGAGATTAGCGAACGACAATCTAGTGAGCGTGCAGCAACTCGAGAGGGAGATGCCGAGCAGTGTTCCTCGCTCAGACAGGACGGGCGAAGAAATTGCTGAAAGACCAACGGAGGAGGCTGGCGTGAGACCACCACGTGCGGCGGAAAAACCTCCCACGGCGGAGAGGAAAACATTGACCAAGAAGAACAAACCATAGTAAACACATCTGCACCCACAGACACACGCACATATTAATTTTGCATGTAGAAAAAAAAAAAATGAAAAAGAACATTACCCTTGCATGTAGAACAAAAGAAGATGAAAAAGAACATTACCCTTGCATGTAGAACAAAAGAAGATGAAAAGAACATTACATTGCATGTAGAACAAAAGAAGATGAAAAAGAACATTACATTGCATGTAGAACAAAAGAAGATGAAAAGAACATTACATTGCATGTAGAACAAAAGAAGATGAAAAAGAACATTACATTGCATGTAGAAAAAAAAAAGATGAAAGGAATATTACATTGCATGTAGAACAAAAGAAGGTGAAAAGAACATTACCCTTGCATGTAAGAAAGTAGAATAGAATTGCATGAGACAAATGCATGGTGCATGTTAAATGATGTAATTGGGTTTAGGTGTCATTTACGGGTAAATGACAAATCGGTTAGGGGAGGATTGTGGCACCCTGCATTTTTAGAAAGACTAAAAAGAGATATTCATAGAAATATGATTTAATTTTTATTCGGTTTATTAACCAGTTGTTAGTTATTTAGAAACGAAGAATAATTGAGTTTTGAGAATAATTCTCTAACTGTATTTAGGCGATCCAAAGAGAAGAAGAAAAAAAAAATAATAAAAAGAAAGAGAAAGAGGAATAGATAATACAAAACCCGGTCATAAGTAAAACTAAGACAAGACAGGTGTCAAAATATATCAGGTCAAATTACCTGACCGAAATCCAGGGAAATAGAAATTGTTATATTTGGTTGAAGAAATAGAGTTTGGAGATAATAAAATAAAACAAAAAGAAGAGGAAAGACAGAAACATAATACGAAACCAGGTCGTAAGCGAAAACACACACGTGCGACCAGCACCTAACAAGTGTCAAAATTATCAGGTCAAGCACTTGAACTAATTCCGTGTCCGCGTAGGATGGAAGTTTGTTAAGGTTGGCTGAAACAATAAAGATTTTTTTGAACAATGGAAACGAAATTTTAATCGGAGGAAAGGTGTCTTTTGTGTTGAGGGGGTGACCGGTGGAACTGTATACAGATTCTGACCTGTTAAAAAATTGGAACCCCACGATGATGAAGTGGAGACATTTTCAATTCAGATAATTAAGATTTTTGACTATCAGGTCCGACCAAAAACAAAGAAGGAAAGAAAACGATTGTCTCGGCTCACAGATAGCGCCAATATTCCTTCCTGAAGTCACATCTAATTAGCGGCAGGCTGTTTTGACAGAACCCAGGTGAGAAAAAGCCAAGATTATCATTTTTCGTACGTATGAAAAAGGCCAAATTAGATTTTGTTTTTTTTAGAACAAGAACGATGTAAGCCACGCCCGATTGGAGACGGGAGGCGTCCCACCACAGTCTCATTAGCCGAAAGCGGTCATGTGATATGCGGAAAGAGGAGGGAGAATGCTCGATCAAGAACCATTGTCGAAAACGGTCACCTGACATACGAGAGACCGGGAGAGATGGGTATGCGTCTTCCCCCCAGAGGCACTGTGAGGAAGTAGGGGTGAAAATAATAGCGATAATGGGAAATCAGAACTAATGCGACTTTTGGGATTATCGAGAGAGCCCTGACGCCGACAGACCCACCCCGGTTTGCTGCGGCGTCAATAAAAGCAGGACCCCAATCGACAAAAAGATGAGTTCAGCCCCGGACGGCAGCGAGAAGTGATCACCTCGGACGACAGAGAGTTGCAGCTGAGTTGCGGCAAGAAATCCTTCCAGCCCAAGTCAAAAACAAGAAATCCTTCCAGCCCAAGTCGAAAATAAGAAATCCTTCCGGCCCAAGTCAAAGACAAGAGAAGTTCTATCTAAGTCGACGAAGAAGAAGATTACTCGAAAGCCGCGGAGAAGTTGCAGCCAAGTCGAAGACAAGGCCAAAGAGTTACTGGACGGAAGAAGAAGAAGAAGTTAAAATCAAGCCCAGCCGAGAACAGAATTCGACCCAACCAGATCGAAGTGAAGAAATACAACTCAAGTCGAAGAGAAGAATCAACTGCGAATGATTGATAGAAATTAGCCCAGTGTCGAACTAAACCACACTCCGACATACACAATTCTGGAGAGTAGACAATTCGAAATCGTTAAGTTGTATGATAGAAGCTTGGTGCCATAGTCCACAGAGCGGGTCGGGAGTGAGAACAATTTTTCTTTATGTAACGGACATTAGATATAAAAGGTTATCACCCTTTTTTTTTTGTCAGTAATTTTTTTGTCTCATGAGTTTTTTTTTTCTTTTACTTGTGTTTTGCCACCCCCGACGGACTCAACTTGCATACGGCCCAATCCCTGCTGGTCCCGTAGGTCTAAGATCTAAACACAGCGTGGGTAGACAGACCGGAGATCAGTACAGTTGCTTTAGCAACCAGGTATTGGAAGTGGGTTGGGAAAGGCGGGGCTGGTGATCATCTAACCAAGAGGTTGGAGCGGCACGCTTGGAACCAGGAGGAGCGACCAGAGAAAGGTACAGTGATCACCCATTTTCGGCCCACAATCTTTTTCATGGAAATCCCAGTCATATGAGTCGAGTCCATGCATGCTACAATCACGGTATGTATTTGAAGGCAAAATATTTATTTGCAGATTTTAGATTAGGTCTTTCCCTGTCCATAATGCTAAATTGAGGAAGTAAAATATAAATATAAATAGGAAACAGAAGAGAAATGTACAGTGATCACCCATTTTCGGCCCACAATCTTTTTCATGGAAATCCCAGTCATATGAGTCGAGTCCATGCATGCTATGATCACGGTATGATTTTGAAGGCAAAATATTTTTGTGCAGAGCTTAGATTTGGTCTTTCCCTGTCCATAATGCTATATTGAGGAGGTAAAATAGAAATATAAATAGGAAACAGAAGAGAAATGTACAGTGATCACCCATTTTCTGCCCACAATCTTTTTCATGGAAATCCCAGTTATATGAGTCGAGTCCATGCATGCTACGATCACAGTATGAATTTGAAGGCAAAATATTTTTGTGCAGTTCTTAGAATTGGTCTTTCCCTGTCCATAATGCTTAATTGAGGAGGTAAAATAGAAATATAAATAGGAAACAGAAGAGAAATGTACAGTGATCACCCATTTTCGGCCCACAATCTTTTTCATGGAAATCCCAGTCATATGAGTCAATTCCATGCATGCTACGATCACGGTATGAATTTGAAGGCAAAATATTTTTGTGCAGAGCATAGATTAGGTCTTTCCCTGTCCATAATGCTAAATTGAGGAGGTAAAATACAAATATAAATAGGAAACAGAAGAGAAATGTACAGTGATCACCCATTTTCTGTCCACAATTTTTCATGGAAATCCCAGTCATATGAGTCGAGTCCATGCATGCTACGATGACGGTATGAATTTGAAGGCAAAATATTTTTTTGCATATCTTAGATTAGGTCTTTCCCAGTCCATAATGCTAAATGAAGTAAGTAAAATAGAAATATAAATAGGAAACAAAAGAGAAATGTACAGTGATCACCCATTTTCTGCCCACAATCTTTTTCTTGGAAACCCCAGTCATATGAGTCGAGTCCATGCATGCTACGTTCACGGTATGAATTTGAAGGCAAAATATTTTTTTGCAGATCTTAGATTAGGTCTTTCCCTGTCCATAATGCTAAATTGAGGAAGCAAGATAGAAATATATATAGGAAACAGAAGAGAAATGTACAGTGATCACCCATTTTCTGCCCACAATCTTTTTCATGGAAATCCCAGTCATATGAGACGAGTCCATGCATGCTACGATCACGGTATGAATTTCAAGGCAAAATTTTTTTTTTTGCAGAGCTTAGATTAGGTCTTTCACTGCCCATAATGCTAAATTGAGGAAGCCAGATAGAAATATATATAGGAAACAGAAGAGAAATGTACAGTGATCACCCATTTTCTGCCCACAATATTTTCATGGAAATCCCAGTCATATGAGTCGAGTCCATGCATGCTACGATCACGGTATGAATTTGAAGGCAAAATATTTTTTTGAAGATTTTAGATTAGGTCTTTCGTTGTCCATAATGCTAAAGTGTGGAAGTAAAATATAAATATAAATAAGAAACAGAAGAGAAAGGTACAGTGTTCATTCATTTTCTGCCCACAATCTTTTTCATAGAAATCCCAGTCATATGAGTCGAGTCCATGCATGCTACGATCACGGTATGAATTTGAAGGCAAAATATTTTTGTGCAGAGGTTAGATTAGGTCTTTCCCTGTCCATAATGCTAAATGAAGGAAGTAAAATAGAAATATGAATAGGAAACAGAAGAGAAATGTACAGTGATCACCCATTTCCTGCCCACAATCTTTTTCATGGAAATCCCAGTGATATTAGTCGATTCCATGCATGCTACGATCACGGTATGAATTTGAAGGCAAAATATTTTTGTGCAGAGCTTAGATTAGGTCTTTCCCTGGCCATAATGCTAAACTGAGGAGGTAAAATAGAAATATAATTAGAAGACATAAGAGAAATGTACAGTGACCACACATTTTCGGCCAACAATCTTTTTCATGGAAATCCCAGTCAAGAGAGTCGAGTCCATGCATGCTACGATCACGGTATGAATCAGAAGGCAAAATATTTTTTTACAGATCTTAGATTAAGTCTTTCCCTGTCCACAATGCTAAATTGAGGAGGTAAAATGTAAATATCAATAGGAAAGAGAATAGAAATGTACAGTGATCACCCATTTTCTGCCCACAATATTTTCATGGAAATCCCAGTCATATGAGTCGAGTCCATATATGCTACGATCACGGTATGAATTTGAATGCAAAATATTTTTTGGCAGATCTTAGATTAGGTCTTTCGCTGTCCATAATGCTAAATGAAGGAAGTAAAATAGAAATATAAATAGGAAACAGAAGAGAAATGTACAGTGATCACCCATTTTCTGCCCACAATCTTTTTCATGGAAATCCCAGTCATATGAGGCGAGTCCATGCATGCTACGATCACAGTATGAATTTGAAGGCAAAATATTTTTTTGCATTTCTTAGATTGGGTCTTTCCCTGTCCATAATGTTAAATTGAGAAGGTAAAATGTAAATATAAATAGGAAACAGAAGAGAAAAGAACAGTGATCACCCATTTTCTCCCCAGAATCTTTTTCATGGAAATCCCAGGCATATGAGTCAATTCCATGCATGCTACGATCACGCTATGAATTTGAATGCAAAATATTTTTTTGCAGATCTTAGATTAGGTCTTTCCCTGTCCATAATGCTAAATTGAGGAAGTAAAATAGAAATATAAATAGGAAACAGAAGAGAAATGTACAGTGATCACCCATTTTCTGCCCACAATCTTTTTCATGGAAATCTCAGTAATATGAGTTGAGTCCATGCATGCTACGATCACGGTATGAATTTGAAGGCAAAATATTCTTTTGCAGAGCTTTGATTAGGTCTTTCCCTGTCCATAATGTTAATTCAGGAAGTAAAATATAAATAGGAAACAGAAGAGAAATGTACAGTGATCACCCATTTTCTGCCCACAATCTTTTTCATGGAAATCCCAGTCATATGAGTCGAGTCCATGCATGCTACGATCACGGTATGAATTTGAAGGCAAAATATTTTTTTGCAGATCTTAGATTAGGTCTTTCCCTGTCCATAATGTTAAATTGAGAAGGTAAAATATAAATATAAATAGGAAACAGAAGAGAAATGTACAGAGATTACCCATTTTCTGCCCACAATCTTTTTCATGGAAATCCCAGTCATATGAGTCGAGTCCATGCATGCTACAATCACGGTATGAATTTGAAGGCAAAATATTTTTTTGCAGATCTTAGATTAGGTTCCTCCCTGTCCATAATGCTAAATTGAGGAGGTAAAATATAAATATAAATAGGAAACCGAAGAGAAATGTACAGTGATCACCCATTTTCTGCCCACAATCTTTTTCATGGAAATCCCAGTCATATGAGTCGAGTCCATGCATGCTACGATCACGGTATGAATCAGAAGGCAAAATATTTTTTTACAGATCTTAGATTAAGTCTTTCCCTGTCCACAATGCTAAATTGAGGAGGTAAAATGTAAATATGAATAGGAAAGAGAATAGAAATGTACAGTGATCACCCTTTTTCTGCCCGCAATATTTTCATGAAAATCCCAGTCATATGAGACGAGTCCATATATGCTACGATCACGGTATGAATTTGAATGCAAAATATTTTTTTGCAGATATTAGATTAGGTCTTTCGCTGTCCATAATGCTAAATGAAGGAAGTAAAATAGAAATATAAATAGGAAACAGAAGAGAAAATTACAGTGATCACCTATTTTCTGCCCACAATCTTTTTCATGGAAATCCCAGTCATATGAGTCGAGTCCATGCATGCTACGATCACGCTATAAATTTGAAGGCAAAATATTTTTTTGCATTTCTTAGATTAGGTCTTTCCCTGTCCATATTGTTAAATTGAGAAGGTAAAATATAAATATAAATAGGAAACAGAAAAGAAATGTACAGTTATAACCCATTTTCTGCCCACAATCTTTTTCATGGAAATCCCAGACATATGAGTCGAGTCCATGCATGCTACGATCACGGTATGAATTTGAAGGCAAAATATTTTTTTGCAGGCTTAGATTAGGTCTTTCCCTGTGCATAATGCTAAATTGAGGAAGTAATATAGAAATATTAATAGGAAATAGAAGAGAAATATACAGTGATCACCCATTTTCAGCCCACAATCTTTTTCATGGAAATCCCAGTCATATGAGTCGAGTCATGCATGCCACGATCACGCTATAAATTTGAAGGCAAAATATTTTTTTGCATTTCTTAGATTAGGTCTTTCCCTGTCAATAATGTTAAATTGAGAAGGTAAAATAGAAATATAAATAGGAAACAGTAGAGAAATGAACAGTGATCACCCATTTTCTCCCAACAATCTTTTTCATGGAAATCCCAGGCATATGAGTCAATTCCATGCATGCTACGATCACGCTATGAATTTGAATGCAAAATATTTTTTTGCAGATCTTAGATTAGGTCTTTCCCTGTCCATAATGTTCAATTGAGAAGGTAAAATATCAATATAAATAGGAAACAGAAGAGAAATGAACAGTGATCATCCATTTTCTGCCCACAATCTTTTTCATGGAAATCTCAGTAATATGAGTCGAGTCCATGCATGCTACGATCACGGTATGAATTTGAAGGCAAAATATTCTTTTGCAGACCTTTGATTAGGTCTTTCCCTGTCCATAATGTTAATTCAGGAAGTAAAATATAAATATAAATAGGAAACAGAAAAGAAATGTACAGTTATAACCCATTTTCTGCCCACAATGTTTTTCATGGAAATCCCAGTCATATGAGTCGAGTCCATGCATGCTACGATCACGGTATGAATTTGAAGTCAAAATATTTTTTTGCAGATCTTAGATTAGGTCTTTCCCTGTCCATAATGCTAAATTGAGGAAGTAAAATATAAATATAAATAGGAAACAGAAGAGAAATGTACAGTGATCACCCCCTTTCTGCCCACAATCTTTTTCATGGAAAACCCAGTCCTATGAGTCGAGTCCATGCATGCTACGATCACGGTATGAATTTGAAGGCAATATATTTTTTGGCAGGCTTAGATTAGGTCTTTCCCTGTCCATAATGCTAAATTGAGGAAGTAATATAGAAATATTAATAGGAAATAGAAGAGAAATATACAGTGATCACCCATTTTCAGCCCACAATCTTTTTCATGGAAATCCCAGTCATATGAGTCGAGTCCATGTATGCTACGATCACTGTATGAATTTGAATGCTAAATATTTTTTTGCAGATCTTAGATTAGGTCTTTCCATGTCCATAATGCTAAATTGAGGAGGTAAAATAGAAATATAAATAGGAAACAGAAGAGAAATGTACAGTGATCACCCATTTTCTGCCCACAATTATTTTTCATGGAAATCCCAGTCATATGAATCGAGTCCATGCATGCTACGATCACGGTATAAATTTGAAGGCAAAATATTTTTGTGCAGATCTTAGAGTAGGTCTTTCCCTGTCCATAATGCTAAATTGAGGAAGTAAAATAGAAATATTAATAGGAAACAGAAGAGAAATGTACAGTGATCAGCCATTTTCTGCCCACAATCTTTTTCATAGAAATCCCAGTCATATGAGTCGAGTCCATGCATGCTACGATCACCGTATGAATTTGAAGGCAAAATATTTTGGTGCAAATCTTAGATTAGGTCTTTCCCTGTCCATAATACTAAATTTAGGAGGTAAAATAGAAATAGAAATAGGAAACAGAAGAGAAATTTACAGTGATCAACCATTTTCTGCCCACAATCTTTTTCATGGAAATCCCAGTCATATGAGTCGAGTCCATGCATGCTACGATCACGGTATGAATTTGAAGGCAAAATATTTTTGTGCAGATCTTAGATTTGGTCTTTCCCTGTCCATAATGCTAAATTGAAGATGTAAAATAGAAATATAAATAGGAAACAGAAGAGAAATGTACAGTGATCACCCATTTTCTGCACACAATCTTTTTCATGGAAATCCCAGTCATATGATTCGAGTCCATGCATGCTACAATCACGGTAAGAATTTGAAGGCAATATACTTTTTTGCAGATCTTAGATTAGGTCTTTCCCTGTCCATAATGCTAAATTGAGGAGGTAAAATAGAAATATAAATAGGAAACAGAAGAGAAATGTACAGTGATCACCCATTTTCTGCCCACAATCTTTTTCATGGAAATCCCAGTCATATGAATCGAGTCCATGCATGCTACGATCACGGTATGAATTTGAAGGCAAAATATTTTGGTGCAAATCTTAGATTAGGTCTTTCCCTGTCCATAATACTAAATTTAGGAGGTAAAATAGAAACAGAAATAGGAAACAGTAGAGAAATGTACAGTGATCACACATTTTCTGCCCATAATCCTTTTCATGGAAATCCCAGTCATATGAGTCGAGCCCATGCATGCTACGATCACGGTATGAATTTGAAGGCAAAATATTTTTGTGCAGATCTTAGATTAGGTATTTCCCTGTCCATAATGCTAAATTGAGGAAGTAAAATATAAATATAAATAGGAAACAGAAGAGAAATGTACAGCAATCACCCATTTTCTGCCCACAATCTTTTTCATGGAAATCCCAGTCATATGAGTCGTGTCCATGCATGCTACAATTACGGTATGAATTTGAAGGCAAAATATTTTTGTGCAGACCTTAGATAAGGTCTTTCCCTGTCCATAATGCTAAATTGATGAAGTAAAATATAAATATAAATAGGAAACAGAAGAGAAATGTATAGTGATCACCAATTTCCGTCCCACAATATTTTTCATGGAAATCCCAGTCATATGAGTCGAGTGCATGCATGCTACGGTCACGGTATAAATTTGAAGGCAAAATATTTTTGTGCAGATCTTAGATTAGGTCTTTCCCTGTCCATAATGCTAAATTGAGGAGGTAAAATAGAAATATAAATAGGAAACAGAATAGAAATGTACAGTGATCACCCATTTTCTGACCACAATCTTTTTCATGGAAATCCCTGTCATATGATTCGAGTCCATGCATGCTACGATCACGGTATGTATTTGAAGGGAAAATTTTTTTGTGCAGATCTTAGATTAGGTCTTTCCCTGTCCATAATGCTAAATTGAGGAAGTAAAATAGAAATATAAATAGGAAACAGAAGAGAAATGTACAGCAATCACCCATTTTCTGCCCACAATCTTTTTCATGGAAATCCCAGTCATATGAGTCGAGTCCATGCATGCTACAATTACGGTATGAATTTGAAGGCAAAATATTTTTGTGCAGACCTTAGATAAGGTCTTTGCCTGTCCCTAATGCTAAATTGAGGAAGTAAAATATAAATATAAATAGGAAACAGAAGAGAAATGTACAGTGATCACCCATTTTCTGCCCACAATCTTTTTCATGGAAATCCCAGTCATATGAGTCGAGTGCATGCATGCTACGGTCACGGTATAAATTTGAAGGCAAAATATTTTTGTGCAGATCTTAGATTAGGTCTTTCCCTGTCCATAATGCTAAATGAAGGAAGTAAAATATAAATGTAAATAGGAAACAGAAGAGAAATGTACAATGATCACCCTATTTCTGCCGACAATCTTTTTCATGGAAATCCCAGTCATATGAGTCGAGTCCATGCATGCTACGATCACGTTATGAATTTGAAGGCAAAATATTTTTGTGCAGATTTTAGATTAGGTCTTTCCCTGTCCATAATGCTAAATTGAGGAGGTAAAATATAAATATAAATAGGAAACAGAAGAGAAATGTACAGTGATCACCCATTTTCGGCCCACAATCATTTCATGGAAATTCCAGTCATATGAGTCGAGTCCATGCATGCTACGATCACGTTATGAATTTGAAGGCAAAATATTTTTGGGCAGATCTTAGATTAGGTCTTTCCCTGTCCATAATGCTAAATTGAGGATGTAAAATAGAAATATAAATAGGAAACAGAAGCGAAATGCACAGTGATCACCCATTTTCGGCCCACAATCTTTTTCATGTAAATCCCAGTCATATGAGTCGAGTCCATGCATGCTACGATCAGGGTATGAATTTGAAGGCAAAATATTTTTGTGCAGATGTTAGATTAGGTCTTTCCCTGTCCATAATGCTAAATTGAGGAGGTAAAATAGAAATATAAATAGGAAACAGAAGAGAAATGTACAGTGATCACCCATTTTCGGCCCACAATCTTTTTCATGGAAATTCCAGTCATATGAGTCGAGTCCATGCATGCTACGATCATGTTATGAATTTGAAGGCAAAATATTTTTGTGCAGATCTTAGATTAGGACTTTCCCTGTCCATAATGCTAAATTGAGGAGGTAAAATAGAAATATAAATAGGAAACAGAAGAGAAATGTACAGTGATCACCCATTTTCGGCCCACAATCTTTTTCATGGAAATTCCAGTCATATGAGTCGAGTCCATGCATGCTACGATCACGTTATGAATTTGAAGGCAAAATATTTTTGTGCAGATCTTAGATTAGGTCTTTCACTGTCCATAATGCTAAATTGAGGTGGTAAAATAGAAATATAAATAGGAAACAGAAGAGAAATGTACAGTGATCACCCATTTTCTGCCCACAATCTTTTTCATGGAAATTCCAGTCATATGAGTCGAGTCCATGCATGCTACGATCACGTTATGAAATTGAAGGCAAAATATTTTTGTGCAGATCTTAGATTAGGTCTTTCCCTGTCCATAATGCTAAATTGAGGAGGTAAAATATAAATATAAATAGGAAACAGAAGAGAAATGTACAGTGATCACCCATTTTCGGCCCACAATCATTTCATGGAAATTCCAGTCATATGAGTCGAGTCCATGCATGCTACGATGACGTTATGAATTTGAAGGCAAAATATTTTTGTGCAGATCTTAGATTAGGTCTTTCCCTGTCCATAATGCTAAATTGAGGATGTAAAATATAAATATAAATAGGAAACAGAAGAGAAATGCACAGTGATCACCCATTTTCGGCCCACAATCTTTTTTATGTAAATCCCAGTCATATGAGTCGAGTCCATGCATGCTACGATCAGGGTATGAATTTGAAGGCAAAATATTTTTGTGCAGATGTTAGATTAGGTCTTTCCCTGTCCATAATGCTAAATTGAGGAGGTAAAATAGAAATATAAATAGGAAACAGAAGAGAAATGTACAGTGATCACCCATTTTCGGCCCACAATCTTTTTCATGGAAATTCCAGTCATATGAGTCGAGTCCATGCATGCTACGATCATGTTATGAATTTGAAGGCAAAATATTTTTGTGCAGATCTTAGATTAGGACTTTCCCTGTCCATAATGCTAAATTGAGGAGGTAAAATAGAAATATAAATAGGAAACAGAAGAGAAATGTACAGTGATCACCCATTTTCGGCCCACAATCTTTTTCATGGAAATTCCAGTCATATGAGTCGAGTCCATGCATGCTACGATCACGTTATGAATTTGAAGGCAAAATATTTTTGTGCAGATCTTAGATTAGGTCTTTCACTGTCCATAATGCTAAATTGAGGTGGTAAAATAGAAATATAAATAGGAAACAGAAGAGAAATGTACAGTGATCACCCATTTTCTGCCCACAATCTTTTTCATGGAAATTCCAGTCATATGAGTCGAGTCCATGCATGCTACGATCACGTTATGAAATTGAAGGCAAAATATTTTTGTGCAGATCTTAGATTAGGTCTTTCCCTGTCCATAATGCTAAATTGAGGAGGTAAAATATAAATATAAATAGGAAACAGAAGAGAAATGTACAGTGATCACCCATTTTCGGCCCACAATCATTTCATGGAAATTCCCGTCATATGAGTCGAGTCCATGCATGCTACGATCACGTTATGAATTTGAAGGCAAAATATTTTTGTGCAGATCTTAGATTAGGTCTTTCCCTGTCCATAATGCTAAATTGAGGATGTAAAATATAAATATGAATAGGAAACAGAAGCGAAATGCACAGTGATCACCCATTTTCGGCCCACAATCTTTTTCATGTAAATCCCAGTCATATGAGTCGAGTCCATGCATGCTACGATCAGGGTATGAATTTGAAGGCAAAATATTTTTGTGCAGATCTTAGATTAGGTCTTTCCCTGTCCATAATGCTAAATTGAGGAGGTAAAATAGAAATATAAATAGGAAACAGAAGAGAAATGTACAGTGATCACCCATTTTCGGCCCACAATCTTTTTCATGGAAATTCCAGTCATATGAGTCGAGTCCATGCATGCTACGATCACGTTATGAATTTGAAGGCAAAATATTTTTGTGCAGATCTTAGATTAGGACTTTCCCTGTCCATAATGCTAAATTGAGGAGGTAAAATAGAAATATAAATAGGAAACAGAAGAGAAATGTACAGTGATCACCCATTTTCGGCCCACAATCTTTTTCATGGAAATTCCAGTCATATGAGTCGAGTCCATGCATGCTACGATCACGGTATGAATTTGAAGGCAAAATATTTTTGTGCAGATCTTAGATTAGGTCTTTCCCTGTCCATAATGCTAAATTGAGGTGGTAAAATAGAAATATAAATAGGAAACAGAAGAGAAATATACAGTGATCACCCATTTTCGGCCCACAATCTTTTTCATGGAAATTCCAGTCATATGAGTCGAGTCCATGCATGCTACGATCACGTTATGAATTTGAAGGCAAAATATTTTTGTGCAGATCTTAGATTAGGTCTTTCCCTGTCCATAATGCTAAATTGAGGAGGTAAAATATAAATATAAATAGGAAACAGAAGAGAAATGTACAGTGATCACCCATTTTCGGCCCACAATCATTTCATGGAAATTCCAGTCATATGAGTCGAGTCCATACATGCTACGATGACGTTATGATTTTGAAGGCAAAATATTTTTGTGCAGATCTTAGATTAGGTCTTTCCCTGTCCATAATGCTAAATTGAGGATGTAAAATATAAATATAAATAGGAAACAGAAGAGAAATGCACAGTGATCACCCATTTTCGGCACACAATCTTTTTCATGTAAATCCCAGTCATATGAGTCGAGTCTATGCATGCTACGATCAGGGTATGAATTTGAAGGCAAAATATTTTTGTGCAGATCTTAGATTAGGTCTTTCCCTGTCCATAATGCTAAATTGAGGAGGTAAAATAGAAATATAAATAGGAAACAGAAGAGAAATGTACAGTGATCACCCATTTTCGGCCCACAATCTTTTTCATGGAAATTCCAGTCATATGAGTCGAGTCCATGCATGCTACGATCACGTTATGAATTTGAAGGCAAAATATTTTTGTGCAGATCTTAGATTAGGACTTTCCCTGTCCATAATGCTAAATTGAGGAGGTAAAATAGAAATATAAATAGGAAACAGAAGAGAAATGTACAGTGATCACCCATTTTCGGCCCACAATCTTTTTCATGGAAATTCCAGTCATATGAGTCGAGTCCATGCATGCTACGATCACGGTATGAATTTGAAGGCAAAATATTTTTGTGCAGATCTTAGATTAGGTCTTTCCCTGTCCATAATGCTAAATTGAGGTGGTAAAATAGAAATATAAATAGGAAACAGAAGAGAAATATACAGTGATCACCCATTTTCGGCCCACAATCTTTTTCATGGAAATTCCAGTCATATGAGTCGAGTCCATGCATGCTACGATCACGTTATGAATTTGAAGGCAAAATATTTTTGTGCAGATCTTAGATTAGGTCTTTCCCTGTCCATAATGCTAAATTGAGGAGGTAAAATATAAATATAAATAGGAAACAGAAGAGAAATGTACAGTGATCACCCATTTTCGGCCCACAATCATTTCATGGAAATTCCAGTCATATGAGTCGAGTCCATACATGCTACGATGACGTTATGATTTTGAAGGCAAAATATTTTTGTGCAGATCTTAGATTAGGTCTTTCCCTGTCCATAATGCTAAATTGAGGATGTAAAATATAAATATAAATAGGAAACAGAAGAGAAATGCACAGTGATCACCCATTTTCGGCACACAATCTTTTTCATGTAAATCCCAGTCATATGAGTCGAGTCTATGCATGCTACGATCAGGGTATGAATTTGAAGGCAAAATATTTTTGTGCAGATCTTAGATTAGGTCTTTCCCTGTCCATAATGCTAAATTGAGGAGGTAAAATAGAAATATAAATAGGAAACAGAAGAGAAATGTACAGTGATCACCCATTTTCGGCCCACAATCTTTTTCATGGAAATTCCAGTCATATGAGTCGAGTCCATGCATGCTACGATCACGTTATGAATTTGAAGGCAAAATATTTTTTTGCAGATCTTAGATTAGGTCTTTCCCTGTCCATAATGCTAAATTGAGGAGGTAAAATATAAATATAAATAGGAAAGAGAAGAGAAATGTACAGTGATCACCCATTTTCGGCCCACAATCTTTTTCATGGAAATCCCAGTCATATGAGTCGAGTCCATGCATGCTACGATGACGTTATGAATTTGAAGGCAAAATATTTTTGTGCAGATCTTAGATTAGGTCTTTCCCTGTCCATAATGCTAAATTTAGGATGTAAAATATAAATATAAATAGGAAACAGAAGAGAAATGCACAGTGATCACCCATTTTCGGCCCACAATCTTTTTCATGTAAATCCCAGTCATATGAGTCGAGTCCATGTATGCTACGATCAGGGTATGAATTTGAAGGCAAAATATTTTTGTGCAGATCTTAGATTAGGTCTTTCCCTGTCCATAATGCTAAATTGAGGAGGTAAAATAGAAATATAAATAGGAAACAGAAGAGAAATGTACACTGATCACCCATTTTCGGCCCACAATCTTTTTCATGGAAATTCCAGTCATATGAGTCGAGTCCATGCATGCTACGATCACGTTATGAATTTGAAGGCAAAATATTTTTGTGCAGATCTTAGATTAGGTCTTTCCCTGTCCATAATGCTAAATTGAGGAGGTAAAATATAAATATAAATAGGAAACAGAAGAGAAATGTACAGTGATCACCCATTTTCGGCCCACAATCATTTCATGGAAATTCCAGTCATATGAGTCGAGTCCATGCATGCTACGATCACGGTATGAATTTGAAGGCAAAATATTTTTTTGCAGAGATTATATTAGGTCTTTCCCTGTCCATAATGCTAAATTGAGGAGGTAAAATATAAATATAAATAGGAAAGAGAAGAGAAATGTACAGTGATCACCCATTTTCGGCCCACAATTTTTTCATGGAAATCCCAGTCATATGAGTCGAGTCCATGCATGCTACGATCACGGTATGAATTTGAAGGCAAAATATTTTTTTGCAGAGATTATATTAGGTCTTTCCCTGTCATTAATGCTAAATTGAGGAGGTAAAATAGAAACATAAATAGGAAAGAGAAGAGAAACGTACAGTGATCACCCATTTTCGGCCCACAATCTTTTTCATGGAAATCCCAGTCATATGAGTCGAGTCCATGCATGCTACGATCACGGTATGAATTTGAAGGCAAAATATTTTTTTGCAGAGATTATATTAGGTGTTTCCCTGTCCATAATGCTAAATTGAGGAGGTAAAATATAAATATAAATAGGAAAGAGAAGAGAAATGTACAGTGATCACCCATTTTCATCCCACAATCTTTTTCATGGAAATCCCAGTCATATGAGTCGAGTCCATACATGCTACGATCAAGGTATGAATTTGAAGGCAAAATATTTTTTTGCAGAGATTATATTAGGTCTTTCCCTGTCCATAATAATGCTAAATTGAGGAGGTAAAATAGAAATATAAATAGGAAACAGAAGAGAAATGTACAGTGATCACCCATTTTCGGCCCACAATCTTTTTCATGGAAATTCCAGTCATATGAGTCGAGTCCACGCATGCTACGATCACGGTATGAATTTGAAGGCAAAATATTTTAGTGCAGATCTTAGATTAGGTCTTTCCCTGTCCATAATGCTAAATTGAGGTGGTAAAATAGAAATATAAATAGGAAACAGAAGAGAAATGTACAGTGATCACCCATTTTCGGCCCACAATCTTTTTCATGGAAATCCCAGTCATATGAGTCGAGTCCATGCATGCTACGATCAGGGTATGAATTTGAAGGCAAAATATTTTTGTGCAGATCTTAGATTAGGTCTTTCCCTGTCCATAATGCTAAATTGAGGAGGTAAAATAGAAATATAAATAGGAAACAGAAGAGAAATGTACAGTGATCACCCATTTTCGGCCCACAATCTTTTTCATGGAAATTCCAGGCATATGAGTCGAGTCCATGCATGCTACGATCACGTTATGAATTTGAAGGCAAAATATTTTTTTGCAGATCTTAGATTAGGTCTTTTCCTGTCCATAATGCTAAATTGAGGAGGTAAAATAGAAATATAAATAGGAAAGAGAAGAAAAATGTACTGTGATCAACCATTTTCGGCCCACAATCTTTTTCATGGAAATCCCAGTCATATGAGTCGAGTCCATGCATGCTACGATCACGGTATGAATTTGAAGGCAAAATATTTTTGTGCAGAGCTTAGATTAGGTCTTTCCCTGGCCATAATGCTAAATTGAGGAGGTAAAATATAAATATAAATAGGAAACAGAAGAGAAATGTACAGTGATTACCCATTTTCGGCCCACAATCTTTTTCATGGAAATCCCAGTCATATGAGTCAAGTCCATGCATGCTACGATCACGGTATGAATTTGAAGACAAAATATTTTTGTGCAGATTTTAGATTAGGTCTTTCCAAGGCCATAATGCTAAATTGAGGAGGTAAAATAGAAATATAAATAGGAAACAGCAGAGAAATGTACAGTGATCACCTGTTTTCGGCCCACAATCTTTTTCATGGAAATCCCAGTCATATGAGTCGAGTCCATGCATGCTACGATCACGGTATGAATTTGAAGGCAAAATATTTTTGTGCAGAGCTTAGATTAGGTCTTTCCCTGGCCATAATGATAAATTGAGGAGGTAAAATATAAATATAAATAGGAAACAGAAGAGAAATGTACAGTGATCACCCATTTTCGGCCCACAATCTTTTTCATGGAAATCCCAGTCATATGAGTCGAGTCCATGCATGCTACGATCACGGTATGAATTTAAAGGTAAAATATTTTTGTGCAGAGCTTAGATTAGGTCTTTCCAAGGCCATAATGCTAAATTGAGGAGGTAAAATAGAAATATAAATAGGAAACAGAAGAGAAATATACAGTGATCACCCATTTTCGGCCCACAATCTTTTTCATGGAAATCCCAGTCATATGAGTCGAGTCCATGCATGCTACGATCACGGTATGAATTTGAAGGCAAAATATTTTTGTGCAGAGCTTAGATTAGGTCTTTCCCTGGCCATAATGCTAAATTGAGAAGGTAAAATATAAATATAAATAGGAAACAGAAGAGAAATGTACAGTGATCACCCATTTTCGGCCCACAATCTTTTTCATGGAAATCCCAGTCATATGAGTCGAGTCCATGCATGCTATGATCACGGTATGAATTTGAAGGCAAAATATTTTTGTGCAGAGCTTAGATTAGGTCTTTCCAAGGCCATAATGCTAAATTGAGGAGGTAAAATAGAAATATAAATAGGAAACAGAAGAGAAATGTACAGTGATCACCCATTTTCGGCCCACAATCTTTTTCATGGAAATCCCAGTCATATGAGTCGAGTCCATGCATGCTACGATCACGGCATGAATTTGAAGGCAAAATATTTTTTTGCAGATCTTAGATTAGGTTTTTCCCTGTCCATAATGCTAAATTAAGGAATTAAAATATAAATATAAATAGGAAACAGAAGAGAAATGCAAAGTGATCACCCATTTTCTAAGCACAATCTTTTTCATCGAAATCCCAGTCATATGAGTCGAGTCCATGCATGCTACGATCACGGTATGAATTTGAAGGCAAAATATTTTTTTGAAGATCTTAGATTAGGTCTTACCCTGTCCATAATGCTAAATTAAGGAAGTAAAATATAAATATAAATAGGAAACAGAAGAGAAATGCAGAGAGATCACCCATTTTCTGCCCACAATCTTTTTCATGGAAATCCCAGTCATATGAGTCGAGTTCATGCATGCTACGATCATGGTATGTATTTGAAGGCAAAATATTTTTTTGCAGATCTTAGATTAGGTCTTTCCCTGTCCATAATGTTAAATTCAGGAAGTAAAATAGAAATATAAATAGGAAACAGAAGAGAAATGCAAAGTGATCACCCATTTTCTGCCCACAAACTTTTCCTTCGAAATCCCAGTCATATTAGTCGAGTCCATGCATGCTACGATCATGGTATGTATTTGAAGGCAAAATATTTTTTTGCAGATCTTAGATTAGGTCTTTCCCTGTCCACAATGCTAAATTGAGGAAGTAAAATATAAATATAAATAGGAAACAGAAGAGAAATGAACAATGATCACCCATTTTCTGCCGACAGTCTTTTTCATGGAAATCCCAGTCATATGAGTCGAGTCCATGCATGCTACGATCACGGCATGAATTTGAAGGCAAAATATTTTTTTGCAGATATTAGATTAGTTCTTTCCCTGTCCATAATGCTAAATTAAGGAAGTAAAATAGAAATATGAATAGGAAAAAGAAGAGAAATGCAAAGTGATCACCCATTTTCTGCCCACAAACTTTTCCTTCGAAATCCCAGTCATATTAGTCGAGTCCATGCATGCTACGATCACGGCATGAAGTTGAAGGCAAAATATTTTTTTCAGATCTTAGATTAGGTCTTTCCCTGTCCATAATGCTAAATTAAGGAAGTAAAATAGAAATATAAATAGGAAACAGAAGAGAAATGCAGAGAGATCACCAATTTTATGCCCACAATCTTTTTCATGGAAATCCCAGTCATATCAGTCTAGTCCCTGCATGCTACGATTACGGTATGAATTTGAAGGCAAAATATTCTTTTGCAGATCTTAGATTAGGTCTTTTCCTGTCCATAATGCTAAATTGAGGAGGTATAATATAAATATAAATAGGAAACAGAAGAGAAATGTACAGTGATCACCCATTTTCTGCCCACAATCATTTTCAGGGAAATCCCAGTCATATGACTCGAGTCCATAATGCTAAATTAAGGAAGTAAAATAGAAATATAAATAGAAAACAGAAGAGAAAAACAGAGATATCACCCATTTTCTGCCCACAATCTTTTTCATGGAAATCCCAGTCATATGAGTCGAGTCCATGCATGCTACGATCACGGTATGTATTTGAAGACAAAATATTTTTTTGCAGATCTTAGATTAGGTCTTTCCCTGTCCACAATGTTAAATTAAGGAAGTAAAATATAAATATGAATAGGAAACAGAAGAGAAATGCACAGAGATCACCCATTTTCTGCCCACAATATTTTTTATGGAAAACCCAGTCATATGAGTCGAGTCCATTCATGCTACGATCACGGAATGAATTTGAAGGGAAAATATTTTTTTGCAGATCTTAGATGAGGTCTTTCCCTGTCCATAATGCTAAATTGAGGAAGTAAAATAGAAATATAAATAGGAAACATAAGCGCAATGCACAGTGATCACCCATTTTCTGCCCACAATCTTTTTCATCGAAATCCCATTCATATGAGTCGAGTCTATGAATGCTACGATCACGGTATGAATTTGAAGGCAAAATATTTTTTTGCAGATCTTAGATTAGGTCTTTCCCTGACCATAATGCTAAATTAAGGAAGTAAAATAGAAATATAAATAGGAAACAGAAGAGAAATGTACCGTGACACCCATTTTCTGCCCACAATCTTTTTCATGGAAATCCCAGTCATATGAGTCAAGTCCATGCATGCTACGATCACGGTATGAATTTGAAGGCAAAATATTTTTTTGCAGATCTTAGATGAGGTCTTTCCCTGTCCATAATGCTAAATTAAGGAAGTAAAATAGAAATATAAATAGGAAACATAAGAGAAATGCACAGAGATCACCCATTTTGTGCCCACAATATTTTTCATGGAAATCCCAGTCATATGATTCGAGTCCATGCATGCTACGATCACGGTATGAATTTGAAGGCAAAATATTTTTTTGCAGATCTTAGATTAGATCTTTCCCTGTCTACAATGCTAAATTAAGGAAGTAAAATAGAAATATAAATAGGTAACAGAAGAGAAATGCACAGAGATCACCCATTTTCTGCCGACAATCTTTTTCATCGAAAACCCAGTCATATGAGTCGAGTCTATGAATGCTACGATCACGGTATGAATTTCTAGGCAAAATATTTTTTTGCAGATCTTAGATTAGGTCTTTCCCCGTCCACAATGCTAAATTAAGGAAGTAAAATAGAAATATAAATAGTAAACAGAAGAGAAATGTACAGTGATCACTCATTTTCTGCCCACAATCATTTTCAGGGAAATCCCAGTTATATGACTCGAGTCCATAATGCTAAATTAAGGAAGTAAAATAGAAATATAAATAGGAAACAGAAGAGAAATGCACACAGATCACCCATTTTCTGCCCACAATCTTTTTCATGGAAATCCCAGTCATATGAGTCGAGTCCATGCATGCTACGATCACGGAATGAATTTGAAGGGAAAATATTTTTTTGCAGATCTTAGATGAGGTCTTTCCCTGTCCATAATGATAAATTAATGAAGTAAAATATAAATATAAATAGGAAACAGAAGAGAAATGCACAGAGATCACCCATTTTCTGCCCACAATATTTTTCATGGAAATCCCAGTCATATGAGTCGAGTCCATGCATGCTACAATCACGGTATGAGTTTGAAGGCAAAATATTTTTTTGCAGATATTAGATTAGGTCTTTCCCTGTCCACAATGATAAATTAAGGAAGTAAAATAGAAATATAAATAGGAAACAGAAGAGAAATGCACAGAGATCACCCATTTTCTGCCCACAATCATTTTCATGGAAATCCCAGTCATATGAGTCGAGTCCACGCATGCTACGTTCACGGTATGAATTTGAAGGCAAAATATTTTTTTGCATATCTTAGATTAGGTCTTTCCCTGTCCACAATGTTAAATTAAGGAAGTAAAATAGAAATATAAATAGGAAACAGAAGAGAAATGCACAGAGATCACCCATTTTCTGCCCACAATATTTTTTATGGAAAACCCAGTCATATGATTCGAGTCCATGCATGCTACGATCACGGAATGAATTTGAAGGGAAAATATTTTTTTGAAGATCTTAGATGAGGTCTTTCCCTGTCCATAATGCTAAATTAAGGAAGTTAAATGTAAATATAAATAGGAAACAGAAGAGACATGCACAGAGATCACCCATTTTCTGCCCACAATCTTTTTCATCGAAATCCCAGTCATATGAGTCGAGTCTATGAATGCTACGATCACGGTATGAATTTGAAGGCAAAATATTTTTTTGCAGATCATAGATCTAATCTTTCCCTGACCATAATGCTAAATTAAGGAAGTAAAATATAAATATAAATAGGAAACAGAAGAGAAATGCACAGAGATCACCCATTTTCTGCCCACAATATTTTTCATGGAAATCCCTGTCATATGAGTCGAGTCCATGCATGCTACAATCACGGTATGAATTTGAAGGCAAAATATTTTTTTGCAGATCTTAGATTAGGACTTTCCCTGTCCATAATGCTAAATTAAGGAAGTAAAATATAAATATAAATTGGCAACAGAAGAGAAATGCACAGAGATCACCCATTTTGTGCCCACAAGCTTTTTCATGGAAATCCCAGTCATATGAGTCGAGTCCATGCATGCTACGATCACGGTATGAATTTGAAGGCAAAATATTTTTTTGCAGAAATTAGATTTGGTCTTTTTCCCTGTCCATAATGCTAAATGAAGGAAGTAAAATAGAAATATAAATAGGAAACAGAAGAGAAATGCACAGGGATCAACCATTTTCTGCCCACAATCTTTTTCATCGAAATCCCAGTTATATGAGTCGAGTCCATGCATGCTACGATCACAGTATGAATTTGAAGCCTAAATATTTTTTTGCAGAACTTAGATTAGGTCTTTCCCTGTCCATAATGCTAAATTAAGGAAGTAAAATATAAATATAAATAGGAAACAGAAGAGAAATGCACAGAGATCACCCGTTTTCTGCCCAGAATCTTTTTCATGGAAATCCCAGTCATATGAGTCGTGTCCATGCATGCTACGATCACGGTATGAATTTCAAGGCAAAATATTTTTTTGAAGATCTTAGATTAGGTCTTTCCCTGTCCATAATGCTAAATTAAGGAAGGTAAATATAAATATAAATAGGAAACAGAAGAGAAATGCACAGAGATCACCCATTTTCTGCCCTCAATCTTTTTCAGGGAAATCCCAGTCATATGAGTCAAGTCCATGCATGCTACGATCACGGTATGAGTTTGAAGGCAAAATATTTTTTTGCAGATATTAGATTAGGTCTTTCGCTGTCCACAATGATAAATTAAGGATGTAAAATAGAAATATAAATAGGAAACAGAAGAGAAATGCACAGAGATCACCCATTTTCTGCCCACAATATTTTTTATGGAAAACCCAGTCATATGAGTCGAGTCCATGCATGCTACGATCACGGAATGAATTTGAAGGGAAAATATTTTTTTGCAGATCTTAGATGAGGTCTTTCCCTGTCCATAATGCTAAATTAAGGAAGTTAAATATAAATATAAATAGGAAAGAGAAGAGAAATGCACAGAGATCACGCATTTTCTGCCCACAATCTTTTTCATGGAATTCCCAGTCATATGAGTCGAGTCCATGCATGCTACGATTACGGTATGAATTTGAAGGCAAAATATTTTTTTGCAGATCTTAGATTAGGTCTTTCGCTGTCCATAATGCTACATTAAGGAAGTAAAATAGAAATATAAATAGGAAAGAGAAGAGAAATGCACAGAGATCACGCATTTTCTGCCCACAATCTTTTTCATGGAATTCCCAGTCATATGAGTCGAGTCCATGCATGCTACGATCACGGTATGAATTTGAAGGCAAAATATTTCTTTCTAGATTTTAGATTAGATCTTTCCCTGTCCATAATGCTAAATTAAGGAAGGTAAATATAAATATAAATAGGAAACAGAAGAGAAATGCACAGAGACCACCCATTTTCTGCCCTCAATCTTTTTCAGGGAAATCCCAGTCATATGAGTCAAGTCCATGCATGCTACGATCACGGTATGAGTTTGAAGGGAAAATATTTTTTTGCATATCTTATATTAGGTCTTTCCCTGTCCACAATGTTAAATTAAGGAAGTAAAATAGAAATATAAATAGGAAACAGAAGAGAAATGCACAGAGATCACCCATTTTCTGCCCACAATATTTTTTATGGAAAACCAAGTCATATGAGTCGAGTCCATGCATGCTACGATCACGGAATGAATTTGAAGGGAATATATTTTTTTGCAGATCTTAGATGAGGTCTTTCCCTGTCCATAATGCTAAATTAAGGAAGTTAAATATAAATATAAATAGGAAACAGAAGAGAAATGCACAGAGATCACCCATTTTCTGCCCACAATCTTTTTCATCGAAATCCCAGTCATATGAGTCGAGTCTATGAATGCTACGATCACGGTATGAATTTGAAGGCAAAATATTTTTTTGCAGATCTTAGATTAGGTCTTACCCTGTCCATAATGCTAAATTGAGGAGGTAAAATATAAATATAAATAGGAAAGAGAAGAGAAATGTACAGTGATCACCCATTTTCGGCCCACAATCTTTTTCATGGAAATCCCAGTCATATGAGTCGAGTCCATGCATGCTACGATGACGTTATGAATTTGAAGGCAAAATATTTTTGTGCAGATCTTAGATTAGGTCTTTCCCTGTCCATAATGCTAAATTTAGGATGTAAAATATAAATATAAATAGGAAACAGAAGAGAAATGCACAGTGATCACCCATTTTCGGCCCACAATCTTTTTCATGTAAATCCCAGTCATATGAGTCGAGTCCATGTATGCTACGATCAGGGTATGAATTTGAAGGCAAAATATTTTTGTGCAGATCTTAGATTAGGTCTTTCCCTGTCCATAATGCTAAATTGAGGAGGTAAAATAGAAATATAAATAGGAAACAGAAGAGAAATGTACACTGATCACCCATTTTCGGCCCACAATCTTTTTCATGGAAATTCCAGTCATATGAGTCGAGTCCATGCATGCTACGATCACGTTATGAATTTGAAGGCAAAATATTTTTGTGCAGATCTTAGATTAGGTCTTTCCCTGTCCATAATGCTAAATTGAGGAGGTAAAATATAAATATAAATAGGAAACAGAAGAGAAATGTACAGTGATCACCCATTTTCGGCCCACAATCATTTCATGGAAATTCCAGTCATATGAGTCGAGTCCATGCATGCTACGATCACGGTATGAATTTGAAGGCAAAATATTTTTTTGCAGAGATTATATTAGGTGTTTCCCTGTCCATAATGCTAAATTGAGGAGGTAAAATATAAATATAAATAGGAAAGAGAAGAGAAATGTACAGTGATCACCCATTTTCATCCCACAATCTTTTTCATGGAAATCCCAGTCATATGAGTCGAGTCCATACATGCTACGATCAAGGTATGAATTTGAAGGCAAAATATTTTTTTGCAGAGATTATATTAGGTCTTTCCCTGTCCATAATAATGCTAAATTGAGGAGGTAAAATAGAAATATAAATAGGAAACAGAAGAGAAATGTACAGTGATCACCCATTTTCGGCCCACAATCTTTTTCATGGAAATTCCAGTCATATGAGTCGAGTCCACGCATGCTACGATCACGGTATGAATTTGAAGGCAAAATATTTTAGTGCAGATCTTAGATTAGGTCTTTCCCTGTCCATAATGCTAAATTGAGGTGGTAAAATAGAAATATAAATAGGAAACAGAAGAGAAATGTACAGTGATCACCCATTTTCGGCCCACAATCTTTTTCATGGAAATCCCAGTCATATGAGTCGAGTCCATGCATGCTACGATCAGGGTATGAATTTGAAGGCAAAATATTTTTGTGCAGATCTTAGATTAGGTCTTTCCCTGTCCATAATGCTAAATTGAGGAGGTAAAATAGAAATATAAATAGGAAACAGAAGAGAAATGTACAGTGATCACCCATTTTCGGCCCACAATCTTTTTCATGGAAATTCCAGGCATATGAGTCGAGTCCATGCATGCTACGATCACGGTATGAATTTGAAGGCAAAATATTTTTTTGAAGATCTTAGATTAGGTCTTTCCCTGTCCATAATGCTAAATTAAGGAAGGTAAATATAAATATAAATAGGAAACAGAAGAGAAATGCACAGAGATCACCCATTTTCTGCCCTCAATCTTTTTCAGGGAAATCCCAGTCATATGAGTCAAGTCCATGCATGCTACGATCACGGTATGAGTTTGAAGGCAAAATATTTTTTTGCAGATATTAGATTAGGTCTTTCCCTGTCCACAATGATAAATTAAGGATGTAAAATAGAAATATAAATAGGAAACAGAAGAGAAATGCACAGAGATCACCCATTTTCTGCCCACAATATTTTTTATGGAAAACCCAGTCATATGAGTCGAGTCCATGCATGCTACGATCACGGAATGAATTTGAAGGGAAAATATTTTTTTGCAGATCTTAGATGAGGTCTTTCCCTGTCCATAATGCTAAATTAAGGAAGTTAAATATAAATATAAATAGGAAAGAGAAGAGAAATGCACAGAGATCACGCATTTTCTGCCCCCAATCTTTTTCATGGAATTCCCAGTCATATGAGTCGAGTCCATGCATGCTACGATTACGGTATGAATTTGAAGGCAAAATATTTTTTTGCAGATCTTAGATTAGGTCTTTCGCTGTCCATAATGCTACATTAAGGAAGTAAAATAGAAATATAAATAGGAAAGAGAAGAGAAATGCACAGAGATCACGCATTTTCTGCCCACAATCTTTTTCATGGAATTCCCAGTCATATGAGTCGAGTCCATGCATGCTACGATCACGGTATGAATTTGAAGGCAAAATATTTCTTTCTAGATTTTAGATTAGATCTTTCCCTGTCCATAATGCTAAATTAAGGAAGGTAAATATAAATATAAATAGGAAACAGAAGAGAAATGCACAGAGATCACCCATTTTCTGCCCTCAATCTTTTTCAGGGAAATCCCAGTCATATGAGTCAAGTCCATGCATGCTACGATCACGGTATGAGTTTGAAGGCAAAATATTTTTTTGCATATCTTATATTAGGTCTTTCCCTGTCCACAATGTTAAATTAAGGAAGTAAAATAGAAATATAAATAGGAAACAGAAGAGAAATGCACAGAGATCACCCATTTTCTGCCCACAATATTTTTTATGGAAAACCAAGTCATATGAGTCGAGTCCATGCATGCTACGATCACGGAATGAATTTGAAGGGAATATATTTTTTTGCAGATCTTAGATGAGGTCTTTCCCTGTCCATAATGCTAAATTAAGGAAGTTAAATATAAATATAAATAGGAAACAGAAGAGAAATGCACAGAGATCACCCATTTTCTGCCCACAATCTTTTTCATCGAAATCCCAGTCATATGAGTCGAGTCTATGAATGCTACGATCACGGTATGAATTTGAAGGCAAAATATTTTTTTGCAGATCTTAGATTAGGTCTTACCCTGTCCATAATGCTAAATTGAGGAGGTAAAATATAAATATAAATAGGAAAGAGAAGAGAAATGTACAGTGATCACCCATTTTCGGCCCACAATCTTTTTCATGGAAATCCCAGTCATATGAGTCGAGTCCATGCATGCTACGATGACGTTATGAATTTGAAGGCAAAATATTTTTGTGCAGATCTTAGATTAGGTCTTTCCCTGTCCATAATGCTAAATTTAGGATGTAAAATATAAATATAAATAGGAAACAGAAGAGAAATGCACAGTGATCACCCATTTTCGGCCCACAATCTTTTTCATGTAAATCCCAGTCATATGAGTCGAGTCCATGTATGCTACGATCAGGGTATGAATTTGAAGGCAAAATATTTTTGTGCAGATCTTAGATTAGGTCTTTCCCTGTCCATAATGCTAAATTGAGGAGGTAAAATAGAAATATAAATAGGAAACAGAAGAGAAATGTACACTGATCACCCATTTTCGGCCCACAATCTTTTTCATGGAAATTCCAGTCATATGAGTCGAGTCCATGCATGCTACGATCACGTTATGAATTTGAAGGCAAAATATTTTTGTGCAGATCTTAGATTAGGTCTTTCCCTGTCCATAATGCTAAATTGAGGAGGTAAAATATAAATATAAATAGGAAACAGAAGAGAAATGTACAGTGATCACCCATTTTCGGCCCACAATCATTTCATGGAAATTCCAGTCATATGAGTCGAGTCCATGCATGCTACGATCACGGTATGAATTTGAAGGCAAAATATTTTTTTGCAGAGATTATATTAGGTCTTTCCCTGTCCATAATGCTAAATTGAGGAGGTAAAATATAAATATAAATAGGAAAGAGAAGAGAAATGTACAGTGATCACCCATTTTCGGCCCACAATTTTTTCATGGAAATCCCAGTCATATGAGTCGAGTCCATGCATGCTACGATCACGGTATGAATTTGAAGGCAAAATATTTTTTTGCAGAGATTATATTAGGTCTTTCCCTGTCATTAATGCTAAATTGAGGAGGTAAAATAGAAACATAAATAGGAAAGAGAAGAGAAACGTACAGTGATCACCCATTTTCGGCCCACAATCTTTTTCATGGAAATCCCAGTCATATGAGTCGAGTCCATGCATGCTACGATCACGGTATGAATTTGAAGGCAAAATATTTTTTTGCAGAGATTATATTAGGTGTTTCCCTGTCCATAATGCAAAATTGAGGAGGTAAAATATAAATATAAATAGGAAAGAGAAGAGAAATGTACAGTGATCACCCATTTTCATCCCACAATCTTTTTCATGGAAATCCCAGTCATATGAGTCGAGTCCATACATGCTACGATCAAGGTATGAATTTGAAGGCAAAATATTTTTTTGCAGAGATTATATTAGGTCTTTCCCTGTCCATAATAATGCTAAATTGAGGAGGTAAAATAGAAATATAAATAGGAAACAGAAGAGAAATGTACAGTGATCACCCATTTTCGGCCCACAATCTTTTTCATGGAAATTCCAGTCATATGAGTCGAGTCCACGCATGCTACGATCACGGTATGAATTTGAAGGCAAAATATTTTAGTGCAGATCTTAGATTAGGTCTTTCCCTGTCCATAATGCTAAATTGAGGTGGTAAAATAGAAAGATAAATAGGAAACAGAAGAGAAATGTACAGTGATCACCCATTTTCGGCCCACAATCTTTTTCATGGAAATCCCAGTCATATGAGTCGAGTCCATGCATGCTACGATCAGGGTATGAATTTGAAGGCAAAATATTTTTGTGCAGATCTTAGATTAGGTCTTTCCCTGTCCATAATGCTAAATTGAGGAGGTAAAATAGAAATATAAATAGGAAACAGAAGAGAAATGTACAGTGATCACCCATTTTCGGCCCACAATCTTTTTCATGGAAATTCCAGGCATATGAGTCGAGTCCATGCATGCTACGATCACGTTATGAATTTGAAGGCAAAATATTTTTTTGCAGATCTTAGATTAGGTCTTTTCCTGTCCATAATGCTAAATTGAGGAGGTAAAATAGAAATAGAAATAGGAAAGAGAAGAAAAATGTACTGTGATCAACCATTTTCGGCCCACAATCTTTTTCATGGAAATCCCAGTTATATGAGTCGAGTCCATGCATGCTACGATCACGGTATGAATTTGAAGGCAAAATATTTTTGTGCAGAGCTTAGATTAGGTCTTTCCCTGGCCATAATGCTAAATTGAGGAGGTAAAATATAAATATAAATAGGAAACAGAAGAGAAATGTACAGTGATTACCCATTTTCGGCCCACAATCTTTTTCATGGAAATCCCAGTCATATGAGTCAAGTCCATGCATGCTACGATCACGGTATGAATTTGAAGACAAAATATTTTTGTGCAGATTTTAGATTAGGTCTTTCCAAGGCCATAATGCTAAATTGAGGAGGTAAAATAGAAATATAAATAGGAAACAGCAGAGAAATGTACAGTGATCACCTGTTTTCGGCCCACAATCTTTTTCATGGAAATCCCAGTCATATGAGTCGAGTCCATGCATGCTACGATCACGGTATGAATTTGAAGGCAAAATATTTTTGTGCAGAGCTTAGATTAGGTCTTTCCCTGGCCATAATGATAAATTGAGGAGGTAAAATATAAATATAAATAGGAAACAGAAGAGAAATGTACAGTGATCACCCATTTTCGGCCCACAATCTTTTTCATGGAAATCCCAGTCATATGAGTCGAGTCCATGCATGCTACGATCACGGTATGAATTTGAAGGTAAAATATTTTTGTGCAGAGCTTAGATTAGGTCTTTCCAAGGCCATAATGCTAAATTGAGGAGGTAAAATAGAAATATAAATAGGAAACAGAAGAGAAATATACAGTGATCACCCATTTTCGGCCCACAATCTTTTTCATGGAAATCCCAGTCATATGAGTCGAGTCCATGCATGCTACGATCACGGTATGAATTTGAAGGCAAAATATTTTTGTGCAGAGCTTAGATTAGGTCTTTCCCTGGCCATAATGCTAAATTGAGAAGGTAAAATATAAATATAAATAGGAAACAGAAGTGAAATGTACAGTGATCACCCATTTTCGGCCCACAATCTTTTTCATGGAAATCCCAGTCATATGAGTCGAGTCCATGCATGCTATGATCACGGTATGAATTTGAAGGCAAAATATTTTTGTGCAGAGCTTAGATTAGGTCTTTCCAAGGCCATAATGCTAAATTGAGGAGGTAAAATAGAAATATAAAGAGGAAACAGAAGAGAAATGTACAGTGATCACCCATTTTCGGCCCACAAACTTTTTCATGGAAATCCCCGTCATATGAGTCGAGTCCATGCATGCTACGATCACGTTATGAAATTGAAGGCAAAATATTTTTGTGCAGAGCTTAGATTAGGTGTTTCCCTGTCCATAATGCTAAATTGAGGATGTAAAATATAAATATAAATAGGAAACAGAAGAGAAATGTACAGTGATCACCCATTTTCGGCCCACAATCTTTTTCATGGAAATCCCAGTCATATGAGTCGAGTCCATGCATGCTACGATCACGGTATGAATTTGAAGGCAAAATATTTTTGTGCAGAGCTTAGATTAGGTCTTTCCAAGGCCATAATGCTAAATTGAGGAGGTAAAATAGAAATATAAAGAGGAAACAGAAGAGAAATGTACAGTGATCACCCATTTTCGGCCCACAAACTTTTTCATGGAAATCCCCGTCATATGAGTCGAGTCCATGCATGCTACGATCACGGTATGAAATTGAAGGCAAAATATTTTTGTGCAGATTTTAGATTAGGTGTTTCCCTGTCCATAATGCTAAATTGAGGATGTAAAATATAAATATAAATAGGAGACAGAAGAGAAATGTACAGTGATCACCCATTTTCGGCCCACAATCTTTTTCATGGAAATCCCATTCATATGAATCGAGTCCATGCATGCTACGATCACGGTATGAATTTGAAGGCAAAATATTTTTGTGCAGATCTTAGATTAAGTCTTTCCCTGTCCATAATGCTAAATTGAGGAGGTAAAATAGAAATATAAATAGGAAACAGAAGAGAAATGTACAGTGATCACCCATTTTCGGCCCACAATCTTTTTCATGGAAATCCCAGTCATATGAGTCGAGTCCATGCATGCTAAGATCACGGTATGAATTTGAAGGCAAAATATTTTTGTACAGATTTTAGATTAGGCCTTTCCCTGTCTATAATGCTAAATTGAGGAGGTAAAATAGAAATATAAATAGGAAACAGAAGAGAAATGTACAGTGATCACCCATTTTCGGCCCACAATCTTTTTCATGGAAATCCCAGTCATATGAGTCGAGTCCATGCATGCTAAGATCACGGTATGAATTTGAAGGCAAAATATTTTTTTGAAGATCTTAGATTAGGTCTTACCCTGTCCATAATGCTAAATTGAGGAGGTAAAATAGAAATATAAATAGGAAACAGAAGAGAAATGTACAGTGATCACCCATTTTCTGCCCACAATCTTTTTCATGGAAATCCCAGTCATATGAGTCGAGTCCATGCATGCTACGATCACGGTATGAATTTGAAGGCTAAATATTTTTGAGCAGATCTTATATTAGGTGTTTCCCTGTCCATAATGCTAAATTGAGGATGTAAAATATAAATATAAATAGGAGACAGAAGAGAAATGTACAGTGATCACCCATTTTCGGCCCACAATCTTTTTCATGGAAATCCCAGTCATATGAGTCGAGTCCATGCATGCTACGATCACGGTATGAATTTGAAGGCAAAATATTTTTGTGCAGATATTAGATTAAGTCTTTCCCTGTCCATAAAGCTAAATTGAGGAGGTAAAATATAAATATAAATAGGAAACAGAAGAGAAATGTACAGTGATCACCCATTTTCGGCCCACAATCTTTTTCATGGAAATCCCAGTCATATGAGTCGAGTCCATGCATGCTACGATCACGGTATGAATTTGAAGGCAAAATATTTTTGTACAGATTTTAGATTAGGCCTTTCCCTGTCCATAATGCTAAATTGAGGAGGTAAAATATAAATATGAATAGGAAACAGAAGAGAAATGTACAGTGATCACCCATTTTCAGCCCACAATCTTTTTCATGGAAATCCCAGTCAGATGAGTCGAGTCCATGCATGCTACGATCACGGTATGAATTTGAAGGCAAAATATTTTTTTGCAGATTTTAGATTAGGTCTTTCCCAGTCCATAATGCTAAATTGAGGAGGTAAAATAGAAATATGAATAGGAAACAGAAAAGATATGTACAGTGATCACCCATTTTCGGCCCACAATCTTTTTCCTGGAAATCCCAGTCGTATGAGTCGAGTCCATGCATGCTACGATTACGGCATGAATTTGAAGGCAATATATATTTGTGCAGATTTTAGATTAGGTCTTTCCCTGTCCATAATGCTAAATTGAGGAGGTAAAATAGAAATATAAATAGGAAACAGAAGAGAAATGTACAGTGATCACCCATTTTCGGCCGACAATCTTTTTCATGGAAATCCCAATCATATGAGACGAGTCCATCCATGCTACGATCACCGTATGAATCTGAAGGCAAAATATTTTTTTGCAGATCTTAGATTAGGTCTTTACCTGTCCACAATGCTATATTAAGGAAGTTAAATATAAATATAAATAGGAAACAGAAGAGAAATGTAGAGTGATCACCCATTTTCTGCCCACAATCTTTTTCATGGAAACCCCAGTCATATGTCGAATCCATGTATGCTATGATCACGATATGAATTTGAAGGCAAAATATTTTTTTGCAGAGATTAGTTTGGGTCTTTCCCTGTCCACAATGCTAAATTAAGGAAGTAAAATAGAAATAAAAATACGAAACAGAAGAGAAATGCACAGAGATCACCCATTTTTTGCCCACAATCCTTTTCATGGAAATCCCAGTCATATGAGTCGATTCCATTCATGCTACGATCACGGTATGAATTTGAAGGCAAAATATTTTTTTGAAGATCTTCGATTAGGTTTTTCCCTGTCCATAATGATAAATTAAGGAAGTAAAATATAATTATAAATAGGAAACAGAAGAGAAATATACAGTGATCACCCATTTTCTGCCCACAATCTTTTTCATGGAAATCTGAGTCATATGAGTCGTGTCCATGAATGCTACAATCACGGTATGAATTTGAAGGCAAAATATTTTTTTGCAGATCTTAGATTAGGTCTTTCCCTGTCCACAATGCTAAATTAAGGAAGTAAAATATAAATATAAATAGGAAACAGAAGAGAAATATACAGTGATCACCCATTTTCTGCCCACAATCTTTTTCATGTTAATCCCAGTCATATGAGTCGAGTCCATGCATGCTATGATCACGGTATTAATTTGAAGGCAAAATATTTTTTTGCAGATCTTAGATTAGGTCTTTCCCTGTCCACAATGCTAAATTAAGGAAGTAAAATATAAATATAAATAGGAAACAGGAGAGAAATGTACAGTGATCACCCATTTTCTGCCCACAATCTTTATCATGGAAATCCCAGTCATGTGAGTCGAGTCCATGCATGATACGATCACGGTATGAATTTGAAGGCAAAATATTTTTTTGCAGATCTTAGATTAGGTCTTTCCCTGTCCATAATGCTAAATTGAGGAAGTAAAATACAAATATAAATAGAAAACAGAAAAGAAATGAACAGTGATCACCCATTTTCTGCCCACAATTTTTTTCATGGAAATCCCAGTCATATGAGTCGAGTCAATGCATGCGACGCTCACGGTATGAATTTGAAAGCGAAATATTTTTTTGCAGATCTTAGATTAGGTCTTTCCCTGTCCACAATGCTAAATTAAGGAAGTTAAATATAAATAGGAAACAGAAGAGAAATGTAGAGATATCACCCATTTTGTGCCCACAATCTTTTTCATGGAAATACCAGTCATATGAGTCGATTCCATGCGTGCTACGATCACGGTATGAACTTGAAGGCTAAATATTTTTTTGCAGATTTTAGATTAGGTCTTTCCCTGTCCATAATGCTAAATTAAGGAAGTAAAATAAAAATATATCTAGGAAACAGAAGAGAAATGTACAGTATTCACCCATTTTCTGCCCACAATCTTTTTCATGGAAATCGCAGTCATATGAGTCGAGTCCATGCATGCTACGATCACGGTATGAATTTGAAGGCAAAATATTTTTTTGCAGATCTTAAATTAGGTCTTTCCCTGTCCACAATGCTAAATTAAGGAAGTAAAATATAAATATAAATAGGAAACAGAAGAGAAACGTACAGTGATCTCCCATTTTCTGCCCACAACATTTTTCATGTAAATCCCAGTCATATGAGTTGAGTCCATGCATGCTATGATCACGGTATTAATTTGAAGGCAAAATATTTTTTTGCAGATCTTAGATTAGGTCTTTCCCTGTCCACAATGCTAAATTAAGGAAGTAAAATATAAATATAAATAGGAAACAGGAGAGAAATGTACAGTGATCACCCATTTTCTGCCCACAATCTTTATCATGGAAATCCCAGTCATGTGAGTCGAGTCCATGCATGATACGATCACGGTATGAATTTGAAGGCAAAATATTTTTTTGCAGATCTTAGATTAGGTCTTTCCCTGTCCATAATGCTAAATTGAGGAAGTAAAATACAAATATAAATAGAAAACAGAAAAGAAATGAACAGTGATCACCCATTTTCTGCCCACAATTTTTTTCATGGAAATCCCAGTCATATGAGTCGAGTCAATGCATGCTACGCTCACGGTATGAATTTGAAAGCGAAATATTTTTTTGCAGATCTTAGATTAGGTCTTTCCCTGTCCACAATGCTAAATTAAGGAAGTTAAATATAAATAGGAAACAGAAGAGAAATGTAGAGAGATCACCCATTTTGTGCCCACAATCTTTTTCATGGAAATACCAGTCATATGAGTCGATTCCATGCGTGCTACGATCACGGTATGAACTTGAAGGCTAAATATTTTTTTGCAGATCTTAAATTAGGTCTTTCCCTGTCCACAATGCTAAATTAAGGAAGTAAAATATAAATATAAATAGGAAACAGAAGAGAAACGTACAGTGATCTCCCATTTTCTGCCCACAATTTTTTTCATGTAAATCCCAGTCATATGAGTTGAGTCCATGCATGCTACGATCACGGTATGAATTTGAAGGCAAAATATATTTTTGCAGATCTTACATTAGGACTTTCAAAATCACTTTCACTTTTAAAAAAGTCAAGATATTTTTTTGCAGATCTTAAATTAGGTCTTTCCCTGTCCACAATGCTAAATTAAGGAAGTAAAATATAAATATAAATAGGAAGCAGAAGAGAAATGTACAGTGATCACCCATTTTGTGCCCACTGTCTCTTTCATGGAAATCCCAGTCATATGAGTCGAGTCCATGCATGCTATGATCAAAATATGAATTTGAAGGCAAAATATTTTTTTGCAGATCTTAGATTAGGTTTTTCCCTGTCCACAATGCTAACTTAAGGAAGTAAAATATAAATATAAATAGGAAACAGAAGAGAAATATACAGTGATCACCCATTTTGTGCCTACAATCTTTTTCAGGGAAATCCCAGTCATATGAGTCGAGTCCTTGCATGCTACGATCACGGTATTAATTTGAAGGCAAAATATATTTTGCAGATTTTAGATTAGGTTTTTCCCTGTCCATAATGCTAAATTAAGGAGGTAAAATAGAAATATAAATAGGAAACAGAAGAGAAATATACAGTGATCACCCATTTTCGGCCCACAATCTTTTTCATGGAAATCCCAGTCATATGAGTCGATTCCATGCATGCTACGATCACGGTATGAATTTGAAGGCAAAGTATTTTTTTGCAGATCTTAGATTAAGTCTTTCCCTTTCCATAATGCTAAATTAAGGAAGTAAAATAGAAATATAAATAGGAAACAGAAGAGAATTGCAGAGAGATCACCCATTTTCTGCCCACAATCTTATTTCATGGAAATCCCAGTCGTATGAGTCGAGTCCTTGCATGCTACGATCACGGTATGAATTTGAAGGCAAAATATTTTTTTGAAGATCTTAGATTAGGTCTTTCCATGGCCATAATGCTAAATTAAGGAAGTAAAATATAAATATAAATAGGAAACAGAAGAGAAATATACAGTGATCACCCATTTTCTGCCCACAATCATTTTCATGGAAATCCCAGTCATATGAGTCGAGTCCATGCATTCTACGATCACGGTATGAATTTGAAGGCAAAATGTTTTTTTGCAGATCGTAGATGAGGTCTTTCCCTGTCCACAATGCTAAATTAAGGAAGTAAAATATAAATATAAATAGGAAACAGAAGAGAAATGTACAGTGATCACCCATTTTCTGCCCACAATTTTTTTCATGGAAATCCCAGTCATATGAGTCGAGTCCATGCATGCTATGATCACGGTATGAATTTGAAGGCAAAATATTTTTTTCCAGATCTTAGATTAGATCTTCCCCTGTCGACAATGCTAAATTAAGGAAGTAAAATATAAATATCAATAGGAAACAGAAGAGAAATATACAGTGATTACCCATTTTCTGCCCACAATCTTTTTCATGTAAATCCCAGTCATATGGGTCGAGTCCACGCATGCTACAATCACGGTATGAATTTGAAGGCAAAATATTTTTTTGCAGATCTTAGATTAGGTCTTTCCCTGTCCATAATGCTCAATTAAGGAAGTAACATATAAATATAAATAGGAAACAGAAGAGAAATATACAGTGATCACCCATTTTGTGCCCACTATCTTTTTCATGGAAATCCCAGTCATATGAGTCGATTCCATGCATGCTACGATCACGGTATGAATTTGAAGGCAAAATATTTTTTTGCAGATCTTAGATTAGGTTTTTCCCTGACCATATTGCTAAATTGAGGAGGTAAAATAGAAATAGTAATGGAAAACAGAAGAGAAATGTACAGTGATCACCCATTTTGTGCCCACAATCTTTTTCATGGATATACCAGTCATATGAGTCGAGTCCATGCATGCTACGATCACGGTATAAATTTGAAGGCAAAATATTTTTTTGTAGATCTTAGATTAGGTTTTTCCCTGTCCATATTGCTAAATTGAGGAAGTTTAAATAGAAATATTAATGGGAAACAGGAGATAAATGTACAGTGATCACCCATTTTGTGCCCACTGTCTCTTTCATGGAAATCCGAGTCATATGAGTCGAGTCCATGCATGCTATGATCACGGTATGAATTTGAAGGCAAAATATTTTTTTGCAGATCTTAGATTAGGTTTTTTCCTCTCCACAATGCTAAATTAAGGAAGTAAAATATAAATATAAATAGGAAACAGAAGAGAAATATACAGTGATCAACCATTTTGTGCCTACAATGTTTTCAGGGAATATCCCAGTCATATGAGTCGAGTCCATGCATTCTACGATCACGGTATTAATTTGAAGGCAAAATATTTTTTTGCAGATCATAGATTAGGTTTTCCCCTGTCCATAATGCTAAATTGAGGAAGTAAAATAGAAACAGTAATGGGAAACAGAAGAGACATATACAGTGGTCACCCATTTTGTGCCCACAATCTTTTTCATGGAAATCCCAGGCATATGAGTCGAGTCCATGCATGCTACGATTACGGTAGGAATTTGAAGGCAAAATATTTTTTTACAGATCATAGATTAGGTTTTCCCCTGTCCATAATGCTAAATTGTGGAAGTAAAATATAAATATAAATAGGAAACAGAAGAGAAATGTACAGTGATCACCCATTTTCGGCCCACAATCTTTTTCATGGAAATCCCAGTCATATGAGTCGATTCCATGCATGCTACGATCACGGTATGAATTTGAAGGCAAAGTATTTTTTTGCAGATCTTAGATTAAGTCTTTCCCTTTCCATAATGCTAAATTAAGGAAGTAAAATAGAAATATAAATAGGAAACAGAAGAGAATTGCAGAGAGATCACCCATTTTCTGCCCACAATCTTATTTCATGGAAATCCCAGTCGTATGAGTCGAGTCCTTGCATGCTACGATCACGGTATGAATTTGAAGGCAAAATATTTTTTTGAAGATCTTAGATTAGGTCTTTCCATGGCCATAATGCTAAATTAAGGAAGTAAAATATAAATATAAATAGGAAACAGAAGAGAAATATACAGTGATCACCCATTTTCTGCCCACAATCATTTTCATGGAAATCCCAGTCATATGAGTCGAGTCCATGCATTCTACGATCACGGTATGAATTTGAAGGCAAAATGTTTTTTTGCAGATCGTAGATGAGGTCTTTCCCTGTCCACAATGCTAAATTAAGGAAGTAAAATATAAATATAAATAGGAAACAGAAGAGAAATGTACAGTGATCACCCATTTTCTGCCCACAATTTTTTTCATGGAAATCCCAGTCATATGAGTCGAGTCCATGCATGCTATGATCACGGTATGAATTTGAAGGCAAAATATTTTTTTCCAGATCTTAGATTAGATCTTCCCCTGTCGACAATGCTAAATTAAGGAAGTAAAATATAAATATCAATAGGAAACAGAAGAGAAATATACAGTGATTACCCATTTTCTGCCCACAATCTTTTTCATGTAAATCCCAGTCATATGGGTCGAGTCCACGCATGCTACAATCACGGTATGAATTTGAAGGCAAAATATTTTTTTGCAGATCTTAGATTAGGTCTTTCCCTGTCCATAATGCTCAATTAAGGAAGTAACATATAAATATAAATAGGAAACAGAAGAGAAATATACAGTGATCACCCATTTTGTGCCCACTATCTTTTTCATGGAAATCCCAGTCATATGAGTCGATTCCATGCATGCTACGATCACGGTATGAATTTGAAGGCAAAATATTTTTTTGCAGATCTTAGATTAGGTTTTTCCCTGACCATATTGCTAAATTGAGGAGGTAAAATAGAAATAGTAATGGAAAACAGAAGAGAAATGTACAGTGATCACCCATTTTGTGCCCACAATCTTTTTCATGGATATACCAGTCATATGAGTCGAGTCCATGCATGCTACGATCACGGTATAAATTTGAAGGCAAAATATTTTTTTGTAGATCTTAGATTAGGTTTTTCCCTGTCCATATTGCTAAATTGAGGAAGTTTAAATAGAAATATTAATGGGAAACAGGAGATAAATGTACAGTGATCACCCATTTTGTGCCCACTGTCTCTTTCATGGAAATCCGAGTCATATGAGTCGAGTCCATGCATGCTATGATCACGGTATGAATTTGAAGGCAAAATATTTTTTTGCAGATCTTAGATTAGGTTTTTTCCTCTCCACAATGCTAAATTAAGGAAGTAAAATATAAATATAAATAGGAAACAGAAGAGAAATATACAGTGATCAACCATTTTGTGCCTACAATGTTTTCAGGGAATATCCCAGTCATATGAGTCGAGTCCATGCATTCTACGATCACGGTATTAATTTGAAGGCAAAATATTTTTTTGCAGATCATAGATTAGGTTTTCCCCTGTCCATAATGCTAAATTGAGGAAGTAAAATAGAAACAGTAATGGGAAACAGAAGAGACATATACAGTGGTCACCCATTTTGTGCCCACAATCTTTTTCATGGAAATCCCAGGCATATGAGTCGAGTCCATGCATGCTACGATTACGGTAGGAATTTGAAGGCAAAATATTTTTTTACAGATCATAGATTAGGTTTTCCCCTGTCCATAATGCTAAATTGTGGAAGTAAAATATAAATATAAATAGGAAACAGAAGAGAAATGTACAGTGATAACCCATTTTCTGCCGACAATCTTTTTCATGGAAATCCCAGTCATATCAGATGTGTCTATGCATGCTACGATCATGGTATGAATTTGAAGGCAAAATATATTTTTCCTGATTTTAGATTAGGTCTTTCCAGGTCCATAATGCTAAATTGAGGAAGTAAAATATAAATATAAGTAGGAAACAGAAGAGAAATGTACAGTGATCACCCATTTTCTGCCCTCAATCTTTTTCATTGAAATCCCAGTCATATGAGTCAAGTCCATGCATGCTACGATCACGGTATGAATTTGAAGGCAAAATATTTTTTTGCAGATTTTAGATTAGGTCTTTCCCTGACCATAATGCTAAATTGAGGAAGTTAAATATAAATATAAATAGGAAAGAGAAGAGAAATGTACAGTGATCACCCATTTTGTGCCCACAATCTTTTTCATGGAAATCCCAGTCATATGAGTCGAGTCGATGCATGCTATGATCACGGTATGAATTTGAAGGCAAAATATTTTTTTCCAGATCTTAGATTAGATCTTCCCCTGTCGACAATGCTAAATTAAGGAAGTAAAATATAAATATCAATAGGAAACAGAAGAGAAATATACAGTGATTACCCATTTTCTGCCCACAATCTTTTTCATGTAAATCCCAGTCATATGGGTCGAGTCCACGCATGCTACAATCACGGTATGAATTTGAAGGCAAAATATTTTTTTGCAGATCTTAGATTAGGTCTTTCCCTGTCCATAATGCTCAATTAAGGAAGTAACATATAAATATAAATAGGAAACAGAAGAGAAATATACAGTGATCACCCATTTTGTGCCCACTATCTTTTTCATGGAAATCCCAGTCATATGAGTCGATTCCATGCATGCTACGATCACGGTATGAATTTGAAGGCAAAATATTTTTTTGCAGATCTTAGATTAGGTTTTTCCCTGACCATATTGCTAAATTGAGGAGGTAAAATAGAAATAGTAATGGAAAACAGAAGAGAAATGTACAGTGATCACCCATTTTGTGCCCACAATCTTTTTCATGGATATACCAGTCATATGAGTCGAGTCCATGCATGCTACGATCACGGTATAAATTTGAAGGCAAAATATTTTTTTGTAGATCTTAGATTAGGTTTTTCCCTGTCCATATTGCTAAATTGAGGAAGTTTAAATAGAAATATTAATGGGAAACAGGAGATAAATGTACAGTGATCACCCATTTTGTGCCCACTGTCTCTTTCATGGAAATCCGAGTCATATGAGTCGAGTCCATGCATGCTATGATCACGGTATGAATTTGAAGGCAAAATATTTTTTTGCAGATCTTAGATTAGGTTTTTCCCTGTCCACAATGCTAAATTAAGGAAGTAAAATATAAATATAAATAGGAAACAGAAGAGAAATATACAGTGATCAACCATTTTGTGCCTACAATGTTTTCAGGGAATATCCCAGTCATATGAGTCGAGTCCATGCATTCTACGATCACGGTATTAATTTGAAGGCAAAATATTTTTTTGCAGATCATAGATTAGGTTTTCCCCTGTCCATAATGCTAAATTGAGGAAGTAAAATAGAAACAGTAATGGGAAACAGAAGAGACATATACAGTGGTCACCCATTTTGTGCCCACAATCTTTTTCATGGAAATCCCAGGCATATGAGTCGAGTCCATGCATGCTACGATTACGGTAGGAATTTGAAGGCAAAATATTTTTTTACAGATCATAGATTAGGTTTTCCCCTGTCCATAATGCTAAATTGTGGAAGTAAAATATAAATATAAATAGGAAACAGAAGAGAAATGTACAGTGATAACCCATTTTCTGCCGACAATCTTTTTCATGGAAATCCCAGTCATATCAGATGTGTCTATGCATGCTACGATCATGGTATAAATTTGAAGGCAAAATATATTTTTCCTGATTTTAGATTAGGTCTTTCCAGGTCCATAATGCTAAATTGAGGAAGTAAAATATAAATATAAGTAGGAAACAGAAGAGAAATGTACAGTGATCACCCATTTTCTGCCCTCAATCTTTTTCATTGAAATCCCAGTCATATGAGTCAAGTCCATGCATGCTACGATCACGGTATGAATTTGAAGGCAAAATATTTTTTTGCAGATATTAGATTAGGTCTTTCCCTGACCATAATGCTAAATTGAGGAAGTTAAATATAAATATAAATAGGAAAGAGAAGAGAAATGTACAGTGATCACCCATTTTGTGCCCACAATCTTTTTCATGGAAATCCCAGTCATATGAGTCGAGTCCATGCATTCTACGATCACGGTATGAATTTGAAGGCAAAGTATTTTTTTGCAGATCTTAGATTAGGTCTTTCCCTTTCCATAATGCTAAATTAAGGAAGTAAAATAGAAATATAAATAGGAAACAGAAGAGAATTGCAGAGAGATCACCCATTTTCTGCCCACAATCTTATTTCATGGAAATCCCAGTCGTATGAGTCGAGTCCTTGCATGCTACGATCACGGTATGAATTTGAAGGCAAAATATTTTTTTGAAGATCTTAGATTAGGTCTTTCCATGGCCATAATGCTAAATTAAGGAAGTAAAATATAAATATAAATAGGAAACAGAAGAGAAATATACAGTGATCACCCATTTTCTGCCCACAATCATTTTCATGGAAATCCCAGTCATATGAGTCGAGTCCATGCATTCTACGATCACGGTATGAATTTGAAGGCAAAATGTTTTTTTGGAGATCGTAGATGAGGTCTTTCCCTGTCCACAATGCTAAATTAAGGAAGTAAAATATAAATATAAATAGGAAACAGAAGAGAAATGTAGTGATCACCCATTTTCTGCCCACAATTTTTTTCATGGAAATCCCAGTCATATGAGTCGAGTCCATGCATGCTATGATCACGGTATGAATTTGAAGGCAAAATATTTTTTTCCAGATCTTAGATTAGATCTTTCCCTGTCGACAATGCTAAATTAAGGAAGTAAAATATAAATATAAATAGGAAACAGAAGAGAAATATACAGTGATTACCCATTTTCTGCCCACAATCTTTTTCATGTAAATCCCAGTCATATGGGTCGAGTCCACGCATGCTACAATCACGGTATGAATTTGAAGGCAAAATATTTTTTTGCAGATCTTAGATTAGGTCTTTCCCTGTCCATAATGCTCAATTAAGGAAGTAACATATAAATATAAATAGGAAACAGAAGAGAAATATACAGTGATCACCCATTTTGTGCCCACTATCTTTTTCATGGAAATCCCAGTCATATGAGTCGATTCCATGCATGCTACGATCACGGTATGAATTTGAAGGCAAAATATTTTTTTGCAGATCTTAGATTAGGTTTTTCCCTGACCATATTGCTAAATTGAGGAGGTAAAATAGAAATAGTAATGGAAAACAGAAGAGAAATGTACAGTGATCACCCATTTTGTGCCCACAATCTTTTTCATGGATATACCAGTCATATGAGTCGAGTCCATGCATGCTACGATCACGGTATAAATTTGAAGGCAAAATATTTTTTTGCAGATCTTAGATTAGGTTTTTCCCTGTCCATATTGCTAAATTGATGAAGTTTAAATAGAAATATTAATGGGAAACAGGAGAGAAATGTACAGTGATCACCCATTTTGTGCCCACTGTCTCTTTCATGGAAATCCGAGTCATATGAGTCGAGTCCATGCATGCTATGTTCACGGTATGAATTTGAAGGCAAAATATTTTTTTGCAGATCTTAGATTAGGTTTTTCCCTGTCCACAATGCTAAATTAAGGAAGTAAAATATAAATATAAATAGGAAACAGAAGAGAAATATACAGTGATCAACCATTTTGTGCCTACAATGTTTTCAGGGAATATCCCAGTCATATGAGTCGAGTCCATGCATTCTACGATCACGGTATTAATTTGAAGGCAAAATATTTTTTTGCAGATCATAGATTAGGTTTTCCCCTGTCCATAATGCTAAATTGAGGAAGTAAAATAGAAACAGTAATGGGAAACAGAAGAGACATATACAGTGGTCACCCATTTTGTGCCCACAATCTTTTTCATGGAAATCCCAGGCATATGAGTCGAGTCCATGCATGCTACGATTACGGTAGGAATTTGAAGGCAAAATATTTTTTTACAGATCATAGATTAGGTTTTCCCCTGTCCATAATGCTAAATTGTGGAAGTAAAATATAAATATAAATAGGAAACAGAAGAGAAATGTACAGTGATAACCCATTTTCTGCCGACAATCTTTTTCATGGAAATCCCAGTCATATCAGATGTGTCTATGCATGCTACGATCATGGTATGAATTTGAAGGCAAAATATATTTTTCCTGATTTTAGATTAGGTCTTTCCAGGTCCATAATGCTAAATTGAGGAAGTAAAATATAAATATAAGTAGGAAACAGAAGAGAAATGTACAGTGATCACCCATTTTCTGCCCTCAATCTTTTTCATTGAAATCCCAGTCATATGAGTCAAGTCCATGCATGCTACGATCACGGTATGAATTTGAAGGCAAAATATTTTTTTGCAGATTTTAGATTAGGTCTTTCCCTGACCATAATGCTAAATTGAGGAAGTTAAATATAAATATAAATAGGAAAGAGAAGAGAAATGTACAGTGATCACCCATTTTGTGCCCACAATCTTTTTCATGGAAATCCCAGTCATATGAGTCGAGTCCATGCATGCTACGATCACGGTATGAATTTGAAGGCAAAATATTTTTTTGCAGATCTTAGAGTAGGTCTTTCCCAGTCCACAATGCTAAATTAAGGAAGTTAAATATAAATATAAATAGAAAAGAGAAGAGAAATGTACATTGATCAATCATTTTGTGCCCACAATCTTTTTCATGGAAATCCAAGTCATATGAGTCGAGTCCATGCATGCTATGATCACGGTATGTATTTGAAGGCAAAATATTTCTTTGCAGATCTTAGATTAGGTCTTTACCTGTTCATAATGCTAAATTAAGGAAGTTAAATATAAATATAAATAGGAAACAGAAGAGAAATGTACATTGATCACCCATTTTGTGCCCACAATCTTTTTCATGGAAATCCCAGTCATATGAGTCGAGTCACTGCATGCTACGATCACGGTATGAATTTGAAGGCAAAATATTTTTTGCAGATTATTTAGATTAGGTCTTTCCCTGTCCATAATGCTAAATTAAGGAAGTTAAATATAAATATAAATAGGAAAGAGAAGAGAAATGTACAGTGATCACCCATTTTGTGCCCACAATCTTTTTCATGGAAATCGAAGTCATATGAGTCGAGTCCATGCATGCTACTATCACGGTATGAATTTGAAGGCAAAATATTTTTTTGCAGATCTTAGATTATGTCTTTCCCTGTCCATAATGCTAAATTAAGGAAGTTAAATATAAATATAAATAAAAAACAGAAGAGAAATGTACAGTGATCACCCATTTTAGGCCCAAAATCTTTTTCATGTAAATCCCAGTCATAAGAGTCGAGTCCATGCATGCTACGATCACAGTATGAATTTGAAAGGGAAAACATTTTTTAGCTGATCTTTGATTAGGTCTTTCCCTGTCCACAATGCTAAATTAAGGAAGTTAAATATAAATAGGAAACAGAAGAGAAATGTACAGTGATCACCCATTTTGTGCCCACTATCTTTTTCATGGAAATCCCAGTCATATGAGTCGAGTCCAGGCATGCTACGATCACGGTATGAATTTTGAAGGCAAAATATTTTTGTGCAGATCTTAGATTTGGTCTTTCGCTGTCCATAATGCTAAATTAAGGAAGTAAAATAGAAATATCAATAGGAAACAGAAGAGAAATGTACAGTGATCACCCATTTTCTGCCCACAATCTTTTTCATGGAAATCCTATTCATATGAGTCGAGTCCATGCATGCTACGATCACAGTATTAATTTGAAGGGAAAACATTTTTTTGCTGATCTTTGATTAGGTCTTTCCCTGTCCACAATGCTAAATTAAGGAAGTTAAATATAAATGTAAATAGGAAACAGAAGAGAAATGCACAGTGATCACCCATTTTGTGCCCACAATCTTTTTCATGGAAATCCCAGTCATATGAGTCGAGTCCATGCATGCTACGATCACGTTATGAATTTGAAAGCAAAATATTTTTTTGCAGATCTTAGATTAGGTCTTTCCCTGTCCACAATGCTAAATTAAGTAAGTTAAATATAAATATAAATAGGAAACAGAAGAGAAATGTACAGTGATCACCCATTTTCTGCCCACAATCTTTTTCATGGAAATCCCAGTCATATGAGTCGAGTCCATGCATGCTACGATCACGGTATGAATTTGAAGGCAAAATATTTTTTTGCAGATTGTAGATTAGGTCTTTCCCTGTCCATAATGCTAAATTGAGGAAGTAAAATAAAAATATAAATAGGAAACAGAAGAGAAATGTACAATGATCACCCATTTTCTGCCCACAATCTTCTTCATGGAATTCCCGTCATATGAGTCGAGTTCATGCATGCTACGATCACGTTATGAATTTGAAAGCAAAATATTTTTTTGCAGATCTTAGATTAGGTCTTTCCCTGTCCACAATGCTAAATTAAGTAAGTTAAATATAAATATGAATAGGAAACTGAAGTGAGATGTACAGTGATCACCCATTTTCTGCCCAAAATCTTTTTCATGGAAATCCCAGTCATATGAGTCGAGTCCATGCATGCTACGATCACGGTATGAATTTGAAGGCAAAATATTATTTCCAGATCTTAGATGAGGTCTTTTCCTGTCCACAATGCTAAATTAAGGAAGTTATATATAAATATAAATAGGAAACAGAAGTGAAAATCTCAGATATCACCCATTTTCTGCCCACAATCTTTTTCATGGAAATCCCAGTCATATGAGTCGAGTCCATGCATGCTACGATCACGGCATGAATTTGAAGGTAAAATATTTTTTTGAAGATCTTAGATGAGGTCTTTCGCTGTCCATAATGCTAAATTAAGGAAGTAGAATAGAAATATGAATAGTAAACAGAAGAGAAATGCAGAGAGATCACCCATTTTCTGCCCACAATCTTTTTCATTGAAATCCCAGTCATATGAGTCGAGTCCATGCATGCTACGTTCACGGTATGAATTTGAAGGCAAAATATTTTTTTGCAGATCTTAGATTAGGTCTTTCCCTGTCCATAATGCTAAATGAAGGAAGTAAAATAGAAATATAAGTAGGAAACAGAAGAGAAATGCACAGAGATCACCCATTTTCTGCCCACAATCTTTTTCATGGAAATCCCAGTCATATGAGTCGAGTCCATGCATGCTACGATCACGGCATGAATTTGAAGGCAAAATATTTTTGTGCAGATCTTAGATTAGGTTTTTCCCTGTCCATAATGCTAAATTAAGGAAGTAAAATATAAATATAAATAGGAAAGAGAAGAGAAATGAACAGTGATCACCCATTTTCTGCCCACAATCTTTTTCATGGAAATCCCAGTCATATGAGTCGAGTCCATGCATGCTACGATCACGGTATGAATTTGAAGGCAAAATATTTTTTGCAGATCTTACATTAGGTCTTTCCCTGTCCATAATGCTAAATTAAGGAATTAAAATATAAATATAAATAGGAAACAGAAGAGAAATGCAAAGTGATCACCCATTTTCTACGCACAATCTTTTTCATCGAAATCCCAGTCATATGAGTCGAGTCCATGCATGCTACGATCACGGTATGAATTTGAAGGCAAAATATTTTTTTGAAGATCTTAGATTAGGTCTTACCCTGTCCATAATGCTAAATTAAGGAAGTAAAATATAAATATAAATAGGAAACAGAAGAGAAATGCAGAGAGATCACCCATTTTCTGCCCACAATCTTTTTCATGGAAATCCCAGTCATATGAGTCGAGTTCATGCATGCTACGATCATGGTATGTATTTGAAGGCAAAATATTTTTTTGCAGATCTTAGATTAGGTCTTTCCCTGTCCACAATGCTAAATTGAGGAAGTAAAATATAAATATAAATAGGAAACAGAAGAGAAATGAACAATGATCACCCATTTTCTGCCGACAGTCTTTTTCATGGAAATCCCAGTCATATGAGTCGAGTCCATGCATGCTACGATCACGGCATGAATTTGAAGGCAAAATATTTTTTTGCAGATATTAGATTAGTTCTTTCCCTGTCCATAATGCTAAATTAAGGAAGTAAAATAGAAATATAAACAGGAAAAAGAAGAGAAATGCAAAGTGATCACCCATTTTCTGCCCACAAACTTTTCCTTCGAAATCCCAGTCATATCAGTCGAGTCCATGCATGCTACGATCACGGCATGAAGTTGAAGGCAAAATATTTTTTTCAGATCTTAGATTAGGTCTTTCCCTGTCCATAATGCTAAATTAAGGAAGTAAAATAGAAATATAAATAGGAAACAGAAGAGAAATGCAGAGAGATCACCAATTTTATGCCCACAATCTTTTTCATGGAAATCCCAGTCATATCAGTCTAGTCCCTGCATGCTACGATTACGGTATGAATTTGAAGGCAAAATATTCTTTTGCAGATCTTAGATTAGGTCTTTTCCTGTCCATAATGCTAAATTGAGGAGGTATAATAGAAATATAAATAGGAAACAGAAGAGAAATGTACAGTGATCACCCATTTTCTGCCCACAATCATTTTCAGGGAAATCCCAGTCATATGACTCGAGTCCATAATGCTAAATTAAGGAAGTAAAATAGAAATATAAATAGAAAACAGAAGAGAAAAACAGAGATATCACCCATTTTCTGCCCACAATCTTTTTCATGGAAATCCCATTCATATGAGTCGAGTCTATGAATGCTACGATCACGGTATGAATTTGAAGGCAAAATATTTTTTTGCAGATCTTAGATTAGATCTTTCCCTGTCTACAATGCTAAATTAAGGAAGTAAAATAGAAATATAAATAGGTAACAGAAGAGAAATGCACAGAGATCACCCATTTTCTGCCGACAATCTTTTTCATCGAAAACCCAGTCATATGAGTCGAGTCTATGAATGCTACGATCACGGTATGAATTTGAAGGCAAAATATTTTTTTGCAGATCTTAGATTAGGTCTTTCCCTGACGATAATGCTAAATTAAGGAAGTAAAATAGAAATATAAATAGGAAACAGAAGAGAAATGTACAGTGACACCCATTTTCTGCCCACAAACTTTTTCATGGAAATCCCAGTCATATGCTACGATCACGGAATGAATTTGAAGGCAAAATATTTTTTTGCAGATGTTTGATTAGGTCTTTTCATGTCCACAATGCTACATTAAGGAAGTTAAATAGAAATATAAATAGGAACCAGAAGAGAAATGTACCGTGATCACCCATTTTCTGCCCACAATCTTTTTCATCGAAATCCCAGTCATATGAGTCGAGTCCATGCATGCTACGATCACGGTATGAATTTCTAGGCAAAATATTTTTTTGCAGATCTTAGATTAGGTCTTTCCCCGTCCACAATGCTAAATTAAGGAAGTAAAATAGAAATATAAATAGTAAACAGAAGAGAAATGTACAGTGATCACTCATTTTCTGCCCACAATCATTTTCAGGGAAATCCCAGTCATATGACTCGAGTCCATAATGCTAAATTAAGGAAGTAAAATAGAAATATAAATAGGAAACAGAAGAGAAATGCACACAGATCACCCATTTTCTGCCCACAATCTTTTTCATGGAAATCCCAGTCATATGAGTCGAGTCCATGCATGCTACGATCACGGAATGAATTTGAAGGGAAAATATTTTTTTGCAGATCTTAGATGAGGTCTTTCCCTGTCCATAATGATAAATTAATGAAGTAAAATATAAATATAAATAGGAAACAGAAGAGAAATGCACAGAGATCACCCATTTTCTGCCCACAATATTTTTCATGGAAATCCCAGTCATATGAGTCGAGTCCATGCATGCTACAATCACGGTATGAGTTTGAAGGCAAAATATTTTTTTGCAGATATTAGATTAGGTCTTTCCCTGTCCACAATGATAAATTAATGAAGTAAAATATAAATATAAATAGGAAACAGAAGAGAAATGTACAGTGATCACCCATTTTCTGCCCACAATATTTTACATGGAAATCCCTGTCATATGAGTCGAGTCCATGCATGCTACAATCACGGTATGAATTTCAAGGCAAAATATTTTTTTGCAGATCTTAGATTAGGACTTTCCCTGTCCATAATGCTAAATTAAGGAAGTAAAATATAAATATAAATTGGCAACAGAAGAGAAATGCACAGAGATCACCCATTTTGTGCCCACAAGCTTTTTCATGGAAATCCCAGTCATATGAGTCGAGTCCATGCATGCTACGATCACGGTATGAATTTGAAGGCAAAATATTTTTTTGCAGAAATTAGATTTGGTCTTTTTCCCTGTCCATAATGCTAAATGAAGGAAGTAAAATAGAAATATAAATAGGAAACAGAAGAGAAATGCACAGGGATCAACCATTTTCTGCCCACAATCTTTTTCATCGAAATCCCAGTTATATGAGTCGAGTCCATGCATGCTACGATCACAGTATGAATTTGAAGCCTAAATATTTTTTTGCAGATCTTAGATTAGGTCTTTCCCTGTCCATAATGCTAAATTAAGGAAGTAAAATATAAATATAAATAGGAAACAGAAGAGAAATGCACAGAGATCACCCGTTTTCTGCCCAGAATCTTTTTCATGGAAATCCCAGTCATATGAGTCGTGTCCATGCATGCTACGATCACGGTATGAATTTGAAGGCAAAATATTTTTTTGAAGATCTTAGATTAGGTCTTTCCCTGTCCATAATGCTAAATTAAGGAAGGTAAATATAAATATAAATAGGAAACAGAAGAGAAATGCACAGAGATCACCCATTTTCTGCCCTCAATCTTTTTCAGGGAAATCCCAGTCATATGAGTCAAGTCCATGCATGCTACGATCACGGTATGAGTTTGAAGGCAAAATATTTTTTTGCAGATATTAGATTAGGTCTTTCCCTGTCCACAATGATAAATTAAGGATGTAAAATAGAAATATAAATAGGAAACAGAAGAGAAATGCACAGAGATCACCCATTTTCTGCCCACAATATTTTTTATGGAAAACCCAGTCATATGAGTCGAGTCCATGCATGCTACGATCACGGAATGAATTTGAAGGCAAAATATTTCTTTCTAGATTTTAGATTAGATCTTTCCCTGTCCATAATGCTAATTTAAGGAAGGTAAATATAAATATAAATAGGAAACAGAAGAGAAATGCACAGAGATCACCCATTTTCTGCCCTCAATCTTTTTCAGGGAAATCCCAGTCATATGAGTCGAGTCCATGCATGCTACGATCACGGAATGAATTTGAAGGGAATATATTTTTTTGCAGATCTTAGATGAGGTCTTTCCCTGTCCATAATGCTAAATTAAGGAAGTTAAATATAAATATAAATAGGAAACAGAAGAGAAATTCACAGAGATCACCCATTTTCTGCCCACAATCTTTTTAATCGAAATCCCAGTCATATGAGTCGAGTCTATGAATGCTACGATCACGGTATGAATTTGAAGGCAAAATATTTTTTTGCAGATCTTAGATTAGGTCTTACCCTGTCCATAATGCTAAATTAAGGAAGTAAAATATAAATATAAATAGGCAACAGAAGAGAAATGCACAGAGATCAACCATTTTCTACCCACAATCTTTTTCATGGAAATCCCAGTCATATGAGTCGAGTCCATGCATGCTACGATCACGGTATGAATTTGAAGGCAAAATATTTTTTTGCAGAAATTAGATTTGGTCTTTTTCCCTGTCCATAATGCTAAATGAAGGAAGTAAAATAGAAATATAAATAGGAAACAGAAGAGAAATGCACAGGGATCAACCATTTTCTGCCCACAATCTTTTTCATCGAAATCCCAGTTATATGAGTCGAGTCCATGCATGCTACGATCACAGTATGAATTTGAAGGCAAAATATTTTTTTGAAGATCTTAGATTAGGTCTTTCCCTGTCCATAATGCTAAATTAAGGAAGGTAAATATAAATATAAATAGGAAACAGAAGAGAAATGCACAGAGATCACCCATTTTCTGCCCTCAATCTTTTTCAGGGAAATCCCAGTCATATGAGTCAAGTCCATGCATGCTACGATCACGGTATGAGTTTGAAGGCAAAATATTTTTTTGCAGATATTAGATTAGGTCTTTCCCTGTCCACAATGATAAATTAAGGAAGCAAAATAGAAATATAAATAGGAAACAGAAGAGAAATGCACAGAGATCACCCATTTTCTGCCCACAATATTTTTTATGGAAAACCCAGTCATATGAGTCGAGTCCATGCATGCTACGATCACGGAATGAATTTGAAGGGAAAATATTTTTTTGCAGATCTTAGATGAGGTCTTTCCCTGTCCATAATGCTAAATTAAGTAAGATAAATATAAATATAAATAGGAAACAGAAGAGAAATGCACAGAGATCACCCATTTTCTGCCCACAATCTTTTTCATCGAAATCCCAGTCATATGAGTCGAGTCTATGAATGCTACGATCACGGTATGAATTTGAAGGCAAAATATTTTTTTGCAGATCATAGATTAGGTCTTTCCCTGACCATAATGCTAAATTAAGGAAGTAAAATATAAATATAAATTGGAAACAGAAGAGAAATGCACAGAGATCACCCATTTTCTGCCCACAATATTTTTCATGGAAATCCCAGTCATATGAGTCGAGTCCATGCATGCTACAATCACGGTATGAATTTGAAGGCAAAATATTTTTTTGGAGATCTTAGATTAGGACTTTCCCTGTCCATAATGCTAAATTAAGGAAGTAAAATATAAATATAAATAGGCAACAGAAGAGAAATGCACAGAGATCACCCATTTTGTGCCCACAATCTTTTTCATGGAAATACCAGTCATATGAGTCGAGTCCATACATGCTACGATCACGGTATGAATTTGAAGGCAAAATATTTTTTTGCAGACATTAGATTTGGTCTTTTTCCCTGTCCATAATGCTAAATGAAGGAAGTAAAATAGAAATATAAATAGGAAACAGAAGAGAAATGCACAGGGATCAACCATTTTCTGCCCACAATCTTTTTCATCGAAATCCCAGTTATATGAGTCGAGTCCATGCATGCTACGATCACAGTATGAATTTGAAGCCTAAATATTTTTTTGCAGATCTTAGATTAGGTCTTTCCCTGTCCATAATGCTAAATTAAGGAAGTAAAATATAAATATAAATAGGAAACAGAAGAGAAATGCACAGAGATCACCCATTTTCTGCCCACAATCTTTTTCATGGAAATCCCAGTCATATGAGTCGTGTCCATGCATGTTACGATCACGGTATGAATTTGAAGGCAAAATATTTTTTTGAAGATCTTAGATTAGGTCTTTCCCTGTCCATAATGCTAAATTAAGGAAGGTAAATATAAATATAAATAGGAAACAGAAGAGAAATGCACAGAGATCACCCATTTTCTGCCCTCAATCTTTTTCAGGGAAATCCCAGTCATATGAGTCAAGTCCATGCATGCTACGATCACGGTATGAGTTTGAAGGCAAAATATTTTTTTGCAGATATTAGATTAGGTCTTTCCCTGTCCACAATGATAAATTAAGAAAGTAAAATAGAAATATAAATAGGAAACAGAAGAGAAATGCACAGAGATCACCCATTTTCTGCCCACAATCTTTTTCATGGAAATCCGAGTCATATGAGTCGAGTCCATGCATGCTATGTTCACGGTATGAATTTGAAGGCAAAATATTTTTTTGCATATCTTAGATTAGGTCTTTCCCTGGCCATAATGCTAAATTAAGGAAGTGAAAATGAAATATAAATAGGAAACAGAAGAGAAATGCACAGAGATCACCCATTTTCTACCCACAATCTTTTTCATGGAAATCCCAGTCATATGAGTCAAGACCATGCATGCTACGATCACTGTATGAATTTGAAGGCAAAATATTTTTTTGCAGATCTTAGATTACGTCTTTCCCTGTCCATAATGCTAAAATAACTAAGTAAAATATAAATATAAATAGGAAACAGAAGAGAAATGCACAGAGATCACCCATTTTCTGCCAGCAATCTTTTTCATGGAAATCCCAGTCATATGAGTCAAGTCCATGCATGCTACGATCACTGTATGAATTTGAAGGCAAAATATTTTTTTGCAGATCTTAGATTACGTCTTTCCCTGTCCATAATGCTAAAATAACTAAGTAAAATATAAATATAAATAGGAAACAGAAGAGAAATGCACAGAGATCAACCATTTTGTGCCCACAAACTTTTTCATGGAAATCCCAGTCATATGAGTCGAGTCCATGCATGCTACGATCACGGTATGAATTTGAAGGCAAAATATTTTTATGCAGAAATTAGATTTGGTCTTTCCCTGTCCATAATGCTAAATGAAGGAAGTAAAATAGAAATATAAATAGGAAACAGAAGAGAAATGCACAGGGATCAACCATTTTCTGCCCACAATCTTTTTCATCGAAATCCCAGTTATATGAGTCGAGTCCATGCATGCTACGATCACAGTATGAATTTGAAGCCTAAATATTTTTTTGCAGATCTTACATTAGGTCTTTCCCTGTCCATAATGCTAAATTAAGGAAGTAAAATATAAATATAAATAGGAAACAGAAGAGAAATGCACAGAGATCACCCATTTTCTGCCCACAATCTTTTTCATGGAAATCCTAGTCATATGAGTCGTGTCCATGCATGCTACGATCACGGTATGAATTTGAAGGCAAAATATTTTTTTGAAGATCTTAGATTAGGTCTTTCCCTGTCCATAATGCTAAATTAAGGAAGGTAAATATAAATATAAATAGGAAACAGAAGAGAAATGCACAGAGATCACCCATTTTCTGCCCTCAATCTTTTTCAGGGAAATCCCAGTCATATGAGTCAAGTCCATGCATGCTACGATCACGGTATGAATTTGAAGGCAAAATATTTTTTTGGAGATCTTAGATTAGGACTTTCCCTGTCCATAATGCTAAATTAAGGAAGTAAAATATAAATATAAATAGGCAACAGAAGAGAAATGCACAGAGATCACCCATTTTGTGCCCACAATCTTTTTCATGGAAATACCAGTCATATGAGTCGAGTCCATACATGCTACGATCACGGTATGAATTTGAAGGCAAAATATTTTTTTGCAGACATTAGATTTGGTCTTTTTCCCTGTCCATAATGCTAAATTAAGTAAGATAAATATAAATATAAATAGGAAACAGAAGAGAAATGCACAGAGATCACCCATTTTCTGCCCACAATCTTTTTCATCGAAATCCCAGTCATATGAGTCGAGTCTATGAATGCTACGATCACGGTATGAATTTGAAGGCAAAATATTTTTTTGCAGATCATAGATTAGGTCTTTCCCTGACCATAATGCTAAATTAAGGAAGTAAAATATAAATATAAATTGGAAACAGAAGAGAAATGCACAGAGATCACCCATTTTCTGCCCACAATATTTTTCATGGAAATCCCAGTCATATGAGTCGAGTCCATGCATGCTACAATCACGGTATGAATTTGAAGGCAAAATATTTTTTTGGAGATCTTAGATTAGGACTTTCCCTGTCCATAATGCTAAATTAAGGAAGTAAAATATAAATATAAATAGGCAACAGAAGAGAAATGCACAGAGATCACCCGTTTTGTGCCCACAATCTTTTTCATGGAAATACCAGTCATATGAGTCGAGTCCATACATGCTACGATCACGGTATGAATTTGAAGGCAAAATATTTTTTTGCAGACATTAGATTTGGTCTTTTTCCCTGTCCATAATGCTAAATGAAGGAAGTAAAATAGAAATATAAATAGGAAACAGAAGAGAAATGCACAGGGATCAACCATTTTCTGCCCACAATCTTTTTCATCGAAATCCCAGTTATATGAGTCGAGTCCATGCATGCTACGATCACAGTATGAATTTGAAGCCTAAATATTTTTTTGCAGATCTTAGATTAGGTCTTTCCCTGTCCATAATGCTAAATTAAGGAAGTAAAATATAAATATAAATAGGAAACAGAAGAGAAATGCACAGAGATCACCCATTTTCTGCCCACAATCTTTTTCATGGAAATCCCAGTCATATGAGTCGTGTCCATGCATGTTACGATCACGGTATGAATTTGAAGGCAAAATATTTTTTTGAAGATCTTAGATTAGGTCTTTCCCTGTCCATAATGCTAAATTAAGGAAGGTAAATATAAATATAAATAGGAAACAGAAGAGAAATGCACAGAGATCACCCATTTTCTGCCCTCAATCTTTTTCAGGGAAATCCCAGTCATATGAGTCAAGTCCATGCATGCTACGATCACGGTATGAGTTTGAAGGCAAAATATTTTTTTGCAGATATTAGATTAGGTCTTTCCCTGTCCACAATGATAAATTAAGAAAGTAAAATAGAAATATAAATAGGAAACAGAAGAGAAATGCACAGAGATCACCCATTTTCTGCCCACAATCTTTTTCATGGAAATCCGAGTCATATGAGTCGAGTCCATGCATGCTATGTTCACGGTATGAATTTGAAGGCAAAATATTTTTTTGCATATCTTAGATTAGGTCTTTCCCTGGCCATAATGCTAAATTAAGGAAGTGAAAATGAAATATAAATAGGAAACAGAAGAGAAATGCACAGAGATCACCCATTTTCTACCCACAATCTTTTTCATGGAAATCCCAGTCATATGAGTCAAGACCATGCATGCTACGATCACTGTATGAATTTGAAGGCAAAATATTTTTTTGCAGATCTTAGATTACGTCTTTCCCTGTCCATAATGCTAAAATAACTAAGTAAAATATAAATATAAATAGGAAACAGAAGAGAAATGCACAGAGATCACCCATTTTCTGCCAGCAATCTTTTTCATGGAAATCCCAGTCATATGAGTCAAGTCCATGCATGCTACGATCACTGTATGAATTTGAAGGCAAAATATTTTTTTGCAGATCTTAGATTACGTCTTTCCCTGTCCATAATGCTAAAATAACTAAGTAAAATATAAATATAAATAGGAAACAGAAGAGAAATGCACAGAGATCAACCATTTTGTGCCCACAATCTTTTTCATGGAAATCCCAGTCATATGAGTCGAGTCCATGCATGCTACGATCACGGTATGAATTTGAAGGCAAAATATTTTTATGCAGAAATTAGATTTGGTCTTTCCCTGTCCATAATGCTAAATGAAGGAAGTAAAATAGAAATATAAATAGGAAACAGAAGAAAAATGCACAGGGATCAACCATTTTCTGCCCACAATCTTTTTCATCGAAATCCCAGTTATATGAGTCGAGTCCATGCATGCTACGATCACAGTATGAATTTGAAGCCTAAATATTTTTTTGCAGATCTTACATTAGGTCTTTCCCTGTCCATAATGCTAAATTAAGGAAGTAAAATATAAATATAAATAGGAAACAGAAGAGAAATGCACAGAGATCACCCATTTTCTGCCCACAATCTTTTTCATGGAAATCCTAGTCATATGAGTCGTGTCCATGCATGCTACGATCACGGTATGAATTTGAAGGCAAAATATTTTTTTGAAGATCTTAGATTAGGTCTTTCCCTGTCCATAATGCTAAATTAAGGAAGGTAAATATAAATATAAATAGGAAACAGAAGAGAAATGCACAGAGATCACCCATTTTCTGCCCTCAATCTTTTTCAGGGAAATCCCAGTCATATGAGTCAAGTCCATGCATGCTACGATCACGGTATGAGTTTGAAGGCAAAATATTTTTTTGCAGATATTAGATTAGGTCTTTCCCTGTCCACAATGATAAATTAAGGAAGTAAAATAGAAATATAAATAGGAAACAGAAGAGAAATGCACAGAGATCACCCATTTTCTGCCCACAATATTTTTTATGGAAAACCCAGTCATATGAGTCGAGTCCATGCATGCTACGATCACGGAATGAATTTGAAGGGAAAATATTTTTTTGCAGATCTTAGATGAGGTCTTTCCCTGTCCATAATGCTAAATTAAGTAAGATAAATATAAATATAAATAGGAAACAGAAGAGAAATGCACAGAGATCACCCATTTTCTGCCCACAATCTTTTTCATCGAAATCCCAGTCATATGAGTCGAGTCTATGAATGCTACGATCACGGTATGAATTTGAAGGCAAAATATTTTTTTGCAGATCATAGATTAGGTCTTTCCCTGACCATAATGCTAAATTAAGGAAGTAAAATATAAATATAAATAGGAAACAGAAGAGAAATGCACAGAGATCACCCAATTTCTGCCCACAATCTTTTTCATGGAAATCCTAGTCATATGAGTCGTGTCCATGCATGCTACGATCACGGTATGAATTTGAAGGCAAAATATTTTTTTGAAGATCTTAGATTAGGTCTTTCCCTGTCCATAATGCTAAATTAAGGAAGGTAAATATAAATATAAATAGGAAACAGAAGAGAAATGCACAGAGATCACCCATTTTCTGCCCTCAATCTTTTTCAGGGAAATCCCAGTCATATGAGTCAAGTCCATGCATGCTACGATCACGGTATGAATTTGAAGGCAAAATATTTTTTTGGAGATCTTAGATTAGGACTTTCCCTGTCCATAATGCTAAATTAAGGAAGTAAAATATAAATATAAATAGGCAACAGAAGAGAAATGCACAGAGATCACCCATTTTGTGCCCACAATCTTTTTCATGGAAATACCAGTCATATGAGTCGAGTCCATACATGCTACGATCACGGTATGAATTTGAAGGCAAAATATTTTTTTGCAGACATTAGATTTGGTCTTTTTCCCTGTCCATAATGCTAAATGAAGGAAGTAAAATAGAAATATAAATAGGAAACAGAAGAGAAATGCACAGGGATCAACCATTTTCTGCCCACAATCTTTTTCATCGAAATCCCAGTTATATGAGTCGAGTCCATGCATGCTACGATCACAGTATGAATTTGAAGCCTAAATATTTTTTTGCAGATCTTAGATTAGGTCTTTCCCTGTCCATAATGCTAAATTAAGGAAGTAAAATATAAATATAAATAGGAAACAGAAGAGAAATGCACAGAGATCACCCATTTTCTGCCCACAATCTTTTTCATGGAAATCCCAGTCATATGAGTCGTGTCCATGCATGTTACGATCACGGTATGAATTTGAAGGCAAAATATTTTTTAGAAGATCTTAGATTAGGTCTTTCCCTGTCCATAATGCTAAATTAAGGAAGGTAAATATAAATATAAATAGGAAACAGAAGAGAAATGCACAGAGATCACCCATTTTCTGCCCTCAATCTTTTTCAGGGAAATCCCAGTCATATGAGTCAAGTCCATGCATGCTACGATCACGGTATGAGTTTGAAGGCAAAATATTTTTTTGCAGATATTAGATTAGGTCTTTCCCTGTCCACAATGATAAATTAAGGAAGTAAAAATGAAATATAAATAGGAAACAGAAGAGAAATGCACAGAGATCACCCATTATCTGCCCACAATCTTTTTCATGGAAATCCCAGTCATATGAGTCGAGTCCATGCATGCTACGATCACGGTATGAATTTGAAGGCAAAATATTTTTTTGCAGATCTTAGATTACATCTTTCCCTGTCCATAATGCTAACTTAAGGAAGTAAAATCAAAATATAAATAGGAAACAGAAGAGAAATGCACAGAGATCACACATTTTCTGCCCACAATCTTTTTCATGGAAATCCCAGTCATATGAGTCGAGTCCATGCATGCTACGATCACGGTATGAATTTGAAGGCAAATATTTTTTTGCAGATCTTAGATTAGGTCTTTCCCTTTCCATAACGCTAAATTAAGGAAGTAAAATATAAATATAAATAGGAAACATAAGAGAAATGCACAGAGATCACCCATTTTCTGCCCACAATCTTTTTCATGGAAATCCGAGTCATATGAGTCGAGTCCATGCATGCTATGTTCACGGTATGAATTTGAAGGCAAAATATTTTTTTGCATATCTTAGATTAGGTCTTTCCCTGGCCATAATGCTAAATTAAGGAAGTAAAAATGAAATATAAATAGGAAACAGAAGAGAAATGCACAGAGATCACCCATTTTCTGCCCACAATCTTTTTCATGGAAATCCCAGTCATATGAGTCAAGTCCATGCATGCTACGATCACTGTATGAATTTGAAGGCAAAATATTTTTTTGCAGATCTTAGATTACGTCTTTCCCTGTCCATAATGCTAAAATAACTAAGTAAAATATTAATATAAATAGGAAACAGAAGAGAAATGCACAGAGATCACCCATTTTCTGCCCACAATCTTTTTCATGGAAATCCCCGTCATATGAGTCGAGTCCATGCATGCTACGATCACGGTATGAATTTGAAGGCAAAATATTTTTTTGCAGATCTTAGATTAGGTCTTTCCCTGTCCACAATGCTAAATTAAGGAAGTAAAATAGAAATATAAATAGGAAATAGAAGAGAAATGCACAGAGATCACCCATTTTCTGCCCACAATCTTTTTCATGGAAATCCCAGTCATATAAGTCAAGTACGTGCATGCTACGATCACGGTATGAATTTGAAGGCAAAATTTTTTTGTAGATCTTAGATAAGTTTTCCCTGTCCACAATGCTAAATTAAGGAAGTTAAATAGAAATATAAATAGGAAACAGAATAGAAATGTACAGTGATCACCACTTTTCTGCCCACAATCTTTTTCATGGAAATCCCAGTCATATGAGTCGAGTCCATACATACTACGATCACGGTATGAATTTGAAGGCAAACTATTTTTTTGAAGATCTTAGATTAGGTCTTTTCCTGTCCATAATGCTAAATTAAGGAAGTAAAATAGAAATATAAATAGGAAACAGAAGAGAAATGCACAGAGATCACCCATTTTCTGCCCACAATCTTTTTCATGGAAATCCCAGTCATATGAGTCGTGTCCATGCATGCTACGATCACGGTATGAATTTGAAGGCAAAATATTTTTTTGAAGATCTTAGATTAGGTCTTTCCCTGTCCATAATGCTAAATTAAGGAAGTTAAATATAAATATCAATAGGAAACAGAAGAGAAATGTACAGTGATCACCCATTTTCTGCCCACAATCTTTTTCATGGAAATCCCAGTCATATGAGTCGAATCCATGCATGCTACGATCACGGTATGAATTTGAAGGCAAAATATTTTTTTGCAGATCTTACATTAGGTCTTTCCCTGTCCATAATGCTAAATTAAGGAAGTAAATTATAAAAAAATAACAAACAGAAGAGAAATGCACTGAAATCACCCATTTTCTGCCCACAATCTTTTTCATGGAAATCCCAGTCATATGAGTCGAGTCCATGCATGCTACGATTACGCTATGAATTTGAAGGCAAAATATTTTTTTGCAGATCTTAGATTAGGTCTTTCACTGTCCATAATGCTAAATGAAGGAAGTAAAATATAAATATAAATAGGAAACAGAAGAGAAAAGTACAGTGATCACCCATTTTCTGCCCTCAATCTTTTTAATGGAAATCCCAGTCATATGAGTCGAGTCCATATATGCTACGATCACGGTATGAATTTGAAGGCAAAATATTTTTTTGCAGATTTTAGATTTGGTCTTTCCCTGTCCACAATGCTAAATTAAGAAAGTAAAATATAAATATAAATAGGAAACAGAAGAGAAATGTACAGTGATCACCCATTTTGTGCCCACAATCTTTTTCATGGAAATCCCAGTCATATGAGTCGAGTCCATGCATGCTATGATCACGGTATGAATTTGAAAGCAAAATATTTTTTTGCAGATCTTAGATTAGGTCTTTCCCTGTCCACAATGCTAAATTAAGGAAGTAAAATATAAATATAAATAGGAAACAGAAGAGAAATGTACAGTGATCACCCATTTTCTGCCCACAAACTTTTTCATGGAAATCCCAGTCATATGAGTCGAGTCCATGCATTCTTTGATCACGGTATGAATTTGAAGGCAAAATGTTTTTTTGCAGATCTTAGATTAGGCCTTTCCCTGTCCATAATGCTAAAATAATGAAGTAAAATAGAAATATAAATAGGAAACAGAAGAGAAATGCACAGAGATCACCCATTTTCTACCCACAATTTTTTCATCGAAATCCCAGTCATATGAGTCGAGTCCATGCATGCTACGATCACGGTATGAATTTGAAGGCAAAATATTTTTTTGAAGATCTTAGATTAGGTCTTTCCCTGTCCATAATGCTAAATTAAGGAAGTAAAATAGAAATATAAATAGGAAACAGAAGAGAAATGCAAAGATATCACCCATTTTCTGCACACAATCTTTTTCATGGAAATCCCAGTCATATGAGTCGAGTCCATGCATGCTGCTATGATCACGGTATGAATTTGAAGGCAAAATATTTTTTTGCAGATCTTAGATTAGGCCTTTCCCTGTCCATAATGTTAAATTAAGGAAGTAAAAATGAAATATAAATAGGAAACAGAAGAGAAATGCACAGAGATCACCCATTATCTGCCCACAATCTTTTTCATGGAAATCCCAGTCATATGAGTCGAGTCCATGCATGCTACGATCACGGTATGAATTTGAAGGCAAAATATTTTTTTGCAGATCTTAGATTACATCTTTCCCTGTCCATAATGCTAACTTAAGGAAGTAAAATCAAAATATAAATAGGAAACAGAAGAGAAATGCACAGAGATCACACATTTTCTGCCCACAATCTTTTTCATGGAAATCCCAGTCATATGAGTCGAGTCCATGCATGCTACGATCACGGTATGAATTTGAAGGCAAATATTTTTTTGCAGATCTTAGATTAGGTCTTTCCCTTTCCATAACGCTAAATTAAGGAAGTAAAATATAAATATAAATAGGAAACATAAGAGAAATGCACAGAGATCACCCATTTTCTGCCCACAATCTTTTTCATGGAAATCCGAGTCATATGAGTCGAGTCCATGCATGCTATGTTCACGGTATGAATTTGAAGGCAAAATATTTTTTTGCATATCTTAGATTAGGTCTTTCCCTGGCCATAATGCTAAATTAAGGAAGTAAAAATGAAATATAAATAGGAAACAGAAGAGAAATGCACAGAGATCACCCATTTTCTGCCCACAATCTTTTTCATGGAAATCCCAGTCATATGAGTCAAGTCCATGCATGCTACGATCACTGTATGAATTTGAAGGCAAAATATTTTTTTGCAGATCTTAGATTACGTCTTTCCCTGTCCATAATGCTAAAATAACTAAGTAAAATATTAATATAAATAGGAAACAGAAGAGAAATGCACAGAGATCACCCATTTTCTGCCCACAATCTTTTTCATGGAAATCCCCGTCATATGAGTCGAGTCCATGCATGCTACGATCACGGTATGAATTTGAAGGCAAAATATTTTTTTGCAGATCTTAGATTAGGTCTTTCCCTGTCCACAATGCTAAATTAAGGAAGTAAAATAGAAATATATATAGGAAATAGAAGAGAAATGCACAGAGATCACCCATTTTCTGCCCACAATCTTTTTCATGGAAATCCCAGTCATATAAGTCAAGTACGTGCATGCTACGATCACGGTATGAATTTGAAGGCAAAATTTTTTTGTAGATCTTAGATAAGTTTTCCCTGTCCACAATGCTAAATTAAGGAAGTTAAATAGAAATATAAATAGGAAACAGAATAGAAATGTACAGTGATCACCACTTTTCTGCCCACAATCTTTTTCATGGAAATCCCAGTCATATGAGTCGAGTCCATACATACTACGATCACGGTATGAATTTGAAGGCAAACTATTTTTTTGAAGATCTTAGATTAGGTCTTTTCCTGTCCATAATGCTAAATTAAGGAAGTAAAATAGAAATATAAATAGGAAACAGAAGAGAAATGCACAGAGATCACCCATTTTCTGCCCACAATCTTTTTCATGGAAATCCCAGTCATATGAGTCGTGTCCATGCATGCTACGATCACGGTATGAATTTGAAGGCAAAATATTTTTTTGAAGATCTTAGATTAGGTCTTTCCCTGTCCATAATGCTAAATTAAGGAAGTTAAATATAAATATCAATAGGAAACAGAAGAGAAATGTACAGTGATCACCCATTTTCTGCCCACAATCTTTTTCATGGAAATCCCAGTCATATGAGTCGAATCCATGCATGCTACGATCACGGTATGAATTTGAAGGCAAAATATTTTTTTGCAGATCTTACATTAGGTCTTTCCCTGTCCATAATGCTAAATTAAGGAAGTAAATTATAAAAAAATAACAAACAGAAGAGAAATGCACTGAAATCACCCATTTTCTGCCCACAATCTTTTTCATGGAAATCCCAGTCATATGAGTCGAGTCCATGCATGCTACGATTACGCTATGAATTTGAAGGCAAAATATTTTTTTGCAGATCTTAGATTAGGTCTTTCACTGTCCATAATGCTAAATGAAGGAAGTAAAATATAAATATAAATAGGAAACAGAAGAGAAAAGTACAGTGATCACCCATTTTCTGCCCTCAATCTTTTTAATGGAAATCCCAGTCATATGAGTCGAGTCCATATATGCTACGATCACGGTATGAATTTGAAGGCAAAATATTTTTTTGCAGATTTTAGATTTGGTCTTTCCCTGTCCACAATGCTAAATTAAGAAAGTAAAATATAAATATAAATAGGAAACAGAAGAGAAATGTACAGTGATCACCCATTTTGTGCCCACAATCTTTTTCATGGAAATCCCAGTCATATGAGTCGAGTCCATGCATGCTATGATCACGGTATGAATTTGAAAGCAAAATATTTTTTTGCAGATCTTAGATTAGGTCTTTCCCTGTCCACAATGCTAAATTAAGGAAGTAAAATATAAATATAAATAGGAAACAGAAGAGAAATGTACAGTGATCACCCATTTTCTGCCCACAAACTTTTTCATGGAAATCCCAGTCATATGAGTCGAGTCCATGCATTCTTTGATCACGGTATGAATTTGAAGGCAAAATGTTTTTTTGCAGATCTTAGATTAGGCCTTTCCCTGTCCATAATGCTAAAATAATGAAGTAAAATAGAAATATAAATAGGAAACAGAAGAGAAATGCACAGAGATCACCCATTTTCTACCCACAATTTTTTCATCGAAATCCCAGTCATATGAGTCGAGTCCATGCATGCTACGATCACGGTATGAATTTGAAGGCAAAATATTTTTTTGAAGATCTTAGATTAGGTCTTTCCCTGTCCATAATGCTAAATTAAGGAAGTAAAATAGAAATATAAATAGGAAACAGAAGAGAAATGCAAAGATATCACCCATTTTCTGCACACAATCTTTTTCATGGAAATCCCAGTCATATGAGTCGAGTCCATGCATGCTGCTATGATCACGGTATGAATTTGAAGGCAAAATATTTTTTTGCAGATCTTAGATTAGGCCTTTCCCTGTCCATAATGTTAAATTAAGGAAGTAAAAATGAAATATAAATAGGAAACAGAAGAGAAATGCACAGAGATCACCCATTATCTGCCCACAATCTTTTTCATGGAAATCCCAGTCATATGAGTCGAGTCCATGCATGCTACGATCACGGTATGAATTTGAAGGCAAAATATTTTTTTGCAGATCTTAGATTACATCTTTCCCTGTCCATAATGCTAACTTAAGGAAGTAAAATCAAAATATAAATAGGAAACAGAAGAGAAATGCACAGAGATCACACATTTTCTGCCCACAATCTTTTTCATGGAAATCCCAGTCATATGAGTCGAGTCCATGCATGCTACGATCACGGTATGAATTTGAAGGCAAATATTTTTTTGCAGATCTTAGATTAGGTCTTTCCCTTTCCATAACGCTAAATTAAGGAAGTAAAATAGAAATATACATAGGAAACAGAAGAGAAATGCACAGACATCACCCATTATCTGCCCACAATCTTTTTCATCGAAATCCCAGTCATATGAGTCGAGTCCATGCATGCTACGATCACAGTATGAATTTGAAGACTAAATATTTTTTTGCAGATCTTAGATTAGGTCTTTCCCTATCCATAATGCTAAATTAAGGAAGTAAAATATAAATATAAATAGGAAACATAAGAGAAATGCACAGAGATCACCCATTTTCTGCCCACAAACTTTTTCATGGAAATCCCAGTCATATGAGTCGAATCCATGCATGCTACGATCACGGTATGAATTTGAAGGCAAAATATTTTTTTGCAGATCTTAGATTAGATCTTTCCCTGTCCATAATGCTAAATTAAGGAAGTAAAATATAAATATAAATAGGAAACATAAGAGAAATGCACAGAGATCACCCATTTTCTGCCCACAATCTTTTTCATGGAAATCCCAGTCATATGAGTCGAGTCCATGCATGCTACGATCACGGTATGAATTTGAAGGCAAAATATTTCTTTCCAGATTTTAGATTAGAACTTTCCCTGTCCATAATGCTAAATTAAGGGAGGTAAATATAAATATAAATAGGAAACAGAAGAGAAATGCACAGAGATCACCCATTTTCTGCCCTCAATCTTTTTCAGCGAAATCCCAGTCATATGAGTCAAGTCCATGCATGCTACGATCACGGTATGAGTTTGAAGGCAAAATATTTTTTTGCAGATCTTAGATTAGGTCTTTTCCTGTCCACAATGCTAAATTAAGGAAGTAAAATATAAATATAAATAGGAAACAGTAGAGAAATGCACAGAGATCACCCATTTTCTGCCCACAATCTTTTTCATGGAAATCCCAGTCATATGAGTCGAGTCCATTCATGCTACGTTCACGGTATGAATTTGAAGGCAAAATATTTTTTTGCATATCTTAGATTAGCTCTTTCCCTGGCCATAATGCTAAATTAAGGAAGTAAAAATGAAATATAAATAGGAAACAGAAGAGAAATGCACAGAGATCACCCATTTTCTGCCCACAATCTTTTTCATGGAAATCCCAGTCATATGAGTCGAGTCCATGCATGCTACGTTCACGGTATGAATTTGAAGGCAAAATATTTTTTTGCAGATCTTAGATTACGTCTTTCCCTGTCCATAATGCTAAATTGAGGAGGTAAAATATAAATATAAATAGGAAACAGAAGAGAAATGTACAGTGATCACCGATTTTCGGCCCACAATACTTTTCATGGAAATCCCAGTCATACGAGTCGAGTCCATGCATGCTACGATCACGGTATGAATTTCAAGGCCAATTTTTTTTGCAGATCTTAGATTAGGTTTCTCCCTGTCCATAATGCTAAATTGAGGAGGTAAAATATAAATATAAAAAAGAAACAGAAGAAAAATGTACAGTGATCACCCATTTTCTGCCCACAATCTTTTTCATAGGAAATCCCAGTCATATGAGTTGAGTCCATGCATGCTACGATCACGGTATGAATTTGAAGGCAAAATATGTTTTTGCAGATCTTTGATTAGGTCTTTCCCTGTCCAAAATGCTAAATTGAGGAGGTAAAATATAAATATAAATAGGAAACAGAAGAGAAATGTTCAGTGATCACCCATTTTCTGCCCAAAATCTTTTTCATGGAAATCCCAGTCATATGAGTCGAGTCCATTCATGCTACGATCACGGAATGAATTTGAAGGCAAAATATTTTTTTGCAGATCTTAGATTAGGTCTTTCCCTCTCCATAATGCTAAATTGAGGAGGTAAATTAGAAATATAAATAGGAAACAGAAGAGAAATGTACAGTGATCACCCATTTTCTGCCCACAATATTTTTCATGGAAATCCCAGTCATATGAGTCAAGTCCATACTTGCTACGATCACGGTATGAATTTGAAGGCAAAATATTTTTTTGCGGAACTTAGTTTAGGTCTTTCCCTGTCCATAATGCTAAATTTAGGAAGTAAAATATAAATATAAATAAGAAACAGAAGAGAAATGCACAGTGATCACCGATTTTCTGCCCAGAAAATTTTCATGGAAAACCCAGTCATATGAGTCAAGTCCATGCATGCTACGATCACGGTATGAATGTGAAGGTAAAATATTTTTTTGCAGATCTTAGATTAGGTCTTTCCCTGTCCATAATGCTAAATGAAGGAAGTAAAATAGAAATATAAATAGGAAACAGAAGAGAAATGTACAGTGATCACCCATTTTCTGCCCACAATCTTTTTCATGGAAATCCCAGTCATATGACTCGAGTCCATACATGCTACGATCACGGTATGAATTTGAACGCAATATATTTTCGTGCAGAGCTTAGATTAGGTCTTTCCCTGTCCATAATGCTAAATGAAGGAAGTAAAATAGAAATATAAATTGGAAACAGAAGAGAAATGTACAGTGATCACCCATTTTCGGCCCACAATAATTTTCATGGAAATCCCAGTCATATGAGTCGAGTCCATGCAGGCTACGATCACGGTATGAATTTGAAGGCTAAATATTTTTGTGCAGATTTTAGATTAGGTCTTTCCCTGTCCATAATGCTAAATTGAGGAGGTAAAATATAAATATAAATAGGAAACAGAAGAAAAATGTATAGTGATCACCCATTTTGTGCCCACAATCTTTTTCATGGAAATCCCAGTCATAGGAGTCGAGTCCATGCATGCTACGATCACGTTATGAATTTGAAGGCAAAATATTATTTTGCAGATCTTAGATTAGGTCTTTCCCTGTCCATAATGCTAAATGAAGGAAGTAAAATAGAAATATAAATAGGAAACAGAAGAGAAATGTACAGTGATCACCCTTTTTTTGCCCACAATCTTTTTCATGGAAATCCCAGTCATATGAGTCGAGTCCATACATGCTACGATCACGGTATGTATTTGAAGGCAAAATATTTTTTTGCAGAGCTTAGATTAGGTCTTTCCCTGTCCATAATGCTAAATGAAGGAAGTAAAATATAAATATAAATAGGAAAAAGAAGAGAAATGTACAGTGATCACCCATTTTTGGCCCAGAATACTTTTCATGGAAATCCCAGCCATATGAGTCGAGTCCATGCATGCTACCATCACGGTATGAATTTGAAGGCAAAATATTTTTGTGCAGATCTTAGATTATGTCATTCCCTGTCCATAATGCTTAATTGAGGAGGTAAATTAGAAATATAAATAGGAAACAGAAGAGAAATGTACAGTGATCACCCATTTTCGGCCCACAATCATTTTCATGGAAATCCCAGTCATATGAGTCGAGTCCATGCAGGCTACGATCACGGTATGAATTTGAAGGCTAAATATTTTTGTGCAGATATTATATTTGGTGTTTCTCTGTCCATAATGCTAAATGAAGGAAGTAAAATAGAAATATAAATAGGAAACAGAAGAGAAATGTACAGTGATCACCCATTTTCTGCCCACAATCTTTTTCATGGAAATCCCAGTCATATGAGTCGAGTCCATACATGCTACAATCACGGTATGTATTTCAAGGCAAAATATTTTTTTGCAGAGCTTAGATTAGGTCTTTCCCTGTCCATAATGCTAAATTGAGGAGGTAAAATATAAATATAAATAGGAAAGAGAAGAGAAATGTACAGTGATCACCCATTTTCTGCCCACAATTTTTTCAGGGAAATCCCAGTCATATGAGTAGAGTCCATGCATGCTACGATCACGGTATGAATTTGAAGGCAAAATATTTTTGTGCAGATTTTAGATTAGGTCTTTCCCTGTCCATAATGCTAAAGTGAGGAGGTAAAATATAAATAAAAATAGGAAACAGAAGAGAAATGTACAGTGATCACCCATTTTCGGCCCACAATCTTTTTCATGGAAATCCCAGTCATATGAGTCGAGTCAATGCATGCTACGATCACGGTATGAATTTGAAGGCAAAATATTTTTGTGCAGAGCTTAGATTACGTCTTTCCCTGTCCATAATGCTAAATTGAGGATGTAAAATATAAATATAGATAGGAAACAGAAGAGAAATGTACAGTGATCACCCATTTTCGCCCCACAATCTTTTTGATGGAAATCAGTCATATGAGCCGAGTCCATGCATGCTACAATAACGGTATGAATTTGAAGGCAAAATATTTTTGTGCCGAGCTTAGATTAGGTCTCTCCCTGTCCATAATGCTAAATTGAGGAGTTAAAATATAAATATAAATAGGATACAGAAGAGAAATATACAGTGATCACCCATTTTCGGCCCACAATCTTTTTCATGGAAATCCCAGTCATATGACTCGAGTCAATGCATGCTACGATCACGGTATGAATTTGAAGGCAAAATAATTTCGTGCAGAGCTTAGATTAGGTCTTTCCCTGTCCATAATGCTAAATTGAGGAAGTAAAATATAAATATAAATAGGAAACAGAAGAGAAATGTACAGTGATCACCCATTTTCGGCCCACAATCTTTTTGATGTAAATCACAGTCATATGAGTCGAGTCCATGCATGCTACGATCACGGTATGAATTTGAAGGCAAAATATTTTTGTGCAGATCTTAGATTAGGTTTTTCGCTGTCCATAATGATAAACTGAGGAGGTAAAATAGAAATATAAATAGGAAACAGAAGAGAAATGTACAGTGATCACCCATTTTCGGCACACAATCTTTTTCATGGAAATCCCAGTCATATGAGTCGAGTCCATGCATGCTACGATAACGGTATGAATTTGAAGGCTAAATATTTTTGTGCAGATTTTAGCTTAGGTTTTTCCTGTCCATAATGCTAAATTGAGGAGGTAAAATATAAATATAAATAGGAAACAGAAGAGAAATGTACAGTGATCACCGATTTTCGGCCCACAATCTTTTTCATGGAAATCCCAGTCATATGAGTCCAGTCAATGCATGCTACGATCACGGTATGAATTTGAAGGCAAAATATTTTTGTGCAGAGCTTAGATTACGTCTTTCCCTGTCCATAATGCTAAATTGAGGATGTAAAATATAAATATAGATAGGAAACAGAAGAGAAATGTACAGTGATCACCCATTTTCGGCCCACAATCTTTTTCATTGGAAATCCCAGTCATATGAGTCGAGTCCTTGCATGCTACGATCACGGTAAGAATTTGAAGGCAAAATATTTTTGTGCAGATTTTAGATTAGGTCTTTGCCTGTCCATAATGCTAAATTGAGGAGGTAAAATATAAATATAAATAGGAAACAGAAGAGAAATGTACAGGGATCACCCATTTTCGCCGCACAATCTTTTTCATGTAAATCCCAGTCATATGATTCGAGTCCATACATGCTACGGTCACGGTATGAATTTGAAGGCAAAATATTTTTGTGCAGATCTTAGATTAGGTCTTTCCCTCTACATAATGCTAAATTGAGGAGGTAAAATATAAATATAAATAGGAAACCGAAGAGAAATGTACAGTGATCACCCATTTTCGGCCCACAATCTTTTTCATGGAAATCCCAGTCATATGAGTCGAGTCCATGCATGCTACGATCACGGTATGAATTTGAAAGCAAAATATTTTTGTGCAGATTTTAGATTAGGTCTTTGCCTGTCCATAATGCTAAATTGAGGAGGTAAAATATTAATATAAATAGGAAACAGAAGAGAAATGTACAGTGATCACCCATTTTCTCCCCACAATCTTTTTCTTGGAAATCCAAGTCACATGAGTCGAGTCCATGCATGCTACGACCATGGTATGAATTTGAAGGCAAAATATTTTTGAGCAGATCTTAGATTGGGTCTTTCCCTGTCCATAAGGCTAAATTGAGGAGGTAAAATATAAATATGAATAGGAAACAGAAGAGAAATGTACAGTGATCACCCATTTTCTGCCCACAACCTTTTACATGGAAATCCTAGTCATATGAGTCGAGTCCATGCATGCTACGATCACGGTATGAATTTGAAGGCAAAATATTTTTGTGCAGAGCTTAGATTAGGTCTTTCCCTGTCCATAATGCTAAATTGAGGAGGTAAAATATAAATATAAATAGGAAACAGAAGAGAAATGTACAGTGATCACCCATTTTCGGCCCAGAATCTTTTTCATGGAAATCCCAGTCATATGAGTCGAGTCCATGCATGCTACGATCACGGTATGAATTTGAAGGCAAAATATTTTTGTGCAGAGCTTAGATTAGGTCTTTCCCTGTCCATAATGCTAAATTGAGGAGGTAAAATATAAATATAAATAGGAAACAGAAGAGAAATGTACAGTGCTCACCCATTTTCGGCCCACAATCTTTCTCATGGACATCCCAGTCATATGAGTCGAGTCCATGCATGCTACGATCACGGTATGAATTTGAAGGCAAAATATTTTTTTGCAGATCTTAGATTTGGTCTTTCCCTGTCCATAATGTTAAATTGAAGAAGTAAAATAGAAATATGAAAAGGAAACAGAAGAGAAATGTACAGTGATCACCCATTTTCTGCCCACAATCTTTTTCATGGAATTCCCAATCATATGAATCAAGTCCATGCATGCTACGATCACGGTATGAATTTGATGGCAAAATATTTTTGTGCAGATTTTAGATTAGGTCTTTCCCTGTCCATAAAGCTAAATTGAGGAGGTAAAATATAAATATAAATAGGAAACAGAAGTGAAATGTACATTGATCACCCATTTTCGGCCCACAATCTTTTTCATGGAAATCCCAGTCAGATGAGTCGAGTCCATGCATGCTACGATCACAGTATGAATTTGAAGGAAAAATATTTTTGCGCAGATCTTAGATTAGGTTATCCCTGTCCATAATGCTAAATTAAGGAAGTAAAATATAAATATAAATAGGAAACAGAAGTGAAATGTACAGTGATCACCCATTTTCGGCCCACAATCTTTTTCATGGAAATCCCAGTCATATGAGTCGAGTCCATGCATGCTACGATCACGGTATGAATTTGAAGGCAAAATATTTTTGTGCAGAGCTTAGATTAGGTCTTTCCTTGTCCATAATGCTAAATTGAGGAGGTAAAATACAAATATAAATAGGAAACAGAAGAGAAATGTACAGTGCTCACCCATTTTCGGCCCACAATCTTTTTCATGGAAATCCCAGTCATATGAGTCGAGTCCATGCATGCTACGATCACGGTATGAATTTGAAGGCAAAATATTTTTGTGCAGATCTTAGATTAGGTCTTTCCCTGTCCATAATGCTAAATTGAGAAGGTAAAATATAAATATGAATAGGAAACAGAAGAGAAATGTACAGTGATCACCCATTTTCGGCCGACAACCTTTTTCATGGAAATCCCAGTCATATGAGTCGAGTCCATGCATGCTACAATCACGGTATGAATTTGAAGGCAAAATATTTTTGTGCAGAGCTTAGATTAGGTCTTTCCCTGTCCATAATGCTAAATTGAGGAGGTAAAATATAAATATAAATAGGAAAGAGAAGAGAAATGTACAGTGATCACCCATTTTCGGCTGACAACATTTTTATGGAAATCCCAGTCATATGAGTCGAGTCCATGCATGCTACGATCACGGTATGAATTTGAAGGCAAAATATTTTTGCGCAGATCTTAGATTAGGTCTTTCCCTGTCCATAATGCTAAATTGAGGAGGTAAAATTTAAATATAAATAGGAAACAGAAGAGAAATGTACAGTGATCACCCATTTTCGGCCCACAAACTTTTTCATGGAAATCCCAGTGATATGAGTCGAGTCCATGCATGCTACGATCACGGTATGAATTTGAAGGCAAAATATTTTTGTGCAGAGCTTAGATTAGGTCTTTCCCTGTCCATAATGCTAAATTGAGGAGGTAAAATATAAATAGGAAACAGAAGAGAAATGTACAGTGATCACCCATTTTCTGCCCACAATCTTTTTCATGGAAATCCCAGTCATATGAGTCGAGTCCATGCATGCTACGATCACGGTATGAATTTGAAGGCAAAATATTTTTGTGCAGAGCTTAGATTAGGTCTTTCCCTGTCCATAATGCTATATTGAGGAGGTAAAATATAAATATAAATAGGAAACAGAAGAGAAATGTACAGTGATCACCCATTTTCTGCCCACAATCTTTTTCTTGGAAATCCAAGTCACATGAGTCGAGTCCATGCATGCTACGATCACGGTATGAATTTGAAGGCAAAATATTTTTTTGCAGATCTTAGATTAGGTCTTTCCCTGTCCATAATGCTAAATGAAGGAAGTAAAATAGAAATATAAATAGGAAACAGAAGAGAAATGTACTGTGATCAAAAATTTTCTGCCCCAATCTTTTTCATGGAAATCCCAGTCATATGAGTCGAGTCCATGCATGCTACAATCACGGTATGAATTTGAAGGCAAAATATTTTTGTGCAGAGCTTAGATTAGGTCTTTCCCTGTCCATAATGCTAAATTGAGGAGGTAAAATGTAAATATAAATAGGAAACAGAAGAGAAATGTATAGTGATCACCCATTTTCGGCTGACAACATTTTTATGGAAATCCCAGTCATATGAGTCGAGTCCATGCATGCTACGATCACGGTATGAATTTGAAGGCAAAATATTTTTGCGCAGATCTTAGATTAGGTCTTTCCCTGTACATAATGCTAAATGAAGGAAGTAAAATAGAAATATAAATAGGAAACAGAAGAGAAATGTACTGTGATCAAAAATTTTCTGCCCCAATCTTTTTCATGGAAATCCCAGTCATATGAGTCGAGTCCATGCATGCTACAATCACGGTATGAATTTGAAGGCAAAATATTTTTGTGCAGAGCTTAGATTAGGTCTTTCCCTGTCCATAATGCTAAATTGAGGAGGTAAAATATAAATAGGAAACAGAAGAGAAATGTACAGTGATCACCCATTTTTGGCCCAAAACCTTTTTCATGGAAATCCCAGTCATATGAGTCGAGTCAATGTATGCTACGATCACGGTATGAATTTGAAGGCAAAATATTTTTGTGCAGATTTTAGATTAGGTCTTTCCCTGTCCATAATGCTAAATGAAGGAAGTAAAATAGAAATATAAATAGGAAACAGAAGAGAAATGTACTGGGATCAAAAATTTTCTGCCCACAATCTTTTTCATGGAAATCCCAGTCATATGAGTCCAGTCAATACATGCTACGATCACGGTATGAATTTGAAGGCAAAATATTTTTTTGCAGATTTTAGATTAGATCTTTCCCTGTCCATAATGCTAAAATGAGGAGGTAAAATACAAATATTAATAGGAAACAGAAGAGAAATGTACAGTGATCACCCATTTTCGGCCGACAATCTTTTTCATGGAAATCCCAGTCATATGAGTCGAGTCCATGCATGCTACGATCACGGTATGAATTTGAAGGCAAAATATTTTTGTGCAGATCTTAGATTAGGTCTTTCCCTGTCCATAATGCTAAATTTAGGAGGTAAAATATAAATATGAATAGGAAACAGAAGAGAAATGTACAGTGATCACCCATTTCGGCCCACAAACTTTTTCATGGAAATCCCAGTCATATGAGTCGAGTCCATGCATGCTACGATCACGGTATGAATTTGAAGGCAAAATATTTTTGTGCAGAGCTTAGATTAGGTCTTTCCCTGTCCATAATGCTAAATTGAGGAGGTAAAATATAAATATAAATAGGAAACAGAAGAGAAATGTACAGTGATCACCCATTTTCGGCTGACAACATTTTTATGGAAATCCCAGTCATATGAGTCGAGTCAATGTATGCTACGATCACGGTATGAATTTGAAGGCAAAATATTTTTGTGCAGATTTTAGATTAGGTCTTTCCCTGTCCATAATGCTAAATTGAGGATGTAAAATAGAAATATAAATAGGAAACAGAAGGGAAATGTACAGTGATCACCCATATTCGGCCCACAAACTTTTTCATGGAAATCCCAGTCATATGAGTCAAGTCCATGCATGCTACGTTCACGGTATGAATTTGAAGGCAAAATATTTTTGTGCAGAGCTTAGATTAGGTCTTTCCCTGCCCATAATGCTAAATTGAGGAGGTAAAATAGAAATATAAATAGGAAACAGAAGAGAAATGTACAGTGATCACCCATTTTCAGCCCACTATCTTTTTCATGGAAATCCCAGTCATATGAGTCGAGTCCATGCATGCTACGATGACGGTATGTATTTGAAGGCAAAATATTTTTTTGCAGATCTTAGATTAGGTCTTTCCCTGTCCATAATGTTAAATTCAGGAAGTAGAATAGAAATAGTAATGGGAAACAGAAGAGAAATGTACAGTGATCACCCATTTTGTGCCCACAATCTTTTTCATGGAAATCCCAGTCATATGAGTCGAGTCCATGCACGCTACGCTCACGGTATGTATTTGAAGGCAAAATATTTTTGTGCAGATCTTAGATTAGGTCTTTCTCTGGCCATAATGCTAAATTGAGAAGGTAAAATAGAAATATAAATAGGAAACAGAAGAGAAATGTACAGTGATCACCCATTTTCGGCCCACAATAATTTTCATGGAAATCCCATCCATATGAGTCAAGTCCATGCATGCTACGATCACGTTATGAATTTGAAGGCAAAATATTTTTTTGCAGGTTTTAGATTTGGTCTTTCCCTGTCCATAATACTAAATTGAGGAGGTAAAATATAAATATGAATAGGAAACAGAAGAGAAATGTACAGTGATCACCCATTTTCGGCACACAACCTTTTTCATGGAAATCCCAGTCATATGAGTCGAGTCCATACATGCTACGATCACGGTATGAATTTGAAGGCAAAATATTTTTGTGCAGATCTTAGATTTGGTCTTTCCCTGTCCATAATGCTAAATTGAGGAGGTAAAATATAAATATAAATAGGAAACAGAAGAGAAATGTACAGTGATCACCCATTTTCGGCCCACAACATTTTTCATGGAAATCCCAGTCATATGAGTCGAGTCCATGCATGCTACGTTCACGGTATATATTTTAAGTCAAAATATTTTTGTGCAGATCTTAGATTATGTCTTTCCCTGTCCATAATGCTAAATTACGGAGGTAAAATATAAATATAAATAGGAAACAGAAGAGAAATGTACAGTGATCACCCATTTTCGGCCCACAACCTTTTTCATGGAAATCCCAGTCATATGAGTTGAGTCCATGCATGCTACGATCAGGGTATGAATTTGAAGGGAAAATATTTTTGTGCAGACCTTAGATTAGTTCTTTCCCTGTCCATAATGCTAAATAGAGGAGGTAAAATATAAATATAAATAGGAAACAGAAGAGAAATGTACAGTGATCACCCATTTACGGCCCACAACCTTTTTCATGGAAATCGCAGTCATATGAGTCGAGTCCATGCATGCTACGATCACAGTATGAATTTGAAGGCAAAATATTTTTGTGCAGATTTTAGATTAGGTCTTTCCCTGTCCATAATGCTAAATTGAGGAAGTAAAATAGAAATATCAATAGAAAACAGAAGAAAAATGTACAGTGATCACCCATTTCTGCCCACAATCTTTTTCATGGAAATCCCAGTGATATGAGTCGATCCCATGCGTGCTACGATCACGGTATGAATTTGAAGGCAAAATATTTTTGTGCAGAGCTTAGATTAGGTCTTTCCCTGTCCATAATGCTAAATTGAGGAAGTAAAATAGAAATATAAATAGGAAACAGAAGAGAAATGTACAGTGATCACCCATTTTCGGCCCACAACCTTTTTCATGGAAATCGCAGTCATATGAGTCGAGTCCATGCATGCTACGATCACGGTATGAATTTGAAGGCAAAATATTTTTGTGCAGAGCTTAGATTAGATCTTTCCCTGTCCATAATGCTAAATGAAGGAAGTAAAATATAAATATAAATAGGAAACAGAAGAGAAATGTACAGTGATCACCCATTTTCGGCCCACAATCTTTTTCATGGAAATCGCAGTCATATGAGTCGAGTCCATGCGTGCTACGATCACGGTATGAATTTGAAGGCAAAATATTTTTCTGTAGATCTTAGTTTAGGTCTTTCCCTGTCCATAATGCTAAGTTGAGGTGGTAAAATATAAATATAAATAGGAAACAGAATAGAAATGTACAGTGATCACCCATTTTCTGCCCACAAACTTTTTCATGGAAATCCCAGTCATATGAATCGAGTTCATGCATGCTACGATCACGGTATGAATTTGAAGGCAAAATATTTTTGTGCAGATCTTAGATTAGGTCTTTACCTGTCCATAATGCTAAATTGAGGAGGTAAAATACAAATATAAATAGGAAACAGAAGAGAAGTGTACAGTGATCACCCATTTTTGGCCCACAACCTTTTTCATGGAAATCCCAGTCATATGAGTCGAGGCAATGTATGCTACGATCACGGTATGAATTTGAAGGCAAAATATTTTTGTGCAGATTTTAGATTAGGTCTTTCCCTGTCCATAATGCTAAATTGAGGAAGTAAAATAGATATATAAATAGAAAACAGAAGAAAAATGTACAGTGATCACCCATTTTCGGCCCACAATCTTTTCCATGGAAATCCCAGTCATATGAGTCGAGTCCATGCATGCTACGATCACGGTATGAATTTGAAGGCAGAATATTTTTGTGCAGATCTTAGATTAGATCTTTCCCTGTCCATAATGCTAAATTTAGGAGGTAAAATATAAATATAAATAGGAAACAGAAGAGAAATGTACACTGATCACCCATTTTCGGCCCACAATATTTTTCATGGAAATCCCAGTCATATGAGTCGACTCCATGCATGCTACGATCACGCTATGAATTTGAAGGCAAAATATTTTTGTGCAGAGCTTAGATTAGGTCTTTCCCTGGCCATAATGCTAAATGAAGTAAGTAAAATAGAAATATAAATAGGAAACAGAAGAGAAATGTACAGTGATCACCCATTTTCTGCCCACAATATTTTTCATGGAAATCCCAGTGATATGAGTCGATCCCATGCGTGCTACGATCACGGTATGAATTTGAAGCCAAAATATTTTTGTGCAGTGATTAGGTTAGGTCTTTCCCTGTCCATAATGCTAAATTGAGGAGGTAAAATATAAATATAAATAGGAAAGAGAAGAGAAATGTACAGTGATCACCCATTTTCGGCCCACAATCTTTTTCATGGAAATCCCAGTCATATGAGTCGAGTCCATGCATGCTACGATCACGGTATGAATTTGAAGGCAAAATATTTTTCTGTGGATCTTAGATTAGGTCTTTCCCTGTCCATAATGCTAAATTGAGGAGGTAAAATATAAATATGAATAGGAAACAGAAGAGAAATGTACAGTGATCACCCATTTTCGGCCCACAACCTTTTTCATGGAAATCGCAGTCATATGAGTCGAGTCCATGCATGCTACGATCACGGTATGAATTTGAAGGTAAAATATTTTTGTGCAGAGCTTAGATTAGATCTTTCCCTGTCCATAATGCTAAATGAAGGAAGTAAAATATAAATATAAATAGGAAACAGAAGAGAAATGTACAGTGATCACCCATTTTCGGCCCACAATCTTTTTCATGGAAATCGCAGTCATATGAGTCGAGTCCATGCATGCTACGATCACGGTATGAATTTGAAGGCAAAATATTTTTGTGCAGAGCTTAGATTAGATCTTTCCCTGTCCATAATGCTAAATGACTGAAGTAAATTAGAAATATAAATAGGAAACAGAAGAGAAATGTACAGTGATCACCCATTTTCTGCCCACAATATTTTTCATGTAAATCCCAGTGATATGAGTCGATTCCATGCGTGCTACGATCACGGTATGAATTTGAAGGCAAAATATTTTTCTATAGATCTTAGATTAGGTCTTTCCCTGTACATAATGCTAAATTGAGGAGGTAAAATAGAAATATAAATAGGAAACAGAATAGAAATGTACAGTGATCACCCATTTTCTGCCCACAATCTTTTTCATGGAAATCCCAGTCATATGAGTCGTGTCCATGCATGCTACGATCACGGTATGAATTTGAAGGCAAAATATTTTTGTGCAGATCTTAGATTAAGTCTTTCCCTGTCCATAATGCTAAATTGAGGAGGTAAAATATAAATATAAATAGGAAACAGAAGAGAAATGTACAGTGATCACCCATTTTCGGCCGACAATCTTTTTCATAGAAATCCCAGTCATATGAGTCGAATCCATGCATGCTACGATCACGGTATGAATTTGAAGGCAAAATATTTTTGTGCAGATCTTAGATTAGGTCTTTCCCTGTCCATAATGTTAAATTGAGGAAGTAAAATATAAATATAAATAGGAAACAGAAGAGAAATGTACAGTGATCACCCATTTTGTGCCCACAATCTTTTTCATGGAAATCCCTGTCTTATGAGTCGAGTTCATGCATGCTACGATCACGGTATGTATTTGAAGGCAAAATATTTCTGTGCAGATCTTAGATTAGGTCTTTCCCTGTCCATAATGTTAAATTGAGGAGGTAAATAGATATATAAATAGGAAACAGAAGAGAAATGTACAGTGATCACCCATTTTCGGCCCACAATCTTATTCTTGGAAATCACAGTCATATGAGTCGAATCCATGCATGCTACGATCACGGTATGAATTTGAAGGCAAAATATTTTTGTGCTGCTCTTAGATTAGCTCTTCCCCTGACCATAATGCTAAATTGAGGAGGTAAAATACAAATATAAATAGGAAACAGAAGAGAAGTGTACAGTGATCACCCATTTTCGGCCCACAATCTTTTTCATGGAAATCCCAGTCATATGAGTCGAGTCCATGCATGCTACGATCACTGTATGAATTTGAAGGCAAAATATTTTTCTGTGGATCTTAGATTAGGTCTTTCCCTGTCCATTATGCTAAATTGAGGAGGTAAAATAGAAATATAAATAGGAAACAGAATAGAAATGTACAGTGATCACCCATTTTCTGCCTACAAACTTTTTCATGGAAATCCCAGTCATATGAATCGAGTTCATGCATGCTACGATCACGGTATGAATTTGAAGGCAAAATATTTTTGTGCAGATCTTAGATTAGGTCTTTCCCTGTCCATAATGCTAAATTGAGGAGGTAAAATACAAATATAAATAGGAAACAGAAGAGAAGTGTACAGTGATCACCCATTTTTGGCCCACAACCTTTTTCATGGAAATCCCAGTCATATGAGTCGAGTCCATGCATGCTACGATCACGCTATGAATTTGAAGGCAAAATATTTTTGTGCAGATCTTAGATTAGGTCTTTCCCTGTCCATAATGCTAAATGAAGTAAGTAAAATAGAAATATAAAAAGGAAACAGAAGAGAAATGTACAGTGATCACCCATTTTCTGCCCACAATATTTTTCATGGAAATCCCAGTGATATGAGTCGATCCCATGCGTGCTACGATCACGGTATGAATTTGAAGGCAAAATATTTTTGTGCAGAGATTAGGTTAGGTCTTTCCCTGTCCATAATGCTAAATTGAGGAGGTAAAATATAAATATAAATAGGAAAGAGAAGAGAAATGTACAGTGATCACCCATTTTCGGCCCACAATCTTTTTCATGGAAATCCCAGTCATATGAGTCGAGTCCATGCATGCTACGATCACGCTATGAATTTGAAGGCAAAATATTTTTCTGTAGATCTTAGATTAGGTCTTTCCCTGTCCATAATGCTAAATTGAGGAGGTAAAATATAAATATGAATAGGAAACAGAAGAGAAATGTACAGTGATCACCCATTTTCGGCCTACAATCTTTTTCATGGAAATCCTAGTCATATGAGTCGAGTCCATGCATGCTACGATCACGGTATGAATTTGAAGGTAAAATATTTTTGTGCAGAGCTTAGATTAGATCTTTCCCTGTCCATAATGCTAAATGAAGGAAGTAAAATATAAATATAAATAGGAAACAGAAGAGAAATGTACAGTGATCACCCATTTTCCGCCCACAATCTTTTTCATGGAAATCCCAGTCATATGAGTCGAGTCCATACATGCTACGATCACAGTATGAATTTGAAGGCAAAACATTTTTTTGCAGAGCTTAGATTAGGTCTTTCCCTGTCCATAATGCTAAATGAAGGAAGTAAAATAGAAATATAAATAGGAAACAGAAGAGAAATGTACAGTGATCACCCATTTTCTGCCCACAATATTTTTCATGGAAATCCCAGTCATATGAGTCGAGTCCATGCATGCTACGATCACGGTATGAATTTGAAGGCAAAATATTTTTTTGAAGATCTTAGATTAGATCTTTCCCTGTCCATAATGCTAAATGAAGGAAGTAAAATAGAAATATAAATAGGAAACAGAAGAGAAATGTACAGTGATCACCCATTTTCTGCCCACAATCTTTTTCATGGAAATCCCAGTCATATGAGTCGTGTCTTATGCATGATACGATTACGGTATGAATTTGAAGGCAAAATATTTTTTTGCAGAGCTAAGATTAGGTCTTTCCCTGTCCATAATGCTAAATGAAGGAAGTAAAATAGAAATATAAATAGGAAACAGAAGAGAAATGTACAGTGATCACCCATTTTCTGCCCACAATATTTTTCTTGGAAATCCCAGTCATATGAGTCGAGTCCATGCATGCTACGATCACCGTATGAATTTCAAGGCAAAATATTTTTTTGCAGATCTTAGATTAGGTCTTTCCCTGCCCATAATGCTAAATTGAGGAGGTAAAATAGAAATATGAATAGGAAACAGAAGAGAAATGTACAGTGATCACCCATTTTCTGCCCACAATATTTTCATGGAAATCCCAGTCATATGAGCCGAGTCTTATGCATGCTACGATCACGGTATTAATTTGAAGGCAAAATATTTTTGTGCAGAGCTTAGATTAAGTCTTTCCCTGGCCATAATGCTAAATTGAGGAGGTAAAATAGAAATATAAATAGGAAACATAAGAGAAATGTACAGTGATCAACCATTTTCGGCCCACAATCTTTTTCAGGGAAATCCCAGTCATATGAGTCGAGTCCATGCATGCTACGATCACCGTATGAATTTCAAGGCAAAATATTTTTTTGCAGATCTTAGATTAGGTCTTTCCCTGTCCATAATGCTAAATGAAGGAAGTAAAATATAAATATAAATAGGAAACAGAAGAGAAATGTACAGTGATCACCCATTTTCTGCCCACAATCTTTTTCATGGAAATCCCAGTCATATGAGTCGAGTCCATACATGCTACGATCACGGTATGAATTTGAAGGCAAAATATTTTTTTGCAGATCTTAGATTAGGTCTTTCCCTGTCCATAATGCTAAATTGAGGAAGTAAAATATAAATATAAATAGGAAACAGAAGAGAAATGTACAGTGATCACCCATTTTCTGCCCACAATATTTTTCTTGGAAATCCCAGTCATATGAGTCGAGTCCATGCATGCTACGATCACCGTATGAATTTCAAGGCAAAATATTTTTTTGCAGATCTTAGATTAGGTCTTTCCCTGCCCATAATGCTAAATTGAGGAGGTAAAATAGAAATATAAATAGGAAACAGAAGAGAAATGTACAGTGATCACCCATTTTCGGCCCACAATCTTTTTCATAGAAATCCCAGTCATATGAGCCGAGTCCATGCATGCTACGATCACGGTATTAATTTGAAGGCAAAATATTTTTGTGCAGAGCTTAGATTAAGTCTTTCCCTGGCCATAATGCTAAATTGAGGAGGTAAAATAGAAATATAAATAGGAAACAGAAGAGAAATGTACAGTGATCACCCATTTTCGGCCCACAATCTTTTTCAGGGAAATCCCAGTCATATGAGTCGAGTCCATGCATGCAACGATCACGGTATGAATTTGAAGGCAAAATATTTTTTTGCAGATCTTAGATTAGGTCTTTCCCTGTCCATAATGCTAAATTGAGGAAGTAAAATATAAATATAAATAGGAAACAGAAGAGAAATGTACAGTGATCACCCATTTTCTGCCCACAATCTTTTTCATGGAAATCCCAGTCATATGAGTCGAGTCCATGCATGCAACGATCACGGTATGAATTTGAAGGCAAAATATTTTTGTGCAGATCTTAGATTTGGTCTTTCCCTGTCCATAATGCTAAATTGAGGAAGTAAAATAGAAATATAAATATGAAACAGATGAGAAATGTAGAGTGATCACCCATTTTCCGCCCACAATCTTTTTCATGGAAATCCCAGTCATATGAGTCGAGTCCATACATGCTACGATCACAGTATGAATTTGAAGGCAAAACATTTTTTTGCAGAGCTTAGATTAGGTCTTTCCCTGTCCATAATGCTAAATGAAGGAATTAAAATAGAAATATAAATAGGAAACAGAAGAGAAATGTACAGTGATCACCCATTTTCTGCCCACAATATTTTCATGGAAATCCCAGTCATATGAGTCGTGTCTTATGCATGATACGATTACGGTATGAATTTGAAGGCAAAATATTTTTTTGCAGAGCTTAGATTAGGTCTTTCCCTGTCCATAATGCTAAATGAAGGAAGTAAAATAAAATTTAAATAGGAAACAGAAGAGAAATGTACAGTGATCACCCATTTTCTGCCCACAATATTTTTCTTGGAAATCCCAGTCATATGAGTCGAGTCCATGCATGCTACGATCACCGTATGAATTTCAAGGCAAAATATTTTTTTGCAGATCTTAGATTAGGTCTTTCACTGTCCATAATGCTAAATTGAGGAAGTAAAATATAAATACAAATAGGAAACACAAGAGAAATGTACAGTGATCACCCATTTTCTGCCCACAATCTTTTTCATGGAAATCCCAGTCATATGAGTCGAGTCCATGCATGCTACGATCACGGTATGAATTTGAAGGTAAAATATTTTTTTGCAGATCTTAGATTAGGTCTTTCACTGTCCATAATGCTAAATTGCGGAAGTAAAATATAAATATAAATAGGAAACAGAAGAGAAATGTACAGTGATCACCCATTTTCTGCCCAAAATCTTTTTCATGGAAATCCCAGTCATATGAGTCGTGTCCATGGATGATACGATTACGGTATGAATTTGAAGGCAAAATATTTTTTTGCAGATCTTAGATTAGGTCTTTCCCTGTCCATATTGCTAAATTGAGGAGGTAAAATAGAAATATAAATAGGAAAAAGAAGAGAAATGTACAGTGATCACCCATTTTCTGCCCACAATCTTTTTCATGGAAATCCCAGTCATATGAGTCGAGTCCATACATGCTACGATCACGGTATGAATTTGAAGGCAAAATATTTTTTTGCAGATCTTAGATTTGGTCTTTCCCTGTCCATAATGCTAAATTGAGGAAGTAAAATAGAAATATAAATAGGAAACAGAAGAGAAATGTACAGTGATCACCCATTTTCTGCCCACAATCTTTTTCTTGGAAATCCCAGTCATATGAGTCGAGTCCATACATGCTACGATCACAGTATGAATTTGAAGGCAAAACATTTTTTTGCAGAGCTTAGATTAGGTCTTTCCCTGTCCATAATGCTAAATGAAGGAAGTAAAATAGAAATATAAATAGGAAACAGAAGAGAAATGTACAGTGATCACCCATTTTCTGCCCACAATATTTTTCATGGAAATCCCAGTCATATGAGTCGAGTCCATGCATGCTACGATCACGGTATGAATTTGAAGGCAAAATATTTTTTTGCAGATCTTAGATTAGGTCTTTCCCTGTCTATAATGCTTAATTGAGGAAGTAAAATAGAAATATAAATAGGAAACAGAAGAGAAATGTACAGTGATCACCCATTTTCTGCCCACAATCTTTTTCATGGAAATCCCAGTCATATGAGTCGTGTCCATGCATGATACGATTACGGTATGAATTTGAAGGCAAAATATTTTTTTGCAGAGCTTAGATTAGGACTTTCCCTGTCCATAATGCTAAATTGCGGAAGTAAAATATAAACATAAATAGGAAACAGAAGAGAAATGTACAGTGATCACCCATTTTCTGCCCACTAACTTTTTCATGGAAATCCCAGTCATATGAGTCGTGTCCATGCATGATACGATTACGGTATGAATTTGAAGGCAAAATATTTTTTTACAGATCTTAGATTAGGCCTTTCCCTGTCCATAATGCTAAATGAAGGAAGTAAAATATAAATATAAATAGGAAACAGAAGAGAAATGCACAGGGATCACCCATTTTCTGCCCACAATCTTTTTCATGGAAATCCCAGTCATATGTGTCGAGTCCATACATGCTACGATCACAGTATGAATTTGTAAGGCAAAATATTTTTTTTCAGAGCTTAGATTAGGTCTTTCCCTGTCCATAATGCTAAATGAAGGAAGTAAAATAGAAAGATAAATAGGAAACAGAAGAGAAATGTACAGTGATCACCCATTTTCCGCCAACAATCTTTTTCATGGAAATCCCAGTCATATGAGTCCAGTCCATACATGCTACAATCACGGTATGAATTTGAAGGCAAAATATTTTTTTGCAGATCTTAGATTAGGTCTTTCCCTGTCCATAATGCTAAATGAAGGAAGTAAAATATAAATATAAATAGGAAACAGAAGAGAAATGCACAGTGATCACAAATTTATGCCCACAATCTTTTTCATGGAAATCCCAGTCATATGAGTCGAGTCCATGCATGCTACGATCACCGTATGAATTTCAAGGCAAAATATTTTTTTGCAGATCTTAGATTAGGTCTTTCCCTGTCCATATTGCTAAATTGAGGAGGTAAAATAGAAATATAAATAGGAAAAAGAAGAGAAATGTACAGTGATCACCCATTTTCTGCCCACAATCTTTTTCATGGAAATCCCAGTCATATGAGTCGAGTCCATACATGCTACGATCACAGTATGAATTTGAAGGCAAAACATTTTTTTGCAGAGCTTAGATTAGGTCTTTCCCTGTCCATAATGCTAAATGAAGGAAGTAAAATAGAAATATAAATAGGAAACAGAAGAGAAATGTACAGTGATCACCCATTTTCTGCCCACAATATTTTTCATGGAAATCCCAGTCATATGAGTCGAGTCCATGCATGCTACGATCACGGTATGAATTTGAAGACAAAATATTTTTTTGCAGATCTTAGATTAGGTCTTTCCCTGTCTATAATGCTTAATTGAGGAAGTAAAATAGAAATATAAATAGGAAACAGAAGAGAAATGTACAGTGATCACCCATTTTCTGCCCACAATCTTTTTCATGGAAATCCCAGTCATATGAGTCGTGTCCATGCATGATACGATTACGGTATGAATTTGAAGGCAAAATATTTTTTTGCAGAGCTTAGATTAGGACTTTCCCTGTCCATAATGCTAAATTGCGGAAGTAAAATATAAACATAAATAGGAAACAGAAGAGAAATGTACAGTGATCACCCATTTTCTGCCCACTATCTTTTTCATGGAAATCCCAGTCATATGAGTCGTGTCCATGCATGATACGATTACGGTATGAATTTGAAGGCAAAATATTTTTTTGCAGATCTTAGATTAGGCCTTTCCCTGTCCATAATGCTAAATGAAGGAAGTAAAATATAAATATAAATAGGAAACAGAAGAGAAATGCACAGGGATCACCCATTTTCTGCCCACAATCTTTTTCATGGAAATCCCAGTCATATGTGTCGAGTCCATACATGCTACGATCACAGTATGAATTTGAAGGCAAAATATTTTTTTTCAGAGCTTAGATTAGGTCTTTCCCTGTCCATAATGCTAAATGAAGGAAGTAAAATAGAAAGATAAATAGGAAACAGAAGAGAAATGTACAGTGATCACCCATTTTCCGCCAACAATCTTTTTCATGGAAATCCCAGTCATATGAGTCCAGTCCATACATGCTACAATCACGGTGTGAATTTGAAGGCAAAATATTTTTTTGCAGATCTTAGATTAGGTCTTTCCCTGTCCATAATGCTAAATGAAGGAAGTAAAATATAAATATAAATAGGAAACAGAAGAGAAATGCACAGTGATCACAAATTTATGCCCACAATCTTTTTCATGGAAATCCCAGTCATATGAGTCGAGTCCATGCATGCTACGATCACCGTATGAATTTCAAGGCAAAATATTTTTTTGCAGATCTTAGATTAGGTCTTTCCCTGTCCATATTGCTAAATTGAGGAGGTAAAATAGAAATATAAATAGGAAAAAGAAGAGAAATGTACAGTGATCACCCATTTTCTGCCCACAATCTTTTTCATGGAAATCCCAGTCATATGAGTCGAGTCCATACATGCTACGATCACAGTATGAATTTGAAGGCAAAACATTTTTTTGCAGAGCTTAGATTAGGTCTTTCCCTGTCCATAATGCTAAATGAAGGAAGTAAAATAGAAATATAAATAGGAAACAGAAGAGAAATGTACAGTGATCACCCATTTTCTGCCCACAATATTTTTCATGGAAATCCCAGTCATATGAGTCGAGTCCATGCATGCTACGATCACGGTATGAATTTGAAGGCAAAATATTTTTTTGCAGATCTTAGATTAGGTCTTTCCCTGTCTATAATGCTTAATTGAGGAAGTAAAATAGAAATATAAATAGGAAACAGAAGAGAAATGTACAGTGATCACCCATTTTCTGCCCACAATCTTTTTCATGGAAATCCCAGTCATATGAGTCGTGTCCATGCATGATACGATTACGGTATGAATTTGAAGGCAAAATATTTTTTTGCAGAGCTTAGATTAGGACTTTCCCTGTCCATAATGCTAAATTGCGGAAGTAAAATATAAACATAAATAGGAAACAGAAGAGAAATGTACAGTGATCACCCATTTTCTGCCCACTATCTTTTTCATGGAAATCCCAGTCATATGAGTCGTGTCCATGCATGATACGATTACGGTATGAATTTGAAGGCAAAATATTTTTTTGCAGATCTTAGATTAGGCCTTTCCCTGTCCATAATGCTAAATGAAGGAAGTAAAATATAAATATAAATAGGAAACAGAAGAGAAATGCACAGGGATCACCCATTTTCTGCCCACAATCTTTTTCATGGAAATCCCAGTCATATGTGTCGAGTCCATACATGCTACGATCACAGTATGAATTTGAAGGCAAAATATTTTTTTTCAGAGCTTAGATTAGGTCTTTCCCTGTCCATAATGCTAAATGAAGGAAGTAAAATAGAAAGATAAATAGGAAACAGAAGAGAAATGTACAGTGATCACCCATTTTCCGCCAACAATCTTTTTCATGGAAATCCCAGTCATATGAGTCCAGTCCATACATGCTACAATCACGGTGTGAATTTGAAGGCAAAATATTTTTTTGCAGATCTTAGATTAGGTCTTTCCCTGTCCATAATGCTAAATGAAGGAAGTAAAATATAAATATAAATAGGAAACAGAAGAGAAATGCACAGTGATCACAAATTTATGCCCACAATCTTTTTCATGGAAATCCCAGTCATATGAGTCGAGTCCATGCATGCTACGATCACCGTATGAATTTCAAGGCAAAATATTTTTTTGCAGATCTTAGATTAGGTCTCTCCCTGTCCATATTGCTAAATTGAGGAGGTAAAATAGAAATATAAATAGGAAAAAGAAGAGAAATGTACAGTGATCACCCATTTTCTGCCCACAATCTTTTTCATGGAAATCCCAGTCATATGAGTCGAGTCCATACATGCTACGATCACGGTATGAATTTGAAGGCAAAATATTTTTTTGCAGATCTTAGATTTGGTCTTTCCCTGTCCATAATGCTAAATTGAGGAAGTAAAATAGAAATATAAATAGGAAACAGAAGAGAAATGTACAGTGATCACCCATTTTCTGCCCACAATCTTTTTCTTGGAAATCCCAGTCATATGAGTCGAGTCCATACATGCTACGATCACAGTATGAATTTGAAGGCAAAACATTTTTTTGCAGAGCTTAGATTAGGTCTTTCCCTGTCCATAATGCTAAATGAAGGAAATAAAATAGAAATATAAATGGGAAACAGAAGAGAAATGTACAGTGATCACCCATTTTCTGCCCACAATATTTTTCATGGAAATCCCAGTCATATGAGTCGAGTCCATGCATGCTACGATCACGGTATGAATTTGAAGGCAAAATATTTTTTTGCAGATCTTAGATTAGGTCTTTCCCTGTCCATAATGCTAAATTAAGGAAGTAAAATATAAATATAAATAGGAAACAGAAGAGAAATGCACAGGGATCACCCCTTTTCTGCCCACAATCTTTTTCATGGAAATCCCAGTCATATAAGTCGTGTCCATGCATGATACGATTACGGTATGAATTTGAAGGCAAAATATTTTTTTGCAGAGCTTAGATTAGGACTTTCCCTGTCCATAATGCTAAATTGCGGGAGTAAAATATAAACATAAATAGGAAACAGAAGAGAAATGTACAGTGATCACCCATTTTCTGCCCACTATCTTTTTCATGGAAATCCCAGTCATATGAGTCGTGTCCATGCATGATACGATTACGGTATGAATTTGAAGGCAAAATATTTTTTTGCAGATCTTAGATTAGGCCTTTCCCTGTCCATAATGCTAAATTGCGGAAGTAAAATATAAACATAAATAGGAAACAGAAGAGAAATGTACAGTGATCACCCATTTTCTGCCCACTAACTTTTTCATGGAAATCCCAGTCATATGAGTCGTGTCCATGCATGATACGATTACGGTATGAATTTGAAGGCAAAATATTTTTTTGCAGATCTTAGATTAGGCCTTTCCCTGTCCATAATGCTAAATGAAGGAAGTAAAATAGAAAGATAAATAGGAAACAGAAGAGAAATGTACAGTGATCACCCATTTTCCGCCAACAATCTTTTTCATGGAAATCCCAGTCATATGAGTCCAGTCCATACATGCTACAATAACGGTATGAATTTGAAGGCAAAATATTTTTTTGCAGATCTTAGATTAGGTCTTTCCCTGTCCATAATGCTAAATGAAGGAAGTAAAATATAAATATAAATAGGAAACAGAAGAGAAATGCACAGTGATTACAAATTTATGCCCACAATCTTTTTCATGGAAATCCCAGTCATATGAGTCGAGTCCATGCATGCTACGATCACCGTATGAATTTGAAGGCAAAATATTTTTTTGCAGATCTTAGATTAGGTCTTTCCCTGTCCATATTGCTAAATTGAGGAGGTAAAATAGAAATATAAATAGGAAAAAGAAGAGAAATGTACAGTGATCACCCATTTTCTGCCCACAATCTTTTTCATGGAAATCCCAGTCATATGAGTCGAGTCCATACATGCTACGATCACAGTATGAATTTGAAGGCAAAACATTTTTTTGCAGAGCTTAGATTAGGTCTTTCCCTGTCCATAATGCTAAATGAAGGAAGTAAAATAGAAATATAAATAGGAAACAGAAGAGAAATGTACAGTGATCACCCATTTTCTGCCCACAATATTTTTCATGGAAATCCCAGTCATATGAGTCGAGTCCATGCATGCTACGATCACGGTATGAATTTGAAGGCAAAATATTTTTTTGCAGATCTTAGATTAGGTCTTTCCCTGTCTATAATGCTTAATTGAGGAAGTAAAATAGAAATATAAATAGGAAACAGAAGAGAAATGTACAGTGATCACCCATTTTCTGCCCACAATCTTTTTCATGGAAATCCCAGTCATATGAGTCGTGTCCATGCATGATACGATTACGGTATGAATTTGAAGGCAAAATATTTTTTGCAGAGCTTAGATTAGGACTTTCCCTGTCCATAATGCTAAATTGCGGAAGTAAAATATAAATATAAATAGGAAACAGAAGAGAAATGCACAGGGATCACCCATTTTCTGCCCACAATCTTTTTCATGGAAATCCCAGTCATATGTGTCGAGTCCATACATGCTACGATCACAGTATGAATTTGAAGGCAAAATATTTTTTTTCAGAGCTTAGATTAGGTCTTTCCCTGTCCATAATGCTAAATGAAGGAAGTAAAATAGAAAGATAAATAGGAAACAGAAGAGAAATGTACAGTGATCACCCATTTTCCGCCAACAATCTTTTTCATGGAAATCCCAGTCATATGAGTCCAGTCCATACATGCTACAATCACGGTGTGAATTTGAAGGCAAAATATTTTTTTGCAGATCTTAGATTAGGTCTTTCCCTGTCCATAATGCTAAATGAAGGAAGTAAAATATAAATATAAATAGGAAACAGAAGAGAAATGCACAGTGATCACAAATTTATGCCCACAATCTTTTTCATGGAAATCCCAGTCATATGAGTCGAGTCCATGCATGCTACGATCACCGTATGAATTTCAAGGCAAAATATTTTTTTGCAGATCTTAGATTAGGTCTTTCCCTGTCCATATTGCTAAATTGAGGAGGTAAAATAGAAATATAAATAGGAAAAAGAAGAGAAATGTACAGTGATCACCCATTTTCTGCCCACAATCTTTTTCATGGAAATCCCAGTCATATGAGTCGAGTCCATACATGCTACGATCACAGTATGAATTTGAAGGCAAAACATTTTTTTGCAGAGCTTAGATTAGGTCTTTCCCTGTCCATAATGCTAAATGAAGGAAGTAAAATAGAAATATAAATAGGAAACAGAAGAGAAATGTACAGTGATCACCCATTTTCTGCCCACAATATTTTTCATGGAAATCCCAGTCATATGAGTCGAGTCCATGCATGCTACGATCACGGTATGAATTTGAAGGGAAAATATTTTTTTGCAGATCTTAGATTAGGTCTTTCCCTGTCTATAATGCTTAATTGAGGAAGTAAAATAGAAATATAAATAGGAAACAGAAGAGAAATGTACAGTGATCACCCATTTTCTGCCCACAATCTTTTTCATGGAAATCCCAGTCATATGAGTCGTGTCCATGCATGATACGATTACGGTATGAATTTGAAGGCAAAATATTTTTTTGCAGAGCTTAGATTAGGACTTTCCCTGTCCATAATGCTAAATTGCGGAAGTAAAATATAAACATAAATAGGAAACAGAAGAGAAATGTACAGTGATCACCCATTTTCTGCCCACTATCTTTTTCATGGAAATCCCAGTCATATGAGTCGTGTCCATGCATGATACGATTACGGTATGAATTTGAAGGCAAAATATTTTTTTGCAGATCTTAGATTAGGCCTTTCCCTGTCCATAATGCTAAATGAAGGAAGTAAAATATAAATATAAATAGGAAACAGAAGAGAAATGCACAGGGATCACCCATTTTCTGCCCACAATCTTTTTCATGGAAATCCCAGTCATATGTGTCGAGTCCATACATGCTACGATCACAGTATGAATTTGAAGGCAAAATATTTTTTTTCAGAGCTTAGATTAGGTCTTTCCCTGTCCATAATGCTAAATGAAGGAAGTAAAATAGAAAGATAAATAGGAAACAGAAGAGAAATGTACAGTGATCACCCATTTTCCGCCAACAATCTTTTTCATGGAAATCCCAGTCATATGAGTCCAGTCCATACATGCTACAATCACGGTGTGAATTTGAAGGCAAAATATTTTTTTGCAGATCTTAGATTAGGTCTTTCCCTGTCCATAATGCTAAATGAAGGAAGTAAAATATAAATATAAATAGGAAACAGAAGAGAAATGCACAGTGATCACAAATTTATGCCCACAATCTTTTTCATGGAAATCCCAGTCATATGAGTCGAGTCCATGCATGCTACGATCACCGTATGAATTTCAAGGCAAAATATTTTTTTGCAGATCTTAGATTAGGTCTCTCCATGTCCATATTGCTAAATTGAGGAGGTAAAATAGAAATATAAATAGGAAAAAGAAGAGAAATGTACAGTGATCACCCATTTTCTGCCCACAATCTTTTTCATGGAAATCCCAGTCATATGAGTCGAGTCCATACATGCTACGATCACGGTATGAATTTGAAGGCAAAATATTTTTTTGCAGATCTTAGATTTGGTCTTTCCCTGTCCATAATGCTAAATTGAGGAAGTAAAATAGAAATATAAATAGGAAACAGAAGAGAAATGTACAGTGATCACCCATTTTCTGCCCACAATCTTTTTCTTGGAAATCCCAGTCATATGAGTCGAGTCCATACATGCTACGATCACAGTATGAATTTGAAGGCAAAACATTTTTTTGCAGAGCTTAGATTAGGTCTTTCCCTGTCCATAATGCTAAATGAAGGAAGTAAAATAGAAATATAAATGGGAAACAGAAGAGAAATGTACAGTGATCACCCATTTTCTGCCCACAATATTTTTCATGGAAATCCCAGTCATATGAGTCGAGTCCATGCATGCTACGATCACGGTATGAATTTGAAGGCAAAATATTTTTTTGCAGATCTTACATTAGGTCTTTCCCTGTCCATAATGCTAAATTAAGGAAGTAAAATATAAATATAAATAGGAAACAGAAGAGAAATGCACAGGGATCACCCCTTTTCTGCCCACAATCTTTTTCATGGAAATCCCAGTCATATAAGTCGTGTCCATGCATGATACGATTACGGTATGAATTTGAAGGCAAAATATTTTTTTGCAGAGCTTAGATTAGGACTTTCCCTGTCCATAATGCTAAATTGCGGGAGTAAAATATAAACATAAATAGGAAACAGAAGAGAAATGTACAGTGATCACCCATTTTCTGCCCACTATCTTTTTCATGGAAATCCCAGTCATATGAGTCGTGTCCATGCATGATACGATTACGGTATGAATTTGAAGGCAAAATATTTTTTTGCAGATCTTAGATTAGGCCTTTCCCTGTCCATAATGCTAAATGAAGGAAGTAAAATATAAATATAAATAGGAAACAGAAGAGAAATGCACAGGGATCACCCATTTTCTGCCCACAATCTTTTTCATGGAAATCCCAGTCATATGTGTCGAGTCCATACATGCTACGATCACAGTATGAATTTGAAGGCAAAATATTTTTTTTCAGAGCTTAGATTAGGTCTTTCCCTGTCCATAATGCTAAATGAAGGAAGTAAAATAGAAAGATAAATAGGAAACAGAAGAGAAATGTACAGTGATCACCCATTTTCCACCAACAATCTTTTTCATGGAAATCCCAGTCATATGAGTCCAGTCCATACATGCTACAATCACGGTATGAATTTGAAGGCAAAATAATTTTTTGCAGAGCTTAGATTAGGTCTTTCCCTGTCCATAATGCTAAATTGAGGAAGTAAAATATAAATATAAATAGGAAACAGAAGAGAAATGTACAGTGATCACCCATTTTCTGCCCACAATCTTTTTCATGGAAATCCCAGTCATATGAGTCGAGTCCATGCATGCTACGATCACGGTATGAATTTCAAAACAAAATATTTCTTTGCAGATATTAGATTAGGTCTTTCACTGTCCATAATGCTAAATTGCAGAAGTAAAATAGAAATATAAATAAGAAACAGAAGAGAAATGTACAGTGATCACCCATTTTCTGCCTACAATATTTTTCATGGAAATCCCAGTCATATGAGTCGAGTCAATGCATGCTACGATCACGGTATGAATTTGAAGGCAAAATATTTTTTTGCAGATCTTAGATTAGGTCTTTCACTGTCCATAATGCTAAATTGCGGACGTAAAATAGAAATATAAATAGGAAACAGAAGAGAAATGTACAGTGATCAACCATTTTCTGCCCACAATCTTTTTCATGGAAATCCCAGTCATATGAGACGTGTCCATGCATGATACGCTTACGGTATGAATTTGAAGGCAAAATATTTTTTTGCAGATCTTAGATTAGGTCTTTCCCTGTCCATAATGCTAAATTGAGGAGGTAAAATAGAAATATAAATAGGAAACAGAAGAGAAATGTACAGTGATCACCCATTTTCCGCCCACAATCTTTTTCATGGAAATCCCAGTCATATGAGTCGAGTCCATACATGCTACGAGCACAGTATGAATTTGAAGGCAAAACATTTTTTTGCAGAGCTTAGATTAGGTTTTTCCTGTCCATAATGCTAAATGAAGGAAGTAAAATATAAATATAAATAGGAGACAGAAGAGAACTGCACAGTGATCACACATTTATGCCCATAATCTTTTTCATGGAAATCCCAGTCATATGAGTCGAGTCCATGCATGCTACGATCACCGTATGAATTTCAAGGCAAAATATTTTTTTGCAGATCTTAGATTAGGTCTTTCCCTGTCCATAATGCTAAATTGAGGAGGTAAAATAGAAATATAAATAGGAAACAGAAGAGAAATGTACAGTGGTCACCCATTTTCTGCCCACAATCCTTTTCATGGAAATCCCAGTCATATGAGTCGAGTCCATGCATGCTACAATCACGGTATGAATTTGAAGGCAAAATATTTTTTGCGGATCTTAGATTAGGTCTTTCACTGTCCATAATGCTAAATGAAGGAAGTAAAATATAAATATAAATAGGAAAGAGAAGAGAAATGCACAGGGATCACCCATTTTCTGCCCACAATCTTTTTCATGGAAATCCCAGTCATATGAGTCGAGTCCATGCATGCTACGATCACGGTATGAATTTGAAGGCAAAATATTTTTTGCAGATCTTATATTAGGACATTCCCTGTCCATAATGCTAAATGAAGGCAGTAAAATAGAAATATAAATAGGAAACAGAAGAGAAATGTACAGTGGTCACCCATTTTCTGCCCACAATCCTTTTCATGGAAATCCCAGTCATATGAGTCGAGTCCATGCATGCTACAATCACGGTATGAATTTGAAGGCAAAATATTTTTTTGCGGATCTTAGATTAGGTCTTTCACTGTCCATAATGCTAAATGAAGGAAGTAAAATATAAATATAAATAGGAAAGAGAAGAGAAATGCACAGGGATCACCCATTTTCTGCCCACAATCTTTTTCATGGAAATCCCAGTCATATGAGTCGAGTCCATGCATGCTACGATCCCCGTATGAATTTCAAGGCAAAATATTTTTTTGCAGATCTTAGATTAGGTCTTTCCCTGTCCATAATGCTAAATGAAGGCAGTAAAATATAAATATAAATAGGAAACAGAAGAGAAATGTACAGTGATCACCAATTTTCTGCCTACAATATTTTTCATGGAAATCCCAGTCATATGAGTCGAGTCAATGCATGCTACAATCACGGTATGAATTTGAAGGCAAAATATTTTTTTGCAGATCTTAGATTAGGTCTTTCACTGTCCATAATGCTAAATTGTGGACGTAAAATAGAAATATAAATAGGAAACAGAAGAGAAATGTACAGTGATCACCCATTTTCTGCCCAGAATCTTTTTCATGGAAATCCCAGTCATATGAGTCAAGTCCATACCTGCTACGATCACGGTAAGAATTTGAAGGCAAAATATTTTTTAGCAGAACTTAGATTAGGTCTTTACCTGTCCATAATGCTAAATTAAGGAAGTAAAATATAAATATAAATAAGAAACAGAAGAGAAATGTACAGTGATCACCCATTTTCTGCCCACAATCTTTTTCATGGAAATCCCAGTCATATGATTCAAGTCCATGCATGCTACGATCACGGTATGAATTTGAAGGCAAAATATTTTTTTGCAGATCTTAGATTAGGTCTTTCAGTGTCCATAATGCTAAATTGAGGAGGTAAAATATAAATATAAATAGGAAACAGAAGAGAAATGTACAGTGATCACACATATTCTGCCCACAATCTTTTTCATGGAAATCCCAGTCATATGAGTCGAGTCCATGCATGCTACGATCACGGTATGAATTTAAAGGCAAAATTTGTTTTTGCAGATCTTAGATTAGGTCTTTCCCTGTCCATAATGCTAAATTGAGGAAGTAAAATATAAATATAAATAAGAAACAGAAGAAAAATGTACAGTGATCACCCATTTTCTGCCCACAATCTTTTTCATGGAAATCCCAGTCATATGAGTCGAGTCCATGCATGCTATGATCACGGTATGAATTTGAAGGCAAAATATTTTTTTGCAGAACTTAGATTAGGTCTTTCCCTGTCCATAATGCTAAATTGAGAAGGTAAAATAGAAATATCAATAGGAAACAGAAGAGAAATGTACAGTGATCACCCTTTTTCTGCCCACAATATTTTTCATGGAAATCCCAGTCATATAAGTCGAGTCCATGCATGCTACAATCACGGTATGAATTTGAAGGCAAAATATTTTTTTGCAGATCTTAGATTAGGTCTTTCCCTGTCCATAATGCTAAATTGAGGAGGTAAAATAGAAATATAAATAGGAAACAGAAGAGAAATGTACAGTGATCACCCATTTTCCGCCCACAATCTTTTTCATGGAAATCCCAGTCATATGAGTCGAGTCCATACATGCTACGAGCACAGTATGAATTTGAAGGCAAAACATTTTTTTGCAGAGATTAGATTAGGTCTTTCCCTGTCCATAATGCTAAATGAAGGAAGTAAAATATAAATATAAATAGGAGACAGAAGAGAACTGCACAGTGATCACACATTTATGCCCATAATCTTTTTCATGGAAATCCCAGTCATATGAGTCGAGTCCATGCATGCTACGATCACCGTATGAATTTCAAGGCAAAATATTTTTTTGCAGATCTTAGATTAGGTCTTTCCCTGTCCATAATGCTAAATTGAGGAGGTAAAATAGAAATATAAATAGGAAACAGAAGAGAAATGTACAGTGGTCACCCATTTTCTGCCCACAATCCTTTTCATAGAAATCCCAGTCATATGAGTCGAGTCCATGCATGCTACAATCACGGTATGAATTTGAAGGCAAAATATTTTTTTGCGGATCTTAGATTAGGACTTTCCCTGTCCATAATGCTAAATGAAGGAAGTAAAATATAAATATGAATAGGAAACAGAAGAGAAATGCACAGTGATCACACATTTATGCCCACAATATTTTTCATGGAAATCCCAGTCATATGAGTCGAGTCCATGCATAATACGATCCCCGTATGAATTTCAAGGCAAAATATTTTTTTGCAGATCTTAGATTAGGTGTTTCCCTGTCCATAATGCTAAATTGAGGAGGTAAAATAGAAATATAAATAGGAAAAAGAAGAGAAATGTACAGTGATCACCCATTTTCTGCCCACAATCTTTTTCATGGAAATCCCAGTCATATGAGTCGAGTCCATACATGCTACGATCACGGTATGAATTTGAAGGCAAAATATTTTTTTGCAGATCTTAGATTTGGTCTTTCCCTGTCCATAATGCTATATTGAGGAAGTAAAATAGAAATATAAATAGGAAACAGAAGAGAAATGTAGTGATCACCCATTTTCTGCACACAATCTTTTTCTTGGAAATCCCAGTCATATGAGTCGAGTCCATACATGCTACGATCACGGTATGAATTTGAAGGCAAAATAATTTTTTGCAGATCTTAGATTTGGTCTTTCCCTGTCCTTAATGCTAAATTGAGGAAGTAAAATAGAAATATAAATATGAAACAGATAAGAAATGTACAGTGATCACCCATTTTTCGCCCACAATCTTTTTCATGGAAATCCCAGTCATATGAGTCGAGTCCATACATGCTACGATCACAGTATGAATTTGAAGGCAAAACATTTTTTTGCAGAGCTTAGATTAGGTCTTTCCCTGTCCATAATGCTCAATGAAGGCAGTAAAATAGAAATATAAATAGGAAACAGAAGAGAAATGTACAGTGATCACCCATTTTCTGCCTACAATATTTTTCATGGAAATCCCAGTCATATGAGTCGAGTCAATGCATGCTACAATCACGGTATGAATTTGAAGGCAAAATATTTTTTTGCAGATCTTAGATTAGGTCTTTCACTGTCCATAATGCTAAATTGCGGACGTAAAATAGAAATATAAATAGGAAACAGAAGAGAAATGTACACTGATCACCCATTTTCTGCCCAGAATCTTTTTCATGGAAATCCCAGTCATATGAGTCAAGTCCATACCTGCTACGATCACGGTAAGAATTTGAAGGCAAAATATTTTTTAGCAGAACTTAGATTAGGTCTTTACCTGTCCATAATGCTAAATTAAGGAAGTAAAATAGAAATATAAATAAGAAACAGAAGAGAAATGTACAGTGATCACCCATTTTCTGACCACAATCTTTTTCATGGAAATCCCAGTCATATGATTCAAGTCCATGCATGCTACGATCACGGTATGAATTTGAAGGCAAAATATTTTTTTGCAGATCTTAGATTAGGTCTTTCAGTGTCCATAATGCTAAATTGAGGAGGTAAAATATAAATATAAATAGGAAACAGAAGAGAAATGTACAGTGATCACACATATTCTGCCCACAATCTTTTTCATGGAAATCCCAGTCATATGAGTCGAGTCCATGCATGCTACGATCACGGTATGAATTTAAAGGCAAAATTTGTTTTTGCAGATCTTAGATTAGGTCTTTCCCTGTCCATAATGCTAAATTGAGGAAGTAAAATATAAATATAAATAAGAAACAGAAGAAAAATGTACAGTGATCACCCTTTTTCTGCCCACAATCTTTTTCATGGAAATCCCAGTCATATGAGTCGAGTCCATACATGCTACGATCACGGTATGAATTTGAAGGCAAAATATTTTTTTGCAGATCTTAGATTAAGTCTTTCCCTGTCCATAATGCTAAATTGAGGAGGTAAAATAGAAATATAAATAGGAAACAGAAGAGAAATGTACAGTGATCACCCTTTTTCTGCCCACAATATTTTTCATGGAAATCCCAGTCATATAAGTCAAGTCCATGCATGCTACAATCACGGTATGAATTTGAAGGCAAAATATTTTTTGCAGATCTTAGATTAGGTCTTTCCCTGTCCATAATGCTAAATTGAGGAGGTAAAATATAAATATAAATAGGAAACAGATGAGAAATGTACAGTGATCACACATATTCTGCCCACAATCTTTTTCATGGAAATCCCAGTCATATGATTCAATTCCATGCATGCTACGATCACGGTATGAATTTAAAGGCAAAATTTGTTTTTGCAGATCTTAGATTAGGTCTTTCCCTGTCCATAATGCTAAATTAAGGAGGTAAAATTGAAATATAAATAGGAAACAGAAGAGAAATGTACCGTGATCACCCATTTTCTGCCCACAATATTTTTCATGGAAATCCCAGTCATATGTGTCGAGTCCATGCATGCTACGATCACGGTATGAATTTGAAGGCAAAATATTTTTTTGCAGATCTTAGATTAAGTCTTTCCCTTTCCCTAATGGTAAATTGAGGAAGTAAAATAGAAATATAAATAGGAAACAGAAGAGAAATGTACAGTGATCACCCATTTTCTGCCACAATCTTTTTCATGGAAATCTCAGTCATATGAGTTGAGTCCATGTATCCTACGATCACGGTAAGAATTTGAAGGCAAAATATTTTTGTGCAGATTTTAGATTAGGTCTTTTCCTGTCCATAATGCTAAATTGAGGAGGTAAAATAGAAATATAAATAGGATACAGAAGAGAAATGTACAGTGATCACCCATATTAGGACCACAATCTTTTTCATGGAAATCCCAGTCATACGAGTCGAGTCCATGTATGATACGATTACGGTATGAATTTGAAGGCAAAATATTTTTGTGCAGAACTTAGATTAGGTCTTTCGCTGTCCATAATGCTAAATTGAGGAAGTAAAATATAAATATAAATAGGAAACAGAAGAGAAATGTACAGTTATCACCCATTTTCTGCCCACAATCTTTTTCATGGAAATCCCAGTCATATGAGTCGAGTCCATGCATGCTACGATCACGGTATTAATTTGAAGGCAAAATATTTTTGTACAGATCTTAGATTAGGTCTTTCCCTGTCCATAATGCTAAATGAAGGAAATAAAATATAAATATAAATAGGAAACAGAAGAGAAATGTACAGTGATCACCCATATTCGGACCACAATCTTTTTCATGGAAATCCCAGTCATATGGGTCGAGTCCATGCATGCTACGATCACGGTATGAATTTTAAGGCAAAATATTTTTTTGCAGTACTTAGATTAGGTCTTTACCTGTCCATAATGCTAAATTAAGGAAGTAAAATATAAATATAAATAAGAAACAGAAGAAAAATGTACAGTGATCACCGATTTTCTACCCACAATCTTTTTCATGGAAATCCCAGTCATATGAGTCGAGTCCATGCATGCTATGATCACGGAATGAATCTGAAAGCAAAATATTTTTTTGCAGATCTTAGATTAGGTCTTTCCCTGTCCATAATGCTAAATTGAGAAGGTAAAATAGAAATATGAATAGGAAACAGAAGAGAAATGTACAGTGATCACCCACATTCTGCCACAATCTTTTTCATGGAAATCTCAGTCATATGAGTTGAGTCCATGCATCCTACGATCACGGTAAGAATTTGAAGGCAAAATATTTTTGTGCAGATTTTAGATTAGGTCTTTCCCTGTCCATAATGCTAAATTGAGGAAGTAAAATATAAATATAAATAAGAAACAGAAGAAAAATGTACAGTGATCACCCATTTTCTGCCCACAATCTTTTTCATGGAAATCCCAGTTATATGAGTCGAGTCCATGCATGCTACGATCACGGTATGAATTTGAAGGCAAAATATTTTTTTGCAGATCTTAGATTATGTCTATCAGTGTCCATAATGGTAAATTGAGGAAGTAAAATATAAATATAAATAGGAAACAGAACAGAAATGTACAGTGATCACCCATTTTCTGCCCACAATCTTTTTCATGGAAATCCCAGTCATATGATTCAAGTCCATGCATGCTACGATCACGGTATGAATTTGAAGGCAAAATATTTTTGTGCAGATCTTAGATTAGGTCTTTCCCTGTCCATAATGCTAAATTGAGGAAGTAAAATAGAAATATAAATAGGAAACAGAAGAGAAATGTACAGTGATCACCCATTTTCTGCCCACAATCTTTTTCATGGAAATCCCAGTCATATGAGTCGAGTTCATGCATGCTACGATCACGGTATTAATTTGAAGGCAAAATATTTTTGTGCAGAACTTAGATTAGGTCTTTCGCTGTCCATAATGCTAAATTGAGGAAGTAAAATAGAAATATAAAAAGGAAACAGAAGAGAAATGTACAGTTATCACCCATTTTCTGCCCACAATCTTTTTCATGGAAATCCCAGTCATATGAGTCGAGTCCATGCATGCTACGATCACGGTATTAATTTGAAGGCAAAATATTTTTGTACAGATTTTAGATTAGGTCTTTCCCTGCCCATAATGTTAAATTGAGGAGGTAAAATAGAAATATAAATAGGAAACAGAAGAGAAATGTACAGTGATCACACATATTCTGCCCACAATCTTTTTCATGGAAATCCCAGTCATATGAGTCGAGTCCATGCATGCTACGATCACGGTATGAATTTAAAGGCAAAATTTGTTTTTGCAGATCTTAGATTAGGACTTTCCCTGTCCATAATGCTAAATTGAGGAAGTAAAATATAAATATAAATAAGAAACAGAAGACAAATGTCCAGTGATCACCCATTTTCTGCCCACAATCTTTTTCATGGAAATCCCAGTCATATGAGTCGAGTCCATGCATGCTACGATCACGGTATGAATTTGAAGGCAAAATATTTTCTTGCAGATATTAGATTAGTTCTTTCCCTCTCCACAATGCTAAATTAAGGAAGTAAAATATAAATATAAATTGGAAACAGAAGAGAAATGTACAGTGATCACCCATTTTGTGCCCACAATCTTTTTCATGGAAATCCCAGTCATATGATTCAAGTCCATGCATGCTACGATCACGGTATGAATTTGAAGGCAAAATATTTTTGTGCAGATTTTAGATTAGGTCTTTCCCTGTCCATAATGCTAAATTGAGGAAGTAAAATAGAAATATAAATAGGAAACGGAAGAGAAATGTACAGTGATCACCCATTTTCGGCCCACAATCTTTTTCATGGAAATCCCAGTCATATGAGTCGAGTCCATGCATGCTACGATCACGGTATGAATTTGAAGACAAAATATCCTTTTGCAGATCTTAGATTAGGTCTTTCCCTGTCCATAATGCTAAATTGAGAAGGTAAAATAGAAATATGAATAGGAAACAGAAGAGAAATGTAGAGTGATCACCCATTTTCTGCCACAATCTTTTTCATGGAAATCTCAGTCATTTGAGTTGAGTCCTTGCATCCTACGATCACGGTAAGAATTTGAAGGCAAAATATTTTTTTGTAGATCTTAGATTAGGTCTTTCCCTGTCCATAATGCTAAATTGAGGAGGTAAAATAGAAATATAAATAGGAAACAGAAGAGAAATGTACAGTGATCACCCATTTTCTGCCCACAATCTTTTTCATGGAAATCCCAGTCATATGAGTCGAGTCCATGCATGCTACGATCACGGTATGAATTTGAAGGCAAAATATTTTTGTGCAGAGATTAGATTAGGTCTTTCCCTGTCCATAATGCTAAATTGAGGAGGTAAAATAGAAATATAAATAGGAAACAGAAGAGAAACGTACAGTGTCACGCATTTTCAGCCCACAATCTTTTTCAAGGAAATCCCAGTCATATGAGTCCAGTCCATGCATGCTACGATCACGGTATGAATTTCAAGGCAAAATATTTCTTTGCAGATCTTAGATTAGGTCTTTCCCTGTCCATAATGCTAAATTGAGGAGGTAAAATATAAATATAAATAGGAAACAGTAGAGAAATGTACAGTGATCACCCATTTTCGGCCCACAATCTTTTTCATGGAAATCCCATTCATATGAGTTGAGTCCATGCATGCTACGATCACGGTATGTATTTGAAGGCTAAATATTTTTGTGCAGATCTTAGATTAGGTCTTTCCCTGTCCATAATGCTAAATTGAGGAAGTAAAATAGAAATATAAATAGGAACCAGAAGAGAAATGTACAGTGATCACCCATTTTCTGCCCACAATCTTTTTCATGGAAATCCCAGTCATATAAGTCGAGTCCATGCATGCTACGATCACGGTATGAATTTGAAGGCAAAATATTTTTGTGCAGATTTTAGATTAGGTCTTTCCCTGTCCATAATGCTAAATTGAGAAGGTAAAATAGAAATATAAATAGGAAACAGAAGAGAAATGTACAGTGATCACCCATTTTCTGCCCACAATCTTTTTCATGGAAATCCCAGTCATATGAGTCGAGTCCATGCATCCTACGATCACGGTAAGAATTTGAAGGCAAAATATTTTTGTGCAAATCTTCGATTAGGTCTTTCTCTGTCCATAATGCTAAATTGAGAAGGTAAAATAGAAATAGAAATAGGAAACAGAAGAGAAATGTACGGTGATCACCCATTTTCTGCCGACAATCTTTTTCATGGAAATCCCAGTCATATGAGTCGTGTCCATGCATGCTACGATCACGGTATGAATTTGAAGGCAAAATATTTTTTTGCAGATCTTAGATTAGGTCTTTCCCTGTCCATAATGCTAAATTGAGAAAGTAAAATAGAAATATAAAGAGGAAACAGAAGAGAAATGTACAGTGATCACCCATTTTCGGCCCACAATCTTTTTCATGGAAATCCCATTCATATGAGTTGAGTCCATGCATGCTACGATCACGGTATGAATTTGAAGGCTAAATATTTTTGTGCAGATCTTAGATTAGGTCTTTCCCTGTCCATAATGCTAAATTGAGGAGGTAAAATAGAAATATAAATAGGAAACAGAAGAGAAATGTACCGTGATCACCCATTTTCGGCCCACAATCTTTTTCATGGAAATCCCAGTCATATGAGTCGAGTCCATGCATGCTACGATGACGGTATGAATTTGAAGGCTAAATATTTTTGTGCAGATCTTAGATTAGGTCTTTCCCTATCCATAATGCTAAATAGAGGAGCTAAAATATAAATATAAATAGGAAACAGAAGAGAAATGTACAGTGATCACCCATTTTCGGCCCACAATCTTTTTCATGGAAATCCCATTCATATGAGTCGAGTCCATGCATGCTATGATCACGGTATGAATTTGAAGGCAAAATATTTTTGTGCAGATCTTAGATTAGGTCTTTCCCTGTCCATAATGCTAAATTGAGGAGGTAAAATATAAATATAAATAGGAAACAGAAGAGAAATGTACAGTGATCACCCATTTTCTGCCCACAATCTTTTTCATGGAAATCCCAATCATATGAGTCAAGTCCATGCATGCTACGATCACGGTATGAATTTGATGGCAAAATATTTTTGTGCAGATTTTAGATTAGGTCTTTCCCTGTCCATAATGCTAAATTGAGGAGGTAAAATAGAAATATAAATAGGAAACAGAAGAGAAATGTACAGTGATCACCCATTTTTGGCCCACAATCTTTTTCATGGAAATCCCAGTCATATGAGTCGAGTCCATGCATGCTACGATCACGGTATGAATTTGAAGGCAAAATATTTTTGTGCAGAGATTAGATTAGGTCTTTCCCTGTCCATAATGCTAAATTGAGGAGGTAAAATAGAAATATAAATAGGAAACAGAAGAGAAATGTACAGTGATCACGCATTTTCAGCCCACAATCTTTTTCAAGGAAATCCCAGTCATATGAGTCCAGTCCATGCATGCTACGATCACGGTATGAATTTCAAGGCAAAATATTTCTTTGCAGATCTTAGATTAGGTCTTTCCCTGTCCATAATGCTAAATTGTGGAGGTAAAATATAAATATAAATAGGAAACAGTAGAGAAATGTACAGTGATCACCCATTTTCGGCCCACAATCTTTTTCATGGAAATCCCATTCATATGAGTTGAGTCCATGCATGCTACGATCACGGTATGTATTTGAAGGCTAAATATTTTTGTGCAGATCTTAGATTAGGTCTTTCCCTGTCCATAATGCTAAATTGAGGAGGTAAAATAGAAATATAAATAGGAAACAGAAGAGAAATGTACAGTGATTACCCATTTTCGGCCCACAATCTTTTTCATGGAAATCCCAGTCATATGAGTCGAGTCCATGCATGCTACGATGACGGTATGAATTTGAAGGCTAAATATTTTTGTGCAGATCTTAGATTAGGTCTTTCCCTGTCCATAATGCTAAATAGAGGAGGTAAAATATAAATATAAATAGGAAACAGAAGAGAAATGTACAGAGATCACCCATTTTCTGCACACAATCTTTTTCATGGAAATCCCAATCATATGAGTCAAGTCCATGCATGCTACGATCACGGTATGAATTTGATGGCAAAATATTTTTGTGCAGATTTTAGATTAGGTCTTTCCCTGTCCATAATGCTAAATTGAGGAGGTAAAATAGAAATATAAATCGGAAACAGAAGAGAAATGTACAGTGATCACACATTTTTGGCCCACAATCTTTTTCATGGAAATCCCAGTCATATGAGTCGAGTCCATGCATGCTACGATCACGGTATGAATTTGAAGGCAAAATATTTTTGTGCAGAGATTAGATTAGGTCTTTCCCTGTCCATAATGCTAAATTGTGGAGGTAAAATAGAAATATAAATAGGAAACAGAAGAGAAATGTACAGTGATCACCCATTTTCTGCCCACTATCTTTTTCATGGAAATCCCAGTCATATGAGTTGAGTCCATGCATGCTACGATCACGGTATGAATTTGAAGGCAAAATATTTTTGTGCAGAGCATAGATTTGGTCTTTCCCTGCCCATCATGCTAAATTGAGGAGGTAAAAAATATAAATATAAATAGGAAACAGAAGAGAAATGTACAGTGATCACCCATTTTCGGCCCACAATATTTTTCATGCAAATCCCAGTCATATGAGTCGAGTCCAGGAATGCTACGATCACGGTATGAATTTGAAGGCAAAATATTTTTGTGCAGATCTTAGATTTGGTCTTTCCCTGTCCATAATGCTATATTGAGGAGGTAAAATATAAATATAAATAGGAAACAGAAGAGAAATGTACAGTGATCACCCATTTTCGGCCCACAATCTTTTTCATGGAAATCCCAGTCATATGAGTCGATTCCATGCATGCTACGATCACGGTATGAATTTGAAGGCAAAATATTTTTGTGCAGCTTTTAGATTAGGTCTTTCCCTGTCCATAATGCTAAATTGAGGAGTTAAAATATAAATATAAATAGGAAAAAGAAGAGAAATGTACAGTGATCACCCATTTTCGGCCCACAATCTTTTTCATGGCAATCCCAGTCATATGAGTCGAGTCCATGCATGCTACGATCACGGTATGAATTTGAAAGCAAAATATTTTTGTGTAGATTTTAGATTAGGTCTTTCCCTGTCCATAATGCTAAATTGAGGTGTTAAAATAGAAATATGAATAGGAAAAAGAAAAGAAATGTACAGTGATCAACCATTTTCGCCCAACAAACTTTTTCATGGAAATCCCAGTCATATGAGTCGAGTCCATGCATGCTATGATCACGGTATGAATTTGAAAGCAAAATATTTTTGTGCAGATTTTAGATTATGTATTTCCCTGTCCATATTGCTAAATTGAGGAGGTAAAATATAAATAGGAAACAGAAGAGAAATGTACAGTGATCACCCATTTTCGGCCCACAATCTTTTTCATGGAAATCCCAGTCATATGAGTCGAGTCCATGCATGCTACGATCACGGTATGAATTTGAAAGCAAAATATTTTTGTGCAGATTTTAGATTATGTCTTTCCCTGTCCATAATGCTAAATTGAGGAGGTAAAATATAAATATAAATAGGAAACAGAAGAGAAATGTACAGTGATCACCCATTTTCGGCCCACAATCTTTTTCATGGAAATCCCAGTCATATGAGTCGAGTCCATGCATGCTACGATCACGGTATGAATTTGAAAGCAAAATATTTTTGTGCAGATTTTAGATTAGGTCTTTCCCTGTCCATAATGCTAAATTGAGGAGGTAAAATAGAAATATAAATAGGAAAAAGAAGAGAAATGTACAGTGATCACCCATTTTCGGCCCACAATATTTTTCATGGAAATCCCAGTCACATGAGTCGAGTCCATGCATGCTACGATCACGGTATGAATTTGAAAGCAAAATATTTTTGTGCAGATTTTAGATTAGGTCTTTCCTTGTCCATAATGCTAAATTGAGGAGGTAAAATAGAAATATTAGTAGGAAACAGAAGAGAAATGTACAGTGATCACCCATTTTCGGCCCACAATCTTTTTCATGGCAATCGCAGTCATATGAGTCGAGTCCATGCATGCTACGATCACGGTATGAATTTGAAAGCAAAATATTTTTGTGCAGATTTTAGATTACGTCTTTCCCTGTCCATAATGCTAAATTGAGGAGTTAAAATAGAAATATGAATAGGAAAAAGAAAAGAAATGTACAGTGATCACCCATTTTCGCCCAACAAACTTTTTCATGGAAATCCCAGTCATATGAGTCGAGTCCATGCATGCTATGATCACGGTATGAATTTGAAAGCAAAATATTTTTGTGCAGATTTTAGATTATGTATTTCCCTGTCCATATTGCTAAATTGAGGAGGTAAAATATAAATAGGAAACAGAACAGAAATGTACAGTGATCACCCATTTTCGGCCCACAATCTTTTTCATGGAAATCCCAGTCATATGAGTCGAGTCCATGCATGCTACGATCACGGTATGAATTTGAAAGCAAAATATTTTTGTGCAGATTTTAGATTAGGTCTTTCCCTGTCCATAATGCTAAATTGAGGAGTTAAAATATAAATATAAATGGGAAAAAGAAGAGAAATGTACAGTGATCACCGATTTTCGGCCCACAATCTTTTTCATGGAAATCCCAGTCATATGAGTCGAGTCCATGCATGCTACGATCACGGTATGAATTTGAAAGCAAAATATTTTTGTGCAGATTTTAGATTAGGTCTTTCCCTGTCCATAATGCTAAATTGAGGAGGTGAAATATAAATATAAATAGGAAACAGAAGAGAAATGTACAGTGCTCACCCATTTTCGGCCCACAATCTTTTTCATGGAAATCCCAGGCATATGAGTCGAGTCCATGCATGCTACGATCACGGTATGAATTTGAAGTCAAAATATTTTTGTGCAGATTTTAGATTAGGTCTTTCCCTGTCCATAATGCTAAATTGAGGAGGTAAAATATAAATAGGAAACAGAAGAGAAATGTACAGTGATCACCCATTTTCGGCCCACAATCTTTTTCATGGAAATCCCAGTCATATGAGTCGAGTCCATGCATGCTACGATCACGGTATGAATTTAAAAGCAAAATATTTTTGTGCAGATTTTAGATTAGGTCTTTCCCTTTCCATAATGCTAAATTGAGGAGGTAAAATATAAATATAAATAGGAAACAGAAGAGAAATGTACAGTGATCACCCATTTTCGGCCCACAATCTTGTTCATGGCAATCCCAGTCATATGAGTCGAGTCCATGCATGCTACGATCACGGTATGAATTTGAAAGCAAAATATTTTTGTGCAGATTTTAGATTAGGTCTTTCCCTGTCCATAATGCTAAATTGAGGAAGTAAAATATAAATATAAATAGGAAACAGAAGAGAAATGTACAGTGATCACCCATTTTCGGCCCAAAATCTTTTTCATGGCAATCGCAGTCATATGAGTCGAGTCCATGCATGCTACGATCACGGTATAAATTTGAAAGCAAAATATTTTTGTGCAGATTTTAGATTAGGTCTTTCCCTGTCCATAATGCTAAATTGAGGAGGTAAAATATAAATATAAATAGGAAACAGAAGAGAAATGTACAGTGATCACCCATTTTCGGCCCATAATTTTTTCATGGAAATGCCAGGCATACGAGTCGAGTCCATGCATGCTACGATCACGGTATGAATTTGAAGTCAAAATATTTTTGTGCAGATTTTAGATTAGGTCTTTCCCTGTCCATAATGCTAAATTGAGGAGGTAAAATAGAAATGTAAATAGGAAACAGAAGAAAATGTACAGTGATCACCCATTTTCGGCCCACAATCTTTTTCATGGAAATCCCAGTCATATGAGTCGAGTCCATGCATGCTACGATCACGGTATGAATTTGAAAGCAAAATATTTTTGTGCAGATTTTAGATTAGGTCTTTCCCTGTCCATAATGCTAAATTGAGGAGGTAAAATATAAATATAAATAGGAAACAGAAGATTAATGTACAGTGATCACCCATTTTCGGCCCACAATCTTTTTCATGGAAATCCCAGTCATATGAGTCGAGCCCATGCATGCTACGATCACGGTATGAATTTGAAAGCAAAATATTTTTGTGCAGATTTTAGATTATGTCTTTCCCTGTCCATAATGTTAAATAGAGGAGGTAAAATAGAAATATAAATAGGAAACAGAAGAGAAATGTACAGTGATCACCCATTTTCGGCCACAATCTTTTTCATGGAAATCCCAGGCATATGAGTCGAGTCCATGCATGCTACGATCACGGTATGAATTTGAAGGCAAAATATTTTTGTGCAGATTTTAGATTAGGTCTTTCCCTGTCCATAATGCTAAATTGAGGAGGTAAAATAGAAATATAAATAGGAAAAAGAAGAGAAATGTACAGTGATCACCCATTTTCGCCCCACAAAATTTTTCATGGAAATCCCAGTCATATGTGTCGAGTCCATGCATACTACGATCACGGTATGAATTTGAAAGCAAAATATTTTAGTGCAGATTTTAGATTACGTCTTTCCCTGTCCATAATGCTAAATTGAGGAGATAAAATAGAAATATAAATAGGAAAAAGAAGAGAAATGTACAGTGATCACCCATTTTCGGCCCACAATCTTTTTCATGGCAATCCCAGTCATATGAGTCGAGTCCATGCATGCTACGATCACGGTATGAATTTTAAAGCAAAATATTTTTGTGTAGATTTTAGATTAGGTCTTCCCTGTCCATAATGCTAAATTGAGGAGTTAAAATAGAAATATGAATAGGAAAAAGAAAAGAAATGTACAGTGATCACCCATTTTCGCCCAACAAATTTTTCATGGAAATCCCAGTCATATGAGTCGAGTCCATGCATGCTATGATCACGGTATGAATTTGAAAGCAAAATATTTTTGTGCAGATTTTAGATTATGTATTTCCCTGTCCATATTGCTAAATTGAGGAGGTAAAATATAAATAGGAAACAGAAGAGAAATGTACAGTGATCACCCATTTTCGGCCCACAATCTTTTTCATGGAAATCCCAGTCATATGAGTCGAGTCCATGCATGCTACGATCACGGTATGAATTTGAAAGTAAAATATTTTTGTGCAGATTTTAGATTATGTCTTTCCCTGTCCATAATGCTAAATTGAGGAGGTAAAATATAAATATAAATAGGAAACAGAAGAGAAATGTACAGTGATCACCCATTTTCGGCCCACAATCTTTTTCATGGAAATCCCAGTCATATGAGTCGAGTCCATGCATGCTACGATCACGGTATGAATTTGAAGGCAAAATATTTTTGTGCAGATTTTAGATTAGGTCTTTCCCTGTCCATAATGCTAAATTGAGGAGGTAAAATAGAAATATAAATAGGAAAAAGAAGAGAAATGTACAGTGATCACCCATTTTCGGCCCACAATATTTTTCATGGAAATCCCAGTCATATGAGTCGTGTCCATGCATGCTACGATCACGGTATGAATTTGAAAGCAAAATATTTTTGTGCAGATTTTAGATTAGGTCTTTCCTTGTCCATAATGCTAAATTGAGGAGGTAAAATAGAAATATTAGTAGGAAACAGAAGAGAAATGTACACTGATCAACAATTTTCGCCCCACAATCTTTTTCATGGAAATCCCAGTCATATGAGTCGAGTCCATGTATGCTACGATCACGGTATGAATTTGAAAGCAAAATATTTTTCTGCAGATTTTAGATTAGGTCTTTCCCTGTCCATAATGCTAAATTGAGGAGGTAAAATATAAATATAAATAGGAAACAGAAGAGAAATGTACAGTGATCACCCATTTTCGGCCCACAATCTTTTTCATGGAAATCCCAGTCATATGAGTCGAGTCCATGCATGCTACGATCACGGTATGAATTTGAAAGCAAAATATTTTTGTGCAGATTTTAGATTAGGTCTTTCCCTGTCCATAATGCTAAATTGAGGAGTTAAAATATAAATATAAATAGGAAAAGAAGAGAAATGTACAGTGATCACCCATTTTCGGCCCAAAATCTTTTTCATGGCAATCGCAGTCATATGAGTCGAGTCCATGCATGCTACGATCACGGTATGAATTTGAAAGCAAAATATTTTTGTGCAGATTTTAGATTACGTCTTTCCCTGTCCATTATGCTAAATTGAGGAGGTAAAATAGAAATATAAATAGGAAAAAGAAAGAAATGTACAGTGATCACCCATTTTCGGCCCACAATCTTTTTCATGGAAATCCCAGTCATATGAGTCGAGTCCATGCATGGTACGATCACGGTATGAATTTGAAAGCAAAATATTTTTGTGCAGAGCTTAGATCAGGTCTTTCCCTGTCCATAATGCTAACTTGAGGAGGTAAAATATAAATAGAAAAAGGAAACAGAAGAGAAATGTACAGTGATCACCCATTTTCGGCCCACAATCTTTTTCATGGCAATCCCAGTCATATGAGTCGAGTCCATGCATGCTACGATCACGGTATGAATTTGAAAGCAAAATATTTTTGTGCAGATTTTAGATTAGGTCTTTCCCTGTCCATAATGCTAAATTGAGGAGGTAAAATATAAATAGGAAACAGAAGAGAAATGTACAGTGATCACCCATTTTCGGCCCACAATCTTTTTCATGGAAATCCCAGTCATATGAGTCGAGTCCATGCATGCAACGATCACGGTATGAATTTGAAAGCAAAATATTTTTGTGCAGATTTTAGATTAGGTCTTTCCCTGTCCATAATGCTAAATTGAGGAGGTAAAATAGAAATATAAATAGGAAACAGAAGAGAAATGTACAGTGATCACCCATTTTCGGCCCACAATCTTTTTCATGGCAATCCCAGTCATATGAGTCGAGTCCATGCATGCTACGATCACGGTATGAATTTGAAAGCAAAATATTTTTGTGCAGATTTTAGATTAGGTCTTTCCCTGTCCATAATGCTAAATTGAGGAGGTAAAGTAGAAATATAAATAGGAAACAGAAGAGAAATGTACATTGATCACCCATTTTCGGCCCACAATCTTTTTCATGGAAATCCCAGTCATATGAGTCGAGTCCATGCATGCTACGATCACGGTATGAATTTGAAAGCAAAATATTTTTGTGCAGATTTTAGATTAGGTCTTTCCCTGTCCATAATGCTAAATTGAGGAGGTAAAATATAAATATAAATAGGAAACAGAAGAGAAATGTACAGTGATCACCCATTTTCGGCCCAAAATCTTTTTCATGGCAATCGCAGTCATATGAGTCGAGTCCATGCATGCTACGATCACGGTATGAATTTGAAAGCAAAATATTTTTGTGCAGATTTTAGATTAGGTCTTTCCCTGTCCATAATGCTAAATTGAGGAGGTAAAATAGAAATATAAATAGGAAACAGAAGAGAAATGTACAGTGATCACCCATTTTCGGCCCACAATCTTTTTCATGGAAATGCCAGGCATATGAGTCGAGTCCATGCATGCTACGATCACGGTATGAATTTGAAGTCAAAATATTTTTGTGCAGATTTTAGATTAGGTCTTTCCCTGTCCATAATGCTAAATTGAGGAGGTAAAATAGAAATGTAAATAGGAAACAGAAGAGAAATGTACAGTGATCACCCATTTTCGGCCCACAATCTTTTTCATGGAAATCCCAGTCATATGAGTCGAGTCCATGCATGCTACGATCACGGTATGAATTTGAAAGCAAAATATTTCTGTGCAGATTTTAGATTAGGTCTTTCCCTGTCCATAATGCTAAATTGAGGAGGTAAAATATAAATATAAATAGGAAACAGAAGAGAAATGTACAGTGATCACCCATTTTCGGCCCACAATCTTTTTCATGGAAATCCCAGTCATATGAGTCGAGCCCATGCATGCTACGATCACGGTATGAATTTGAAAGCAAAATATTTTTGTGCAGATTTTAGATTATGTCTTTCCCTGTCCATAATGTTAAATTGAGGAGGTAAAATAGAAATATAAATAGGAAACAGAAGAGAAATGTACAGTGATCACCCATTTTCGGCCACAATCTTTTTCATGGAAATCCCAGGCATATGAGTCGAGTCCATGCATGCTACGATCACGGTATGAATTTGAAGGCAAAATATTTTTGTGCAGATTTTAGATTAGGTCTTTCCCTGTCCATAATGCTAAATTGAGGAGGTAAAATAGAAATATAAATAGGAAAAAGAAGAGAAATGTACAGTGATCACCCATTTTCGGCCCACAATCTTTTTCATGGCAATCCCAGTCATATGAGTCGAGTCCATGCATACTACGATCACGGTATGAATTTGAAAGGAAAATATTTTTGTGCAGATTTTAGATTAGGTCTTTCCCTGTCCATAATGCTAAATTGAGGAGTTAAAATATAAATATAAATAGGAAAAAGAAGAGAAATGTACAGTGATCACCCATTTTCGGCCGACAATCTTTTTCATGGAAATCCCAGTCATATGAGTCGAGTCCATGCATGCTATGATCACGGTATGAATTTGAAAGCAAAATATTTTTGTGCAGATTTTAGATTATGTATTTCCCTGTACATATTGCTAAATTGAGGAGGTAAAATATAAATATAAATAGGAAACAGAAGAGAAATGTACAGTGATCACCCATTTTCGGCCCACAATCTTTTTCATGGAAATCCCAGTCATATGAGTCGAGTCCATGCATGCTACGATCACGGTATGAATTTGAAAGCAAAATATTTTTGTGCAGATTTTAGATTAGGTCTTTCCCTGTCCATAATGCTAAATTGAGGAGGTAAAATAGAAATATTAGTAGGAAACAGAAGAGAAATGTACACTGATCACCAATTTTCGCCCCACAATCTTTTTCATGGAAATCCCAGTCATATGAGTCGAGTCCATGTATGCTACGATCACGGTATGAATTTGAAAGGAAAATATTTTTGTGCAGATTTTAGATTAGGTCTTTCCCTGTCCATAATGCTAAATTGAGGAGGTAAAATATAAATATAAATAGAAAAACAGAAGAGAAATGTACAGTGATCACCCATTTTCGGCCCACAATCTTTTTCATGGAAATCCCAGTCATATGATTCGAGTCCATGCATGCTACGATCACGGTATGAATTTGAAAGCAAAATATTTTGTGCAGATTTTAGATTAGGTCTTTCCCTGTCCATAATGCTAAATTGAGGAGTTAAAATATAAATATAAATAGGAAAAAGAAGAGAAATGTACAGTGATCACCCATTTTCGGCCCAAAATCTTTTTCATGGCAATCGCAGTCATATGAGTCGAGTCCATGCATGCTACGATCACGGTATGAATTTGAAAGAAAAATATTTTTGTGCAGATTTTAGATTAGGTCTTTCCCTGTCCATAATGCTAAATTGAGGAGGTAAAATAGAAATATAAATAGGAAAAAGAAGAGAAATGTAAAGTGATCACCCATTTTCGGCCCACAATCTTTTTCATGGAAATCCCAGTCATATGAGTCGAGTCCATGCATGCTACGATCACGGTATGAATTTGAAAGCAAAATATTTTTGTGCAGAGCTTAGATCAGGTCTTTCCCTGTCCATAATGCTAACTTGAGGAGGTAAAATATAAATAGAAAAAGGAAACAGAAGAGAAATGTACAGTGATCACCCATTTTCGGCCCACAATCTTTTTCATGGAAATCCCAGTCATATGAGTCGAGTCCATGCATGCTACGATCACGGTATGAATTTGAAAGCAAAATATTTTCGTGCAGATTTTAGATTAGGTCTTTCCCTGACCATAATGCTAAATTGAGGAGGTAAAATATAAATATAAATAGGAAACAGAAGAGAAATGTACAGTGATCACCCATTTTCAGCCCACAATCTTTTTCATGGAAATCCCATTCATATGAGTCGAGCCCATGCATGCTACGATCACGGTATGAATTTGAAAGCAAAATATTTTTGTGCAGATTTTAGATTAGGTCTTTCCCTGTCCATAATGCTAAATTGAGGAGGTAAAATATAAATATAAATAGGAAACAGAAGAGAAGTGTACAGTGATCACCCATTTTCGGCCCACAATCTTTTTCATGGCAATCCCAGTCATATGAGTCGAGTCCATGCATGCTACGATCACGGTATGAATTTGAAAGCAAAATATTTTTGTGCAGATTTTAGATTAGGTCTTTCCCTGTCCATAATGCTAAATTGAGGAGGTAAAGTAGAAATATAAATAGGAAACAGAAGAAAAATGTAAACTGATCACCCATTTTCGGCCCACAATTTTTTCATGGAAATCCCAGTCATATGAGTCGAGTCCATGCATGCTACGATCACGGTATGAATTTGAAAGCAAAATATTTTTGTGCAGATTTTAGATTAGGTCTTTCCCTGTCCATAATGCTAAATTGAGGAGGTAAAATATAAATATAAATAGGAAACAGAAGAGAAATGTACAGTGATCACCCATTTTCGGCCCAAAATCTTTTTCATGGCAATCGCAATCATATGAGTCGAGTCCATGCATGCTACGATCACGGTATGAATTTGAAAGCAAAATATTTTTGTGCAGATTTTAGATTAGGTCTTTCCCTGTCCATAATGCTAAATTGAGGAGGTAAAATATAAATATAAATAGGAAACAGAAGAGAAATGTACAGTGATCACCCATTTTCGGCCCACAATCTTTTTCATGGAAATGCCAGGCATATGAGTCGAGTCCATGCATGCTACGATCACGGTATGAATTTGAAGTCAAAATATTTTTGTGCAGATTTTAGATTAGGTCTTTCCCTGTCCATAATGCTAAATTGAGGAGGTAAAATAGAAATGTAAATAGTAAACAGAAGAGAAATGTACAGTGATCACCCATTTTCTGCCCACAATCTTTTTCATGGAAATCCCAGTCATATGAGTCGAGTCCATCCATGCTACGATCACGGTATGAATTTGAAAGCAAAATATTTTTGTGCAGATTTTAGATTAGTTCTTTCCCTGTCCATAATGCTAAATTGAGGAGGTAAAATATAAATATAAATAGGAAACAGAAGAGAAATGTATAGTGATCACCCATTTCCGGCCCACAATCTTTTTCATGGAAATCCCAGTCATATGAGTCGAGTCCATGCATGCTACGATCACGGTATGAATTTTAAAGCAAAATATTTTTGTGCAGATTTTAGATTAGGTCTTTCCCTGTCCATAATGCTAAATTGAGGAGGTAAAATATAAATATAAATAGGAAACAGAAGAGAAATGTACAGTGATCACCCATTTTCGGACCACAATCTTTTTCATGGAAATCCCAGTCATATGAGTCGAGTCCATGCATGCTACGATCACGGTATGAATTTGAAAGCAAAATATTTTTGTGCAGAGCTTAGATCATGTCTTTCCCTGTCCATAATGCTAACTTGAGGAGGTAAAATATAAAAATAAAAAGGAAACAGAAGAGAAATGTACAGTGATCACCCATTTTCGGCCCACAATCTTTTTCATGGCAATCCCAGTCATATGAGTCGAGTCCATGCATACTACGATCACGGTATGAATTTGAAAGGAAAATATTTTTGTGCAGATTTTAGATTAGGTCTTTCCCTGTCCATAATGCTAAATTGAGGAGTTAAAATAGAAATATAAATAGGAAAAAGAAGAGAAATGTACAGTGATCACTCATTTTCGGCCAACAAACTTTTTCATGGAAATCCCAGTCATATGAGTCGAGTCCATGCTTGCTATGATCACGGTATGAATTTGAAAGCAAAATATTTTTGTGCAGATTTTAGATTATGTATTTCCCTGTCCATATTGATAAATTGAGGAGGTAAAATATAAATATAAATAGGAAACAGAAGAGAAATCTACAGTGATCACCCATTTTCGGCCCACAATCTTTTTCATGAAATCCTAGTCATATGAGTCGAGTCCATGCATGCTACGATCACGGTATGAATTTGAAAGCAAAATATTTTTGTGCAGATTTTAGATTAGGTCTTTCCCTGTCCATAATGCTAAATTGAGGAGGTAAAATAGAAATATAAATAGGAAACAGAAGAGAAATGTACAGTGATCACCCATTTTCGGCCCACAATCTTTTTCATGGAAATCCCAGTCATATGAGCCGAGCCCATGCATGCTACGATCATGGTATGAATTTGAAAGCAAAATATTTTTGTGCAGATTTTAGATTAGGTCTTTCCCTGTCCATAATGCTAAATTGAGTAGGTAAAATATAAATGTAAATAGTAAACAGAAGAGAAATGTACAGTGATCACCCATTTTCTGCCCACAATCTTTTTCATGGAAATCCCAGTCATATGAGTCGAGTCCATCCATGCTACGATCACGGTATGAATTTGAAAGCAAAATATTTTTGTGCAGATTTTAGATTAGTTCTTTCCCTGTCCATAATGCTAAATTGAGGAGGTAAAATATAAATATAAATAGGAAACAGAAGAGAAATGTACAGTGATCACCCATTTTCGGCCCACAATCTTTTTCATGGAAATCCCAGTCATATGAGTCGAGTCCATGCATGCTACGATCACGGTATGAATTTTAAAGCAAAATATTTTTGTGCAGATTTTAGATTAGGTCTTTCCCTGTCCATAATGCTAAATTGAGGAGGTAAAATATAAATATAAATAGGAAACAGAAGAGAAATGTACAGTGATCACCCATTTTCGGACCACAATCTTTTTCATGGAAATCCCAGTCATATGAGTCGAGTCCATGCATGCTACGATCACGGTATGAATTTGAAAGCAAAATATTTTTGTGCAGAGCTTAGATCATGTCTTTCCCTGTCCATAATGCTAACTTGAGGAGGTAAAATATAAAAATAAAAAGGAAACAGAAGAGAAATGTACAGTGATCACCCATTTTCGGCCCACAATCTTTTTCATGGCAATCCCAGTCATATGAGTCGAGTCCATGCATACTACGATCACAATATGAATTTGAAAGGAAAATATTTTTGTGCAGATTTTAGATTAGGTCTTTCCCTGTCCATAATGCTAAATTGAGGAGTTAAAATAGAAATATAAATAGGAAAAAGAAGAGAAATGTACAGTGATCACTCATTTTCGGCCAACAAACTTTTTCATGGAAATCCCAGTCATATGAGTCGAGTCCATGCTTGCTATGATCACGGTATGAATTTGAAAGCAAAATATTTTTGTGCAGATTTTAGATTATGTATTTCCCTGTCCATATTGATAAATTGAGGAGGTAAAATATAAATATAAATAGGAAACAGAAGAGAAATATACAGTGATCACCCATTTTCGGCCCACAATCTTTTTCATGGAAATCCCAGTCATATGAGTCGAGTCCATGCATGCTACGATCACGGTATGAATTTGAAAGCAAAATATTTTTGTGCAGATTTTAGATTAGGTCTTTCCCTGTCCATAATGCTAAATTGAGGAGGTAAAATAGAAATATAAATAGGAAACAGAAGAGAAATGTACAGTGATCACCCATTTTCGGCCCACAATCTTTTTCATGGAAATCCCAGTCATATGAGCCGAGCCCATGCATGCTACGATCATGGTATGAATTTGAAAGCAAAATATTTTTGTGCAGATTTTAGATTAGGTCTTTCCCTGTCCATAATGCTAAATTGAGTAGGTAAAATATAAATATAAATAGGAAACAGAAGAGAAATGTACAGTGATCACCCATTTTCGGCCCACAATCTTTTTCATGGAAATCCCAGGCATATGAGTCGAGTCCATGCATGCTACGATCACGTTATGAATTTGAAGGCAAAATATTTTTGTGCAGATATTAGATTAGGTCTTTCCCTGTCCATAATGCTGAAATTGAGGAGGTAAAATAGAAATATAAATAGGAAAAAGAAGAGAAATGTACAGTGATCACCCATTTTCGGCCCACAATATTTTTCATGGAAATCCCAGTCATATGAGTCGAGTCCATGCATGCTACGATCACGGTATGAATTTGAAGGCAAAATATTTTTGTGCAGATTTTAGATTAGGTCTTTCCCAGTCCATAATGCTAAATTGAGGAGGTAAAATATAAATATAAATAGGAAACAGAAAAGAAATGTACAGTGATCACCCATTTTCGGCCCACAATCGTTTTTTTGGAAATCCCAGTCATATGAGTCGAGTCCATGCATGCTACGATCACGGTATGAATTTGAACGCAAAATATTTTTGTGCAGATCTTAGATTAGGTCTTTCGCTGTCCATAATGCTAAATTGAGGAGGTAAAATAATAAATATAAATAGAAAACAGAAGAGAAATGTACAGTGATCAGCCATTTTCTCCCCACAATCTTTTTCATGGAAATCCCAGTCATATGAGTCGAGTCCATGCATGCTACGATCATGGTATGTTTTTGAAGGCAAAATATTTTTTTGCAGATTTTAGCTTAGGTCTTTCCCTGTCCATAATGCTAAATTGAGGAGGTAAAATAGAAATATAAATAGGAATCAGAAGAGAAATGTACTGTGATCACCAATTTTCGGACGACAATCTTTTTCACGGAAATCCTAGTCATATGAGTCGAGTCCATGCATGCTACGATCACGGTATGAATTTGAAGGCAAAATATTATTTTGCAGATCTTAGATTAGGTCTTTCCCTGTCCATAATGCTAAATTGAGGAGGTAAAATAGAAATATAAATAGGAAACAGAAGAGAAATGTACAGTGATCACCCATTTTCGGCCCACAATATTTTTCATGTAAATCCCAGTCATATGAGTCGAGTCCATGCATGCTACGATCACGGTATGAATTTGAAGGCAAAATATTATTTTGCAGATCTTAGATTATGTCTTTCCCTGTCCATAATGCTAAATTGAGGAGGTAAAATAGAAATATAAATAGGAAACAGAAGAGAAATGTACAGTGATCACCCATTTTCGGCCCACAATATTTTTCATGTAAATCCCAGTCATATGAGTCGAGTCCATGCATGCTACGATCACGGTATGAATTTGAAGGAAAAATATTTTTCTGCAGATCTTAGATTAGGTCATTCCCTGTCCATAATGCTAAATTGAGGAGGTAAAATAGAAATATAAATAGGAAACAGAAGAGAAATGTACAGTGATCACCCATTTTCGGCCCACAATCTTGGTCATGGAAATCCCAGTCATATGAGTCGAGTCCATGCATGCTACGATCACGGTATGAATTTGAAGGCGAAATATTTTTGTGCAGATCTTAGATTAGGTCTTTCCCTGTCCATAATGCTAAATTGAGGAAGTAAAATAGAAAGATAAATAGGAAACAGAAGAGAAATGTACAGTGATCACCCATTTTCGGCCCACAATCTTTTTCATGGAAATCCCAGTCATATGTGTCGAGTCCATGCATGCTACGATCATGGTATGTTTTTGAAGGCAAAATATTTTTTTGCAGATTTTAGATTAGGTCTTTCCCTGTCCATAATGCTAAATTGAGGAGGTAAAATATAAATATAAATAGGAAACAGAAGAGATATGTACTGTGATCACACATTTTCGGACGACAATCTTTTTCACGGAAACCCTAGTCATATGAGTCGAGTCCATGCATGCTACGATCATGGTATGAATTTGAAGTCAAAATATTTTTTTGCAGATCTTAGATTTGGTCTTTCCCTGTCCATAATGCTAAATTGAAGAAGTAAAATAGAAATATAAATAGGAAACAGAAGAGAAATGTGCAGTGATCACCCATTTTGTGCCCACAATGTTTTTCATGGAAATCCCAGTCATATGAGTCGAGTCCAGGCATGCTACTACCACCGTATGAATTTGAAGGCAAAATATTTTTCTGCAGATCATAGATTAGCTCTTTCCCTGTCCATAATGCTAAATTGAGTAAGTAAAATAGAAATAGTAATGGGAAACAGTAGAGAAATGTATAGTGATCACCCATTTTGTGCCCACAATCTTTTTCATGGAAATCCCAGTCATAAGAGTCGAGTCCATGCATGCTACGATCACGGTATGAATTTGAAGGCAAAATATTTTTGTGCAGATCTTAGATTAGGTCTTTCCCTGTCCATAATGCTAAATTGAGGAGGTAAAATAGAAATATAAATAGAAAACAGAAGAGAAATGTACAGTGATCACCCATTTTCGGCCCACAATATTTTTCATGTAAATCCCAGTCATATGAGTCGAGTCCATGCATGCTACGATCACGGTATGAATTTCAAGGAAAAATATTGTTGTGCAGATCTTAGATTAGGTCATTCCCTGTCCATAATGCTAAATTGAGTAAGTAAAATAGAAATAGTAATGGGAAACAGAAGAGAAATGTATAGTGATCACCCATTTCGTGCCCACAATCTTTTTCATGTAAATCCCAGTCATATGAGTCGAGTCCATGCATGCTACGATCACGGTATGAATTTGAAGGCAAAATATTTTTGTGCAGAGTTTGATTAGGTCTTTCCCTGGCCATAATGCTAAATTGAGGAGGTAAATTAGAAATATAAATACAAAACAGAAGAGAAATGTACACTGATCACCCATTTTCGGCCCACAATCTTTTTCATGGAAATCCCAGTCATGTGAGTCGAGTCCATGCATGCTACGAGCACGGTATGAACTTGGAGGCAAAATATTTTTGTGCAGATTTTAGATTAGGTCTTTCCCTGTCCATAATGCTAAATTGAGGAGGTAAAATAGAAATATAAATAGGAAACAGAAGAGAAATGTACAGTGATCACCCATTTTCGGCCCACAATCTTTTTCATGGAAATCCCAGTCATATGAGTCGAGTCCATGCATGCTACGATCACGGTATGAATTTGAAGGCAAAATAATTTTGTGCAGATTTTAGATTAGGTCTTTCACTGTCCATAATGCTAAATTGAGGAGGTAAAATATAAATATAAATAGGAAGCAGAAGAGAAATGTACAGTGATCACCCATTTTCGGCCCACAATCTTTTTCATGGAAATCCCAGTCATATGAGTCGAGTCCATGCATGCTACGCTCACGGTATGAATTTGAAGGCAAAATATTTTTGTGCAGATTTTAGATTAGGTCTTTCCCTGGCCATAATGCTAAATTGAGGAGGTAAAATAGAAATATAAATAGAATACAGAAGAGAAATGTACAGTGACCACCCATTTTCGGCCCACAATCTTTTTCATGGAAATCCCAGTCATATGAGTCGAGTACATGCATGCTACGATCACGGTATGAATTTGAAGGCAAAATATATTTGTGCAGATTTTAGATTAGGTCTTTCCCTGTCCATAATGCTAAATGAAGGAAGTAAAATAGAAATATAAATAGCAAACAGAAGAGAAATGTACAGTGATCACCCATTTTCTGCCCACAATCTTTTTCATGGAAATCCCAGTCATATGAGTCGAGTCCATGCATGCTACGATCACGGTATGAATTTGAAGGCAAAATATTTTTTTGCTGATCTTAGAATAGGTCTTTCCCTGTCCATAATGCTAAATTAAGGAAGTAAAATAGAAATATAAATAGGAAACTAAAGAGAAATGTACAGTGATCACCCATTTTCTGCCCACAATCTTTTTCATGGAAATCCCAGTCATAATAGTCGAGTCCATGCATGCTACGATCACGGTATGAATTTGAAGGCAAAATATTGTTTTGCTGATCTTAGAATAGGTCTTTCTCTGTCCATAATGCTAAATTAAGGAAGTAAAACAGAAATATAAATAGGAAACAGAAGAGAAATGTACAGTGATCACCCATTTTCTGCCCACAATCTTTTTCATGGAAATCCAAGTCATACGTGTCGATTCCATGCATGCTACGATCACAGTATGAATTTGAAGGCAAAATATTTTTTGCAGATCTTAGATTAGGTCTTTCCCTGTCCATAATGCTAAATTAAGGACGTAAAATATAAATATAAATAGGAAACCATAGAAAAATGTACAGTGATCACCCATTTTGTGCCCACAATCTTTTTCATGGAAATCCCAGTCATACGAGTCAAGTCCATGCATGCTACGATCACGGTATGAATTTGAAGACAAAATATTTTTTGCAGATCTTAGATTAGTTCTTTCCTGGTCCATAATGCTAAATTGAGGAAGTAAAATAGAAGTATAAATAGGAAACAGAAGAGAAATGTACAGTGATCACCCATTTTCTGCACACAATCTTTTTCATGGAAATCCCAGTCATATGAGTCGAGTCCATGCATGCTACGATCATGGCATGAATTTGAAGGCAAAATATTTTTTTGCAGATCTTAGATTAGGTCTTTCGCTGTCTATAATGCTAAATTGAGGAAGTAAAATATAAATATAAATATGAAACAGAAGAGAAATATACAGTGATCCCCCATTTACTTCCCACAATCTTTTTCATGGAAATCCCAGTCATATGAGTCGAGTCCATGCATGCTACGATCACGGTATGAATTTGAAGGCAAAATATTTTTGTGCAGATTTTAGATTAGGTCTTTCCCTGTCCATAATGCTAAATTGAGGAGGTAAAATATAAATATGAATAGGAAACAGAAAAGAAATGTACAGTGATCACCCATTTTCGGCCCACAATCTTTTTCATTGAAATCCCAGTCATATGAGTCGAGTCCATACATGCTACGATCACGGTATGAATTTGAAGGCAAAATATTTTTGTGCAGATTTTAGATTAGGTCTTTCCCTGTCCATAATGCTAAATTGAGGAGGTAAAATATAAATATAAATAGTAAATAGAAGAGAAATGTACAGTGATCACCCATTTTCGGCCCACATACTTTTTCATGGAAATCCCAGTCATATGAGTAGAGTCCATGCATGCTACGATCACGGTATGAATTTGAAGGCAAAATATTTTTGTGCAGATTTAGATTAAGTCTTTACCTGTCCATAATGCTAAATTGAGGAGGTAAAATATAAATATAAATAGGAAACAGAAGAGAAATGTATAGTGATCACCCATTTTCGGCCCACAAACTTTTTCATGGAAATCCCAGTCATATGAGTCGAGTCCAGGCATGTTACGATCACGGTATGAATTTGAAGGCAAAATATTTTTGTGCAGATTTTAGATTAGGTCTTTCCCTGTCCATAATGCTAAATTGAGGAGGTAAAATAGAAATATAAAAAGGAAACAGAAGAGAAATGTACAGTGATCACCCATTTTCGGCCCACAAACTTTTTCATGCAAATCCCAGTCATATGAGTCGAGTCCATGCATGCTACGATCACGGTATGAATTTGAAGGCAAAATATTTTTGTGCAGATCTTAGTTTAGGTCTTTCCCTGTCCATAATGCTAAATTGAGGAGGTAAAATAGAAATATAAATAGGAGAAAGAAGAAAAATGTAAAGTGATCACCCATTTTCGGCCCACAATCTTTTTCATGGAAATCCCAGTCATATGAGTCGAGTCCATGCATGCTACGATCACGGTATGAATTTGAAGGCAAAATATTTTTGTGCAGATTTTAGATTAGGTCTTTCCCTGTCTATAATGCTAAATTGAGGAGGTAAAATAGAAATATAAATAGGAAAAAGAAGAGAAATGTACAGTGATCACCCATTTTCGGCCCACAATCTTTTTCATGGAAATCCCAGTCATATGAGTCGAGTCCATGCATGCTACGATCACGGTATGAATTTGAAGGCAAAATATTTTTGTGCAGATTTTAGATTATGTCTTTCCCTTTCGATAATGCTAAATTGAGGAGGTAAAATAGAAATATAAATAGGAAAAAGAAGAGAAATGTACAGTGATCACCCATTTTCGGCCCACAATCTTTTTCATGGAAATCCCAGTCATATGAGTCGAGTCCATGCATGCTACGATCACGGTATGAATTTGAAGGCAAAATATTTTTGTGCAGATTTTAGATTATGTCTTTCCCTTTCCATAATGCTAAATTGAGGAGGTAAAATAGAAATATAAATAGGAAAAAGAAGAGAAATGTACAGTGATCACCCATTTTCGGCCCACAATCTTTTTCATGGAAATCCCAGTCATATGAGTCGAGTCCATGCATGCTACGATCACGGTATGAATTTGAAGGCAAAATATTTTTGTGCAGATTTTAGATTAGGTCTTTCCCTGTCCATAATGCTAAATGAAGGAAGTAAAATAGAAATATAAATAGCAAACAGAAGAGAAATGTACAGTGATCACCCATTTTCTGCCCACAATCTTTTTCATGGAAATCCCAGTCATATGAGTCGAGTCCATGCATGCTACGATCACGGTATGAATTTGAAGGCAAAATATTTTTTTGCTGATCTTAGAATAGGTCTTTCCCTGTCCATAATGCTAAATTAAGGAAGTAAAATAGAAATATAAATAGGAAACTAAAGAGAAATGTACAGTGATCACCCATTTTCTGCCCACAATCTTTTTCATGGAAATCCCAGTCATAATAGTCGAGTCCATGCATGCTACGATCACGGTATGAATTTGAAGGCAAAATATTTTTTTGCTGATCTTAGAATAGGTCTTTCTCTGTCCATAATGCTAAATTAAGGAAGTAAAACAGAAATATAAATAGGAAACAGAAGAGAAATGTACAGTGATCACCCATTTTCTGCCCACAATCTTTTTCATGGAAATCCAAGTCATACGTGTCGATTCCATGCATGCTACGATCACAGTATGAATTTGAAGGCAAAATATTTTTTGCAGATCTTAGATTAGGTCTTTCCCTGTCCATAATGCTAAATTAAGGACGTAAAATATAAATATAAATAGGAAACCATAGAAAAATGTACAGTGATCACCCATTTTGTGCCCACAATCTTTTTCATGGAAATCCCAGTCATACGAGTCAAGTCCATGCATGCTACGATCACGGTATGAATTTGAAGACAAAATATTTTTTGCAGATCTTAGATTAGTTCTTTCCTGGTCCATAATGCTAAATTGAGGAAGTAAAATAGAAGTATAAATAGGAAACAGAAGAGAAATGTACAGTGATCACCCATTTTCTGCACACAATCTTTTTCATGGAAATCCCAGTCATATGAGTCGAGTCCATGCATGCTACGATCATGGCATGAATTTGAAGGCAAAATATTTTTTTGCAGATCTTAGATTAGGTCTTTCGCTGTCTATAATGCTAAATTGAGGAAGTAAAATATAAATATAAATATGAAACAGAAGAGAAATATACAGTGATCCCCCATTTACTTCCCACAATCTTTTTCATGGAAATCCCAGTCATATGAGTCGAGTCCATGCATGCTACGATCACGGTATGAATTTGAAGGCAAAATATTTTTGTGCAGATTTTAGATTAGGTCTTTCCCTGTCCATAATGCTAAATTGAGGAGGTAAAATATAAATATGAATAGGAAACAGAAAAGAAATGTACAGTGATCACCCATTTTCGGCCCACAATCTTTTTCATTGAAATCCCAGTCATATGAGTCGAGTCCATACATGCTACGATCACGGTATGAATTTGAAGGCAAAATATTTTTGTGCAGATTTTAGATTAGGTCTTTCCCTGTCCATAATGCTAAATTGAGGAGGTAAAATATAAATATAAATAGTAAATAGAAGAGAAATGTACAGTGATCACCCATTTTCGGCCCACATACTTTTTCATGGAAATCCCAGTCATATGAGTAGAGTCCATGCATGCTACGATCACGGTATGAATTTGAAGGCAAAATATTTTTGTGCAGATTTTAGATTAGGTCTTTCCCTGTCCATAATGCTAAATTGAGGAGGTAAAATAGAAATATAAAAAGGAAACAGAAGAGAAATGTACAGTGATCACCCATTTTCGGCCCACAAACTTTTTCATGGAAATCCCAGTCATATGAGTCGAGTCCATGCATGCTACGATCACGGTATGAATTTGAAGGCAAAATATTTTTGTGCAGATCTTAGTTTAGGTCTTTCCCTGTCCATAATGCTAAATTGAGGAGGTAAAATAGAAATATAAATAGGAGAAAGAAGAAAAATGTAAAGTGATCACCCATTTTCGGCCCACAATCTTTTTCATGGAAATCCCAGTCATATGAGTCGAGTCCATGCATGCTACGATCACGGTATGAATTTGAAGGCAAAATATTTTTGTGCAGATTTTAGATTAGGTCTTTCCCTGTCTATAATGCTAAATTGAGGAGGTAAAATAGAAATATAAATAGGAAAAAGAAGAGAAATGTACAGTGATCACCCATTTTCGGCCCACAATCTTTTTCATGGAAATCCCAGTCATATGAGTCGAGTCCATGCATGCTACGATCACGGTATGAATTTGAAGGCAAAATATTTTTGTGCAGATTTTAGATTATGTCTTTCCCTTTCCATAATGCTAAATTGAGGAGGTAAAATAGAAATATAAATAGGAAAAAGAAGAGAAATGTACAGTGATCACCCATTTTCGGCCCACAATCTTTTTCATGGAAATCCCAGTCATATGAGTCGAGTCCATGCATGCTACGATCACGGTATGAATTTGAAGGCAAAATATTTTTGTGCAGATTTTAGATTATGTCTTTCCCTTTCCATAATGCTAAATTGAGGAGGTAAAATAGAAATATAAATAGGAAAAAGAAGAGAAATGTACAGTGATCACCCATTTTCGGCCCACAATCTTTTTCATGGAAATCCCAGTCATATGAGTCGAGTCCATGCATGCTACGATCACGGTATGAATTTGAAGGCAAAATATTTTTGTGCAGATTTTAGATTAGGTCTTTCCCTGTCCATAATGCTAAATTGAGTAGGTAAAATAGAAATATAAATAGAAAACAGAAGAGAAATGTACAGTGATCACCCATTTTCGTACCACAATCTTTTTCATGGAAATCCCAGTCATATGAGTCGAGTCCATGCATGCTACGATCACGGTATGAATTTGAAGGCAAAATATTTTTGTGCAGATTTTAGATTAGGTCTTTCCCTTTCCATAATGCTAAATTGAGGAGGTAAAATAGAAAAATAAATAGGAAAAAGAAGAGAAATGTACAGTGATCACCCATTTTCGGCCCACAATCTTTTTCATGGAAATCCCAGTCATATGAGTCGAGTCCATGCATGCTACGATCACGGTATGAATTTGAAGGCAAAATATTTTTGTGCAGATTTTAGATTAGGTCTTTCCCTGTCCATAATGCTAAATTGAGGAGGTAAAATAGAAATATAAATAGGAAACAGAAGAGAAATGTACAGTGATCACCCATTTTCGGCCCACAATCTTTTTCATGGAAATCCCAGTCATATGAGTCGAGTCCATGCATGCTACGATCACGGTATGAATTTGAAGGCAAAATATTTTTGTGCAGATTTTAGATTAGGTTTTTCCCTGTCCATAATGTTAAATTGAGGAGGTAAAATATAAATATAAATAGGAAACAGAAGAGAAATGTACAGTGATCACCCATTTTCTGCCCACTATCTTTTTCATGGAAATCCCAGTCATATGAGTCGAGTCCATGCATGCTACGATCACAGTATGAATTTGAAGGCAAAATATTTTTGTGCAGATTTTACATTAGGTCTTTCCCTGCCCATAATGCTAAATTGAGGAGGTAAAATAGAAATATAAATAGGAAACAGAAGAGAAATGTACAGTGATCACCTATTTTCGGCCCACAATCTTTTTAATGGAAATCCCAGTCATATGAGTCGAGTCCATGCATGCTACGATCACAGTATGAATTTGAAGGCAAAATATTTTTGTGCAGAATTTAGATTAGGTCTTTCCCTGTCCATAATGCTAAATTGAGGAGGTAAAATAGAAATATAAATAGGAAACAGAAGAGAAATGTACAGTGATCACCCATTTTCGTCCCACAATCTTTTTCATGGAAATCCCAGTCATATGAGTCGAGTCCATGCATGCTACGATCACGGTATGAATTTGAAGGCAAAATATTTTTGTGCAGATTTTAGATTAGGTCTTTCCCTGTCCATAATGCTAAATTGAGGAGGTAAAATATAAATATAAATAGGAAACAGAAGAGAAATGTACAGTGATCACCTATTTTCGGCCCACAATCTTTTTCATGGAAATCCCAGTCATATGAGTCGAGTCCATGCATGCTACGATCACAGTATGAATTTGAAGGCAAAATATTTTTGTGCAGATTTTAGATTAGGTCTTTCCCTGTCCATAATGCTAAATTGAGGAGGTAAAATAGAAATATAAATAGGAAACAGAAGAGAAACGTACAGTGATCACCCATTTTCGTCCCACAATCTTTTTCATGGAAATCCCAGTCATATGAGTCGAGTCCATGCATGCTACGATCACGGTATGAATTTGAAGGCAAAATATTTTTGTGCAGATTTTAGATTACGTCTTTCCCTGTCCATAATGCTAAATTGAGGAGGTAAAATATAAATATAAATAGGAAACAGAAGAGAAATGTACAGTGATCACCTATTTTCGGCCCACAATCTTTTTCATGGAAATCCCAGTCATATGAGTCGAGTCCATGCATGCTACGATCACAGTATGAATTTGAAGGCAAAATATTTTTGTGCAGATTTTAGATTAGGTCTTTCCCTGTCCATAATGCTAAATTGAGGAGGTAAAATAGAAATATAAATAGGAAACAGAAGAGAAACGTACAGTGATCACCCATTTTCGTCCCACAATCTTTTTCATGGAAATCCCAGTCATATGAGTCGAGTCCATGCATGCTACGATCACGGTATGAATTTGAAGGCAAAATATTTTTGTGCAGATTTTAGATTAGGTCTTTCCCTGTCCATAATGCTAAATTGAGGAGGTAAAATAGAAATATAAATAGGAAACAGAAGAGAAACGTACAGTGATCACCCATTTTCGTCCCACAATCTTTTTCATGGAAATCCCAGTCATATGAGTCGAGTCCATGCATGCTACGATCACGGTATGAATTTGAAGGCAAAATATTTTTGTGCAGATTTTAGATTAGGTCTTTCCCTGTCCATAATGCTAAATTGAGGAGGTAAAATAGAAATATAAATAGGAGAAATAAGAGAAATGTACAGTGATCACCCATTTTCTGCCCACAATCTTTTTCATGGAAATCCCAGTCATATGAGTCGAGTCCATGCATGCTACGATCACAGTATGAATTTGATGGCAAAATATTTTTGTGCAGATTTTAGATTAGGTCTTTCCCTGTCCATAATGCTAAATTGAGGAGGTAAAATATAAATATAAATAGGAAACAGAAGAGAAATGTACAGTGATCACCCATTTTCGGCCCACAATCTTTTTCATGGAAATCCCAGTCATATGAGTCGAGTCCATGCATGCTACGATCACAGTATGAATTTGAAGGCAAAATATTTTTGTGCAGATTTTAGATTAGGTCTTTCCCTGTCCATAATGCTAAATTGAGGAGGTAAAATATAAATATAAATAGGAAACAGAAGAGAAATGTACAGTGATCACCTATTTTCGGCCCACAATCTTTTTCATGGAAATCCCAGTCATATGAGTCGAGTCCATGCATGCTACGATCACAGTATGAATTTGAAGGCAAAATATTTTTGTGCAGATTTTAGATTAGGTCTTTCCCTGTCCATAATGCTAAATTGAGGAGGTAAAATAGAAATATATATAGGAAACAGAAGAGAAATGTACAGTGATCACCTATTTTCGGCCCACAATCTTTTTCATGGAAATCCCAGTCATATGAGTCGAGTCCATGCATGCTACGATCACAGTATGAATTTGAAGGCAAAATATTTTTGTGCAGATTTTAGATTAGGTCTTTCCCTGTCCATAATGCTAAATTGAGGAGGTAAAATAGAAATATAAATAGGAAACAGAAGAGAAACGTACAGTGATCACCCATTTTCGTCCCACAATCTTTTTCATGGAAATCCCAGTCATATGAGTCGAGTCCATGCATGCTACGATCACGGTATGAATTTGAAGGCAAAATATTTTTGTGCAGATTTTAGATTAGGTCTTTCCCTGTCCATAATGCTAAATTGAGGAGGTAAAATAGAAATATAAATAGGATACAGAAGAGAAACGTACAGTGATCACCCATTTTCGTCCCACAATCTTTTTCATGGAAATCCCAGTCATATGAGTCGAGTCCATGCATGCTACGATCACGGTATGAATTTGAAGGCGCAATATTTTTGTGCAGATTTTAGATTAGGTCTTTCCCTGTCCATAATGCTAAATTGAGGAGGTAAAATAGAAATATAAATAGGAGAAAGAAGAGAAATGTACAGTGATCACCCATTTTCGGCCCACAATCTTTTTCATGGAAATCCCAGTCATATGAGTCGAGTCCATGCATGCTACGATCACAGTATGAATTTGAAGGCAAAATATTTTTGTGCAGATTTTAGATTAGGTCTTTCCCTGTCCATAATGCTAAATTGAGGAGGTAAAATAGAAATATAAATAGGAAACAGAAGAGAAATGTACAGTGATCACCCATTTTCGGCCCACAATCTTTTTCATGGAAATCCCAGTCATATGAGTCGAGTCCATGCATGCTACGATCACAGTATGAATTTGAAGGCAAAATATTTTTGTGCAGATTTTAGATTAGGTCTTTCCCTGTCCATAATGCTAAATTGAGGAGGTAAAATATAAATATAAATAGGAAACAGAAGAGAAATGTACAGTGATCACCTATTTTCGGCCCACAATCTTTTTCATGGAAATCCCAGTCATATGAGTCGAGTCCATGCATGCTACGATCACAGTATGAATTTGAAGGCAAAATATTTTTGTGCAGATTTTAGATTAGGTCTTTCCCTGTCCATAATGCTAAATTGAGGAGGTAAAATAGAAATATAAATAGGAAACAGAAGAGAAACGTACAGTGATCACCCATTTTCGTCCCACAATCTTTTTCATGGAAATCCCAGTCATATGAGTCGAGTCCATGCATGCTACGATCACGGTATGAATTTGAAGGCAAAATATTTTTGTGCAGATTTTAGATTAGGTCTTTCCCTGTCCATAATGCTAAATTGAGGAGGTAAAATAGAAATATAAATAGGATACAGAAGAGAAACGTACAGTGATCACCCATTTTCGTCCCACAATCTTTTTCATGGAAATCCCAGTCATATGAGTCGAGTCCATGCATGCTACGATCACGGTATGAATTTGAAGGCAAAATATTTTTGTGCAGATTTTAGATTAGGTCTTTCCCTGTCCATAATGCTAAATTGAGGAGGTAAAATAGAAATAAAAATAGGAAACAGAAGAGAAATGTGCAGTGATCACCCATTTTCGGCCCACAATCTTTTTCATGGAAATCCCAGTCATATGAGTCGAGTCCATGCATGCTACGATCACAGTATGAATTTGAAGGCAAAATATTTTTGTGCAGATTTTAGATTAGGTCTTTCCCTGTCCATAATGCTAAATTGAGGAGGTAAAATAGAAATATAAATAGGAAACAGAAGAGAAATGTACAGTGATCACCTATTTTTCGGCCCACAATCTTTTTCATGGAAATCCCAGTCATATGAGTCGAGTCCATGCATGCTACGATCACAGTATGAATTTGAAGGCAAAATATTTTTGTGCAGATTTTAGATTAGGTCTTTCCCTGTCCATAATGCTAAATTGAGGAGGTAAAATATAAATATAAATAGGAAACAGAAGAGAAATGTACAGTGATCACCTATTTTCGGCCCACAATCTTTTTCATGGAAATCCCAGTCATATGAGTCGAGTCCATGCATGCTACGATCACAGTATGAATTTGAAGGCAAAATATTTTTGTGCAGATTTTAGATTAGGTCTTTCCCTGTCCATAATGCTAAATTGAGGAGGTAAAATATAAATATAAATAGGAAACAGAAGAGAAACGTACAGTGATCACCCATTTTCGTCCCACAATCTTTTTCATGGAAATCCCAGTCATATGAGTCGAGTCCATGCATGCTACGATCACGGTATGAATTTGAAGGCAAAATATTTTTGTGCAGATTTTAGATTAGGTCTTTCCCTGTCCATAATGCTAAATTGAGGAGGTAAAATAGAAATATAAATAGGAAACAGAAGAGAAATGTACAGTGATCACCCATTTTCGGCCCACAATCTTTTTCATGGAAATCCCAGTCATATGAGTCGAGTCCATGCATGCTACGATCACAGTATGAATTTGAAGGCAAAATATTTTTGTGCAGATTTTAGATTAGGTCTTTCCCTGTCCATAATGCTAAATTGAGGAGGTAAAATAGAAATATAAATAGGAAACAGAAGAGAAATGTACAGTGATAACCCATTTTCTGCCCACTATCTTTTTCATGGAAATCCCAGTCATATGAGTCGAGTCCATGCATGCTACGATCACAGTATGAATTTGAAGGCAAAATATTTTTGTGCAGATTTTAGATTCGGTCTTTCCCTGTCCATAATGCTAAATTGAGGAGGTAAAATAGAAATATAAATAGGAGAAAGAAGAGAAATGTACAGTGATCACCCATTTTCTGCCCACAATCTTTTTCATGGAAATCCCAGTCATATATGTCGAGTCCATGCATGCTACGATCACAGTATGAATTTGAAGGCAAAATATTTTTGTGCAGATTTTAGATTAGGTCTTTCCCTGTCCATAATGCTAAATTGAGGAGGTAAAATAGAAATATAAATAGGAGAAAGAAGAGAAATGTACAGTGATCACCCATTTTCTGCCCACAATCTTTTTCATGGAAATCCCAGTCATATGAGTCGAGTCCATGCATGCTACGATCACAGTATGAATTTGAAGGCAAAATATTTTTGTGCAGATTTTAGATTAGGTCTTTCCCTGTCCATAATGCTAAATTGAGGAGGTAAAATAGAAATATAAATAGGAAACAGAAGAGAAACGTACAGTGATCACCCATTTTCGTCCCACAATCTTTTTCATGGAAATCCCAGTCATATGAGTCGAGTCCATGCATGCTACGATCACGGTATGAATTTGAAGGCAAAATATTTTTGTGCAGATTTTAGATTAGGTCTTTCCCTGTCCATAATGCTAAATTGAGGAGGTAAAATAGAAATAAAAATAGGAAACAGAAGAGAAATGTACAGTGATCACCCATTTTCGTCCCACAATCTTTTTCATGGAAATCCCAGTCATATGAGTCGAGTCCATGCATGCTACGATCACAGTATGAATTTGAAGGCAAAATATTTTTGTGCAGATTTTAGATTAGGTCTTTCCCTGTCCATAATGCTTAATTGAGGAGGTAAAATAGAAATATAAATAGGAAACAGAAGAGAAATGTACAGTGATCACCTATTTTTCGGCCCACAATCTTTTTCATGGAAATCCCAGTCATATGAGTCGAGTCCATGCATGCTACGATCACAGTATGAATTTGAAGGCAAAATATTTTTGTGCAGATTTTAGATTAGGTCTTTCCCTGTCCATAATGCTAAATTGAGGAGGTAAAATATAAATATAAATAGGAAACAGAAGAGAAATGTACAGTGATCACCTATTTTCGGCCCACAATCTTTTTCATGGAAATCCCAGTTATATGAGTCGAGTCCATGCATGCTACGATCACAGTATGAATTTGAAGGCAAAATATTTTTGTGCAGATTTTAGATTAGGTCTTTCCCTGTCCATAATGCTAAATTGAGGAGGTAAAATAGAAATATAAATAGGAAACAGAAGAGAAACGTACAGTGATCACCCATTTTCGTCCCACAATCTTTTTCATGGAAATCCCAGTCATATGAGTCGAGTCCATGCTTGCTACGATCACGGTATGAATTTGAAGGCAAAATATTTTCGTGCAGATTTTAGATTAGGTCTTTCCCTGTCCATAATGCTAAATTGAGGTGGTAAAATAGAAATATAAATAGGAAACAGAAGAGAAACGTACAGTGATCACCCATTTTCGTCCCACAATCTTTTTCATGGAAATCCCAGTCATATGAGTCGAGTCCATGCATGCTACGATCACGGTATGAATTTGAAGGCAAAATATTTTTGTGCAGATCTTAGTTTAGGTCTTTCCCTGTCCATAATGCTAAATTGAGGAGGTAAAATAGAAATATAAATAGGAGAAAGAAGAAAAATGTACAGTGATCACCCATTTTCGGCCCACAATCTTTTTCATGGAAATCCCAGTCATATGAGTCGAGTCCATGCATGCTACGATCACGGTATGAATTTGAAGGCAAAATATTTTTGTGCAGATTTTAGATTAGGTCTTTCCCTGTCTATAATGCTAAATTGAGGAGGTAAAATAGAAATATAAATAGGAAAAAGAAGAGAAATGTACAGTGATCACCCATTTTCGGCCCACAATCTTTTTCATGGAAATCCCAGTCATATGAGTCGAGTCCATGCATGCTACGATCACGGTATGAATTTGAAGGCAAAATATTTTTGTGCAGATTTTAGATTATGTCTTTCCCTTTCCATAATGCTAAATTGAGGAGGTAAAATAGAAATATAAATAGGAAAAAGAAGAGAAATGTACAGTGATCACCCATTTTCGGCCCACAATCTTTTTCATGGAAATCCCAGTCATATGAGTCGAGTCCATGCATGCTACGATCACGGTATGAATTTGAAGGCAAAATATTTTTGTGCAGATTTTAGATTAGGTCTTTCCCTTTCCATAATGCTAAATTGAGGAGGTAAAATAGAAAAATAAATAGGAAAAAGAAGAGAAACGTACAGTGATCACCTATTTTCGGCCCACAATCTTTTTAATGGAAATCCCAGTCATATGAGTCGAGTCCATGCATGCTACGATCACGGTATGAATTTGAAGGCAAAATATTTTTGTGCAGATTTTAGATTAGGTCTTTCCCTGTCCATAATGCTAAATTGAGGAGGTAAAATAGAAATATAAATAGGAAACAGAAGAGAAATGTACAGTGATCACCCATTTTCGTCCCACAATCTTTTTCATGGAAATCCCAGTCATATGAGTCGAGTCCATGCATGCTACGATCACGGTATGAATTTGAAGGCAAAATATTTTTGTGCAGATTTTAGATTAGGTCTTTCCCTGTCCATAATGCTAAATTGAGGAGGTAAAATATAAATATAAATAGGAAACAGAAGAGAAATGTACAGTGATCACCTATTTTCGGCCCACAATCTTTTTCATGGAAATCCCAGTCATATGAGTCGAGTCCATGCATGCTACGATCACAGTATGAATTTGAAGGCAAAATATTTTTGTGCAGATTTTAGATTAGGTCTTTCCCTGTCCATAATGCTAAATTGAGGAGGTAAAATAGAAATATAAATAGGAAACAGAAGAGAAACGTACAGTGATCACCCATTTTCGTCCCACAATCTTTTTCATGGAAATCCCAGTCATATGAGTCGAGTCCATGCATGCTACGATCACGGTATGAATTTGAAGGCAAAATATTTTTGTGCAGATTTTAGATTACGTCTTTCCCTGTCCATAATGCTAAATTGAGGAGGTAAAATATAAATATAAATAGGAAACAGAAGAGAAATGTACAGTGATCACCTATTTTCGGCCCACAATCTTTTTCATGGAAATCCCAGTCATATGAGTCGAGTCCATGCATGCTACGATCACAGTATGAATTTGAAGGCAAAATATTTTTGTGCAGATTTTAGATTAGGTCTTTCCCTGTCCATAATGCTAAATTGAGGAGGTAAAATATAAATATAAATAGGAAACAGAAGAGAAACGTACAGTGATCACCCATTTTCGTCCCACAATCTTTTTCATGGAAATCCCAGTCATATGAGTCGAGTCCATGCATGCTACGATCACGGTATGAATTTGAAGGCAAAATATTTTTGTGCAGATTTTAGATTAGGTCTTTCCCTGTCCATAATGCTAAATTGAGGAGGTAAAATAGAAATATAAATAGGAAACAGAAGAGAAACGTACAGTGATCACCCATTTTCGTCCCACAATCTTTTTCATGGAAATCCCAGTCATATGAGTCGAGTCCATGCATGCTACGATCACGGTATGAATTTGAAGGCAAAATATTTTTGTGCAGATTTTAGATTACATCTTTCCCTGTCCATAATGCTAAATTGAGGAGGTAAAATAGAAATATAAATAGGAGAAATAAGAGAAATGTACAGTGATCACCCATTTTCTGCCCACAATCTTTTTCATGGAAATCCCAGTCATATGAGTCGAGTCCATGCATGCTACGATCACAGTATGAATTTGATGGCAAAATATTTTTGTGCAGATTTTAGATTAGGTCTTTCCCTGTCCATAATGCTAAATTGAGGAGGTAAAATAGAAATATAAATAGGAAACAGAAGAGAAATGTACAGTGATCACCCATTTTCGGCCCACAATCTTTTTCATGGAAATCCCAGTCATATGAGTCGAGTCCATGCATGCTACGATCACAGTATGAATTTGAAGGCAAAATATTTTTGTGCAGATTTTAGATTAGGTCTTTCCCTGTCCATAATGCTAAATTGAGGAGGTAAAATATAAATATAAATAGGAAACAGAAGAGAAATGTACAGTGATCACCTATTTTCGGCCCACAATCTTTTTCATGGAAATCCCAGTCATATGAGTCGAGTCCATGCATGCTACGATCACAGTATGAATTTGAAGGCAAAATATTTTTGTGCAGATTTTAGATTAGGTCTTTCCCTGTCCATAATGCTAAATTGAGGAGGTAAAATAGAAATATAAATAGGAAACAGAAGAGAAACGTACAGTGATCACCCATTTTCGTCCCACAATCTTTTTCATGGAAATCCCAGTCATATGAGTCGAGTCCATGCATGCTACGATCACGGTATGAATTTGAAGGCAAAATATTTTTGTGCAGATTTTAGATTAGGTCTTTCCCTGTCCATAATGCTAAATTGAGGAGGTAAAATAGAAATATAAATAGGAAACAGAAGAGAAACGTACAGTGATCACCCATTTTGTGCCCACAATCTTTTTCATGGAAATCCCAGTCATACGAGTCAAGTCCATGCATGCTACGATCATGGCATGAATTTGAAGGCAAAATATTTTTTTGCAGATCTTAGATTAGGTCTTTCCCTGTCTATAATGCTAAATTGAGGAAGTAAAATATAAATATAAATAGGAAACAGAAGAGAAATATACAGTGTTCACCCATTTACTTCCCACAATCTTTTTCATGGAAATCCCAGTCATATGAGTCGAGTCCATGCATGCTACGATCTCGGTATGAATTTGAAGGCAAAATATTTTTTTGCAGATCTTAGATTAGGTCTTTCCCTGTCCATAATGCTAAATTGAGGAAGTAAAATAGAAATATAAATAGGAAAAAGTAGAGAAATGTACAGTGATCACCCATTTTCTGCCCACAATCTTTTTCATGTAAATCCCAGTCATATGATTTCTGTCGTCTAGTTTGAAAATTAAAGGCATACAAAAAACGGTTTTCTCGATGAATCTGGAATACCACTTTTTCGTTTCTATAGAATACTTATAAAATTGATATCAAATGTGATGGATATTTTCCTTAAACCAGGGCTAAAAATTTTTTTCAGTCAGTTGAATAAGGACAACTTGGGATTGGATGCATGGCAACTTGTTAGGGGATTTGTGGGAATTTTTAGTACAGCCCAAAAGTGGGGGATCAGTCATATTTCACTTTTTATATTTTTACATTGAATGAAATATTTTAAAAATTAGTATTAAATTGTAGGATATTTATTAATTAATCCATCTCTACAAAGATTATACATTTTGTTGAATAGAGCAAACTGGAGGTGCAACCATGTCTTTGGTGCATTCTTTGAAAATTTACGGTATCCAAAAACCGGTTTGATTGAGGACTCCGGATTTTAACTTTTCTGCGTCTATAGAATAGTTATCAAATTGATATCAAATGTTAGGGAATTACTTGCTTAATCCATGTTGAAAAAAAATTTTTTCAGGCGTTTGAATAGGACTTCTGATAAGGGATTTGATAGAATTTTAATACGGCCCAAAACTGGGGGATCAGTAAATTTTCAATTCTTTTTAATTTTTTTTTCCATTAAATGAAATATTTAAAAAATTAGTATTATAGGAAATTTATCAATACATCCACTTATAAGGATATTTAATTCGGATTTATAGGGAAACGTGCACCTTCGACAATGTCGCTGCTGTGAACGTTGGCAATTTAAGTTTGGCTCGATGAGATCACATTTCCACTTTGTCCTCTCTAGGGAATCCTCATGAAATAGATATCATTGTGTGGAATTTCCTGCTTACTCCATGGGTCAAAGAATTATTTCAGTCACTTGTGTGGGGAGAAAGTGACCTTCAATGATACGGGGCCTTGTGTTAGTGAATTTGTTGGAAATTTCAGGCAGACCAAAACAGGAGGATCACTCACATTTAACTTCTTTATAACTTTTTTCCAGTAGATGAAATCTCTTCAAAATTGGGAGTAAATTGTGCGGAATCTCTCACTCTGTGCATGGCTACAAGCATTTTTCATTCGCTTTTAGGCGGGAAAATGCAGTTTCGACCATGTCGCTACAGTCACCGTTGGCAATTTACGGTGTCCGAAAAGGGGTTTGCTTGAGGAGATCGCATTTCAACTTTTTCCTCTCTAGGGGATCCTCATGAGATAGATGTCAGATTTGGGGGAATTTCCTGCTGACTCCATCGGTCAAAGAATTATTTCAGTCGCTTGTGTGGGGAGGGAGTGACCTTCGACAATTCGGGACCTAGCGTTAGTGAATTTGTTGGAATTTTCATGCGGACCAAAACTGGGGTCCTCCCCCAATTCAGTGCTTTATAAATTGTAATAGAAGCCTTAAAATGCCAATTTCCAATTTTTTTTATTTGTACACATTTTACTATTTATTCCTATAGAGTTTGATGCATGAGAAAAGAAAAAAGCAATTGCATTCCTTTTCGTGCTAGACATATGAATTAAATCTTTTTAAGACTTCGAACAATGCAGTTTTAGGCCCTAGAAGCTTCAGAAATGCCAATTTCCAAGATTTTTTATTTGTACACATTTTATTATTGATTCCTATACAGTTTGATGAATTAGAAAAGAAAAAAGCAATTGCTGTCCTTTCCGTGCAAGATATATGCCTTAAATCTGACATTGAACATTGCAGTTTTAGGCCCTAGTAGTAATAGTAGCCTCAAAAATGCTAATTTCCAAAATTTCTTATTTGTACACATTTTATTATTTATTCCTATACAGTTTGATGCATAAGAAAAGAAAAAAGCAATTGTAGTCCTTTCCGTGCAAAACATATGCCTTAAATTAGATATCGAACATTGCAGTTTTAGTCCCTAGAAGTAATAGAAGGCTCAGAAATGCCAATTTCCAAAATGTTGTATGTGTACACATTTCATTATTGATTCCGATACAGTTTGATGTATAAGAAAAGAAAAAAGCAATTGCCGTCCTTTTCGTGCAAGACATATGGCTTAAATCAGATATCGAACATTGCAGTTTTAGGCCCTAGTAATAATAGAAGCCACAAAAATGCAAATTTCCAAAATTTCTTATTTGTACACATTTTGTTACTGATTCCTATAGAGTTTGATGCATAAGACAAGAAAAAAGCAATTGCAGTCCTTTTTGTGCAAGACATATGCTTTAAATATGACATCGAACAATGCACTTTAGTCCGTAGTAGTAATAGAAGGCTCAGAAATGCCAATTTCCAAAATGTTGTATGTGCACACATTTTATTATTGATTCCGATACAGTTTGATGCATAAGAAAAGAAAAAAGCAAAAGCTGTCCTTTTCCTGCAAGACATATGGCTTAAATCAGATATCGAACATTGCAGTTTTAGGCCCTAGTAGTAATTGAAGCCTCAAAAATGCCAATTTCCAACAATTCTTAATTCTTCACATTGTATTATTGATTCCTATACAGTTTGATGCATAAGAATAGAAAAAAGCAATTGCAGTCCTTTTCGTGCAAGATATATGCCTTAAACCAGATATCGAACATTGCAGTTTTAGGCCCTAGTAGTAATAGGAGCCTCAAAAATGCCAATTTCCAACATTTCTTATTTCTTCACATTTTATTATTGATTCCTATACAGTTTGAGGCATAAGAAAAAAAAAGCAATTACAGTCCATTTCCTGCAAGACATATGCCTTAAATCAGTCATCGAACATTGCACTTTTAGGCCCTAGTAGTAATAGAACCCTCAAAAATGCCAATTTCCAAAATTTCTTATTTGTACACATTGTGTTATTGATTCCTATACTGTTTGATGCATGAGAAAAGAAAAAAAAATCATCTGCAGTCCTTTTCGTGCAAGACATATGCCTTAAATCACACATCGAACATTGCAGTTTAAGGCCCTAGTAGTAATAGAACCCTCAAAAATGCCAATTTCCAAAATGTTTTATTTGTACACATTTAATTTTTGATTCCTATAGAAGTTGATGCATAAGAAAAGAAAAAAGCAATTGCAGCCCATTTCGTGCAAGACATATGACTTACATCAGACATCACACATAGCACTTTTAGGCACTAGTAGTAATAGAAGTCTCCAAAATGCCAATTTCTAAAATATTTTTTTTACACATTTTATTATTGATTCCTTTACAGTTTGATGCATAACAAAAGAAAAAAGCAATTGCTGTCCATTTCGTGCAAGAGATATGCCTTAAATCAGACATCGAACATTGCAGTTTTAGCCCCTAGTAGTAATAGAAGCATGAAAAATTCCAATTTCCAAAATTTCTTATTTGTACACATTTCATTATTGATCCCTATACAGTTTGATGCATGAGAAAAGAAAAAAGCAATTGCATTCCTTTTCGTGAAAGACATATACCTTAAATCAGACATCGAACATTGCAGTTTTAGGCCCTAGTAGTAATAGAAGACAGAAAAAGACAATTTCCAAAATTTCTTATTTGTACACATTTTATTATTGATTCCTATAGAGTTTGATGCATAAGAAAAGAGAAAAGCAATTGCAGTCCTTTTCGTGCAAGACATATGCCTTAAATCAAACATCGAACATTGTAGTTTTAGGCCGTAGTAGTAATAGAAGACTCAAAAATGACAATTTCCAAAATTTGTTATTGTTACACATTTTATTTTTGATTCCTATACAGTTTGATGCATGAGAAAAAAATTTGCAATTGCAGTCCTTTTCGTACACGACATATGCCTTAAATCAGACATCGAACATTTCAGTTTTAGTCCCTACAAGTAATAGAAGCCTCAAAAATGCCAATTTCCATAATTTCTTATTTGTACACATGTTATCATTGATTCCTATACAGTTTGATGCATTAGAAAAAAAAAGCAATTACAGTACTTGTCGTGCAAGTCATATGCCTTAAATCACACATCGAACATTGCAGTTTTAGTCGTTAGTAGTAATAGAAGCCTCAAAAATTCCAATTTCCAAAATTTCTTATTTGTACACATTTTATTATTGAATCCTATACAGCTTGATGCATAAGAAAAGAAAAAAGCTATTGCAGTTCTTTTCGTGCAAGACATATGCCGTAAATCAGACTTCGAACATTGCAGTTTTAGGCCCTAGTAATAATAGAAGCCTCAAAAATGACAATTTCCAAAATTTCTTGTTTGTACACATTTTATTATTGATTCCTATAGAGGTTGATGCATAAGAAAAGAAAAAGCAATTGCAGTCTATTTCGTGCAATACATATGCCTTAAATCAGACATCGAACATTTCACCTTTAGGTTCTAGTAGTGATAGAAGTCTCCATTATGCCAATTTCCAAAATGTTTTATTTGTACACATTTTATTATTGATTCATTTACAGTTTGATGCATAACAAAAAAAAGCAATTGCACTCCTTTTCGTGCAAGACATATGCCTTACATCATACATCGAACATTGCAGTTTTAGGTCCTAGTAATAATAGAAGCCTCAAAAATGACAATTTCCAAAATTTCTTTTTTGTACACATTTTATTATTGATTCCGATACAGTTTGATGCATAAGAAAAGAAAAAAGTAATTGGAGTCCTTTTCGTGAAAGACATATGCCTTAAATCAGACATCGAACATTGCAGTTGTAGGCCCTAGTAATAATGGAAGCCTCTAACTTTGTCCTCTCTAGGCGATCTTCATGAAATAGGTATCAAATTGTCAGGAATTTCCTGCTGAATCCATGTGTTAAAGAATTATTTCAGTTGCTTGTGTAGGGAGGGAGTAACCTTCGACTATACAGGCCCTTGTGCTAGTGAATTTGTTGGAATTTTCATGTGTACGTAAACCGGGGGAACACTCACATTTCACTCCTTTATAATTTTTTAGCTGAAATATCTTCAAATTTGATATTAAAATGTGCCAACTATCTCAGTATATCCATGTCTACATGTTTTTTTATTTGGTTTTATAAGCAAAGTAATACTTCGACCTTGTCTCTGCTGTGACTCTTTGCAATTTATGGTGTCCGAGAAGCGGTTTGCTCGATGAGATCGCATTTCAACTTTTTCCTCTCCAGGGAATTCTCATGAAATTGATATCAGATTGTGCAGTATTTCCTGCGTAAACTATGCATCAAAGAATTATTTAACTCTCTTGTGTAGGGACAATTGACCTTCGATGATAGGGGACCTTGTACTAGTGAATTTGTTGGAATTTTCATGCAGACCGAAACTGAGAGATCACTCACCTTTCACTTCTTTAGAACTTTTTTACATTAACTGAAATCTCTTCAAAATTGGTATTAAATTGTGCGGAATTTCTCAATCCATCCATGTCTAGAATGATTTTCCATTTGGTTTTATAGGGCAAAGTTCAGCTTCGACCGTGTCGCTGCTGTGCCCGTTGACAAATTACGATGTCGGAAAAGCAGTTTTCTCGATGAGATCGCATTTGAACTTTTCCTCTCCAGGGAATCCTTATGAAATTGATATCAGTTTCTGCAGAATTTCCTGCTTAATCCTTGAGTCAATGAATTATTTCAGTCTCTTGTGTAGGGAAGGAGTGACATTCGAAAATGCGGTACCTTGTGCTAGTGAATTTGTTGGAATTTCTTGCGGTCCAAAACTGGGGGATCGCTCAGAATTCACTTCTTTGTAATTTTTTTACGGTGGATGAAATCTCTTCAAAATTGGTATTAAATTGTGCGGAATGTCTCAGTCCTTCCATTTCTCCAAGGATTTTTCATTTGGTTTGATAGGGCCAAGTACAGAAGATCATGTCGAATTCGCCCCTGTCCGCACGTCATCAGTCATTTTTGTACCCGCCTTTTCAAACGTGCTAGCTAATAAATCAATAAATGACCCATGTAATCCTTACTATTCGATTAGAAATGATAACTTTAACTTTGTAACGGTCTAAACGGGCCATGTTCAAAATACAGAAGTGCAATAACCAGTTAACCATATAAACTATATCCTTAAAAAAAATTAACCACAGACCCCAGAAGCGGCGGGAATATTTTGACACGTCGAAGTTAAATTCAAAATAATTACATCAAAATAAAACTTCGAGACTTTGGTTGGCTGGTTTAAAAAGTCTTAAGAATAAATATACCTTTGAAACAAATATGAATTTTCATCATTCTATTTAGAAATAATTTCCTAGTGAATGTCAAAGTTGAAATGAGGATTAATATGTTCCGAGGCGAAGTTAATCAGACTCATAGTTTGCGGTTTCAATTCCAAAGAGTCCCCACTTCAAGTTCAATTATTAGGTAAGAATTTGTAAGGGGGCGATAATGGTTCAGTGGTAAGATCTCTACCCACGAAATCTCTGATTGCAGGATCGTGCCAGACTCGCGGCTATGTTACATTTTTCTTACAACAGACCATGCCAACAAACATTATGTTTATAAGTCAATAAAAATCTATAAGGTAGCGGTATGTCTGAGAAAAAATGGACTTGCTGTTACATGTTCAATTCTGGCAAGCACCCCATACTAATGGTTAGTTGTACGGGAAATCAATTATTCCTGTGCGTCCGTTGGAGATCTTATCGGCGTTGGATTTGCCATTATTGGCAAATCCGATGCTGGCAACTCTCCACCCCTAATCAACGTACTAAAACACGCAAGAAAAACAGGGTGCGGCTTTTCTTTGGCCCGTTTTAAGCCCGGTCCGTTTCTTTACCGGCGGTGATTTTTCAGAGTCCCTCATGAGCAGCACGACCTTAGTGCTGTTAATGTAATTTTCTTTTCTTTAATTTGCATTACAACAAAACTCAAGAAAAACGGGCCAAGAAACCAAATAAAATTCAACAAAGCTTGGCTATGCCAAAAAACAAGTCGCACGTAAAAACGCAAAAAGAATAAGAAAAAGAAAATAAGACAAACCAAAAAATGAAAGATCTGCTTAAAAAAGCCAGAAACTAAAGTGGGAGGAGGGTGAAAATTAGAATTTGACTAAAAAATTAAAAAGTAAGTCAAATAGAAAAAAAATGGTATGCGGCTTGAAGCGGAAAACAAAACTAAAAAAAAAAAGATGGAAGGGGTAAAAAGTTCAAACCACTAACAAAGATTTTAAAAAATCACACTTGGCTTCAATTCGCTAATATCCACACATAAAAACTCAACTCTTGACGGGAGGTTCTTTGCTGGTTCATGTTATTTTCTTTGTTACACTGATTAGCTCTTTGAAGTACCACCTAAGAAGGAATATTAGAGTTTACCGATAAAAGATTTCTGTGTCGGAATATCGTAAATAGTGAGTGAAAATTATTTTGGTTTCAACAATTTTTCTACAATGTATTTTAAATGATTACGAATATTTAAACCGTTCGATATTTTATTATGTTTCAACAATATATAGTGCAGAAATTAAGTTTTCAAATTGCGTTAATTTATCAGTTGCCTGATTTGTAGCACATCTTTCGTTTTCAAACAATTTACTTGTATATGGAAAATACGTTTTTGTTAATACATAGTTTAAAACTGAATAGATGTGAACTTTCTTATTGCCACTGTATTACGTCTTTCATTTTGGGCCCAAACATTTCACTTCATATAGAAGGTAGGCATATAAAGTGTATATATATTAAACTCTTGTTCTGATAAAGAAAATTCTTGTGTCGAACCAAATTGGTCAGATACCTAAAAGTCATCAAGTTATCTTCAGTACTGTGGCTGTGAGGAAGTCAACCCCTTCCAGTTATTAAACAAAGTGGAGGCAGGCTAAGTTTTAGTCCATTCTTTCACTACCTGAAACATATCGCACCATAGATTTGCAATTTTCAAATTCCTTTTTACAAAAATCATTTAATGTGTGTTCAGTCTTACAGTTTATCAAAACCAACATGTTTGCTATTGCGCTGAAAGTTTCAACATTTCTTTTACTTTTGTTAATGTGTCAGAACAACTGCACAACATTTCAGTAGTAAGCTTTTCTTAACTTTAGTATTTTCTATTTATATATTTTTCATAATCTAAGCAAAACATGGGACAAATTCATCTTGAAATAGATTCTTGATAATTTTAAATTCTGACACGCATCCACATATTCGATTAAAATCAAATCTTTGAAACATATTGGTCAGGAGGATTTTTTTAAAAAAATCCAGTCTATAATTAGGAGAAGAAATCTATTTTCTTGGATCATACACCGTTCTATTTAATTATAGATATTTTCGTGATGCTCTTTATCCTTCTATCTAGAGATTGATTTATTTGGAAAATATCTAAGAACTATGCAGACTGCAGTATTTATTTCGGATAAAACCAGGATAGTAAAGTAATCTATTTTTACCTTTATTTATTTATTTTTGTTTATTTATTTTTACCTTTATTTAATTAATTATTAATTAAATATGTTGATATGAAAGAATGTTCATTTTACATAGACTGAAATTCATATGCCGAAACTTACCAACATTGGTTGGTTAACACGAATTTCGAGGAAAAAACATTGACTTTGATAATAAAATCTGACCGTACCAATACTTGTTCACCTGATTTAAAGTATCAAAATTTCATTTCAGTTAATAAAGATGACTTTTTTTTGGTTTCATTTCCTGCGACATCAAAAATTCTATTTAAAATAATTTTATAGAACTTTTTCTGAAATAAAAATCGGAAAATGAAAGGAAAAGAAAAATTAAATAATGAAACAGTCATATTGGTAATAAGTCAAGAGGCACGGTGGAGTATTTGATAGCGGCTTGGAGCCAAGTTCGAATTCCCTTGGAAAAGATATGAATCCTCTTCTTCTCACCAGCTATGGTTAAATAGCAGTACAGACCGGGTTCTATATTCCTGGATGGCATCTGGTCTACTGCAAAAAGAAATGGCAACCTACTGCGAGAAAAAAAAATCTGCCTCATCAGCCATGTATCGAAAGATGCATGATCGCCTAAAAGTGTATCGCGCATGGCACTTAACTGAATCAGAGGACCGAGCTCGAATTCCCAGTTGAATCCATTACATTCGCTTACGTGTTAATTCCCTTGCGAAATGTATGAATGCACTTTTTCTTCCCAAGCTATGGGTAAATATCAGTACAGACCGGGTTCTGTAGCCTTGGATGGCATCTGATCTACTGCAGAAAGAAATGGCAACCTACCGCGAGAAAAAATCTGCCTCGTCAGTCATGTATCGATCGGTACATGATCGCCTAACGTGTATCATGCATGGCACATAACTGACTGGCGTGTTTATTAAGAAGATCGAGATCAGCAATATGTATCAGGTAATCTGGAGTTGAAATTATCTGGATACCAACAAGGTCTTTGAATCTAGCCAAGTTGTCTGGCGGAAGGCAGGTAACAACTGTTTCCATTAAATAACCCTTGCGTGATTAGATGGATAAGTTTCAATGCTTTTTTAAATTGTAAAAGTTAAAGGAGGTTTAATTTCGCTACTCAAATGTACGTGATGTGATGCCAGTCATCAAGGATAAGTTATTCTTAGGCTTAGACAGTAAACAAAATTCCGAGATATTTGATGCCCAAACTTAAAGCATATCAGAAATGTATATTTAAAACAATAAGTTTAAATACGTTAGTTTTTCGTTTGTATTTTTAAAACATCAGTTGAACGTCAAGAAAACGAAAACAAATTTGAAATGAATTAAACGTTTATGATGTGAAAAGTTGAAATAGCAATCAAATATTTTTTATCTTCTTTAAATGTGCAATTATAATGACTTTAAAAACATTTCAGATCCATTATTGCATAGGGAGCTTCGCTTATCATTTCTGAATACGGAGATGCCAGTTCAGGACCTGTAAAACCAGACAAAGTTCAGATACAATAGATACTTTGGAGTTGTGCATTCTTCAAAAAGATAATAAATGGAATTGTGGCCCAATTTTGACTAATGTGATTATTTCCTTTTTTACAAATTATTTAAGATCTTTTATTATGCTTCATTTTTACCTACTTGCAAAAATTAAAATCGAAATAAAGGTTATCAGCAAGGATTTTATTTAATTGTTGTGTATAAAACTATTCTAATTTTTAATCATATTCAGAGATGAGAGATTTAAAGAAAGTCTTAAAAATGAGTTATCTGTCTACACTGATTTTGCAAAGTAAAATTATTTCCCTCTTTAGAAAAAGAGGTACGGACTTGAAAAAGGAATATTTTTGAAAATATAAATTGATACATTATTTTCAGACTTAATCCTTGGAATCTGTCGGAAGAAGGGATGGTGTCTACATGTGATAATTTTTTTAAAATAAATCAAAGGCACTAAATTTTTTATGTTTTTTTTTTCTTTTTTTTTACGTCTCTTTCTCTTTTTTTATTCCGTAATATCTTCCCTGTCATAACAATGGGTATTTTTTGAAGGGTGGAAAACATCAAAATTCACGGTCTTTTAGGAATTGAAGAGTGGATACATCGAAACTGATAAGTTCCATGAATTCTAGAAGCGGATACTGGATTATTAAAATGATACAGACGAGAATTCGGCTTAAAAAAAGCAATCAACCAATGTATTTTCAAGCCCGAAATGTTCATGCTCATATGTTACCCTTGGTTGTTACTAAGCTGAAAATGTGTTGGAACAAGGAATATTAGAAAAAGTCAGCCAGGATGGTAGCAGTTAGGATTCATCCACTGTGCTGATATGCAAGTACAATGAAGATTTAAGAATTTGTGGCAATTATAAGATTGGATTGGCGTGAATCACCAAAACTGTTCTGATTCATTGCCACTGCCAAACACTGAAATAACGTACCATGAGTTTGCTGGTATTAAATAATTTGCTAAAATTAACTTCAAGTCAGCATATAATCAGATCACAATTGATAGCAAGTTTAAAGAAGTCACCACAATGAACATCTTATTGGATTAAACAGAAGGACGTTTGGAGTTAAAAATTTAAAACAAAAATTCAAAAAAGCCATCGAAAATGTTTAGAGGTGATTAAAAATATAATTGTATATGAGGACAATATTGGCATTGGTGCTTGCAGTAAAGAAGCGCTAAACAGTAAAACGGGACAAGTTTGAGAAAATCAAATAGGACTTAATCGTGATAAATGCAAGTTTAATTGGGAAAATCATACTTAGGATATCAAATATACAAAGATGGTATGTTGCTGGATGATAAACTCGTAAGATATGAGAGATAGCTTCACCCAGAAATAAGAAAGAGTCACAATCTTTTTTGTGATTAACCAATTTCTATAACAGATATCTACCGCGATATAGTGGAACGATTTATCAAAATAAGGAAGAAGAATACCGAATTTCAATGGACAAAAAGACAGGAGGTTGCTTTCGAGAAATTAAAAAATAAAACACTCGTAAACAAAGGAGTTGTTAAAATTTTGGACTCGGCAAAAAAATTGACGTTAACTACTGATGTCAGTGACTGTGCTATAGCCGCAATGTTGTCACAGGTGTTATTACCTTGTAATGTACTTATCCGGAAAACTAACATTGACGGAGGGGAATTATTTAAATATTGACAAGGAGGAGGAAATAGCGATTGTGTGGAGCAAAGGAAGAGCTAGATTTTTTTTTTGTGCTGGGTAGGACATTTCTATTGAAATCTGATCATAAGCCTTTGGAATTTATATTCAACACCAGAAGAGAGTTCCCAAATGTCAAATTTGCAAGGATATTAATATGGACGATTAGGCTGATGTCGTTTGACTTTGACATTGTATATATTAAAGGAAATACTATTCCGTATGTTGATGCATTATCTTGGTTAAAGTTTGGGAGTAAAAATATTGAAGTAATCGGAAATATTGCGGATAGTTTTTTGTACTAGATAGAAATGGATGTATTATCCTTAAAAGGGCTTAGGCTGGGAAATAGACAGGGACCAGTGTTGAATAGAATTCTGGGTAGAAATAAAGAGAAATACATGGAAGAATTGCTGTATGACCGAGAGGCCTTTTAAAGAATCAAGACACAACGATAGAAAAAGAAATTATGTGTAATGAAGATATCCTAGTACCTCCACAGTCTACGAGAAAAGAATTAATTAAAGGCGTGCACAACGATATACATGGAAGTATATTGGTTACGCATATGTGTTTAACATTGTAAGCATGGTGGCCAGGCTATTCAAGAGGGTGGAAGAACATGGCAAAAAAAAAACCCAAAGTGTGCAGAAATAATGAAATTTAGGCAAACTAAAATTCACTTCTGGCCAAAGGAAATGGAGCCCTGGACGCGAGTACATGTGGGTCATGCCACCATTAAAGCTATGTAGCATGAGTATTGTTCTCTTGACGGTCGTTCAAACAGAATGTTCGTAAGTGCTGCTTGTTCGGTATTTACATTGTTTTTCCTTCATCGGTTTTCTTACCAGTGATCACTTTATTCATTTCATCTTTTCGGTGGGCCTCTCTTCCCGACATGCTCCCCCTCCCATGACCACAAGGCCTATGAATTGTGTTCATAGGACGGGTAATCATGTGCCGGTCCTCGCATTTGTTGGGTTAATAATCTAGGTGGTTTGTGATACCTTTGTACTACGCCGTAGACCCTGATGTGTTGGCAGTTATACGATTGTGGGTTGTCTTCCGTCCACTTCTATTTTGTCCAAGACCCTGTCGTCGCATTCCGGCTCGTCTATTTCCATACTTTTCAGTGCGGTGTATGGTGGTTCGTCATCGATGGAAGCGGTTGTGATGTCTGGTAGTCTGGCATATCTACGACGGGTAATATCACCACTTCTGCTCTCGTCCATTACTTTGAGGGTAATGTACTGATGATATGTGTTTTTTTTATTCCCTAATCCTTAAGGAACGAATTGTATTTTTGGGAGTCAAATTGCGTTCCTCCATCCGACGATATCTCCTCCGGTGCACCGTACATAAAGAACCAACTTCGTAAGGACTCGCATATTGTTTTAGCTTTCCCCGATGTTAATGAGGGCTACTTCCAGTGAGAAAAAGAGCACCATGACGCAATCCACTCAGCCAGAAATATGTATTGCTTGGCATTTGCACCAGAAGCTTCAATACGAACATTTCATGGTGTTTAGATGTCAATCTGGAGACAGTGCAGAGGATTCCGAAAGAGTTGGATGAATCTAATTGTGATTACAAAGGCACAGAAGTTCAGAAAATTCACTATGATTGTTCTGATAAGAAAAGAACATCAGACTCGACACGGAGGCCTACTTCAAGAAGTAGTGCTGCTCTGAATCAAGATGGTGTCTGCTGGGAGGTCAAAAGAGCTGTTATTCCTTTGACGCCACGATTAATGAATACACTTTCTACTCACTCATTAATGTTTATTTATAAGAATATAAAAGTATATGATCCAATTACAATGTGATATTTATCATTTACTATTTTATGAAAAAATATATTTAAAACAAAATATTTTTATTAAAAAATTTACAAAAATAGAATATGTACATATATATATATATATATATATATATATATATATATGCAGCTCAAGGCCTTTTATACATGGAGTTTTCCGAACCCATAGGCTCGGATAAAAATTACTCATAGACCCCTTATACACGGGCTTGGGTTTCTCTCTATCTCTTCGGCGTAGGTTCTATTCTGTTTATCTGGCCTTTCCTTTTTTGTTAAAAAGTTTTGTTCCGCTAGAGCAGTGGTTCCCAAACGTTTTGGGGGGCCGCATTTTCGCTATGAAAACTTACTTGTGCTTCAACAAATGTTGTGATAAAAAATTACATTTAAAAGTAAAACAACAAGGGGCGGTGATCTCACTTTTCCCTTCATATGTGGTCAACTCCACCTGATTTTTCTATTTCCCCTCGTGTTATGGTTTTACGATGTTCTTGCAGTCTTAAGGGAGCATCCCGTTTTTCCTTTCTTACCAAAACTGCAGGGGATGGTGAACACATAGTCCTCAATCAAGTTCTCCTCTATTTCTTAACCGAAAGACGTGTCTGCGAAGTTTTCAAAAACTTTTGAAGGTCGTCCAGATGTTATATAGATCTCAGATCTTTTGTATTTTTTTCCGATAATCCCTTCACGTAAGTTGACCAAAGCTGTTTTCTGAATATAGTTAATCTCTTGTATCCTTCTATCCCAGTTTGTAGGAGCTGCTGTCATGTACCTAGATTAGTTGTTACGTTGTAGAGTACTGCTTCTACTGACCATTTCTTGGTCATATGTCTCTGAATCAACACTTATGACTTTTGCTCGATGTTGTAAGCAGCGGACAACTCCTTTCTTTACACTGTATGCCTGTTAGGAGTTGAAGTTGAGGTATAGGTCGGTGAATGTTGGCTTGCGGTATAGAGATGTCTTGAAGCTATGCTCTGTTCGAGATATTAGTGCAGTTTGCGATTTTGATGTCGTTTTTTCTGTCCACTGGGAACTGTTTCGATGATCTTATTGAGTTCACTTGGTTCGGGAGAAATTGGACTTCTTCCTGGGTTGACCAGAGTATGAAGGGGTCATCTACGTAAAGTAAATGTAAGAATTTGGGTTTCTAAGAATAAGCTCCTTTTTTAGAAGCGGGTTTAAATAATTTAGAAATATTATTTTTGTTATAAATTTCTATATTTTAGGACTGATATCATTAGTTAACGAACTTATTTCATATTTCTTCAAAACAATTGTTCTCGCCTGCCATTACTACACTACTAATGTCAAGCGGAACTGAAAAAGTTCTACAGAATTATCTAAATAAATAAAAATAATGTACTTAATTAGATTCTGTGAAAACTGCCTGTACCGAATTATTTATTTTAAACAGATGAAAAACAGCAAATTTTAAAAATAAAATTATTTGTTGTAGTAAATAACAATTCGGAGTAAATAACAAACATTAGTTAATTAGTCGTTTTTTTTTTTTACATGGTAACTCCGATGTATTAATGTCTAAAAGTTTGAAATTCAAATGGACTTTTCATAATGGTAAAAGGAAATTTAGAAAATTGATGTCTTGCTGAACATGTTGTTTATTTTGAAATATTATAGAATGTGATGATGAAGAGAAAAATAATATAAAACGTACTGCCTAGGGCAAGGATTGAACTTACAGCATTCAGTTAACGAGCTAGCGATGTTAGCTCTTAGTGACTTAGTGCAAATGTCACCCCTGTCGACTGAAATAAGATCATCCATAGAAGCTGTATAAAAGACAAGACTTTTCCTCTCTCGTTAAAACGTTTCGAGTTTTATGTCGAACTCTCTACTGCAGAGAGGAATTCGGAGGAAGCTTTGCCGAAGGGCAAGGTTTCCTTCGGGGAGGTAGACAGGACCTGAACCCGTCTAGGCGGGTTCAAAGGTCATATTTTTGGCCGAGCCTGCGGGTTTGAGATACCCACATTAAACCGGCCTTGTGCCACATTTAACCCGCGTGGGGGGGGGTTGATAAATATCAACCGTTTCGATTTGCGACTCTGGTTTTCTGTAAAACTCTCGACTACAGAGAGGAACTCGGAGGAAACTTTGCCGAAGGGCAAGTTTTACTTCGGGGAGGTAGACAGGACCTGAACCCGTCTAGGCAGGTTCAAAGTTCATATTTTTGGCCGAGCCTACGGGCTTGGAGATACCCACATTAAACCGGCCTTGTGCCAAATTTAACCCACGTGGGGCGGGTTGATAAATATCAACCGTTTCGAGTTGCGAGTCTGGTTTTCTGTCAAACTCTCTACAGCAGAGATGAACTCGGAGGAAGCGGGTTCATGTCATATTTTTGGCCGAGCCTACGGGCTTCGAGATACCCACATTAAACCGGTCTTGTGCCACATTTAACCCCCGTGGAGGGGTTGATAAATATCAACCGTATCGAGTTTTATGTCGAACTCTCTACTGCAGAGAGGAACTCGGAGGAAGCTTTGCCGAAGGGCAAGGTTTCCTTCGGGAAGGTAGACAGGACCTGAACCCGTCTAAGCGGGTTCAAAGGTCATATTTTTGGCCGAGCCTACGGGCTTGGAGATACCCACATTAAACCGGCCTTGTGCCACATTTAACCCACGTGGGGGGGGGTGATAAATATCAACCGTTTCGAGTTTTATGTCGAACTCTCTACTGCAGAGAGGAATTCGGAGGAAGCTTTGCCGATGGGCAAGGTTTTCTTCGGGAAGGTAGACAGGAACTGAACCCGTCTAAGCGGGTTCAAAGGTCATATTTTTGGCCGAGCCTACGGGCTTGGAGATACCCACATTAAACCGGCCTTGTGCCACATTTAACTCACGTGGGGTGGTTGATAAATATCAACCGTTTCGAGTTGCGACTCTGGTTTTCTGTCAAACTCTCTACTGCAGAGAGGAACTCGGAGGAAGCTTTGCCGAAGGGCAAGGTTTCCTTCGGGGAGGTAGACAGGACCTGAACCCGTCTAGGCAGGATCAAAGGTCATATTTTTGGCCTAGCCTACGGGCTTGGAGATACCCACATTAAACCAGCCTTGTGCCAAATTTAACCCACGTGGGGGGGTTGATAAATATCAACCGTTTTGAGTTGCGAGTCTGGTTTTCTGTCAAACTCTCTACTGCAGAGAGGAACTCGGAGGAAGCTTTGCCGAAGGGCAAGGTTTCCTTCGGGGAGGTAGACAGGACCTGAACCCGTCTAGGCGGGTTCAAAGGTCATATTTTTGGCCTAGCCTACGGGCTTGGAGATACCCACATTGAATCGGCCTTGTGCCACATGTAACCCATGTGGGGGGGTTGATAAATATCAACCATTTCGAGTTACGGCTCGGGTTTTCTGTCAAACTCTCTACTGCAGAGATGAACTCGGAGGAAGCTTTGCCGAAGGGCAAGGTTTCCTTCGGGGAGGTAGACAGGACCTGAATCCGTCTAGGCAGGATCAAAGGTCATATTTTTGGCCGAGCCTACGGGCTTGGAGATGCCCACATTAAACCGGCCTTGTGCCAAATTTAACCCACGTGGGGGGGTTGATAAATATCAACCGTTTTGAGTTGCGACTCTGGTTTTCTGTCAAACTCTCTACTGCAGAGAGGAACTCGGAGGAATCTTTGCCGAAGGGCAAGGTTTCCTTCGGGGAGGTAGACAGGACCTGAACCCGTCTAGGCGGGTTCAAAGGTCATATTTTTGGCCGAGCCTACGGGCTTGGAGATACCCACATTGAATCGGCCTTGTGCCACATGTAACCCACGTGGGGTGGTTGATAAATATCAACCATTTCGAGTTGCGGCTCGGGTTTTCTGTCAAACTCTCTGCTGCAGAGACGAACTCGGTGGAAGCTTTGCCGAAGGGCAAGGTTTCCTTCGGGGAGATAGACAGGACCTGAACCAGTCTAGGCAGGTTCAAATGTCATATTTTTGGCTGAGCCTACGGGCTTAGAGATACCCACATTAAACCGGCCTTGTGTCAAATTTAACCCACGTGGGGGGGTTGATAAATATCAACCGTTTCGAGTTGCGAGTCTGGTTTTCTGTCAAACTCTCTACTGCAGAGAGGAACTCGGAGGAAGCTTTGCCGAAGGGCAAGGTTTCCTTCGGGGAGGTAGACAGGACCTGAACCCGTCTAGGCGGGTTCAAAGGTCATATTTTTGGCCGAGCCTACGGGCTTGGAGATACCCACATTTACCCGGCCTTGTGCCACATTTAACCCACGTGGGAGGGTTGATAAATATCAACCGTTTCGAGTTTTATGTCGAACACTCTACTGCACAGAGGAATTCGGAGGAAGCTTTGCCGAAGGGCAAGGTTTCCTTCCGGGAGGTAGACAGGACCTGAACCCGTCTAGGCGGGTTCAAATGTCATATTTTTGGCCGAGCCTACGGGCTTGGAGATACCCACATTAAACCGGCCTTGTGCCAAATTTAACCCACGTGGGGGGGGTGATAAATATCAAACGTTTTGAGTTGCGAGTCTGGTTTTCTGTAAAACTCTCGACTACAGAGAGGAACTCGGAGGAAACTTTGCCGAAGGGCAAGTTTTACTTCGGGGAGGTAGACAGGACCTGAACCCGTCTAGGCAGGTTCAAAGTTCATATTTTTGGCCGAGCCTACGGGCTTGGAGATACCCACATTAAACCGGCCTTGTGCCAAATTTAACCCACGTGGGGCGGGTTGATAAATATCAACCGTTTCGAGTTGCGAGTCTGGTTTTCTGTCAAACTCTCTACAGCAGAGATGAACTCGGAGGAAGCGGGTTCATGTCATATTTTTGGCCGAGCCTACGGGCTTCGAGATACCCACATTAAACCGGTCTTGTGCCACATTTAACCCCCGTGGAGGGGTTGATAAATATCAACCGTATCGAGTTTTATGTCGAACTCTCTACTGCAGAGAGGAACTCGGAGGAAGCTTTGCCGAAGGGCAAGGTTTCCTTCGGGAAGGTAGACAGGACCTGAACCCGTCTAAGCGGGTTCAAAGGTCATATTTTTGGCCGAGCCTACGGGCTTGGAGATACCCACATTAAACCGGCCTTGTGCCACATTTAACCCACGTGGGGGGGGGTGATAAATATCAACCGTTTCGAGTTTTATGTCGAACTCTCTACTGCAGAGAGGAATTCGGAGGAAGCTTTGCCGATGGGCAAGGTTTTCTTCGGGAAGGTAGACAGGAACTGAACCCGTCTAAGCGGGTTCAAAGGTCATATTTTTGGCCGAGCCTACGGGCTTGGAGATACCCACATTAAACCGGCCTTGTGCCACATTTAACTCACGTGGGGTGGTTGATAAATATCAACCGTTTCGAGTTGCGACTCTGGTTTTCTGTCAAACTCTCTACTGCAGAGAGGAACTCGGAGGAAGCTTTGCCGAAGGGCAAGGTTTCCTTCGGGGAGGTAGACAGGACCTGAACCCGTCTAGGCAGGATCAAAGGTCATATTTTTGGCCTAGCCTACGGGCTTGGAGATACCCACATTAAACCAGCCTTGTGCCAAATTTAACCCACGTGGGGGGGTTGATAAATATCAACCGTTTTGAGTTGCGAGTCTGGTTTTCTGTCAAACTCTCTACTGCAGAGAGGAACTCGGAGGAAGCTTTGCCGAAGGGCAAGGTTTCCTTCGGGGAGGTAGACAGGACCTGAACCCGTCTAGGCGGGTTCAAAGGTCATATTTTTGGCCTAGCCTACGGGCTTGGAGATACCCACATTGAATCGGCCTTGTGCCACATGTAACCCATGTGGGGGGGTTGATAAATATCAACCATTTCGAGTTACGGCTCGGGTTTTCTGTCAAACTCTCTACTGCAGAGATGAACTCGGAGGAAGCTTTGCCGAAGGGCAAGGTTTCCTTCGGGGAGGTAGACAGGACCTGAATCCGTCTAGGCAGGATCAAAGGTCATATTTTTGGCCGAGCCTACGGGCTTGGAGATACCCACATTAAACCGGCCTTGTGCCAAATTTAACCCACGTGGGGGGGTTGATAAATATCAACCGTTTTGAGTTGCGACTCTGGTTTTCTGTCAAACTCTCTACTGCAGAGAGGAACTCGGAGGAATCTTTGCCGAAGGGCAAGGTTTCCTTCGGGGAGGTAGACAGGACCTGAACCCGTCTAGGCGGGTTCAAAGGTCATATTTTTGGCCGAGCCTACGGGCTTGGAGATACCCACATTGAATCGGCCTTGTGCCACATGTAACCCACGTGGGGTGGTTGATAAATATCAACCATTTCGAGTTGCGGCTCGGGTTTTCTGTCAAACTCTCTGCTGCAGAGACGAACTCGGTGGAAGCTTTGCCGAAGGGCAAGGTTTCCTTCGGGGAGATAGACAGGACCTGAACCAGTCTAGGCAGGTTCAAATGTCATATTTTTGGCTGAGCCTACGGGCTTAGAGATACCCACATTAAACCGGCCTTGTGTCAAATTTAACCCACGTGGGGGGGTTGATAAATATCAACCGTTTCGAGTTGCGAGTCTGGTTTTCTGTCAAACTCTCTACTGCAGAGAGGAACTCGGAGGAAGCTTTGCCGAAGGGCAAGGTTTCCTTCGGGGAGGTAGACAGGACCTGAACCCGTCTAGGCGGGTTCAAAGGTCATATTTTTGGCCGAGCCTACGGGCTTGGAGATACCCACATTTACCCGGCCTTGTGCCACATTTAACCCACGTGGGAGGGTTGATAAATATCAACCGTTTCGAGTTTTATGTCGAACACTCTACTGCACAGAGGAATTCGGAGGAAGCTTTGCCGAAGGGCAAGGTTTCCTTCCGGGAGGTAGACAGGACCTGAACCCGTCTAGGCGGGTTCAAATGTCATATTTTTGGCCGAGCCTACGGGCTTGGAGATACCCACATTAAACCGGCCTTGTGCCAAATTTAACCCACGTGGGGGGGGTGATAAATATCAAACGTTTTGAGTTGCGAGTCTGGTTTTCTGTAAAACTCTCTACTGCAGAGAGGAACTCGGAGGAAGCTTTGCCGAAGGGCAAGGTTTACTTCTGGGAGGTAGACAGGACCTGAACCCATCTAGGCGGGTTCAAAGGTCATATTTTTGGCCGAGCCTACGGGTTTGGAGATACCCACATTAAATCGGCCTTGTGCCACATTTAACCCACGTGGGGGGTTGATAAATATCAACCATTTCGAGTTGCGGCTCAGTTTTCTGTCGAACTCTCTACTGCAGAGAGGAACTCGGAGGAAGCTTTGCCGAATGGCAAGGTCTCCTTCGGGGAGGTAGACAGGACCTGAACCCGTCTAAGCGGGTTCAAAGGTCATATTTTTGGCCGAGCCTACGGGCTTGTAGATACCCATATTAAACCGGCCTTGTGCCACATTTAACCCACGTGGGCGGGTTGATAAATACCAACCTTTTTGAGTTGCGGCTCGGGTTTTCTATCAAACTCTCTACTGCAGAGAGGAACTCGGAGGAAGCTTTACCGAAGGTCAAGGTTTCCTTCGGGGAGGTATACAGGACCTGAACCCGTCTAGGCGGGTTCAAAGGTCATATTTTTGGCCGAGCCTACTGGCTTGGAGATACCCACATTAAACCTGCCTTGTGCCACATTTAACCCACGTGGGGGGTTGATAAATATCAACCGTTTCGAGTTTTATGTCGAACTCTCTACTGCAGAGAGGAACTCGGAGGAAGCTTTGCCGAAGGGCAAGGTTTCCTTCGGGGAGGTAGACAGGACCTGAACCCGTCTAGGCGGGTTCAAAGGTCATATTTTTGGCCGAGCCTACGGGCTTGGAGATACCCACATTAAACCGGCCTTGTGCCACATTTAACCCACGTGGGGGGGTTGATAAATATCAACCGTTTCGAGTTGCGACTCTGGTTTTCTGTCAAACTCTCTACTGCAGAGAGGAACTCGGAGGAAGCTTTGCCGAAGGGCAAGGTTTCCTTCGGGGAGGTAGACAGGACCTGAACCCGTCTAGGCAGGATCAAAGGTCATATTTTTGGCCTAGCCTACGGGCTTGGAGATACCCACATTAAACCAGCCTTGTGCCAAATTTAACCCACGTGGGGGGGTTGATAAATATCAACCGTTTTGAGTTGCGAGTCTGGTTTTCTGTCAAACTCTCTACTGCAGAGAGGAACTCGGAGGAAGCTTTGCCGAAGTGCAAGGTTTCCTTCGGGGAGGTAGACAGGACCTGAACCCGTCTAGGCGGGTTCAAAGGTCATATTTTTGGCCTAGCCTACGGGCTTGGAGATACCCACATTGAATCGGCCTTGTGCCACATGTAACCCATGTGGGGGGGTTGATAAATATCAACCATTTCGAGTTACGGCTCGGGTTTTCTGTCAAACTCTCTACTGCAGAGATGAACTCGGAGGAAGCGTTGCCGAAGGGCAAGGTTTCCTTCGGGGAGGTAGACAGGACCTGAATCCGTCTAGGCAGGATCAAAGGTGATATTTTTGGCCGAGCCTACGGGCTTGGAGATACCCACATTAAACCGGCCTTGTGCCAAATTTAACCCACGTGGGGGGGTTGATAAATATCAACCGTTTTGAGTTGCGAGTCTGGTTTTCTGTCAAACTCTCTACTGCAGAGAGGAACTGGGAGGAAGCTTTGCCGAAGGGCAAGGTTTCCTTCGGGGAGGTAGACAGGACCTGAACCCGTCTAAGCGGGTTCAAAGGTCATATTTTTGGCCGAGCCTACGGGCTTGTAGATACCCACATTAAACCGGCCTTGTGCCACATTTAACCCACGTGGGCGGGTTGATAAATACCAACCTTTTTGAGTTGCGGCTCGGGTTTTCTGTCAAACTCTCTACTGCAGAGAGGAACCCGGAGGAAGCTTTGCCGAAGGGCAAGGTTTCCTTCGGGGTGGTAGACAGGACCTGAACCCGTCTAGGCGGATTCAAAGGTCATATTTTGGGCCGAGTCTACGGGCTTGGAGATACCCATATTAAACCGGCCTTGTACCACATTTAACCCACGTGGAGAGGTTGATAAATATCAACCGTTTTGAGTTGCGGCTCGGGTTATATGTCGAACTCTCTACTGCAGAGAGGAACTCGGAGGAAGCTTTGCCGAAGGGCAAGGTTTCCTTCGGGGAGGTAGACAGGACCTGAACCCGTCTAGGCGGGTTCAAAGGTCATATTTTTGGCCGAGCCTACGGGCTTGGAGATACCCACATTAAACCGGCCTTGTGCCACATTTAACCCACGTGGGGGGGTTGATAAATACCAACTATTTTTAGTTGCGGCTCGGGTTTTCTGTCAAACTCTCTACTGCAGAGAGGAACTCGGAAGAATCTTTGCCGAAGGGCAAGGATTCCTTCGGGGAGGTAGACAGGACTTGAACACGTCTAGGCGGGTTCAAAGGTCATATTTTCGGCCGAGCCTACGTGCTTGGAGATACCCAAATTAAACCGGCCGTATGCCACATTTAACCCACGTGGGGGGGTTGATAAATATCAACCGTTTTGAGTTGCGGCTCGGGTTTTATGTCGAACTCTCTACTGCAGAGAGTAACTCGGTGGAAGCTTTGCCGAAGGGCAAGGTTTCCTTCGGGGAGGTAGACAGGACCTGAACCCGTCTAGGCGGGTTCAATGTCATATTTTTGGCCGAGCCTACGGGCTTGAAGATACCCACATTAAACCGGCCTTGTGCCACATTTAACCCACGTGGGTGGGTTGATAAATATCAACCATTTTGAGTTGCGGCTCGGGTTTTCTGTCAAACTCTCTACTGCAGAGAGGAACTCGGAGGAAGCTTTGCCGAAGGGCAAGGTTTCCTTCGGGGAGGTAGACAGGACCTGCACCCGTCTAGTCGGGTTCAAAGTTCATATTTTTATCGGAGTCTACGGGCTTGGAGATACCCACATTTAACCGGTCTTGTGCCACATTTAACCCACGTGGAGTGGTTGATAAATATCAACCATTTTGAGTTGCGACTCGGGTTTTATGTCGAACTCTCTAATGCAGAGAGGAACTCGGAGGAAGCTTTGCCGAAGGGCAAGGTTTCCTTCCGGGACGTAGACAGGACCTGAAGCCGTCTAGGCGGGTTCAAAGGTCATAATTTTGGCCGAGCCTACGGGCTTGGAGATACCCACATTAAACCGGCTTGTGTCACATTTAACCCACGTGGGGGGGTTGATAAATATCAAACATTTTGAGTTGCGGCTCGGGTTTTTTGTCAAACTCTCTACTGCAGAGAGGAACTCGGAGGAAGTTTTGCCGAAGGGCAAGGTTTCCTTCGTTGGAGGTAGACAGGACCTGAACCCGTCTAGGCAGATTGAAAGTCATATTTTTGGCCGAGCCTACGGGCTTGGAGATACCCACATTAAACCGGCCGTGTGCCACATTTAACCCACGTGGGGGATTGATAAATATCAAACATTATGAGTTGCGGCTCGGTTTTTCTGTCAAACTCTCTACTGCAGAGAGGAACTCGGTGGAAGCTTTGCCGAAGGGCAAGGTCTCCTTCGGGGAGGTAGACAGGACCTGAACCCGTCTAGGCGGGTTCAAATGTCATATTTTTGGCCAAGTACGGGCTTGGAGATACCCACATTAAACCGGCCTTGTGCCACATTTAACCCACGTGGGGGGTTGATAAATACCAACCATTTTGAGTTGCGGCTCGGGTTTTCTGTCAAACTCACTACTGCAGAGAGCAACTCGGTGGAAGCTTTGCCGAAGGGCAAGGTTTCCTTCGGGGAGGTAGACAGGACCTGAACCCGTCTAGGCGGGTTCAAAGGTCATATTTTTGGCTGAGCCTACGGGCTTTGAGATACCCACATTAAACCGGCCTTGTGCCACATTTAACCCACGTGGGGTAGTTGATAAATATCAGCCTTTTCGAGTTGCGGCTCGAGTTTTATGTCGAACTCTCTACTGCAGAGAGGAACTCGGAGGAAGCTTTGCCGAAGGGCAAGGTTTGCTTCCGGGACGTAGACAGGACCTGAACCCGTCTAGGCGGGTTCAAAGGTCATATTTTTGGCCAAGTTTACGGGCTTGGAGATACCCACATTAAACCGGCCTTGTGCCACATTTAACCCACGTGGCGGGGTTGGTAAATATTAACCATTTTGAGTTGGGGCTCGGGTTTTCTGTCGAACTCTCCACTGCAGAGAGGAACACGGAGGAAGCTTTGCCGAAGGGCAAGGTTTCCTTCGGGGAGGTAGACAGGGCCTGAACCCGTCTAGGCGGGTTCAAAGGTCATATTTTTGGCCAAGTTTACGGGCTTGGAGATACCCACATTAAACCGGCCTTGTGCCACATTTAACCCACGTGGGGGGGTTGATAAATACCAACTAAATTTTGAGTTGCGGCTCGGGTTTTCTGTCAAACTCACTACTGCAGAGAGGAACTCAGTGGAAGCTTTGCCGAAGGGCAAGGTTTCCTTCGGGGAGGTAGACAGGACCTGCACCCGTCTAGGCGGGTTCAAAGGTCATATTTTTGGCCGAGCCTACTGGCTTGGAGATACCCACATTAAACCGGACTTGTGCCACATTAACCCACGTGGGGGGGTTGATAAATGTCAACCGTTTTTAGTTGCGGCTCGGGTTTTATGTCGAACTCTCTACTGCAGAGAGGAACCCGGAGGAAGCTTTGGCGAATGGAAGTTTTCCTTCGGGGAGGTAGACAGGAACTGAACCCGTCCAGGCGGATTCAAAGGTCATATTTTTGGCCGAGCCTACGGGCTTGGAGATACCCACATTAAACCGGCCTTGTGCCACATTTAACCCACGTGGAGTGGTTCATAAATATCAACCATTTTGAGTTGCGGCTCGGGTTTTATGTCGAACTCTCTAATGCAGAGAGGAACTCGGAGGAAGCTTTGCCGAAGGGCAAGGTTTCCTTCCGGGACGTAGACAGGACCTGAACCCGTCTAGGCGGGTTCAAAGTTCATATGTTTGGCCGAGCCTACGGGCTTGGAGATACCCACATTAAACCGGACTTGTGCCACATTTAACCCACGTTGGGTCTTGATAAATATCAGCCTTTTCGAGTTGCGGCTCGGGTTTGCTGTCAACCTCTATACTGCAGAGAGGAACTCGGAGGAAGCTTTGCCGAAGGGCAAGGTTTCCTTCGGGGAGATAGACAGGACCTGAACCCGTCTAGGCGGGTTCAAAGGTCATATTTTTGGCTGAGCCTGCGGGCTTTGAGATACCCACATTAAACCGGCCTTGTGCCACATTTAACCCACGTGGGGTAGTTGATAAATATCAGCCTTTTCGAGTTGCGGCTCGGGTTTTTTGTCAAACTCTCTACTGCAGAGAGGAACTCGGAGGAAGTTTTGCCGAAGGGCAAGGTTTCCTTCGTTGGAGGTAGACAGGACCTGAACCCGTCTAGGCAGATTGAAAGTCATATTTTTGGCCGAGCCTACGGGCTTGGAGATACCCACATTAAACCGGCCGTGTGCCACATTTAACCCACGTGGGGGATTGATAAATATCAAACATTATGAGTTGCGGCTCGGTTTTTCTGTCAAACTCTCTACTGCAGAGAGGAACTCGGTGGAAGCTTTGCCGAAGGGCAAGGTCTCCTTCGGGGAGGTAGACAGGACCTGAACCCGTCTAGGCGGGTTCAAATGTCATATTTTTGGCCAAGTACGGGCTTGGAGATACCCACATTAAACCGGCCTTGTGCCACATTTAACCCACGTGGGGGGTTGATAAATACCAACCATTTTGAGTTGCGGCTCGGGTTTTCTGTCAAACTCACTACTGCAGAGAGCAACTCGGTGGAAGCTTTGCCGAAGGGCAAGGTTTCCTTCGGGGAGGTAGACAGGACCTGAACCCGTCTAGGCGGGTTCAAAGGTCATATTTTTGGCTGAGCCTACGGGCTTTGAGATACCCACATTAAACCGGCCTTGTGCCACATTTAACCCACGTGGTGTAGTTGATAAATATCAGCCTTTTCGAGTTGCGGCTCGAGTTTTATGTCGAACTCTCTACTGCAGAGAGGAACTCGGAGGAAGCTTTGCCGAAGGGCAAGGTTTGCTTCCGGGACGTAGACAGGACCTGAACCCGTCTAGGCGGGTTCAAAGGTCATATTTTTGGCCAAGTTTACGGGCTTGGAGATACCCACATTAAACCGGCCTTGTGCCACATTTAACCCACGTGGCGGGGTTGGTAAATATTAACCATTTTGAGTTGGGGCTCGGGTTTTCTGTCGAACTCTCCACTGCAGAGAGGAACACGGAGGAAGCTTTGCCGAAGGGCAAGGTTTCCTTCGGGGAGGTAGACAGGGCCTGAACCCGTCTAGGCGGGTTCAAAGGTCATATTTTTGGCCAAGTTTACGGGCTTGGAGATACCCACATTAAACCGGCCTTGTGCCACATTTAACCCACGTGGGGGGGTTGATAAATACCAACTAAATTTTGAGTTGCGGCTCGGGTTTTCTGTCAAACTCACTACTGCAGAGAGGAACTCAGTGGAAGCTTTGCCGAAGGGCAAGGTTTCCTTCGGGGAGGTAGACAGGACCTGCACCCGTCTAGGCGGGTTCAAAGGTCATATTTTTGGCCGAGCCTACTGGCTTGGAGATACCCACATTAAACCGGACTTGTGCCACATTAACCCACGTGGGGGGGTTGATAAATGTCAACCGTTTTTAGTTGCGGCTCGGGTTTTATGTCGAACTCTCTACTGCAGAGAGGAACCCGGAGGAAGCTTTGGCGAATGGAAGTTTTCCTTCGGGGAGGTAGACAGGAACTGAACCCGTCCAGGCGGATTCAAAGGTCATATTTTTGGCCGAGCCTACGGGCTTGGAGATACCCACATTAAACCGGCCTTGTGCCACATTTAACCCACGTGGAGTGGTTCATAAATATCAACCATTTTGAGTTGCGGCTCGGGTTTTATGTCGAACTCTCTAATGCAGAGAGGAACTCGGAGGAAGCTTTGCCGAAGGGCAAGGTTTCCTTCCGGGACGTAGACAGGACCTGAACCCGTCTAGGCGGGTTCAAAGTTCATATGTTTGGCCGAGCCTACGGGCTTGGAGATACCCACATTAAACCGGACTTGTGCCACATTTAACCCACGTTGGGTCTTGATAAATATCAGCCTTTTCGAGTTGCGGCTCGGGTTTGCTGTCAACCTCTATACTGCAGAGAGGAACTCGGAGGAAGCTTTGCCGAAGGGCAAGGTTTCCTTCGGGGAGATAGACAGGACCTGAACCCGTCTAGGCGGGTTCAAAGGTCATATTTTTGGCTGAGCCTGCGGGCTTTGAGATACCCACATTAAACCGGCCTTGTGCCACATTTAACCCACGTGGGGTAGTTGATAAATATCAGCCTTTTCGAGTTGCGGCTCGGGTTTTATGTCGAACTCTCTACTGCAGAGAGGAACTCGGAGGAAGGTTTGCCGAAGGGCAAGGATTGCTTCGGGGAGGTAGACAGGACCTGAACCCGTCTAGGCGGGTTCAAAGGTCATATTTTTGGCCGAGCCTAAGGGCTTAGAAATTCCCACATTAAACCGGCCTTGTGCCACATTTAACCCACGTGGCGGGGTTGATAAATATTAACCATTTTGAGTTGCGGCTCGGGTTTTCTGTCGAACTCTCTACTGCAGAGAGGAACTCGGAGGAAGCTTTGCCGAAGGCAAGGTTTCCTTCGGGGAGGTAGACAGGACCTGAACCCGTCTAGGTGGGTTCAAAGGTCATATTTTTGGCCGAGCCTACGGGCTTGGAGATACCCACATTAAACCGGCCTTGTGCCACATTTAACCCACGTGGGTGGGTTGATAAATACCAACCTTTTTGAGTTGCAGCTCGGGTTTTCTGTCAAACTCTCTACTGCGGAGAGGAACTCGGAGGAAGCTTTGCCGAAGGGCAAGGTTTCCTTCGGGGAGGTAGACAGGACCTGAACACGTCTAGGCGGGTTCAAAGGTCATATTTTTGGCCGAGCCTACGGGCTTGGAGATACCCACATTAAACAGGCCTTGTGCCAAATTTAACCCAAGTGGGTGGGTTGATAAATATCAACCATTTTGAGTTGCGGCTCGGGTTTTATGTCGAACTCTCTACTGCAGAGAGGAACTCGGAGGAAGCTTTGCCGAAGGGCAAGGTTTCCTTCGGGGAGGTAGACAGGACCTGAACCCGTCTAGGCGGGTTCAAAGGTCATATTTTTGGACGAGCCTAAGGGCTTGGAGATACCCACATTAAACCGGCCTTGTGCCACATTTAACCCACGTGGGGGGGTTGATAAATATTAACCATTTTGAGTTGCGGCTCGGGTTTTCTGTCGAACTCTCTACTGCAGAGAGTAACTCGGAGGAAGCTTTGCCGAAGGGCAAGGTTTTCTACGGGGAGGTAGACAGGACCTGAACCCGTCTAGGCGGGTTCAAAGGTCATATTTTTGGCCCAGCCTACGGGCTTGGAGATACCCACATTAAACCGGCCTTGTGCCACATTTAACCCACGTGGGTGGTTGATAAATATCAGCCTTTCCGAGTTGCGGATCGGGTTTTCTGTCAAACTCTCTACTGCAGAGAGGAACTCGGAGGAAGTTTGCCGAAGGGCAAGGATTCCTTCGGGGAGGTAGACAGGACCTGAACCCGTCTATGCGGGTTCACAGGTCATATTTTTGGCCGAGCCTACGGGCTTGAAGATACCCACATTAAACCGGCCTTGTGCCACATGTAACCCACGTGGGGGGGTTGATAAATACCAACCATTTCGAGTTGCGGCTCGGGTTTTCTGTCAAACTCTCTACTGCAGAGAGGAACTCGGAGGAATCTTTGCCGAAGGGCAAGGTTTCCTTCGGGGAGGTAGACAGGACCTGAACCCGTCTTGGCGGGTTCAAATGTCATATTTTTGGCCGAGCCTACGCGCTTGGAGATACCCACATTAAACCGTGCTTGTGCCAATTTAACCCACGTGGGGGGTTGATAAATACCAACCTTTTTGAGTTGCGGCTCGGGTTTTCTGTTTTACTCTCTGCTGCAGAGAGGAACTCAGAGGAAGCTTTGCCGAAGGGCAAGGTTTCCTTCGGGGAGGTAGACAGGACCTGAACCCGTCTAGGCGTGTTCAAAGGTCATATTTTTGGCCGAGCCTACGGGCTTGGAGATACCCACATTAAACCGGCCTTGTGCCACATTTAACCCACGGGGGGCGTTGATAAATACCAAACTTTTTGAGTTGCGGCTCGGGTTTTCTGTCAAACTCTCTACTGCAGAGAGGAACTCGGAGGAAGCTTTGCCGAAGGGCAAGGTTTCCTTCGGGGAGGTAGACAGGACCTGAACCCCTCTAGGCTGGTTCAAAGGTCACAATTTTGGCCGAGCCTACGGGCTTGGAGATACCCACATTAAACCGGGCTTTTGCCACTTTTAACCCACGTGGGGGGGTTGATAAATAACAGTCTTTTTGAGTTGCGGCTCGGGTTTCTGTCAAACTCTCTACTGCAGAGAGGAACTCGGAGGAAGCTTTGCCGAAGGGCAAGGTTTCCTTCGGGGAGGTAGACAGGACCTGAACCCGTCTAGGCGGGTTCAAAGGTCATATTTTTGGCCGAGCCTACGTGCTTGGAGATACCCACATTAAACCGGCCTTGTGCCACATTTATCCCACGTGGGGGGGGGGGTTGATAAATTCCAAACTTTTTGAGTTGCGGCTCGGGTTTTCTGTCAAACTCTCTACTGCTGAGAGGAACTGGGAGGAAGCTTTGCCGAAGGGCAAGGTTCCTACGGGGAGGTAGACAGGACCTGAACACCTCTAGGCGGGTTCAAAGGTCATTTTTTTGGCCGAGCCTACGGGCTTGGAGATACTCACATTAAACCGGCCTTGTGCCACATTTAACCCACGTGGGGGGGTTGATAATTATCAACTGTTTTGAGTTGCGGCTGCGGTTTTCTTTCGAACTCTCTACTGCAGAGAGGATGTCGGAGGAAGCTTTGCCGAAGGGCAAGGTTTCCTTCGGGGAGGTAGACAGGACCTGAACCAGTCTAGGCAGGTTCAAAGGTCATATTTCTGGCCGAGCCTACGGGCTTGGAGTTACCCACATTAAACCGGCCTTGTGCCACATTTAACCCACGTGGGTGGTTGATAAATACCAACCTTTTCGAGTTGCGGCTCTGGTTTTCTGTCAAACTCTCTACTGCTGAGAGGAACTCGGAGGAAGCTTTGCCGAAGGGCAAGGTTTCCTTCGGGGAGGTAGACAGGACCTGAACCCGTCTAGGCGGGTTCAAAGGTCATATTTTTGGCCGAGCCTACGGGCTTGGAGATACCCACATTAAACTGGCCTTGTGCCACATTTAACCCACGTGGGCGGGTTGATAAATATCAACGGTTTTGAGTTGCGGCTCGGGTTTTATGTCGAACTGTCTACTGGAGAGATGAACTTGGAGGAAGCTTTGCCGAAGGGCAAGGTTTCCTTCGGGGAGATAGACAGGACCTGAACCCGTCTAGGCGGGATCAAATGTCATATTTTTGGCCGAGCCTACGGGCTTGAAGACACCCACATTAAATCGGCCTTGTGCCACATTTAACCCACGTGGGGGGTTGATAAATACCAACCTTTTTGAGTTGCGGCTCGGGTTTTCTGTCAAAATCTCTACTGTAGAGAGGAACACGGTGGAAGCTTTGCCGAAGGGCAAGGTTTCCTTCGGGGAGGTAGACAGGACCTGAACCCGTCTAGGCGGGTTCAAAGGTCATATTTTCGGCCGAGCCTACGGGCTTGGAGATACCCACATTTAACCGGCCTTGTGCCACATTTAACCCACGTGGGGGGGTTGATAAATACCAACCTTTTTGAGTTGCGGCTCGGGTTTTCTGTCAAACTCTCTACTGCAGAGAGGAACTCGGAGGAAGCTTTGCCGAAGGGCAAGGTTTCCTTCGGGGAGGCAGACAGGACCTAAACCCGTCTAGTCGGGTTCAAAGGTCATAATTTTGGCCTAGCCTGCGGGCTTGGAGATACCCACATTAAACCGGCCTTGTGTCACATTTAACCCACGTGGGGGGTTGATAAATTACAACCTTTTTGAGTTGCGGCTCGGGTTTTCTGTCAAACTCTCTACTGCAGAGAGGAACTCGGAGGAAGCTTTGCCGAAGGGCAAGGTTTCCTTCGGATAGGTAGACAGGACCTGAACCCGTCTAGGCGGGTTCAAAGGTCATATTTTTGGCCGAGCCTACGGGCTTGGAGACACCCACATTAACCCGGCCTTGTGCCACATTTTACCCACGTGGGGGGTTGATAAATACCAACCTTTTTGAGTTGCGGCTCGGGTTTTCTGTCGAACTCTCTACTGCAGAGAGGAACTCGGAGGAAGTTTTGCCGAAGGGCAAGGTTTCCTTCGGGGAGGTAGACAGGACCTGAACCCGTCTAGGCGGGTTCAAAGGTCATATTTTGGTCGAGCCTACGGGCTTGGAGATACCCACATTAAACCGGCCTTGTGCCACATTGTACCCACGTGGGGGGGTTGATAAATACCAACCTTTTTGAGTTGCGGCTCGGGTTTTCTGTCAAATTCTCTACTGCAGAGAGGAACACGGAGAAACCTTTGCCGATGGGCCAGGATTCCTTCGGGGAGGTAGACAGGAACTGAACCCGTCTAGGCGGGTTCAAAGGTCATATTTTTGGCCGAGCCTACGGGCTTGGAGATACCCACATTAAACCGGCCTTGTGCCACATTTAACCCACGTGGTGGGGGTTGATAAATACCAACCTTTTTGAGTTGCGGCTCGGGTATTCTGTCAAACTCTCTACTTCAGAGAGGAACTCGGAGGAAGCTTTGCCGAAGCGCAAGTTTTCCTTCGGGGAGGTAGACAGGACCTGAACCCCTCTAGGCGGGTTCAAATGTCATATTTTTGGCCGAGCCTACGGGCTTGGTGATACCCACATTAAACCGGCCTTGTGCCACATTTAACCTACGTGGGGGAGGGTTGATAAATACCAACGTTTTTGAGTTGCGGCTCGGGTTTTCTGTCGAACTCTCTACTGCAGAGGGGAACTCGGAGGAAGTTTTGCCGAATGGCAATGTTTCCTTCGGGGAGGTAGACAGGACCTGAACCCGTCTAGGCGGGTTCAAAGGTCATATTTTTGGCCGAGCCTACGGGCTTGGAGATACCCACATTAAACCGGCCTTGTGCCACATTTAACCCACGTTGTGGGGGTTGATATATACCAACCTTTTTGAGTTGCGGCTCGGGTTTTCTCTCAAACTCTCTACTTCAGAGAGGAACTCGGAGGAAGCTTTGCCGAAGGGCAAGTTTTCCTTCGGGAAGGTAGACAGGACCTGAACCCGTCTAGGCGGGTTCAAATGTCATATTTTTGGCCGAGCCTACGGGCTTGGAGTTACCTACATTAAACCGGCCTTGTGCCACCTTTAACCCACGTGGTGGGGTTGATAAATACCAACCTTTCTGAGATGCGGCTCGGGTTTTCTGTCGAACTCTCTACTGCAGAGAGGAACTCGGAGGAACCTTTGCCGAAGGGCAAGGTTTCCTTCGGGGAGGTAGACAGGAGCTGAACCCGTCTAGGCGGTTTCAAAGGTCATATTTTTGGCCGAGCCAACAGGCTTGGAGATACCCACATTCAACCGGCCTTGTGCCACATTTAACCCACGTGGGGGGGTTGATAAATACCAACCGTTTTGAGTTCCGGCTCGGGTTTTCTGTCAAACTCTCTACTGCAGAGAGGAACTCGGAGGAAGCTTTGCCGAAGGGCAAGGTTTCCTTCGGGGAGGTAGACAGGACCTGAACCCGTCTAGGCGGGTTCAAAGGTCATATTTTTGGGCGAGCCTACGGGCTTGGAGATACCCACATTAATCCGGCCTTGTACCACATTTAACCCACGTGGGGGGTTGATAAATACCAACCTTTTTGATTTGCGGCTCGGGTTTTCTGTCGAACTCTCTACTGCAGAGAGGAACTCGGATGAAGCTTTGCCGAAGGGCAAGCTTTCTTTCGGGGAGGTAGACAGGACCGGAACCCGTCTAGGCGGGTTCAAATGTCATATTTTTGGCCGAGCCTACGGGCTTGGTGATACCCACATTAAACCGGCCTTGTGCCACATTTAACCCACGTGGGGGAGGGTTGATAAATACCAACGTTTTTGAGTTGCGGCTCGGGTTTTCTGTCGAACTCTCTACTGCAGAGGGAAACTCGGAGGAAGTTTTGCCGAATGGCAATGTTTCCTTCGGGGAGGTAGACAGGACCTGAACCCGTCTAGGCGGGTTCAAAGGTCATATTTTTGGGCGAGCCTACGGGCTTGGAGATACCCACATTAATCCGGCCTTGTACCACATTTAACCCACGTGGGGGGTTGATAAATACCAACCTTTTTGATTTGCGGCTCGGGTTTTCTGTCGAACTCTCTACTGCAGAGAGGAACTCGGATGAAGCTTTGCCGAAGGGCAAGCTTTCCTTCGGGGAGGTAGACAGGACCGGAACCCGTCTAGGCGGGTTCAAATGTCATATTTTTGGCCGAGCCTACGGGCTTGGTGATACCCACATTAAACCGGCCTTGTGCCACATTTAACCCACGTGGGGGAGGGTTGATAAATACCAACGTTTTTGAGTTGCGGCTCGGGTTTTCTGTCGAACTCTCTACTGCAGAGGAAAACTCGGAGGAAGTTTTGCCGAATGGCAATGTTTCCTTCGGGGAGGTAGACAGGACCTGAACCCGTCTAGGCGGGTTCAAAGGTCATATTTTTGGCCGAGCCTACGGGCTTGGAGATACCCACATTAAACCGGCCTTGTGCCACATTTAACCCACGTGGTGGGGGTTGATATATACCAACCTTTTTGAGTTGCGGCTCGGGTTTTCTGTCAAACTCTCTACTTCAGAGAGGAACTCGGAGGAAGCTTTGCCGAAGGGCAAGTTTTCCTTCGGGAAGGTAGACAGGACCTGAACCCGTCTAGGCGGGTTCAAATGTCATATTTTTGGCCGAGCCTACGGGCTTGGAGTTACCTACATTAAACCGGCCTTGTGCCACATTTAACCCACGTGGTGGGGTTGATAAATACCAACGTTTTTGAGTTGCGGCTCGGGTTTTCTGTCGAACTCTCTACTGCAGAGGAAAACTCGGAGGAAGTTTTGCCGAATGGCAATGTTTCCTTCGGGGAGGTAGACAGGACCTGAACCCGTCTAGGCGGGTTCAAAGGTCATATTTTTGGCCGAGCCTACGGGCTTGGAGATACCCACATTAAACCGGCCTTGTGCCACATTTAACCCACGTGGTGGGGGTTGATATATACCAACCTTTTTGAGTTGCGGCTCGGGTTTTCTGTCAAACTCTCTACTTCAGAGAGGAACTCGGAGGAAGCTTTGCCGAAGGGCAAGTTTTCCTTCGGGAAGGTAGACAGGACCTGAACCCGTCTAGGCGGGTTCAAATGTCATATTTTTGGCCGAGCCTACGGGCTTGGAGTTACCTACATTAAACCGGCCTTGTGCCACATTTAACCCACGTGGTGGGGTTGATAAATACCAACCTTTCTGAGATGCGGCTCGGGTTTTCTGTCGAACTCTCTACTGCAGAGAGGAACTCGGAGGAACCTTTGCCGAAGGGCAAGGTTTCCTTCGGGGAGGTAGACAGGAGCTGAACCCGTCTAGGCGGTTTCAAAGGTCATATTTTTGGCCGAGCCAACAGGCTTGGAGATACCCACATTAAACCGGCCTTGTGCCACATTTAACCCACGTGGGGGGGGTTGATAAATACCAACCGTTTTGAGTTCCGGCTCGGGTTTTCTGTCAAACTCTCTACTGCAGAGAGGAACTCGGAGGAAGCTTTGCCGAAGGGCAAGGTTTCCTTCGGGGAGGTAGACAGGACCTGAACCCGTCTAGGCGGGTTCAAAGGTCATATTTTTGGGCGAGCCTACGGGCTTGGAGATACCCACATTAATCCGGCCTTGTACCACATTTAACCCACGTGGTGGGGGATGATAAATACCAACCTTTTTGAGTTGCGGCTCGGTTTTTCTGTCGAACTCTCTACTGCAGAGGGGAACTCGGAGGAAGTTTTGCCGAAGGGCAACGTTTCCTTCGGGGAGGTAGACAGGACCTGAACCCGTCTAGGCGGGTTCAAAGGTCATATTTTTGGCCGAGCCTACGGGCTTGGAGATACCCACATTAAACCGGCCTTGTGCCACATTTAACCCACGTGGTGGGGGATGATAAATACCAACCTTTTTGAGTTGCGGCTCGGGTTTTCTCTCAAACTCTCTACTTCAGAGAGGAACTCGGAGGAAGCTTTGCCGAAGGGCAAGTTTTCCTTCGGGAAGGTAGACAGGACCTGAACCCGTCTAGGCGGGTTCAAATGTCATATTTTGGGCCGAGCCTACGGGCTTGGAGTTACCTACATTAAACCGGCCTTGTGCCACATTTAACCCACGTGGTGGGGTTGATAAATACCAACCTTTTTGAGATGCGGCTCGGGTTTTCTGTCGAACTCTCTACTGCAGAGAGGAACTCGGAGGAACCTTCGCCGAAGGGCAAGGTTTCCTTCGGGGAGGTAGACAGGAGCTGAACCGGTCTAGGCGGTTTCAAAGGTCATATTTTTGGCCGAGCCTACAGGCTTGGAGATACCCACATTAAACCGGCCTTGTGCCACATTTAACCCACGTGGGGGGGTTGATAAATACCAACCTTTTTGAGTTGCGGGTCGGGTTTTCTGTCAAACTCTCTACTGGAAAGAGGAACTCGGAGGAAGCTTTGCCGAAGGGCAAGGTTTCCTTCGGAGAGCTAGACAGGACCTGAACCCGTCTAGGCGGGTGCAAATGTCATATTTTTTGCCGAGCCTACCGGCTTGGAGATACCCACATTAAACCGGCCTTGTGCCTCATTTAACCAACGTGTGGTGGGGGGGTTGATTAATACCAACCTTTTTGAGTTGCGGGTCGGGTTTTCTGTCAAACTCTTTACTGCAAAGACGAACTCGGAGGAAGCTTTGCCGAAGGGCAAGGTTTCCTTCGGGGAGGTAGACAGGACCTGAACCCGTCTAGGCGGGTTCAAAGGTCATATTTTTGTCCGAGCCTAAGAGCTTGGAGATACCCACATTAAACCGGCCTTGTGCCACATTTAACCCACGTGGGGGGGGTTTGATAAATACCAACATTTTTGAGTTGCGGCTCGGGTTTTCTGTCAAACTCTCTACTGCAGAGAGGAACTCGGAGGAAGCTTGCCGAAGGGCAAGTTTTCCTTCGGGAAGGTAGACAGGACCTGAACCCGTCTAGGCGGGTTCAAATGTAATATTTTTGGCCGAGCCTACGGGCTTGTAGATACCCACATTAAACCGGCCTTGTGCCACATTTAACCCACGTGGGGGGGTTGATAAATACCAACCTTTTTGAGTTGCGGGTCGGGTTTTCTGTCAAACTCTCTACTCCAAAGAGGAACTCGGAGGAAGCTTTGCCGAAGGGCAAGGTTTCCTTCGGGGAGCTAGACAGGACCTGAACCCGTCTAGGCGGGTTCAAAGGTCATATTTTTGGCCGAGCCTACGGGCTTGGTGATACCCACATTAAACCGGCCTTGTGCCACATTTAATCCTCGTGGGGGGGTTGATAAATACCAACCTTTTTGAGCTGCCGGGGGAATCTTTGTCACTTGTCATAAGCCCACCCCCTCTCTCCCCACTAAAAAAACCAAAACAAAAAAAACCCCGAAAAAATCAAACCAAAAACAAACCTCAACTGGTGTTTTTATTTGCTGAGAAAAGAGAAGACGAAGAAATCAAAACAAGTAAAAGAGAGTTCAGAAAAAAGACTTAATTTCAACTACGAAAGGTAACCGAACTACTTTTCCTTTCTTTAAATTTTGAATATTACTGTTTAAAATTGAAACTTTAAATACACTTCATAGACATTTGATCATCTATTTCCTCTTCTTATTAACAGCGTTGAATTTTTTATTCGTCGCTGTTAAAAATTGTTTGCCTTGAAGTCTTAAAATTTGAGAAATTATATAACCACAAAGTAGGGTTTTTGACAAAGAGGGTTTTTCCAAAGAAATCAATTCATTCAAATTTCCCCATGTATAATACGCATTTTTTTCTAAAAAAAATTAAGCAAAATTAGGAGTCCGTATTATGCGCAGCAACAAAAAAAACCCTTTAAAATTTGCGTTTTCATAGGTTGATTGTAGTTACGAAATGACTTTTCACCACAAACAGACGTCAATTTGACAAAAACATTCGGCGATTGCGATCGCATAAGGATGTTAAATACTATCATATGTACCTAACAATACTTAGAAATGTAAAATAAAATAAGAATTATTATAAAACTAAATCAGAATATTATTCTATGTTTAAAACCATTTTGTTAATAAGAGTAGGAAACGCTGGCCGTAATGAAATAGGGGAGGTACAGTTTATGGGGTTTGATTACCAAACAAGGGGTGCGTATTCTACGTTTGTAGAAGCATTTTCCCCACATTTTCAGCCAAAATTTTAGGGGTGCGTATTATGGATGAAGTCGTATTATACTATGTACCTCCACGAAATCGCTAAAAAAAAGAGCATAGCATGATGAAAAAGATGCCAATCTTGCCGAAAACAAAATTTTATTGTCTAAATGCTTATGTTATTAAGAGGAAAGACCAAAGTTTTTTTTTATTTTTAAAAATGTGTCCTTCTTTTTAGAACATACTAAATTTTGATTAAAAAACTTAGTTTCTGTTTGTATCAGCGGAACTAGTAAATAACAGACAATTTTTAGCACGTTTTTTTGGTATGACACACATTAATTTGAAAAATCGTGCAAAAATAGAAATAATTGTCGGATGCTAATGAAACTTTCAGGAACTATTCACAGATGATCGAAATTATTATAAATGTTTCTTTTTATTAAGGTCATGGTAGAAATATTTTTTTTAAATATTTATTACCCCCCCCACCAACTAATTTTATGAAAACGCTAGAAATTCGATCGCATCGGGTTTAGTGATTACAAAAATTAAAAGCACAGGGCTTGAGGAATGCAAAGCATGTCTTTTTTTTGTTTTTAATTGGAGCCAACGTACCTGAAAATCAGCTCTGAATTGTAACATACAAAACCCAATAAAACAAAGATATTATTTAATTTCAAATGCTTTTATTTCTTTTAGTTGTTTTTATGAATATGGACAATAAATCCTGAAAGCAAAAAAATTTTTTCGATGAAAAATGAATTTTTAATACGATTATTCATTTCTTTAATTATAATAGATTTTACTTTTAAATATTATAAAATTAGTTAAAAGTTATTAGTTATAATAGATTTACATTAAAATATTATAAAATTAGTTAAAAGCCCCATCGATTTTCCTAAGTGTCCTTATGAGATAGATCTTTTTTAGCGCGTTGTAAATTGTATCATTTTGACTAATCAGAAGATCCACAGTAATTAAGAAATGTAATTTTGTGCTTATAACCGGGCTGTAATTATAAAGTACGGAAGCCCAACCAGAATATAATTAAGTTGCGTTATTTGAGTTAAGCATTGTACTCCGCTGTTAAGGCCTTTACTTTTGCGGAACACGTGTGGAGAAGTTAATTTGATTTTTCAATTTCAACTGAAAAGGGTACCTACAAGTATCAGTATCATCTTATGAAATTTATATGATCTTATTTTTATATTAATCTCAGTTATGACATTTTTCCATAAATGAAATATCAAAATTAATAAAATGAATGCAAATACAAATAACAGTAAAATGTAATAAATGTACATAAAATTGTAGTATTTTATGTACAGTTCTGATAAAATTTCATAAGAAAGGTACCTATAAATGAATTCGACACATTTCTTAGGAAATATGAAATTTAATGTCACTCTTAACAGTCTTATTTTAATTTCTTTATAATATACTTTCCATAAAGCATCCTAAACTTAAAGGTGAAAGCTAAGTACAAAAAAAAATTAGACCGCTGAAAGTTTTCGTTAAAATAACGAGGTAAATAATTTGTTCGCTTAAATGTAAATTATTTCACTTTTCTCCTTCCGTAGAATAAATTAGCCTCATGGAATTCGTAAATATGTCATTCATCACCTGTCAAGAGACGCGAAAGTTTGACCGGCTTTGTTTTATTTTCAAATTACATCTTCTTGACACAAAAGCTAAGTTAAGTTTGGTTCAAAATATTTTAAATAAACATTATAATGTCTCATTTTTTAAAATAAGTTTTGAAAAAATGATAATTGATATTTAAAAGAATTTCAAAGTGAGATTTCTAGTTTTTTTTTTAAATGGAAAAAATGGTCAATTTTGCTGACTCAAAAAAAAAAACTAGATTTTTAACGAAAATTTCGGACGTGCTAGGAACGATTATAAAATGTAAAAAATACCCCAAGATTACTTTGATCTTTCTTCTTAATAATAACAAACGTTTAGACGATAAAATTTTGTTTTCGTCAAGTTTGGCGTCTTTTTCATCATGCTTTTTTTAGCAATCACGTGGAGGTACTTATATTATATGTGGGGAATTACGTTAGTTTGCAAAATTGAATGAAACATAGTTTGTAAATCTTGACAAAAATGTTAGTGATAACACCCTTCAACCCTTCAGTAATCCTCTACTTCGAATGGCTCTTAAACCGTCTATAAAAATCCTTTACAAGTCATAAATGAAGCAAATATTTTAAATTTCTTCAAGTAACGGTGCTAGCACGTATTAGGACAAAACTCTTTTTGTAATAATGGCAATTTCAGTCTACCGTACATAGAAATAAGGAACGTATTAAGTAGAAAAATACAACATAAAAAATGATTTGAAAAAAAATTGGAATCCCTAAATTTATTAAACTTTGCAATTTTGAACTCGTAAATTTTGTTTCTACTTAATTACTAATTATCACAAGGAAATAGGCTAATACAGAATTTTGCACGATTTTTAAACTATTATAAATTATTATAATTAAAATGTAAAACAAATAAAAAATTCTTGTAAAATTTAATTATTCATCAGAAAAAATTTATTTCTTCAGGCAATAATGACCTTAATATTACTTATTTAAAAAAGCAATTAAAAGCTTTTCTAATTAAGTAATATCATAGTTTTATTGGATTCATTATTTTTCACTTCAGAGCAGATTTTCAGTTAGTTAGCACAAAGTTGAAAAAAAAAAGTAGGTGATTTACCATCTCTAATGACTCTTACTTTAAACAAAAAAAAATTGTCAGGAAATAAAAAAGTTTTGAAGGAAATTTCAGGATAATAAGTAAATGGGGTGTAACATATTTAAAAAAAAATATTTGTTACCAAAATTTACTAAAAAGAAATATTCCAAAAATAATTTCATTCATTTGTGAATAAGTCCCGAAAATTTCATTAAAATAGGACAATTACTTTAATTTTACAAGAATTTCCAAATCAATGTGTTTTCAACGGGAAAAAAGCGCAAAAAAAACAATGTTATTTTAACAGCACCGCGATGACGTAAAAAAAAATGAAGACTTTAACCAAAATTTCGAGCGTCTTAGAAAATATTTAAAAATTTCAAAAAATAATTAAAAAAATACTTTGGTCTTTCATCTTAATAATAACATAAGCATTTTGACGATAAAACTTTATTTTCGTTAAGTTTGTGGCATTTTTTTATTACGCTATGCTGTTTTCCCGCGAAAAAGTGGAGGTAACTAGACCGTTTGATTACCAAACAAGGGGTGCGTATTCTACGTGTGTAGAAGCATTTTCCCCACATTTTCAGTCAAAATTTTAGGGGTGCGTATTATGGATGAAGTCGTATTATACGTGGGGAATTACGGTAGTTTGCAAAATTGAATGAAACATAGTTTGTAAATCTTGACAAAAAATGTTAGTGATAACACCCTTCAACCGTTCAGTAATCCTCTACTTCGAATGGCTCTTAAACCGTCTATAAAAATCCTTTACAAGTCATAAATGAAGCAAATATTTTAAATTTCTTCAGAAGCTATTAAAGTAACTGTGCTAGCACTATTCTTGTTAAACATCTGATGATATTTTCTGCTAGAAACAAAGATCCATTATTGCTATTGATTTGTGATATTAACATCTATGGAATATGAAAAACAACATTTGGGGAAAAACATTACTTTTAGAGTCTCAGTGGTTGATAGTTGTTTTCTGCACTGTCTACAGCCCATCTAACCAAGTGGCTCTTTTTCATTTGAAATTTTTCATAAATTTGAAATCAGTAGATGCCGTTTATGTTTCAAACTTTCAGTTCAAGCATTATGTTTAGGAATGTTATCTTTTATTAATTTTTGATAGATATCTGATGTTACTTTTCACCACAGCAGTAAACAATACGGATTGGAAATAAGGAATAGACTCCAGGTGAGATATTACTTTCAACCTTTTTACTTGAGGAAATCTATGTTCAGCTGCTGCTCTACAGATTAAGCTGCTGGGACTTTTGTGGTTGGCAAAAGACCCAGTTTAACCATTAAACTTTTACATTTTCCCCTTGGATGTTTGATGCCATATTTGCGATTATTTTTACCACTATTATTATTAGTATTAGCAATGGTGGTGGTAATATTGATTTATTCTTTATTAGATAAAATATTGTCAACCAATATTAATTTTTGATTGGTACTGTTGAGAAAATGCTCCCAATCCCCAAAACGAATGGAGACTAGTCAGGTTGAGCAGAGAGGGGCTAGCAATAGCACCTATCTCAAGTTGCAAAATATATTGCCACTTCTCTGTGATGTATAAATATAGAAGGTAAATTTAGCAATAAAAAAAAGATTTTTCCCTTTTTTTTATGCAACTTCAGGGATCACATAGTAAACCTGTCATGTGACCACTGTAACTCTAAAGGGTTAGTACAGAAAATAACAAGCTTTTGTTTAGTAAGCATTTGAACAACACAAGGTAAATACTCTTCTCCTTTGCTGAATGACCAACAGTTAATTTCTCCACAATATTTCTGTCAGCCTTTTTTCTCTCTTAGTATTTGTAGTAATATTATCTGGAATTTTTATAAGATGAAGCATCGACAGTCATTAGTCAATTTTGACTTATTTAATTTCTATTGTTTTTCATCAAGTAGTATTAGTATTAATATTGAATTTTTATTAAACATTGAAAATTCTAGTTTTCCTCTTTTTCTTTCATCTTAATTTGACTTGCTTTTCAAAACAAGTATTTTGAATGTTAGTCTCTGATTAGAATTAAACAAAATGGATTGGAAATTAATTGTTGACAATCCTTCATTTGATAAAAAAGCAAATTCTCTTCCACTTATATTCCTCAATATACTTTTGCAAAGAATATTGATTTGTGCTACAAAAATTGCATAAAACATTCAGTTGGCATTTGTTTTTGCTGTTGAATGAAAAGAAAACTCAACCATAAACCATGTGGTACTTAATGGAGCTTAAAAGCCAGGGTACATGTACACTGATATTTCTGAAGAAATGTTAGCTGCCTTCATTGGTATTTATGAAATGGCTTAATCTTCCATAAATAATTTAAAGAAAGAACTGAATTTATTTGAATTATTGTTAACATTATTTTTTTAACTAATTGTTCACCTAAAACAAGGCTCAAGAGCTACTCAATGTAGAGGGTTACTGTTTGAAGTTGAGGCATGTAAGAAGAATAGGTAAAAATGGTTAACTCCCTGTATAGCTGTACTTTATACATAAGATCACAAACAATATATTTTCTTAAAAAAGTATGAAAGATACATATTTATAGTAAAATTAATAAAAATTTATCCTCCGGGTCATATAGCAAAATTGAAAACATGGCACAGATTGTCAAAAAAGATTTTTAAAATTTAAAAAAAACAACAATTTGGTATGATTAATTTCATTTATTGAAAAGAGAAACAAGTTTTTACTTCTTATTTGATTTTGTTAGGTTATTTGTTTCAAAAATGCAGATACGTAATTATAATTTAACCATGAAATAAAATCATTCTCTTTAATTTATAAATAATTCAAAAGTGAATACATTTAAATACATTTATTTCATGATTTGAATTTTTAATATTTAGATTTTGATATTAAACAAGCCATTTGACTCATAAAAAACAACCGAACCAAATTGACTTTTTAATTCTATTTTCTCTGCTGATAACGTTGTAGCACCTGGACATTCATGTATAAGATAAAGTTACATAATTCTGTTCTCTGATTTGTCAACAGAGAAGCTGTCTCAGCTAATCATTGGTTAATCAAATTTTGTATGCATATTAATATCCTTTTGGACTATATACACATCACTAAAAAAAAATATCTATTTTTCTCTGAATAATAACCATTTATTTTTAGCATCCAATTTATACCCATGAATTTGTAGCAATCATACAGCAAGGCATCAGACTCTTCCTGTCTGATCTTCTGTGAGTGCCACCAATGGGGTGGGGGGAAATTGAGCAGGATAGTTAAATATGTAGAGAAATAATTAGTCGTTCATCTGACAAACTTGTCTTTGCAATTGCAAAGCATTACCAGAATCACTTAGGAACAGTTGTGGAAAAGGAATACACTTTGTAAATAAAGAAAGTCACAGAAAAAATAACAGTCATTACATTCATATTTAAATTACAAGATGAAAAATAAATGGTAAATTTGACATTTAGAATTTTATTAAACACAATGTTATGTAATTGAAATAATTATAAAATAATCCAAAATCAAAAACTAAATTGATGAAGCAATTGAAATCAATTTTTGTTAGCAATTTGTTTGACTGAAGAATGATATTAGCCCTGCATTTATCAATAGTCTGATACCATATATAACTATTGATCTGTTCCATTTATTGATTTTGATGAATGTATCCAGCAGTTTGATTTTTTAATACTAGAATATTAATTGAATAATTTCCTTTGTTTATGGCATTTTCAGTTTTGATTTGCTCATCCGACCATCTCATCTCCTCTTCATGAAAATGTTTGCTGGTGTATACAATCAGAAAATAAAGTGACAGGTGACTCTGCATGTTGGTGTCTTGTAAGGTGGGTATGTTTTTTTGTTGTTTTTTTAAGCATTTCACTCCATGCAAGGTGGAAGTCCTACTAGCACGTAGGTGGTACAGTGAATGAGAGCAAGAGTAAAGTGGTGTGTTTGAGGAAAGAAGAAAGAGAAAGACGGGAAACAAAGCATTAGAACATGTCTATTGACATATGCATATTTGAAGATTGTAGCTATTAGGGAAGCAACTAAGAGGAAGGGAGTTCCACAGATGGGAAGTACAAGATAAGAAGCTAATCGAGTAGAAGAGACGGCTATATTTAATCATTTCAACCTAGTAGCATGCTTGAATTCATGCAGTTTGGGAACCAGAGAAAGTAGTTCATCAGAGCAGTTGCTGTGAAAATACTTGTAGAAAAGACAGAGGGAAGCAAAGGTACATCTGTGAGAAAGTGACAGTAGATGAGATGCCAGATCAGGACCCATCATATCCTATTTCCATCTCTGGATTCTGTTGAGGTCTTGTTACTTTTAGCTTTAATCCAATCTAAACTCTTTAGAAATTTAAATTCAGGACACACTTGTAGAATAACTGAAATTCTGGGGCATACTTTAAATTTTAATAAGGAAATCATTAATCATGAAATTTGAAAATAGGGAAATAATACAGAGGTCTCCTGAAATAAGCATTAATTTCTTTTTTTTTTTTTTTTTAGATATTACATTGCTTGGTGTCTTTAACTTTTAAAAAGAAAGATTTTTTTAAATATAAAAATGATCCATAAATTACTGTCCTGTTAATGTGGGGCACACCTTGTTTTCTTTCAGGGAACATTGATGTGAATGAAAGCACCAACTGAGAAACAAGGATCTGAAATAATAAATGATAAAGCTATAAGTTACAATCTACTCAAAGATTCCTTGAAAGAAGTTAATAGCAAAATGGATGTCTTAAAAGCTGACTTCCTCTCTTCATGATGTAGGCAATCATGCCTTTCCACAACTTCCTACCCTTCATAGCTCATAATAATTCATTTTTTTGTTATTTCTCCTAAACCTTGTTCCATTTACTCAAGCTTACTAAATAGGTTATACATTGTTTTCCTCTGTCCCTCTTGCCTTCTTGCGAGTATCAGATTTGCCAAGCCCTCTTTACTCATTATGTGCCAAGGAAATTTCAACTATCAACATATGTTAAGTATAAGTTTCCTTCTGGTTTCCATTTTCTTTAAAACTTAATTCTTACTTGTTGCTTATATATTCAGTCCTTGGTATCCTCAGTATCCTTCTGTAGAATCACGTTTCTGTTTTTTGAGGTCTCATCATTTTTCAGTGTTAAAATCTTTAATGTTTATTAAGTGATAATACTAGAATGTTGAATAATAAGTAATTTCATTAAATTAATTAGTCAAATATTATTGTGTTTTTACGCTCAGTCAGTAAAGATCAAGGGTCATTTTTCAGTAAATTTGCATATTAAGCCCCAGAAACCAATTGTAATGAAAATTTCCATTCTGGTGTAAATGTACACGAATATTATAAAAATACCAATAAATGTTTGCAGAAAATACGTTTTAGGAGTTACCATCAATGGTGAGTAGTATGCCAACTTGCTGAGGCAGTTATACCTCATAAATATAGCATACTTTAAATATATATATATATATATATATATATATATATATATATATATATATATATATATATATAGTAAGTAATCCATGTGAATCCTCGTAATATAAAATATTAAGACTGATCCACAGAAGAGATCTCAATATATTTATTATGCAGCAAACAGGAATTACTGTAGATAAAATTCAATACCCCATATGATATATAGCCATTTCACCCACAATGGGCTTGTCTTTTTAAATACATTTACTCCTAGTTGTTAATTTCCCTCCTCTTTCTTCGTATTTACAAAAACATTGATTCATTTCTTTATCTAACTTCTTGGTGTTGACAAGCTGGTTCTGGGTAAAATGGCTCTTTATCCTATGGGGTATTGAATTTTATCTACTTGTAATATATATATATATATATATATATATATATATATATATATATATATATATATATATATATATATATATATTGTTCAAAAGTCTGAAGCCACTCCCAGCATTAGCATGGGAAGAACTTGATAAAATAGTGAAAAAAATGAAATAGCATCATCAGAAAAATGGATTCTCTTTTAACCAAATCTATATCAATAAGAGAGAACTTAATTTATATTAGTCACATGGATATTGGATTAATTCAAGAAACTCCTTAGTAACCCATTAGATAAAACTGTGATATTACTGACACATTTGGGATAGGATAGTGGATGGTTTCCTTCTTTGAGAGTGAGAATAGTATAATGGTGTTAATTAATTGCCAATACCATTAGAATAAACAGTACACTGCATGATTTCACCCTCTCACACTTGTGGGAAAGGACTCTGTCAGATATCTCATAATACAAAATATGTAAAAGTCTAGCTGTAGATGCCATGAAATGTTGCTTTGTTGATTTGACTCACAAGAGAATGCTTACCCAGTCCCAACAAGCTTAACCTGTTTGAGTCTAGAGTCAACAGTTATCTTCCCCATATATCCTCATAAACTGAGTGGCTTTTGAGCCTTGCACAGGGTTAACATTATTCAAAAAAAAAAAAGGAAAAAAACATCATGAAACTGTTGTTACCTCGAATGTAATGTATGAATGAGTCTGCTGGCAACATAAAATGATGAGAATGATACAATGAAAGGCAATGTAATTCAATGCCAGTGCTACTCAACCTATCAGCCTGTGCATTGTATAATACACACTGCATTCTACAGAGTTTTAGAGTTGTCAACCCACTAGGGTACCATTATTGAGAATACAGGTTCAGTTACTTCATTTGGATCAGCAAACCTTGGTCTGTCAAAGACTAGCACCATGTCTCTTGACCATTTCCAATTCTTTTGGACAGACATTTGAGTCTGGACAAATGGATAGAGAAACAAATACTTCAAAGAGAAAAGGAAAGCATATAGGAGCAAGTATTATTCTAAGCAACCAAAGAAAGTTGTAGAGAGCCATGCTTGCCCACATTCTGAAGAGTCATAGCATGTACGGTGAGAGAGTATTATATATTGTAAATGTTTTCACGATCCTACTGTACTCAAATTTCACTTAAATTTCCATTTTTAAAATAAACATTTTGTGTTGATTAATGATGAACTTTTCCAAATTATGGATAATCCTTTGCAGACAAGGACAAAATTTCAATCACCCTCTATCTTTAAGGATGTGAGCTCTTATAATTGTTTTTATTTATCGATGATTGTTTTCATTGCATGAGTATTGCTTCACGAATGATAAGAATTTTATTTTACTAGTATTTTGGCATTGTTTGTGAGCAGATGTTTAATGTTACTATGAGATCCTGATGCTGCTTATTAATGTTATCTGATGGCACTCAGCTCCAATAGGTGGCAGGTAAGTCCTCATGAGAATGTGGTTGTGGTATATCCTATGTTAAAAGTTTCATGCTTTTGAATTACAGAGAAACATTCGCTGAGTGGGTAAGTATATTCATACACAAAATTAATCTTATTAAGAACTTGGAAGTTTAGGATATATTACATTTAATGAATAAGTTGACAGTTTTGGAATTTTTATATTAAATAATGAATCTAATGTATTTTATCGACTGGTTTTATATATCTATGTATGAACTTTTTAATTGCTGTTTTGAGATTTTTGTAAATGTGGTGTATTTGATTTTGATAATATATGTTAATAGCATTATTGTCATTATTATTTTTATAACTATGGTTTTATTGCCTAAAATTGTTGTTTAAATGAAATTTGATTTGTTCATCAACTACATAATTGGGGGCCCCCATTATTGATAAATGTTAGTTTTATATTATTTAATTCTTTAATGAATATTGTTTTGGATAAAGAAATGATTTTAGCTCTTTGGATTCAGTTATTAATGACAGCAGATGGACATTTTCAGGGCACTCACTGTCATACTTTATAAAACAAGAGTTAGAATTAGTAGATGTTTTATATAGAGAAGTAGTGTTTGGGCTTGTGCCACATCAAAGCTACAAGATATAGTGAAATTATCATAGAGTAAATGAGAATATCTAGAAATGGGATATTTTCAATCAATATTTAATTAAAAAATTGAATATTATAATGTAATTATTTTAATGTTCTGTAATGACATTACGAGATTTGGTTTGGGTAAAGATGTCATTTTATTGAATGATTTGCTAACTTAGTTGGACATAAAAATGTGATAAAAGAAAGAGTGATTTTGGGTACACACACACACACACACACATACATATATATATATATATATATATATATATATATATATATATATATATAAAGGGTGTTTAAAAAAACTGAAGTGTGATATGTTCGCTATTAGCTGAAAATTGATGTGGAATTTTACTGTGTAAGTATAAAATTATTTTTCAGTGGGATGAATAGGAAAAATTTGGTAAGTGATGAAGACGCAACTTGTCTTAGGGGTTTTCTTGAAATTTTTAGTGCAGCCCAAAACTGGGGGATCAGTCATATTTCACTTCATTTTAAATATTTTCCATTGAATGAAATATTTCGAAAATTGGCTTTAAATTGTAAGAAATTTATTAATTACTCCATATATAACAGGATTTTTCATTTGGTTGAATAGAGGGAACTGCAGGTATGAGGATGTTGAGCCATGTTTTGCGGTTTGATTTCATAATTTAAAGTGTCCCAAAACCGGGTTGCTATATTTCTCTTGATTTCAAATTTTGGTTTTCTATGGAATAATTATAAAATAGATAACAAATGTTAAGGAATTTCTTCCTTAATCAATGTTTAAATTTTTTTTTCCATTAGCTTCAATAGGGAAAACATGGGATTCAATGAAGTTGCAAATTGTCTAAGGGGTTTTATTGAAATTTTAAGTGCTGCCCAAAACTGGGGATCAGTCATATTCCACTTCGTTTTAATTTTTTTCCATTAAATGAAATATTTTCAAAATTGGTATCAAATTGTAGGAAATTTATGAATTAATCCATGTCTACAAGGATTTTTCATTTGGTTGAATAGAGCAGGGTGGAGGTTTGACCATGTCGAGACATGTCTCTGTCGTCTACTTTGAAAATTAAAGGCATAAAAAAACGGTTTGCTTGATGAATCTGGAATACCATTTTTTTGTTTCTATAGAATACTTATAAAATTGATATCAAATTTTATGGACTTTTTTTCCTTAATCCAGGTTTAAAAATTTTTTTCAGTCAGTTGAATAGGGACAACATGGCATTGGATGAAGTGGCAACTTGTTAGGGGATTTGTGGGAATTTTTAGTGCAGCCCAAATCTGGGGGATCAGTCATATTTCATTTCTTTTCAATTTTTTTACATTGAATGAAATATTTTAAAAATTGGTATTAAATTGTAGAATATTTATTAATTAATCCATGTCTACAAAGATTATACATTTTGTTGAATAGAGGAAAGTGGAGGTGCAACCATGTCTTTGGCGTATCCTCTGAAAATTTACGTCATGCAAAAACCGGTTTGCTTGAGTACTCCGGATTTCAAATGTTTCGCGTCTATAGAATAGTTATCAAATTGATATCAAATGTTAGGGAATTTCTTGCTTAATCCATGTTGAAAAATTTTTTTTTCAGTCGGTTGAATAGGACTTGTGATAAGGGATTTGTCGGAATTTTAATAAGGCCCAAAACTGGGGGATCAGTCAAATTTCAATTCTTTTAAATTTTTTTCCATTAAATGAAATATTTTAAAAATTAGTATTGTAGGAAATTTATCAATACATCCATGTCTACAAGGATTTTTCATTTGGTTGAATCAAGCAAAGTGCAGCTTTGACAATGTCACTGTCGTGTCCTTTAACAATTAAGATGTCCGAAAACCGGTTTGCTCAATGGGTCTGCATTTCTTCTTAATTTCTTGCTTAATCCATGTATAAAAGAATTTTTCCAGTTGCTTAAGTATGGACAATGTGGCGTTTGATGATACGTCGACTTGTGTTAGTGGATTTGTTGGGATTTTCATGAGGCCCAAAACTGCGGGATCAAAATTTTTTATTCATATTGATTTTATTATTAATTCTTATGTAGTTAGATGCATAAGATAAGAAAAAAACAATTGCAATCATATTCGTGCAAGATATATGCCTTAAATAAGACATGGAAGATAGCGGTTTTAAACCCTCATAGTAATAGAAGCCTCAAAAATGCCAATTTCCAAAACTTTTTATTCATATTCATTTTATTATTGATTCTAATGTAGTTAGATGAGTAAGAAAAGAAAAAAAAACAATAGCAATCTTTTTCATGCAAGATATATGCCTTAAATCAGACATCGAAGATAGTGGTTTTAGCCCCTAGTAGTAAGAGAAGCCTCAAAAATACCATTTTCCAAAAATTTTTATTTTTGGATTTTATTATTGATTCTTATGTTGTTTGATGGGTAAGAAAAGAAAAAACAATTGCAATCATTTTTTGCAAGATATAAGCCTTAAATCAGACATCGAAGATCGAGGTTTTAGCCCCTACTAGTAATAGAACCCTCAAAAATGGTATTTTTTGAAAATTTTTATTCATATTGATTTTATTATTGATTCTAATGTAGTTTGATACATGAGAAAATAAAAAAAACAATTGCAATCTTTTAGTGCAAGTATTAAATTGTGCAGAATTTGTCGACTCATGCCTGTCTTGAAGGATTTTAAATTTGGCTTAATAGAGCAAAGTAAAGCATCGACCATGTCGCTGCTGTGCCCTTTCAAAGTTTACAGTGTCCGAAAACCGGTTTGCTCGATAAGATTGCATTTGAACTTTGCCCCTCTATGGAGCCCTCATAAAATAGATATGAGATTGAGCGGAATTTCTTGCTTAATCCATGTATGAAAGAATTATTTAAGTAGATTGAGTAGGGAGAGAAGGCCTTAGATGATACGGTAACTTGGGTTAGTAGAATTGTGGGATTTTTCATGCGGACCGTAACTGGGTGATCACATATTTTCACTACTTAACTTTTATCCAGGAAGTGAAATAACTTCAATTTTTGATATTAAATTGGGCTGAATGTCTCGACACAGGCCTGTCTAGAATGATTTTAAAATAGGTTTAATAGACACGATACAGCAACGACCATGTAGATGCTGTGGCCTTTGATAACTGACAGTGTTCGGAAACCGGTTTCCTCGATAAGATTTCAATACAAATTTTTCCCCTCTAAGGAACCCTCATAAAATAGATATCACATTGTGTGGAATTTCCTGCTTAATGCAGGAGTCAAATAATTATTTCAGTCACTTCTGTAGGGAGGGAGTGATGTTCGAGGATACGGGACCTTGTGTTATTGAATTTGTTGGAATTTTCATGCGGACCAAAAACTGGGGGATCTCTCACCATATCCCTGCTTTATAACTTTTTTCCAACAGATGAAATCTCTTCAAAATTGATATTAAATTGTGCGAAATCTCTCACTCTGTCGATGTCTACAAGCATTTTTCATTTGCTTTTATAGTGCAAAGTGTAGCTTCGAGTGTGTCGCTGCTGTCACCGTGGGCAATTTACAATGTCCGAAAAGCGGTTTGCTCATGGAGATCCCATTTCAAGTTTTTCCTCTCGAGGGGATCCTCATGAAATAGATATCAGATTGTGAGGAATTTCCTGCTTAATCAATGAGTCATAGAATTATTTCAGTCCCTTGTGTAGGGAGGGAGTGACGTTCAATGATACGGGACCTCATGTAGTGAATTTGTCGGAATTTTGAAGTGGACCAAAACTGGGGGATCCCTCACCATTTCCCTGCTTTATGACTTTTTTCCAGCAGATGAAATCTCTTCAAAATTCGTATTAAATTGTGCAAAATCTCTCACTCTGTCCATGTCTACAAGAATTTGTCAGCAGCTTTTACAGTGCAAAGTCTAGCTTCGATCGGGTCAACGCTGGCAATTTACGGTGTCCGAAAAGCGGTTTGCTCGAAGAGATCGCATTTCAACTTTTTCCACTCTAGGGCACCCTCATGAAATTGATATCAGATTGTGAGGAATTTCCTGCTTAATCTATGAGTCAAAGAATTATTTCAGTCGATTGCGTAGGGATGGAGTGACGTACGATGATATGGGACCTCGTGTTAGTGAATTTGTTGAAATTGTGATTCGGACCAAAACTAGGGGATCCCTCACAATTTCCCTGCTTTATAACTTTTTTTCCAGCAGATGAAATATCTTCAAACTTGGTATTAAATTGTGCGAAGTCTCTGACTCAGTCCATGCCAACAAACATTTGTAAGTAGGTTTTACAGGGCAAAGTCTAGCTTCGAACTTGCCGCAGCTGTCACCGCTGGCAATTTACGGTGTCCGAAAAGCGGTTTTCTCGAAGAGATCAGATTTCTCCACTCTTGGGCACCCTCATGAAATTGATATCAAATTATGAGGAATTTCTTGCTCAATCCATGAGTCAAAGAATTATTTAAGTCGATTGCGTGGGGAGGGAGTGAACTTCAACGATTCGGAACCTACCGTTAGTGAATTTGTTGGAAGCGGACCAAAACTGGGGGGCCACCCCCAATACAATGCATTATAAATTTTTTCCAGTAGCTGGAATCTCTTCCAAATTGGTATCAAATTCTGCGGAATATCTCACTCTGTGCATGGCTACAAGCATTTTTCATTCACTTTCATGCGGCAAACTGCAGCTTCGACCATGTCACTGCTGTCACAGTACAGTGTCCGAAAAGCGGTTTGCTCGAAGAGATCGCATTTCTATTTTTTCCTCTCCAGGGGATCCTCATTAGATAGATGTCAGAGTGTGGGGAATTTCCTGCTGACTCCATCAGTCAAAGGTTTATTTCAGTTGTTTTCTGTGGGGAGGGATTGACTTCGTTGATTCGGGACCTCGCGTTAGTGAATTTGTTGGTATTTTCATGCGCACCAAAAATTGGGGGTGCCTCCCCCAATCCATTAATTTATAAATTTTTCCAGTAGCTGGAATCTCTTCCAAATTGGTATGAAATTGTGTGGAATCTCTCACTCTGTGCATGGCTACAAGCATTTTTCGTTCGCTTTCATGCGGCAAATTGCAGCTTCGACCATGTTACTGCTGTCACCTTCCGGTGTCCGAAAAGCGGTTTGCTCGAAGAGATCACATTTCAGTTTTTTCCTCTCCAGGGGATCCTCAGGAGAGAGGTGTCAGATTGTGGGGAATTTCCTGCTGACTCCATCAGTCAAAGGTTTATTTCAGTCGCTCGTGGGGGGAGGGAGTGACCTTCGACGATTCGTGGCCTAGCGATACGGAATTTCTTGGAATTTTCATGCGCACCAAAACTGGGTGGGGGGCGCCTCCAATTCATTGCATTATAAATTTTTTCCAGTAGCTGGATTCTCTTCCAAATTGTATCAAATTTGTGGAATATATCATTCTGTGCATGCCTACAAGCATTTATCGTTCGCTTTCATGCGGCAAACTGCAGGTTCGAACATGTCACTGCTGTCACCGTTGGCACTTTACGGTGTCCAAAAAGCGGTTTGCTCGAAGAGATCGAATTTCTACTTTTTCCTCTCTAGGGGATCCTCATGAAATAGACGTCAGATTGTGTGAAATTTCCTGCTGGCTCCATCAGTCAAAGGTCAGTCGCTTGTGTGGGGAGGGAGTGACCTTCGACGATTCGGGACCTAGCGTTAGTGAATTTGTTGAAATTTTCACGTGTACCAAAACTGGGGCGCCTCCCCCAATTCATTGCTTTATAAATATTTTACAGTAGTTGCAATATCTTCCAAATTGGTATCAAATTGTGTGGAATCTCTCACTCTCTGCATGGCTACAAGCTTTTTCGTTCTCTTTCATGCGGCAAAGTACAGCTTCAAACATGTCACTGCTGTCACCGTTGGCACTTTACGGTGTCCGAAAAGCGGTTTGCTCGAAGAGATCGCATTTCTACTTTTTCCTCTCTAGGGGAACCACAAGCGATAGATGTCAGATTGTGTGGAATTTCCTGCTGACTCCATCAATCAAAGGTTTATTTCAGTCGCTTGTGTGGGGAGGGAGTGACCTTCGACGATTCGGGACCTAGCGTTAGTGAATTTGTAGGTATTTTCATGCACACCAAAACTGGGGCGCTTTCACCCAATTCATTGGTTTATAAATTTTTTCCAGTAGCTGGAATCTCTTCCAAATTGGTATCAATTGTGTGGAATCTCTCACTCTGTGCATGGCTACAAGCATTTTTCGTTCGCTTTCAGCGGCAAACTGCAGCTCCGACAATGTCTCTGCTGTCACCGTTGGCACTTTATGGTGTCCGAAAAGGGGTTTGCTCGAAGAGATCGCATTTCTATTTTTTCCTCTCTAGTGGATCCTCATGAGATAGATGACAGATTGTGGGGAATTTCCTGCTGACTGCATCAGTCAAAGCTTTATGTCAGTCACTTGTCTGGGGAGGGAGTGACCCTCGACGATTCGTGACCTAGCTTTAGAGAATTTGTTGGAATTTTCATGCGCACCGTAACTGGGGGGGCCTCCCCAAATTCATTGCTTTATAAATTTTTTCCAGTAGCCGGAATCTCTTCCAAATTGGTATGAAATTGTGTGGAATCTCTCACTCTGTGCATGGCTAGAAGCATTTTTCGTTCGCTTTCATGCGGCAAACTGCAACTTCGACCATGTCACTGCTGTCACCGTTGGCACTTATTTCAGTCACTTGTGTGGAGGGAGTGATCTTCGACGATTCGGGACCTAGCGTTAGTTAATTTTTGGAATATTCATGCAAACCAACACTGGCGGGGAATCCCTCAATTCATTGCTTTATAAATTTATTCCATTAGCTGGAATATCTTCCAAATTGGTATCAAATTGTGTGGAATCTCTCACTCTGTGCAAGGCTACAAGCATTTTTCGTTCGCTTTCATGCGGCAAACTTCAGCTTCGACCATGTCACATCTGTCACCGTTGGAACTTTACTGTCTCCGAAAATCGGTTTGCTCGAAGAGATCGCATTTCTACTTTTTCCTCTATAGGGGATTGTTACGTTTTAAATAGAAGAAAGCAAGGATAGAATAACCTTTTCTTAAGGCTTTACTAAACGTAATTCACAGCAGTCAGTAATCAACAAAGGAAAGAATTCAGAATGAAAAGGAAGAAGAACGCAGCTTTTAAAGAGGAAAGGGAACGTGTGAAAAGTCACGTGGGCAAGAATGTTTCCTTTTTTTTTTACGAAAATATAACATTCTCCCCCACTTGATAAAGAGATTGAAAAAGTTTTATAAATCCAGTCGTTGGATTGGTCTACGAATCCTGCTAGACCGGCGTGGAGGTAGTTCACCACTGGAAGAGCCAGACCTCTGAGAAGGCTGACTTTCAGGATTCTGGCTATTATTCACAGATTCATTTTCTGTTTAAGGTGAAGAAATATTAACGGGACCTGTATGAGGCAAAAGGGTTGAGTCTGCATGGTCCCCGTCGGGTTGAGTATTTTCAGGTCCATTTTGAGGTCCATCCGGGCGTGGAAAACGTGCCAACCGTCTCAGCGCCACCGAATCTTCCCGGCCATCATTGTGATGTATTTTGGCATGCGTAAGTTTGGCCTCAAGGAGTTCCACCACCTCAACGATAGGGTCATATTTACCTCTGCAACCTAATCGTTTTAATAATACCTCTCCAGGCTCACAGAGCCAAACAGGCAACGCAGTACCGGAGGAGTACCGCCTTTCAAAATTGAACATTCGTTCGTGGGGGGTTGCATTCGTAGTGGTGCATAGCAGGGAGCGGATAGCATTTAACACATCATGTAGAACCTCTTGCCAAGCACTAATTGGTAACTGTTTCGATTCCAGGGCCAATAATATGGTATTCCAAATTATGCCGTTGTAACGTTCGCATTGGCTATTGCCTCTAGGGTTATAAGCAGTAGTATTACTGCATCCAATTCCAAGTCGTGTTAGAAATTGTTTAAATTCTCCCGACATAAACGAAGTTCCTCGATCGGAGTGAATGAACGAGGGAATCCCGAAAATGGAGAAAATACTTGTCAGGCACTGAATAGCAGTTTGCGAAGAGCAATCGCGGCAAGGAAAGGCAAAGGGAAATCGACTATATTCGTCGATAACAGTAAATATATATCGGTAACCTGTCGGAGATACCGGGACAGGCCCTTTGTAGTCTATGGAAAGACGCTGAAATGGCGCAGTAGAACGGATCAGAACATTACTAGCAGAATCGAAGAATTGGGGTTTTATTTTGGCACAGGTCGTACATTCAGAAGTCATACGTCGGACTTCATCAAGCGAATAAGGCATATTCTGAGACCTTACAAAATGCCAAAAGCGCTGTACCCCAGGATGTATTAAGGAATCGTGTATCGATTTAAGTTCCTTCAAGGAAGACGCAGCAGCACCACATACTCTGGATAAGGTATCTGCAACTGTGTTTTCATTTCCAGGACGGTGTTTTATGTCGTATGAAAAGGGAAGAAGTTCCATTTTCCACCGTATAATTTTATCGTTTTTAATTTTTCCGCGATTAGCAGGTTTAAACATAAAAGATACGGCTTGTTGATCAGTAATAATAGTAAAATGTTTCCCGGCAAGGAGGTCTCTCCATTTACGAACGCATTCGATTATGGCATATGCTTCTTTTTCGACTATATGAAGTCGTATTTCAGAGGGGTTTAGCGACCGAGAAAAGAATGCTACAGGTCGCTCAGCTTGTAAAAGAGTGCCTCCAATACCCTTTTCTGAAGCATCGGTTTCAATAGTAAATGGCAATTCATCATCAATAACTTTTACAGATGACTCGGCAATGTCTTTCTTAAGTTTTTCGAAAGAATTTATAACTATAGGAGGCATAGGCAATTGTTTATTTTCGACCAGTGGACGAATTTTGTGTGAATATTTAGGTATCCATTTCGCATAGTAAGCAAACATACCAAGACACCTTTTTAACGAATGTGAGTCGGAAGGAGGAGGCATTTGCAAAAGTGGCTTCAAACGCTCAGGATCGGGTTGGATAGTTCCGTTACAAATTTGATATCCTAGCACGTTAATAGAACGAAGTGAAAACTCTGATTTTTCCCGGTTTATTTCGAGGTTGTATGTCGAGGCAGCTTTTAAGAAACATTCCAAATTGACGTCGTGCTCCTCCTGGGTTTTACCGCAAACAGTTATATCATCTATATACGAAAAGGTTCCAGGTAATTTGTTATCAGAAATGAAAGAATTCATAAATCGCTGAAAGGCAGAAACCCCGTTAGTAACACCCATGGGTATTCGTTTAAATTGGAACAGACGATTTCCAGCTTGAAAGGCCGTATAGGGGCGATCTTCGGGGCAAATTTCAATCTGATAGTACGCTTTGGACAAGTCAATTATACTATAGATACGATACTGTGCTATTTGGTTTACGAGATCTTCAATTCGAGGCAAGGGGTAGGCATCAAGTAAGGTGAAGCTATTAATAGTCTGGGAGAAATCGACTACCAATCGTTTCTTTTTATTAGGTGACGAAGTTACAACAATTTGAGCACGCCACGGGGAGTAACTTGTTTCAATTATATCATCCTCAAGCAGTTGTAGAATTTCTTTTTCAATGAACCGAGCATCGTCCGCACGGTAATTTCGGGATTTAGTAGCAATAGGTTTGCAGTCAGGGGTCAAGTTTCGGAACAACTTAACAGGAGCACAACTGATCTTGGTTAAAGCGCAGATTTTTAAACTATCCTGAGATCCACCAAAAGAAATAGTGATACTCTGGTGTAGTTTTAAGAAGGGCACTCCGAGTATAATATCCATACAGGAATCAGGGAGTACTGTAAAGTCAATTTGTTTATATTCGTAACCATTGAAGATAATATCCTCAGTACAATATTCAGATAGTTTGAGGGAAATGGCAGATGATGCCATGGAAACTACGGAATTCCGTTTAGAAGTAGACAGTTTCATTGCTTTAACATTACGGCCACTGATAAAGTTATCAGAACTACCGGTGTCTATGAGGGCAGTTAATTTCTTTCCTTTTAATTCTAAAGTTTTAGTAACTGGAGGAGACCTATCATCGTCTTTAGCACGGGCTACTATAATAGCTGAGGTAGAACGTGAAGGCGCCGGCATGGTAGAACGGCAAACTTTAGAAAAATGACCGAGTTTGCCACAGTTTCGAAATCTCTTATCACGGGCAGGACAATAGCGACGATTATCCTTAAAATGACGTTTCCCTCCACAGTTGTAGCACTTGCCACGAGCAAGGGCAGTAGACAATTGTACAGAGTCACACTCCGTACGAGAATCAGTTAAGTCAGAAAGCATATTTTTAGTAATAGTAGTGGAAGTGGCCTCCTCGGCAGAATCAGTAAACACATTTTTAGTCCTAGTGGTAGTACCAGCGGCTGATCCAATCTGAGAAGCGCATGATTCAGCACGAAAGTGAGCCTGTTCTAAGGCACTAGCACATTGAGTAGCCTCCGTGAGAGTTAGCGTATCATTTTCAAGCAGTCTGGCACGTATTACGGGGACCGGAGACCACGTATAAATGCATCACGGACAGATTCATCCCTGTAAGTAGTAGCAGTAACATCTTGGAAGCAACAGTCAGCAGCAAGACATTTCAAGGCCTGAAGGTATTGGTCTACAGACTCATTTTCCTGCTGCAGACGTGTAGACAACAAATGTCTAGCATGAATAACACTTGGAGACTTGTTATAAACACTTTTCAGCAATTCAACAGCATGTTCAAATCCAGAACAACCCTCGATAACATCAGCAACGGTAGCACCGATGTGTAAATAAAGGACTTCGAGTTTGTCCGGGTTTAAAGAAGCAATAGTTGATAAATAATAATTAAAATTACGGTACCATAGTCTCCAGAACTTGCTAGCCTGAGGGTCTGCAGAAGATATATCAAACTTGTCCAGACGAATAATCTTGTCCATGAGGAATTAAGTTCAGTAAATTGTTACGTTGTAAAGAGAAGAAAGCAAGGATAGAATAACCTTTTCTTAAGGCTTTACTAAACGTAATTCACAGCAGTCAGTAATCAACAAAGGAAAGAATTCAGAATGAAAAGGAAGAAGAACGCAGCTTTTAAAGAGGAAAGGGAACGTGTGAAAAGTCACGTGGGCAAGAAAGTTAGTTTCCTTTTTTTTTACGAAAATGTAACAGATCGCATTTCTACTTTTTCTCTCTAGGGGATCCTCATGAGTTAGATGTCAGATAGTGGGGAATTTCCTGCTGACTCCATCATTCATAGGTTCATTTCAGTCGCTTGTGTGGGGAGGGAGTGACCTTCGACGATTCGGGACCTAGCGTTAGTTAATTTGTTGGAATTTTCATGCGCACCAAAAGTGGGGGGCATCCCCCAATTCATTGCATTATAAATTTTTTGCAGTAGCTGGAATCTCTTCCAAATTGGTATCAACTTGTGTGGATTCTCTCACTCTGTGCATGGCTAAAAACATTTTTTGTGCGCTTTCATGCGGCAAACTGCAGCTTCGACCTTGTCACTGCTGTCAGCGTTGGCATTTTACGGTCTCCGAAATGCCGTTTACTCGGAGATATCGCATTTCTATTTTTTCCTCTCTAGGGGATCCTCATGAGATAGATGTCAGATTGTGTGGAATTTACTGCTGACTCCATCAGTCAAAGATTTATTTCAGTCGCTTGTGTGAGGAGGGAGTGACCTACGACGATACGGGACCTAGCGTTAGTGAATTTGTTGGAATTTTAATGCGCACCAAAACTGGGGTTGCGTCCCCGAATTCATTGCTGTATGAATTTTTTCCAGTAGCTGTAATATCTTTCAAATTGTTATCAAATTTAGTGGAATCTCTCACTCTGTGCATGGCTACAAGCATTTTTCGTTTGCTTTTAGGCAGCTAACTGCAGCTTCGACCATGTCACTGCTGTCACCGTTGGGAAATTACGATGTCCGAAAAGAGGTTTGCTCGAAGAGATCGCATTTCTACTTTTTCCTCTGTAGGTGATCCTCATGAGATAGATGTCAGATAGTGGGGAATTTCCTGCTGACTCCATCATTCATAGGTTCATTTCAGCCGCTTGTGTGGGGAGAGAGTGACCTTCGACTATTCGGGACCTAGCGTTAGTAAATTTGTTGGAATTTTCATGCGCACCAAAACTGCGAGGGCCTCCCCAAATTCATTGCTTTATAAATTTTTTCCAGTAGATGGAATCTCTTCCAAATTGGTATGAAATTGTGTGGAATCTCTCACTCTGTGCATGGCTACAAGCAATTTTTCTTTCGCTTTATTGCGGCAAACTGCAGATTCGACCATATCACTGCTGTCACCGTTGACACTTTACGGTGTCCGAAAAGCGTTTTGCTCGAAGAGATCGCATTTCTATTTTGTCCTCTCTAGGGGATCCTCATGAGATAGATTTCAGGTTGTGGGGAATTTCCTGTTGACTCCATCAGTCAAAAGTATATTTCAGTCGCTTGGGTGGGGAGGGAGTGACCTTCGACGATTCGGGACCTAGCGTTAGTAAATTTGTTGGAATATTCATGCACACCAACACTGGCGGGGAATCCCTCAATTCATTGCTTAATAATTTTTTTCCAGTAGCTGGATTCTCTTCCAAATTTGTATAAATTGTGTGGAATCTCTCACTCTGTATATGGCCACAAGCATTTTTCGTTCGCTCTCATGCGGTAAACTGCAGCTTCGAACATGTCACTTCTGTCACCGTTGACATTTTACGGTGTCCGAAAAGCGGTTTGCTCGAAGAGATCGCATTTCTATTTTTCCTCTCTAGGGGATCCTCATGAGACACATGCCAGATTGTGGGTAATTTCCTGCTGACTCCATCAGTCAAAGGTTTATTTCAGTCGCTTGTGTTGGGAGGGAGTGACCTTCGACGATTCGGGACCTAGCGTTAGTGAATTTGTTGGTATTTTCATGCGCACCAAAACTGGTGGGGGCTTCCCCCAATTCATTGCTTTATAAATTTTTTCCAGTAGCTGGAATCTCTTCCAAATTGTTATCAAATTGTGTGGAATCTCTCACTCTGGGCATGGCTACAGGCATTTTTCGTTAACTTTCATACGGCAAACTGCAGCTTCGACCATGACACTGCTGTCACCGTTGGCACTTAACGGTGTCCGAAAAGCGGTTTGCTTGAAGAGATTGCATTTCTATTTTTACCTCTCTAGGGGATCCTCATGAGATAATGTCAGATTGTGGGGCATTTCCTGCAGACTCCATCAGTCAAATGTTTTTTTCACTCACTTGTGTGGGGAGGGAGGTACCGTCGACGATTCGGTACCTAGCGTTAGTGAATTTATTGGAATTTTCATGCATACCAAACTGGGTCGGACTCCCCAAATTCATTACTTTATAAATTTTTTCCAGCAGCTAGAATCTCTTCCAAATTGGTATCAAATTGTGTGGAATCTCTTACGCTGTGCATGCCTACAAGCATTTTTCGTTGGCTTTCTTGCGGCAAACTGCAGCTTCGACCATGTCACTGCTGTCACCGTTGGCACATTACGGTGTCCGAAAAGCGGTTTGCTTGAAGAGATCGCATTTCTACTCTTTCCTCTCTAGGGGTACTCATGCGATAGATGTCAGATTGTGGGGAATTTCCTGCTGACTCCATCAGTCAAAGGTTTTATTTCAGTCGCTTGTGTGGGGAGGGATTGAACTTTGACGATTTGGGACCTAGTTTTAGTGAATTTGTTGGTATTTTCATGTGCACCAAAACTGGGGGGCCTCCCCCAATTCATTGCTTTATAAATTTTTTCCAGTATTTGAAATCTCTTCCACATTGGTATAAAATTGTGTGGAATCTCTCGCTCTGTGCATGGCTACAAGCAATTTTCGTTCGCTTTCATGTGGCAAACTGCAGCATCGACCATGTCACTGCTGTCACCGTTGGCACTTTACGGTGTCAGAAAAGCGGTTTGATCGAAGAGATCGCATTTCTATTTTTTCCTCTCTAGGGGATACTCATGGGATAGATGTCAGATTGTGGGGAATTTCCTGCTGACTCCATCAGTCAAATGTTTATTTCACTCACTTGTGTGGGGAGGGAGGTACCTTCGACGATTCGGTACCTAGCGTTAGTGAATTTATTGGAATTTTCATGCACACCAAACTGGGTCGGCCTCCCCAAATTCATTACTTTATAAATTATTTCCAGTAGCTGTAATTTCTTCCATATTGGGATCAAATTGTATGGAATCTCTCACTCTGAGCATGGCAACAAACATTTTCGTTCGTTTCCATGCGGCAAACTGCATCTTCGACCATGTCACTACTGTCACCGTTGGCACATTACTGAGTCTGAAAAGCGGTCTCCTCGAACAGATCGCCTTTCTACTTTTTCCTCTCTAGGGGATCCTCATGAGATAGATGTCAGATTGTTGGGCATTTACTACTGACCCCATCAGTCAAATGTATATTTCAGTCCGTTGTGTGGGGAGGGAGTTACCTTCGACGATTCGGGACCTACCGTTAGAGAATTTATTGGTATTTTCGTGCGCACCAAAACTGGGTAGGCCTCCCCAAATTCATTGCTTTATAAATTTTTTCCAGTAACTGGTATCTCTTCCAAATTGGTATCAAATTGTGTGGAATATCTCACTCTGTGCATGGCTACAAGCATTTTTCGTTCGCTTTCATGCGCCAAACTGCAGATTCGACCATGTCACTCCTGTCACCGTTGGCAATTTACGGTGTCCGAAAATCGGTTTGCTCGAAGAGATCAAATTTCTACTTTTTCCTCTCTAGGGGATGCTCATGAGATAGTGTCAGATTGTGGGGAATTTCCTGCTGACTCCATCAGTCATAGGTTTATTTCAGTCACTTGTGTGGGGAGGGAGTGATCTTCGACGATTCGGGATCTAGCGTTAGCAAATTTTTTGGAATTTTCATGCGCACCAAAACTGGGGGGGAATCCCCCAATTCATTGCTTTATAAATTTTTTCCAGTAGCTGGATTCTCTTGGAAATTGGTATCAAATTGTGAGGAATCTCTCACTCTGTGCATGGCTACAAGCATTTTTCGTTCGCTTTCATGCGGGAAACTGCAGCTTCAACCATGTCACTGCTGTCACAGTTGGCACTTAACGGTGTCCGTAATGCGGTTTGCTCGCGGAGATCGCACTTCTACTTTTCCTCTCTAGTGGATCCTCATGAGATAGATGTCAGATTGTGGGGAATTTCCTGCTGACTCCATCAGTCAAAGGTTTATTTCAGTCGCTTGTGTGGGGAGGGAGTGACCTTCGACGATTCGGGACCTAGCGTTAGTGAATTTGTTGGTATTTTCATGCGCACCAAAACTGGGTGGGCTTCCCACAATTCATTGCTTTATAAATTTTTTCACGTATCTGGAATTTTTTCTAAAATGGTATCAAATTGTGTGGAATCTCTCACTCTGTGCATGGCTGCACTCATTTTTCGTTCGCTCTCATGCGGTAAACTGCAGCTTCGAACAAGTCACTGCTGTCACCGTTGGCACTTAACTGTGTCCGAAAAGCGGTTTGCTCGAAGAGATCGCATTTCTATTTTTACCACTCTACGGGATCCTCATGAGATAGTTGTCAGATTGTGGGGAATTTCCTGCTGACTCCATCAGTCAAAGGTTTATTTCAGTCGCTTTTGTGGGGAGGTAGTGATCTTCAACTATTCGGGACCTAGCGTTAGTGAATTTGTTGGTATTTTCATGCGCACCAAAACTGGGGTGCCTCAACCAATTCATTGCTTTAAGAATTTTTTCCAGTAGCTGGAATCTCTTCCAAATTGGTATCAAATTGTGTAGAATCTCGCTCTGTGTGCATGGCTACAAGCATTATTCATTCTCTTTCATGCAGCAAACTGAACCTTCGGCCATGTCTCTGCCGTCACCGTTGGCACATTACGGTGTCCGAAAAGGGGTTTGCTTGAAGAGATCGCATTTCTATTTTTTCCTGTCTAGGGGAACCTCATTGGATAGATGTCAGATTTTGTGGATTTTCCTGCTGACTGCATCAGTCAAAGGTTTATTTTAGTCGCTTGTGTGGGGAGTGAGTGAACTTCGACGATTCGGGAACTAGAGTTAGTGAATTTGGTGGTATTTTCATGCGCACCAAAACTGGGGCCGCATCCCCCAATTCATTGCTTTATAAATTTTTTCTAGTAGATGAACCAATTCCAAATTGGTATCAAATTGTGTGGAATCTCTCACTCTGTGCATGCCTACAAGCATTTTTCGTTCTCTTTCTTGTGGCAAACTACAGCTTCGACCATGTCACTGCTGTCACCGTTGGCACTTTACGGTGTGCGAAAAGTGGTTTGCTCGAAGAGATCGCATTTCTACTTTTTCCTCTCTAGGGGATCCTCATGAGATAGATGTCAGATTGTAGGGAATTTCATGCTGACTCCATCAGTCAAATGTTTATTTCAGTCTTTTGTGTGGGGAGGGAGTGACCTTCTGCACAAGGCTTCCTTCCTCGGCTCGCCATCTCTTGCTGCGCTGCTGCCGTTCAGTCCTTAAGGTCCAGCGAACGAAGCTCCCGGCCTGCGCCGCTCTTTCCACAATAAAGTGTCGAAAAGTTTTCGTGTAACATGCTTTGCTTTTTCAGACAGTTTCCTACTAGTCGACGCGGAAAGTGAGGAAAAATCTCGCGAACCACACGACGACAACTCTCAATAGTTTCAGTTCGATTTTCGAATTGTTATTGCAATTTTTTATCCGAAACTCGGCACTTCTTTCGGAAAGTAACATCACCGCCGCCGACCACTGCTGAAGCGGACGAAGCGCGTTCGGTGTCGACGACGACGTGCAGCCTGCAAACGGAACCAACGCACTGCTGCGTCGGCGGGCGTCGTTTTGCATCCAGCCTGCCTTTTCGAGCGGTAGACACTCGCTTCGCGTGAGTGACAGAGCTTAGATTTACCGCTGCTTCGTCATCGTATGCCTTTTAGACGACACTTTCGAGATTACGAGGCATCTGCTCACTGAACTTTAGTCGATCACAGTTACACCCGCCGTTTTCCCGAGCTTGGTCGATCGCATTGCACCAGCAGTACCGACCGACCGATTAATTTAGGGGCTAGGCCGCAAGAAGCTAGCGGGCGCGGAGCTTGCAGCAGCAATGCTCGCTGTCCGAGAGCGTGCATTCCTGCCTGCCCTCCTGCCTTCCTGCCTGCACAACGCTTCCTTCCTCGGCTAGCCCTCTCTTGCTGCGCTGCGGCCGTTCAGACAGTACGGTCCAGCGAACGAAGCTGCCGGCCTGCGCCGCTCTTTCCACACTAAAGTGTCGAAAATTTTGGTGTAACATGCTTTGCTTTTTCAGAGAGTATCCTACTAGTTGACGCGGAACGTGTGCAGAAATCTCGGAAACCACACGCCGACAACACTCAATAGTTTCAGTTCGATTTCGTTGCAATAGCAGTACCGACCGACGGATTACTTTCGGGGCTAGGCTAAAGTGTCGAAAATTTTCGAGTAACATGCTTTGCTTTTTCAGACAGTATCCTACTAGTCGACGCGGACAGTGTGCAGAAATCTCGCGAACGACACGCCGACAACACTCAATAGATTAATTTTGATTTTCGAATTATTTTGGTAATTTTTTTTCTGAAACTCGGCACTTCGTTCGGAAAGTAACATCACCGCCGCCGACCACTGCTGTAGCGGGCGACGCTCGTCCGACGTCGACGACGACGTGCAGCCTGCAAACGGAACGAACGCAATGCTGCGTCGGCGGACGTCGTTTTGCATCCAGCCTGCCTCCTCGAGCGGTGGACACGCGCTTCGCGTGATTGACAGAGCGTAGATTTGCCGCTGCTTCGTCATCTCTTTCCCTTTAGACGACACATTCGAGATGACCAGGCATCTGCTCACTGAACTTTAGTCGGTCACAGTTACACACGCCGTTTACCCGCGCTTGGTCGATCGCGGGCGCGGAACTTGATGCTGCAATTCTCGCTGTCCGAGAGTTTGCATTCCTGCCTGCCTTCCTGCCTGCCTGCCTGCACAACGCTTCCTTCCTTTCCCTTTAGACGATACTTTCGAGATGACGAGGCATCTGCTCACTGAACTTTAGTCGCTCACAGTTACACCCGCCGTTTACCCGCGCTTGGTCGATCGAGTTGCACCAGCAGTACCGACAGACCGATTACTTTCGTGGCAAGGGTGCAAGACTCTAGCGGGCGCAGAACTTGCAGCAGCAATGCTCGCTGTCCGGGAACGTGCATTCCTGCCTGCACTCTTGCCTTCCTGCCTGCCTGCCTGCACAAGGCTTCCCTTCTTCGGTCGCCAACTTTTGCAGCGCTACTGCCGTTCAGACCGAACGGTCGAGCGAACGAAGCTGCCGGCCTGCGACGCTCTTTCGACGCTAAAGTGTCGAAAGGTTTTCCTGTAACATGCTTTGCTTTTTCAGACAGATTCCTACTAGTCGACGCGGACAATGTGCAGAAATCTCGCGAACGACACGCCGACAACACTCAATAGTTTCAGTTCGATTTTCGAATTATTTTGGCAATTTTTTGTCTGAAACTCGGCACTTCGTTCGGAATGTAAAATCACCGCCGCCGACCACTGCTGAAGCGGGCGACGCTCGTCCGGCGTCGACGACGACGTGCAGCCTGTAAACGGAACGAACGCACTGCTTCGTCGGCGGACGTCGTTTTGCATCCAGCCTGCCAGCTCGATAGGTGGACACGCGCTTCGCGTGATTGACAGAGCGTAGATTTGCCGCTGCTTCGTCATCTTTTTCCTTTTAGACGACACTTTGGAGATGACGAGGCATCTGCTCACTGAACTTTAGTCGGTCACAGTTACATCCGCCGTTTACCCGCGCTTGGTCGATCGCGTTGCACCAGCAGTACATAGCGACCGATTACTTTCGTGACTAGGTTGCAAGCAGCTAGCGGCCGCTGAACTTGCAGTAGCAATGCTCGCTGTCCGAGAGCGTGCATTTCTGCCTGCCCTCCTGCCTTCCTGCCTGCCTGCCTGCCAGCCTGCCTGCCTGCCAGGCTGCCTGCCTGCACAAGGCTTCCTTCCTTGTGTCGCCCTCTTTTGCTGCGCTACTGCCGTTCAGACCGAACGGTAGAGCGAACGAAGCTGCCGGCCTGCGCCGCTCTTTCCACGCTAAAGTTTCGAAATGTTTTCCTGTAACATGCTTTGCTTTTTCAGACAGTTTCCTACTAGTCGACGCGGAAAATGTGCAGAAATCTCGCGAACGACACGCCGAAAACACTCAATAGTTTCAGTTCGATATTCGAATTATTTTGGCAATTTTTTTTCTGAAAATCGCCACTTCGTTCGGAAAGTAAAGTCACAGCCGCCGACCACTGCTGAAGCGGGCGATGCGCGTCCGGCGTCGACGACGACGTGCAGCCTGCAAACGGAACGAACGCACTGCTGCGTCGGCGGACGTCGTTTTGCATCCAGCCTGCCTTCTCGAGCGGTGTAGACGCGCTTCGGGTGATTGACAGAGCCTAGATTTGCCGCAGCTTTGTCATCTCTTTCCCTTTAGACGACACTTTCGAGATGACGAGGCATCTGCTCACTGAAGTTTAGTCGGTCACAGTTACACCCGCCGTTGACCCGCGCTTGGTCGATCGCGTTGCACCAGCAGTACCGACCGACCGATTATTTCGTGGCTGGTGTGCAAGAAGATAGCGGGCGCGGAAATTGCAGCAGCAATGCTCGCTGTCCGAGAGTTTGCATTCCTGCCTGCCTTCCTGCCTGCCTGCCTGCACAACGCTTCCTTCCTTTCCCTTTAGACGATACTTTCGAGATGACGAGGCATCTGCTCACTGAAATTTAGTCGCTCACAGTTACACCCGCCGTTTACCCGCGCTTGGTCGATCGAGTTGCACCAGCAGTACCGACAGACCGATTACTTTCGTGGCAAGGGTGCAAGACTCTAGCGGGCGCAGAACTTGCAGCAGCAATGCTCGCTGTCCGGGAACGTGCATTCCTGCCTGCACTCTTGCCTTCCTGCCTGCCTGCCTGCACAAGGCTTCCCTTCTTCGGTCGCCAACTTTTGCAGCGCTACTGCCGTTCAGACCGAACGGTCGAGCGAACGAAGCTGCCGGCCTGCGACGCTCTTTCGACGCTAAAGTGTCGAAAGGTTTTCCTGTAACATGCTTTGCTTTTTCAGACAGATTCCTACTAGTCGACGCGGACAATGTGCAGAAATCTCGCGAACGACACGCCGACAACACTCAATAGTTTCAGTTCGATTTTCGAATTATTTTGGCAATTTTTTGTCTGAAACTCGGCACTTCGTTCGGAATGTAAAATCACCGCCGCCGACCACTGCTGAAGCGGGCGACGCTCGTCCGGCGTCGACGACGACGTGCAGCCTGTAAACGGAACGAACGCACTGCTTCGTCGGCGGACGTCGTTTTGCATCCAGCCTGCCAGCTCGATAGGTGGACACGCGCTTCGCGTGATTGACAGAGCGTAGATTTGCCGCTGCTTCGTCATCTTTTTCCTTTTAGACGACACTTTGGAGATGACGAGGCATCTGCTCACTGAACTTTAGTCGGTCACAGTTACATCCGCCGTTTACCCGCGCTTGGTCGATCGCGTTGCACCAGCAGTACATAGCGACCGATTACTTTCGTGACTAGGTTGCAAGCAGCTAGCGGCCGCTGAACTTGCAGTAGCAATGCTCGCTGTCCGAGAGCGTGCATTTCTGCCTGCCCTCCTGCCTTCCTGCCTGCCTGCCTGCCAGCCTGCCTGCCTGCCAGCCTGCCTGCCTGCACAAGGCTTCCTTCCTTGTGTCGCCCTCTTTTGCTGCGCTACTGCCGTTCAGACCGAACGGTAGAGCGAACGAAGCTGCCGGCCTGCGCCGCTCTTTCCACGCTAAAGTTTCGAAATGTTTTCCTGTAACATGCTTTGCTTTTTCAGACAGTTTCCTACTAGTCGACGCGGAAAATGTGCAGAAATCTCGCGAACGACACGCCGAAAACACTCAATAGTTTCAGTTCGATATTCGAATTATTTTGGCAATTTTTTTTCTGAAAATCGCCACTTCGTTCGGAAAGTAAAGTCACAGCCGCCGACCACTGCTGAAGCGGGCGATGCGCGTCCGGCGTCGACGACGACGTGCAGCCTGCAAACGGAACGAACGCACTGCTGCGTCGGCGGACGTCGTTTTGCATCCAGCCTGCCTTCTCGAGCGGTGTAGACGCGCTTCGGGTGATTGACAGAGCCTAGATTTGCCGCAGCTTTGTCATCTCTTTCCCTTTAGACGACACTTTCGAGATGACGAGGCATCTGCTCACTGAAGTTTAGTCGGTCACAGTTACACCCGCCGTTGACCCGCGCTTGGTCGATCGCGTTGCACCAGCAGTACCGACCGACCGATTATTTCGTGGCTGGTGTGCAAGAAGATAGCGGGCGCGGAAATTGCAGCAGCAATGCTCGCTGTCCGAGAGTTTGCATTCCTGCCTGCCTTCCTGCCTGCCTGCCTGCACAACGCTTCCTTCCTTTCCCTTTAGACGATACTTTCGAGATGACGAGGCATCTGCTCACTGAACTTTAGTCGCTCACAGTTACACCCGCCGTTTACCCGCGCTTGGTCGATCGAGTTTCACCAGCAGTACCGACAGACCGATTACTTTCGTGGCAAGGGTGCAAGACTCTAGCGGGCGCAGAACTTGCAGCAGCAATGCTCGCTGTCCGGGAACGTGCATTCCTGCCTGCACTCTTGCCTTCCTGCCTGCCTGCCTGCACAAGGCTTCCCTTCTTCGGTCGCCAACTTTTGCAGCGCTACTGCCGTTCAGACCGAACGGTCGAGCGAACGAAGCTGCCGGCCTGCGACGCTCTTTTGACGCTAAAGTGTCGAAAGGTTTTCCTGTAACATGCTTTGCTTTTTCAGACAGATTCCTACTAGTCGACGCGGACAATGTGCAGAAATCTCGCGAACGACACGCCGACAACACTCAATAGTTTCAGTTCGATTTTCGAATTATTTTGGCAATTTTTTGTCTGAAACTCGGCACTTCGTTCGGAATGTAAAATCACCGCCGCCGACCACTGCTGAAGCGGGCGACGCTCGTCCGGCGTCGACGACGACGTGCAGCCTGTAAACGGAACGAACGCACTGCTTCGTCGGCGGACGTCGTTTTGCATCCAGCCTGCCAGCTCGATAGGTGGACACGCGCTTCGCGTGATTGACAGAGCGTAGATTTGCCGCTGCTTCGTCATCTTTTTCCTTTTAGACGACACTTTGGAGATGACGAGGCATCTGCTCACTGAACTTTAGTCGGTCACAGTTACATCCGCCGTTTACCCGCGCTTGGTCGATCGCGTTGCACCAGCAGTACATAGCGACCGATTACTTTCGTGACTAGGTTGCAAGCAGCTAGCGGCCGCTGAACTTGCAGTAGCAATGCTCGCTGTCCGAGAGCGTGCATTTCTGCCTGCCCTCCTGCCTTCCTGCCTGCCTGCCTGCCAGCCTGCCTGCCTGCCAGCCTGCCTGCCTGCACAAGGCTTCCTTCCTTGTGTCGCCCTCTTTTGCTGCGCTACTGCCGTTCAGACCGAACGGTAGAGCGAACGAAGCTGCCGGCCTGCGCCGCTCTTTCCACGCTAAAGTTTCGAAATGTTTTCCTGTAACATGCTTTGCTTTTTCAGACAGTTTCCTACTAGTCGACGCGGAAAATGTGCAGAAATCTCGCGAACGACACGCCGAAAACACTCAATAGTTTCAGTTCGATATTCGAATTATTTTGGCAATTTTTTTTCTGAAAATCGCCACTTCGTTCGGAAAGTAAAGTCACAGCCGCCGACCACTGCTGAAGCGGGCGATGCGCGTCCGGCGTCGACGACGACGTGCAGCCTGCAAACGGAACGAACGCACTGCTGCGTCGGCGGACGTCGTTTTGCATCCAGCCTGCCTTCTCGAGCGGTGTAGACGCGCTTCGGGTGATTGACAGAGCCTAGATTTGCCGCAGCTTTGTCATCTCTTTCCCTTTAGACGACACTTTCGAGATGACGAGGCATCTGCTCACTGAAGTTTAGTCGGTCACAGTTACACCCGCCGTTGACCCGCGCTTGGTCGATCGCGTTGCACCAGCAGTACCGACCGACCGATTATTTCGTGGCTGGTGTGCAAGAAGATAGCGGGCGCGGAAATTGCAGCAGCAATGCTCGCTGTCCGAGAGCGTGCATTCCTGCCTGCCCTCCTGCCTTCCTGACTTCCTGCCTGCCTGCCTGCCTGCCTGCCTGCACAACGCTTCCTTCCTTGGGTCGCCCTCTCTTGCTGCGCTACTGCCGTTCAGACCGAACGGTCGAGCGAACGAAGCTGCCGGCCTGCTTCGCTCTTTCAACACTAAAGTGTCGAAATATTTTCCTGTAACATGCTTTGCTTTTTCAGACAGTTTCCTACTAGTCGACGCGGAGAGTGTGCAGAAATCTCCCGAACGACACGCCGACAACACTCAATAGTTTCAGTTCGATTTCCGAATTATTTTGTCAATTTTTTTTTCTGAAACTCGGCACTTCGTTCGGAAAGTAATATCACCGCCGCCGACCACTGCTCAAGCGGGCGACGCTCGTCCGGCGTCGACGACGACGTGCAGCCTGCAAATGGAACGAACGCACTGCTGCGTCGGCGGATGTCGTTTTGCATCCAGCCTGCCTCCTCGAGCGGTGTACACGCGCCTCTGGTGAGTGACAGAGCTTAGATTTGCCGCTGCTTCGTCATCTCTTTCCTTTTAGACGACACTTTCGAGATGACGAGGCATCTGCTCACTGAAATTTAGTCGGTCACAGTTACACACGCCGTTCACCCGCGCTTGGTCGATCGCGTAGCACCAGCAGTACCGACAGACCGATTACTTTCCTGGCTATGGTGCAAGCAGCTAGCGGGCGCGGAACTTGCAGCAGCAATGCTCGCTGTCCGAGAGCGTGCATTCCTGTCTGCCTTCCTGCCTTCCTGCCTGCCTGCCTGCACAACGCTTCCTTCCTTGGGTCGACCTCTCTTCCTGCGCTACTGCCGGTCAGACCGAACGGTCGTGCGAACGAAGCTGCCGGCCTGCGCCGCTCTTTCCACACTAAAGTGTCGAAATGTTTTCCTGTAACATGCTTTGCTTTTTCAGACAGTTTACTAATAGTCGACGCGGAAAATCTGCGGAAATCTCGCGAACGACACGCCGAAAACTCTGAATAGTGTGAGTTCAATATTCGAATTATTTTGGCAATATTTTTCTGAAACTCGGCACTTCGTTCGGAAAGTAACACCACCGCCGCCGACCACTGCTGAAGCGGGCGACACGCGTACGGCGTCGACGAGGACGTCCAGCATGTAAACGTAATGAACGCACTGCTGCGTCGGCGGACGTCGTTTTGCATCCAGCCTGCCTCCTCGAGCGGTGTACACGCGCTTCTGGTGAGTGACAGAGATTAGATTTGCCGCTGCTTCGTCATCTCTTTCCGTTTAGACGACACTTTCGAGATGACGAGGCATCTGCTCACTGAAATTTAGTCGGTCACAGTTACACCCGCCGTTTACCCGCGCTTGGTCGATCGCGTTGCACCAGCAGTACCGACCGACCGATTACTTTCCTGGCTAGGGTGCAAGCAGCTAGCCGGCGCGGAACTTGCAGCAGCAATGCTCGCTGTCCGAGAGCGTGCATTCCTGCCTGACCTCCTGCCTTCCCGCCTTCCCGCCTGCCTGCCTGCACAACCCTTCCTTCCTTGGGTCGCCCTCTCTTGCTGCGCTACTGCCGTTCAGACCGAACGGTCGAGCGAACGAAACTCCTGGCCTACGCTGCTTTTTCCACACTTAAGTTTCTAAAAGTTCTCGTGTAACATGCTTTGCTTTTGCAGACAGTTTCCTACTAGTCCACGCTGAAAGTGTGCAGAAATCTCGCGAACGACACGCCGACAACACTCAATAGGTTCAGTTCGATTTTCGAATTATTTTGGCAATTTTTTTTCTGAAACTCGGCACTTCGTTCGGAAAGTAACATCACCGCCTCCGACCACTGCTGAAGTGGGCGACACGCGTACGGCGTCGACGACGACGTGCAGCCTGCAAACTGAATGAACGCACTACTGCGTCGGCGGACGTCGTTTTGCATCCAGCCTGCTTCCTCGGGCGGTGTACACGCGCTTCTGGTGAGTGACAGAGCTTAGATTTGCCGCTGCTTCGTCATCTCTTTCCTTTTAGACGACACTTTCGAGATGACGAGGCATCTGCTCACTGAAATTTAGTCGGTCACAGTTACACCCGCCGTTTACCCGCGCTTGGTCGATCGCGTTGCACCAGCAGTACCGACCGACCGATTACTTTCCTGGCTAGGGTGCAAGCAGCTAGCCGGCGCGGAACTTGCAGCAGCAATGCTCGCTGTCCGAGAGCGTGCATTCATGCCTGACCTCCTGCCTTCCCGCCTTCCTGCCTGCATGCCTGCACAACGCTTCCTTCCTTGGGTCGCCCTCTCTTGATGCGGTACTGCCGTTCAGACCGAACGGTCGAGCGAACAAAGCTGCTGGCCAACGCCGCTCTTTCCACACTTAAGTTTCTAAAAGTTTTCGTGTAACATGCTTTGCTTTTTCAGACAGTTTCGTATTAGTCGACGCGGAAATTGTGCAGAAATCTTGCGAACGACACGCCGACAACACTCAATAATTTCAGTTCGATACTCGAATTATTTTGGCAATGCTTTTTCTGAAACTCGGCACTTCGTTCGGAAAGTATCATCACCGACGCCGACCACTGCTAAAGCGGGCGACGCTCGTCCGGCGTCGACTACGACGTGCAGCCTGCAAACGGAACGAAAACACTGCTGCGTCGGCGGACGTCGTTTTGCATCCAGCCTGCCTCCTCGAGCGGTGGACACGCGCTTCGCGTGATTGACAGAGCTTAAATTTGCCGCTGCTACGTCATCTCTTTTCATTTAGACGACACTTTCGAGATGACGAGGCATCTGCTCACTGAACTTTAGTCGGTCACAGTTACACCCGCCGTTTACCCGCGCTTGGTCGATCGCGTTGCACCAGCAGTACCGACCGAAGCGTCGACGACAACGTGCAGCCTGCAAACGGAACGAACGCACTGCTGCGTCGGCGGACGTCATTTTCCATCCAGCCACCCTCCTCGAGCGGTGGACAAGCGCTTCGCGTGATTGACAGAGCGTAGATTTGCCGCTGCTTCGTCATCTCTTTCCCTTTAGACGACACTTTCGAGATGACGAGGCATCTGCTCACTGAACTTTAGTCGCTCACAGTTACACCCGCCGTTTAACCTCCCTTTGTCGATCGCGTTGCACCAGCAGTACCGACAGACCGATTACTTTCTTGGCTAGGGTGCAAGCAGCTAACGGGCGCGGAACTTGCAGCAGAAATGCTCGCTGTCCGAGAGCGTGCATTCCTGCCTGCCCTCCTGCCTTTCTGCCTGTCTGCCTGCACAAGGCTTCCGGTCGCCCTCTTTTGCTACGCTACTGCCGTTCAGACCGAACGCTCCAGCGAACGAAGCTGCCGGCCTACGCCGCTCTTTCCACACTGAATTGTCGAAATGTTTTCCTGTAACATGCTTTGCTATTTCAGACAGATTCCTACTAGTCGACGCGGACAATGTGCAGAAATCTCGCGAACGACACGCCAAAAACACTCAATAGGTTCAGTTCGATATTCGAATTATTTTGGCAATGTTTTTTCGGAAACTCGGCACTTCGTTCGGAAAGTAACATCACCGCCGCCGACCACTGCCGAAGCGGTCGACGCTCGTCCGGCGTCGACGACGACGTGCAGCCTGCAAACGGAACGAACGCACTGCTGCGTCGGCGGACGTCGTTTTGCATTCGGCCTGCCTCCTCGAGCGGTGGACACGCGCTTCGCGTGATTGACAGAGCGTAGATTTGCCGCTGCTTCGTCATCTCTTTCCCTTTAGACGACACTTTCGAGATGACCAGGCATCTGCTCACTGAATTTTAGTCGTTAACAGTTACCCCCGCCGATTACCCGCGCTTGGTCGATCGCGTTGCACCATCAGTACCGACCGACCGATTATTTCGTAGCTATGGTGCAAGCAGCTAGCGGGCGCGGAACATGCAGCAGCAATGCTCGCTGACCGAGACCGTGCATTCCTGCCTGCCCTCCTCCCCTCCTGCCTTCCTGCCTTCCTGCCTGCCTGCCTGCACAACGCTTCCTTTTTTGGGTCGCCCTCTCTTGCTGCGCTACTGCCGTTCAGACAGAACGCTCGAGGGAACGAAGCTGCCGGCCTGCGCCGCACTTTCCACACTAAAGGGTCGAAATGTTTTCCTGTAACATGCTTTGCTTTTTCAGACAGTTTCCTACTAGTCGACGCGGACAGTGTGCAGAAATCTCGCAAACGACACGCCGACAACACTCAATAGTTTCAGTTCGATTTTCCAATTATTTTGGCAATTTTTTCTCTGAAACTCGGCACTTCGTTCGGAAAGTAACATCTCCGCCGCCGACCACTGCTGAAGCATGCGACGCTCGTCCGGCGTCGACGACGACGTGCAGCCTTCAAACGGAACGAACGCACTGCTGCGTCGGCGGACGTCGTTTTAAATCCAGCCTACCACCTCGAGGGGTGGACACGCGCTTCGCGTGATTGACAGAGCTTAGATTTGCCACTGCTTCGTCATCTCTTTCCCTTTAGACGACACTTTCGAGATGACGAGGCATCTGCTCACTGAACTTTAGTCGGTCACAGTTACACCCGCCGTTTCCCGCGCTTGGTCGATCGCGTTGCACCAGCAGTACCGACCGACAGATTACTTTCGGGGCTAGGCCGCAAGGAGCTAGCGGGCGCGGAACTTGATGCAGTAAACGACGGGTGTAACTGTGACCGACTAAAGTTCAGTGAGCAGATGCCTCGTAATCTCGAAAGTGTCGTCTAAAAGGCATAAGATGTTGAAGCAGCGGTAAATCTAAGCTCTGTCACTCATGCGAAGCGCGTGTCTACCGCTCGAAGAGGCAGGCTGGATGCAAAACGACGTCCGCCGACGCAGCAGTGCGATGGTTCCGTTTGCAGGCTGCCCGTCGTCGTCGACACCGAACGCGCGTCGTCCGCTTCAGCAGTGGTCGGCGGCGGTGATGTTACTTTACGAACGAAGTGCCGATTTTCGGAAAAAAAATTGCAATAATAATTCGAAAATCGAACTGAAACTATTGAGAGTTGTCGTCGTGTGGTTCGCGAGATTTTTCCTCACTTTCCGCGTCGACTAGTAGGAAACTGTCTGAAAAAGCAAAGCATGTTACACGAAAACTTTTCGACACTTTAGTGTGGAAAGAGCGGCGCTGGCCGGGAGCTTCGTTCGCTGGACCGTACGGCCTGAACGGCAGCAGCGCAGCAAGAGATGGCGAGCCGAGGAAGGAAGCCTTGTGCAGAAGGTCACTCCCTCCCCACACAAAGGACTGAAATAAACATTGGACTGATGGAGTCACCAGGAAATTTCCCACAATCCGACATATATCTCATGAGGATCCGCTAGATAGGAAAAAGTAGAAATGCGATCTCTTCGAGCAAACCGCTTTTCACACACCGTAAAGTGCCAACGGTGACAGCAGTGACATGGTCGAAGCTGCAGTTTGCCACATGAAAGAGAACGAAAAATGCTTGTAGGCAGGCACAGAGTGAGAGATTCCACACAATTTGATACCAATTTGGAATAGATTCATCTACTACAAAAAATTTATAAAGCAATGAATTGGGGGAGGCGGCCCCAGTTTTGGTGCGCATGAAAATACCACCAAATTCACTAACTCTAGGTCCCGAATCGTCGAAGGTCACTCACTCCCCACACAAGCGACTAAAATAAACATTTGACTGATGGAGTCAGCAGGAAATCCACACAATCTGACATCTATCCAATGAGGTTCCCCTAGACAGGAAAAAATAGAAATGCGATCTCTTCAAGCAAACCCCTTTTCGGACACCGTAATGTGCCAACGGTGACGGCAGAGACATGGTCGAAGCTGCAGTTTACCGTATGAGAGCGAACGAAAAATGAGTGCAGCCATGCACAGAGTGAGAGATTCCACACAATTTGATACCATTTTGGAAGAAATTCCAGATACGTGAAAAAATTTATAAAGCAATGAATTGTGGGAAGCCCACCCAGTTTTGGTGCGCATGAAAATACCAACAAATTCACTAACGCTAGGTCCCGAATCGTTGAAGGTCACTCCCTCCCCACACAAGCGACTGAAATGAATGATGGAGTCAGCAGGAATTGCCCACAATCTGAAATCTAACTCATGAGGATCCCCTAGAGAGAAAAAGTAGAAATGCGATCTGTTACATTTTCGTAAAAAAAAAAGGAACTAACTTTCTTGCCCACGTAACTTTTCACACGTTCCCTTTCCTCTTTAAAAGCTGCGTTCTTCTTCCTTTTCATTCTGAATTCTTTCCTTTGTTGATTACTGACTGCTGTGAATTACGTTTAGTAAAGCCTTAAGAAAAGGTTATTCTATCCTTGCTTTCTTCTCTTTACAACGTAACAATTTACTGAACTTAATTCCTCATGGACAAGATTATTCGTCTGGACAAGTTTGATATATCTTCTGCAGACCCTCAGGCTAGCAAGCTCTGGAGACTATGGTACCGTAATTTTAATTATTATTTATCAACTATTGTTTCTTTAAACCCGGACAAACTCGAAGTCCTTTATTTACACATCGGTGCTACCGTTGCTGATGTTATCGAGGGTTGTTCTGGATTTGAACATGCTGTTGAATTGCTGAAAATGTTTATGACAAGTCTCCAAGTGTTATTCATGCTAGACATTTGTTGTCTACACGTCTGTAGCAGGAAAATGAGTCTGTAGACCAATACCTTCAGGCCTTGAATCGTCTTGCTGCTGACTGTTGCTTCCAAGATGTTACTGCTACTACTTACAGGGATGAATCTGTCCGTGATGCATTTATACGTGGTCTCCGGTCCCCCGTAATACGTGCCAGACTGCTTGAAAATAATACGCTAACTCTCACGGAGGCTACTCAATGTGCTAGAGCCTTAGAACAGGCTCACTTTCGTGCTGAATCATGCGCTTCTCAGATTGGATCAGCTGCTGCTACTACCACTAGGACTAAAAATGTTTACTGATTCTGCCGAGGAGGCCACTTCCACTACTATTACTAAAAATATGCTTTCTGACTTAACTGATTCTCGTACGGAGTGTGACTCTGTACAATTGTCTACTGCCCTTGCTCGTGGCAAGTGCTACAACTGTGGAGGGAAACGTCACTTTAAGGATAATCGTCGCTATTGTCCTGCCCGTGATAAGAGATGTCGAAACTGTGGCAAACTCGGTCATTTTTTCTAAAGTTTGCCGTTCTACCATGCCGGCGCCTTCACGTTCTACCTCAGCTATTATAGTAGCCCGTGCTAAAGACGATGATAGGTCTCCTCCAGTTACTAAAACTTTAGAATTAAAAGGAAAGAAATTAACTGCCCTCATAGACACCGGTAGTTCTGATAACTTTATTAGTGCCCGTAATGTTAAAGCAATGAAACTGTCTACTTCTAAACGGAATTCCGTAGTTTCCATGGCATCATCTGCCATTTCCCTCAAACTATCTGAATATTGTACTGAGGATATTATCTTCAATGGTTACGAATATAAACAAATTGACTTTACAGTACTCCCTGATTCCTCTACGGATATTATACTCGGAGTGCCCTTCTTAAAACTACACCAGAGTATCACTATTTCTTTTGGTGGATCTCAGGATAGTTTAAAAATCTGCGCTTTAACCAAGATCAGTTGTGCTCCTGTTAAGTTGTTCCGAAACTTGACCCCTGACTGCAAACCTATTGCTACTAAATCCCGAAATTACCGTGCGGACGATGCTCGGTTCATTGAAAAAGAAATTCTACAACTGCTTGAGGATGATATAATTGAAACAAGTTACTCCCCGTGGCGTGCTCAAATTGTTGTAACTTCGTCACCTAATAAAAAGAAATGATTAGTGGTCGATTTCTCCCAGACTATTAATAGGTTCACCTTACTTGATGCCTACCTCTTGCCTCGAATTGAAGATCTCGTAAACCAAATAGCCCAGTATCGTATCTATAGTATAATTGACTTGTCCAAAGCATACTATCAGATTGAAATTTGCCCCGAAGATCGCCCCTATACGGCCTTTCAAGCTGGAAATCGTCTGTTCCAATTTAAACGAATACCCATGGGTGTTACTAACGGGGTTTCTGCCTTTCAGCGATTTATGAATTCTTTCATTTCTGATAACAAATTACCTGGAACCTTTTCGTATATAGATGATATAACTGTTTGCGGTAAAATCCAGGAGGAGCACGACGTCAATTTGGAATGTTTCTTAAAAGCTGCCTCGACATACAACCTCGAAATAAACCGGGAAAAATCAGAGTTTTCACTTCGTTCTATTAACGTGCTAGGATATCAAATTTGTAACGGAACTATCCAACCCGATCCTGAGCGTTTGAAGCCACTTTTGCAAATGCCTACTCCTTCCGACTCAAATTCGTTAAAAAGGTGTCTTGGTATGTTTGCTTACTATGCGAAATGGATACCTAAATATTCACACAAAATTCGTCCACTGGTCGAAAATAAACAATTCCCTATGCCTCCTATAGTTATAAATTCTTTCGAAAAACTTAAGAAAGACATTGCCGAGTCATCTGTAAAAGTTATTGATGATGAATTGCCATTTACTATTGAAACCGATGCTTCAGAAAAGGCTATTGGAGGCACTCTTTTACAAGCTGAGCGACCTGTAGCATTCTTTTCTCGGTCACTAAACCCCTCTGAAATACGACTTCATATAGTCGAAAAAGCAGCATATGCCATAATCGAATGCGTTCGTAAATGGAGAGACCTCCTTGCCGGGAAACATTTTACTATTATTACTGATCAACAAGCCGTATCTTTTATGTTTAAACCTGCTAATCGCGGAAAAATTAAAAACGATAAAATTATACGGTGGAAAATGGAACTTCTTCCCTTTTCATACGACATAAAACACCGTCCTGGAAATGAAAACACAGTTGCAGATACCTTATCCAGAGTATGTGGTGCTGCTGCGTCTTCCTTGAAGGAACTTAAATCGATACACGATTCCTTAATACATCCTGGGGTACAGCGCTTTTGGCATTTTGTAAGGTCTCAGAATATGCCTTATTCGCTTGATGAAGTCCGACGTATGACTTCTGAATGTACGACCTGTGCCAAAATAAAACCCCAATTCTTCGATTCTGCTAGTAATATTCTGATCCGTTCTACTGCGCCATTTCAGCGTCTTTCCATAGACTACAAAGGGCCTGTCCCGGTATCTCCGACAGGTTACCGATATATATTTACTGTTATCGACGAATATAGTCAATTTCCCTTTGCCTTTCCTTGCCGCGATTGCTCTTCGCAAACTGCTATTCAGTGCCTGACAAGTATTTTCTCCATTTTCGGGATTCCCTCGTTCATTCACTTCGATCGAGGAACTTCGTTTATGTCGGGAGAATTTAAACAATTTCTAACACGACTTGGAATTGGATGCAGTAATACTACTGCTTATAACCCTAGAGGCAATAGCCAATGCGAACGTTACAACGGCATAATTTGGAATACCATATTATTGGCCCTGGAATCGAAACAGTTACCAATTAGTGCTTGGCAAGAGGTTCTACATGATGTGTTAAATGCTATCCGCTCCCTGCTATGCACCACTACGAATGCAACCCCCACGAACGAATGTTCAATTTTGAAAGGCGGTCCTCCTCCGGTACTGCGTTGCCTGTTTGGCTCTGTGAGCCTGGAGAGGTATTATTAAAACGATTCGGTGGCAGAGGTAAATATGACCCTATCGTTGAGGTGGTGGAACTCCTTGAGGCCAAACCTACGCATGCCAAAATACATCACAATGATGGCCGGGAAGATTCGGTGGCGCTGAGACGGTTGGCACGTTTTCCACGCCCGGATGGACCTCAAAATGGACCTGAAAATACTCAACCCGACGTGGACCATGCAGACTCAACCCTTTTGCCTGATACAGGTCCCGTTAATATTTCTTGACCTTATACAGAAAATGAATCTGTGAATAATAGCCAGAATCCTGAAAGTCAGCCTTCTCAGAGGTCTGGCTCTTCCAGTGGTGAACTACCTCCACGCCGGTCTAGCAGGATTCGTAGACCAATCCAACGACTGGATTTATAAAACTTTTTCAATCTCTTTATCAAGTGGGGGAGAATGTTATATTTTCGTAAAAAAAAAAAAGGAAACTAACTTTCTTGCCCACGTGACTTTTCACACGTTCCCTTTCCTCTTTAAAAGCTGCGTTCTTCTTCCTTTTCATTCTGAATTCTTTCCTTTGTTGATTACTGACTGCTGTGAATTAAGTTTAGTAAAGCCTTAAGAAAAGGTTATTTTATCCTTGCTTTCTTCTCTTTACAACGTAACAATCCCCTATAGAGGAAAAAGTAGAAATGCGATCTCTTCGAGCAAACCGCTTTTCGGAGACCGTAAAGTTCCAACGGTGAAAGCAGTGACATGGTCGAAGCTGAAGTTTGCCGCATGAAAGCGAACGAAAAATGCTTGTAGCCTTGCACAGAGTGAGAGATTCCACACAATTTGATATCAATTTGGAAGATATTCCAGCTACTGGAATAAATTTATAAAGCAATGAATTGAGGGATTCCCCGCCAGTGTTGGTTTGCATGAATATTCCAAAAATTGACTAACGCTAGGTGCCGATTCGTCGAAGGTCACTCCCTCCACACAAGTGACTGAAATAAGTGCCAACGGTGACAGCAGTGACATGGTCGAAGTTGCAGTTTGCCGCATGAAAGCGAACGAAAAATGCTTGTAGCCATGCACAGAGTGAGAGATTCCACACAATTTCATACCAATTTGGAAGAGATTCCAGCTACTGGAAAAAATTTATAAAGCAATGAATTTGGGGAGGCCGCCCCCAGTTACGGTGCGCATGAAAATTCCAACAAATTCTCTAAAGCTAGGTCACGAATCGTCGAGGGTCACTCCCTCCCCACACAAGTGAGACATAAAGCTTTGACTGATGCAGTCAGCAGGAAATTCCCCACAATCTGACATCTATCTCATGAGGATCCACTAGAGAGGAAAAAATAGAAATGCGATCTCTTCGAGCAAACACCTTTTCGGACACCGTAAAGTGCCAACGTTGACAGCAGTGACATGGTCGAAGGTGCAGTTTGCGGCATGAAAGCGAACGAAAAATGCTTGTAGCCATGCACAGAGTGAGAGATTCCACACAATTTGATACCAATTTGGAATAGATTCCCACTACTGGAAAAAATTTATAAAGCAATGAATTGGGCGAGGTACACCAACAAATTTACTAACGCTAGGTCCAGAATCGTCGAAGGTCACTCCCTCTCTACACAAGCGACTGAAAGAAATCTTTGACTGTTGGAGTCAGCAGGAAATTCTACAGAATCTGACATCTATCTGATGAGGATCCTCTAGAGAGGAAAATGTAGAAATGCGATCTCTTTGAGCAAACCCCTTTACAGACACCGTAAAATGCCAACGGTGACGGCAGTGACATGGTCGAAGCTGCAGTTTGAGTGGAAAAATAGAAATGCGATCTCTTCGAGCAAACCGCTTTTCGTACACCGTAAAGTGCCAACGTTGACAGCAGTGACATGGTCGAAGCTGCAGTTTGCCGCATGAAAGCGAACGAAAAATGATTGTAGGCATGCACAGAGTGAGAGATTCCACACAATTTGATACCAATTTGGAAGAGATTCAAGCTACTGGAAAAAATTTATAAAGGAATGAATTGGGGGAGGCTCCCCCAGCTTTGGTGCGCATGAAAATACCAACAAATTCAATAACACTAGATCCCGAATCGTCGAAGGTCACTCCCTCCCCACTAAAGGGACTGAAATAAACCTATGACAGATGGAGTCAGCAGGAAATTCCCCACAATCTGATATCTATCTCATGAGGATCCTCTAGAGAGGAAAAAGTAGAAATGCGATCTCTTCGAGGAAACCGATTTTCGGACAGCGTAAAGTGCCAACGGTGACAGCAGTGACATGGTCGAAGCTGCAGTTAGCTGCTTAAAAGCGATAGAAAAATGCTTGTTGCCATGCACCGAGTGAGAGATTCCACAAAATTTGATACCAATTTGGAAGAGATTCCAGCTACTGGAAAAAATTATAAAGCAATGAATTGGGGGACGCAAACCCAGTTTTGGTGCGCATTAAAATACCAACAAATTCATTAACGCTACGTCCCGAATCGTCGAAGGTCACTCCCTCCCCACTAAAGGGACGGAAATAAACCTATGACTGATGGAGTCAGCAGGAAATTCCCCACAATCTGACATCTATCTCATGAGGATCCTCTAGAGAGGAAAAAGTAGAAATGCAATCTCTTCGAGGAAACCGATTTTCGGACACCGAAAAATGCAAACGGTGACAGCAGTGACATGGTAGAAGCTGCAGTTTGCCGCATGAAAGCGAACGAAAAATGCTCGTAGCCATGCACAGAGTGAGAGTTTCCACACAATTTGATACTAATTTGGAAGTGATTCCAGCTAATGGAAAAAATTTTATAAAGAAATGAATTGGGGGATGCCCACCCCAGGTTTGGTGCGCATGACAATTCCAACAAATTCACTAACGCTTGGTCCCTAATCGTCGAAGATCAATCCCTCCCCACAGAAGCGAGGAAAAACTTTATAAAGGAATGAATTGGGTAAGGCCTCCCAGTTTTGGTGTGCATGAATATACCAACAAATTCACTGAAGTTAGGTCACGAATCATCGAAGGTCACTCCCTCCCCACACAAGCGACTGAAATAAAACTTTGACTGATGGAGTCAGCAGGAAATTCCCCACAATCTGACATCTATCTCATGAGGATCCTTTAGAGAGGAAAAAGTAGAAATGCGATCTCTTCGAGCAAAACACTTTTCGGGCACCGTAAAGTGCCAAAGGTGACAGCAGTGACATGATCGAAGCTGCAGTTTGCCGCATGAATTCAAACGAAAAATGCTTGTAGTTATGCACAGAATGAGAGATTCCACACAATTTGATACCAATTTGGTAGAGATTCCAGCTACTTGAAAAAATTTTTAAACCTATGAATTGGGGGACCTCCCCCTGTTTTGCTGCTCATGAAAACTCCAACAAATTTACTAACGCTAGGTACCTAATCGTCGAAAGTCACTCCCTCCCCACACAAGCGAATGAAATAAACCTATGACAGATGGAGTCAGCAGGAAATTCCCCACTTTCTGACATCTATCACATGAGGATCCCCTAGAGAGGAAAAAGTAGAAATGCGATCTATTCGAGTAAACCGATTTTCTGACACTGTAAAGTGCCAACGTTGACAGCATTGGCGTGGTCGAAGCTGCAGTTTGCCGCATGAAAGCGAACGAAAAATGTTTGTAGGCATGCACAGAGTGAGAGATTCCACACTATTTGATACCAATTTGGAAGAGATTCTAGCTACTGGAAATAATTTATAAAGGAATGAATTGGGGGAGGCTCCCCCAGCTTTGGTGCGCATGAAAATACCAACAAATTCAATAACACTAGGTTCCGAATCGTCGAAGGTCACTCCCTCCCCACTAAAGGGACTGAAATAAACCTATGACTGATGGAGTCAGCAGGAAATTCCCCACAATCTGATATCTATCTCATGAGGATTCTCTAGAGAGGAAAAAGTAGAAATGCGATCTCTTCGAGGAAACCGATTTTCGGCACCGTAAAGTGCCAACGGTGACAGCAGTGACATGGTCGAAGCTGCAGTTAGCTGCCTAAAAGCGAACGAAAAATGCTTGTGGCCATGCACCGAGTGAGAGATTCCACAAAATTTGATACCAATTTGGAAGAAATTCCAGCTACTGGAAAAAACTATAAAACAATGAATTAGGGGACGCAACCCCAGTTTTGGTACGCATGAAAATACCAACAAATTCATTAACGCTACGTCCTGAATCGTCGAAGGTCACTCCCTCCCCACACAAGCGACTGAAATAAACCTTTGACTGATGGAGTCAGCAGGAAATTCTCCAACAATCTGACGTCTATCTCATGAGGATCGCCTAGAGTGGTAAAAATAGAAATGCGATCTCTTCGAGCGAACCGCTTTTCGGACACCGTAAAGTGCCAACGGTGACGCAGTTACATGATCGAAGCTGCAGTTTGCCGCATGAATTCAAACGAAAAATGCTTGTAGTTATGCACAGAAGGAGAGATTCCACACAATTTGATACCAATTTGGAAGAGATTCCAGCCACTGAAAAAAAATTATAAAGCAAGGAATTGGGGGATTCCCCCCCACTTTTGGTGCCCATGAAAATTCCAACTAATTTACGAATGCTAGTTCCCGAATCGTCGAAGGTCACTCCCAGCAAACACCAGTGATGAAATAAACCTATGACTGATGGAGTCAGCAGTAATTTCTCCACAATCTGACATCTATCACAGGAGGATCACCTAGAGAGGAGAAAATAGATATGCGACCTCTTCGAGCAAACCGCTTTTTGGACACCGTAATGTGCCAACGGTGACAGAAGTGACATGGTTGAAGCTGCAGTTTGCCGCCTGAAAGCGAACGAAAAATGCTTGTAGCCATGCAAAGAGTGAGAGATTCCACACAATTTGTTACTAATTTGGAAGAGATTCCATCTACTGGAAAAAATTTATAAAGCGGTGAATTGGGGGATGCCCCCCCCAGTTTTGGTGCTGGTGAAAATACCAACAAATTTACTAACGCTTGTTCCCGAATCGTCGAAGGTCACTCCCTCCCCACACAAGCGACTGAAATAAACATTTGACTGATGGAGTCAGCAGGAAATTACCAACAATCTGACATCTATCTCATGAGGATCCCCTAGAGAGGGAAAAGTAGAAATGCAATCTCTTCGAGCAATCCGCTTTTCGGACACCGTAAAGTGCCAACGGTGACAGCAGTGACATTTTCGAAGCTGCAGTTTGCCGCATGAATGCGAACGAAAAATGCTTGTAGCCATGCACAGAGCGAGAGATTCCACACATTTTGATACCAATATGGAAGAGAATCCAACTACTGGATAAAATTTATAATCCAATGAATTGGGGGATGCCCCCCCAGTTTTGGTTTGTTTGAAAATTCCAACAAATTTACTAACTCTAGGTCCCGAATCGTCGAAGGTCAATCCCTCCCCACACAAGCGACTGAAATAAACATTTGACTGATCGAGTCAGCAGGAAATTCCCCCCAATCTGACATCTATCACATGAGGTTCCCCTAGAGAGGTAAAAATAGAAATGCGATATTTTCGAGCAAACCGCTTTTTGGACACCGTAAAGTTCCAACGGTGACAGCAGTGACATGCTCGAAGCTGCAGTTTGCCGCGTGAAAGCGAATGAAAAATGCTTGTAGCCATGCACAGAGTGAGAGATTCCACACACTTTGATACCAATTTTGAAGAGAATCCACCTTCTGGAAAAAAATTTATAAAGCAATGAATTGGGGGATTCCCCCCAGTGATGGTGCGCATGAAAATTCCAACAAATTTACTAACACTAGCTCCCGAATCGTCTAAGTCACTCACTCCCCACACTAGTGACTGTAATAAACCTATGACTGCTGGAGTCAGCAGGAAATTCCCCACAATCTGACATCTATCTCATGAGGATCCCCTAGAGAGGTAAAAATAGAAATGCGATCTCTTCGAGGAAACCGCTTTTCGGACATCGTAATGTGCCAACGGTGACAGCAGTAACATGGTCGAAGCTGCAGTTTGCCACATGAAAGCGATCGAAAAATGCTTGTAGTCATGCAGATAATGAGAGATTCCACACAATTTGATACCAGTTTGGAATTGATTCCATCTACTGGAAAAAATTAATAAAGCAATGAAATGGGGGATGCCCCCATTTTTGGTGCCCATTAAAATTCCAACAAATTCACTAATGCAATTTCACGAATCGTCGAAGTTCACACCCTACCCACACAAGTGAATGAGATAAACCTATGACTGATGGAGTCAGCAGGAAATTCCACACAATCTGACATCTATCTCATCAGGATCCCCTAGAGACGGAAAAGTAGAAATGTGATTTCTTCAAGCAAACCGCTTTTCGGACACCGTAAAGTGCAAACGGTGACAGCAGTGACATGGTCGATGCTGCAGTTTGCCGCATGAAAGCGAACGAAAAATGCTCGTAGCCATGCACAGAGTGAGAGTTTCCACACAATTTGATAATAATTTGGAAGTGATTCCAGCTAATGGAAAAAATTTTATAAAGAAATGAATTGGGGGATGCCCACCCCAGGTTTGGTGCGCATGACAATTCCAACAAATTCACTAACGCTTGGTCCCCAATCGTCGAAGATCAATCCCTCCCCACAGAACCGATTGAAAGAAACCTTTGACTGATGGAGGCAGCCGGAAATTCCACACAATCTGACAACTATCTCATGAGGATCCCCTAGAGAGGTAAAAATAGAAATGCAATCTCTTCGAGCAAACCGCCTTTCAGACACTGTAAATGCCAACGGTGACAGCAGTGACAGGGTCGAAGCTGCAGTTTGCCGCATGAAAGCGAACGAAAAATGCTTGTAGTCATGCACAGATTGAGAGATTCCAAACAATTTGATACCAATTTGAAGAGATTCCAGCTACTAGAAAAAATTTATAAAGCAATGAATTGGGGGATGACCCCCAGTTTTGGTGCGCATGAAAATTCTAACACATTCACTAACGCTAGTTCCCGAATCGTCGAAGGTCACTCCCTCTCCACACAAGCGACTGACCTACACCTTTGACTGAAGGAGTCACCAAATAATTTCCCACAATCTGACATCTATCTCATGAGGATCCCCTAGAGAGGAAAAAGTAGAAATTCGATCTCTTCGAGCAAAACGCTTTTCAGACACCGTAAAGTACCAACGTTCACAGTAGTGACATGGTCGAAGCTGCAGTTTGCCGCATGAAACGAACGAAAAATTCTTGTAGCCATGCACAGAGAGAGAGATTCCACACAATTTGATACCAATTTGGAATAGATTCCTGTTACTGGAAAAAATTTATAAAGCAATGAATTTGGGGAGGCCCACTTATTTTTGGTGTGCATGAAAATACCAACAAATTCACTAACGTTAGGTCCCGAATCGCCGAAGGTCACTCCCTCCCCACACAAGCGACTGAAATAAACCTTTGATTGATGGAGTCAGCAGGAAATTCCACACAATCTGACATCTATCTCTTGTGGTTCCCCTAGAGAGCAAAAAGTAGAAATGCGATCTCTTCGAGCAAACCGCTTTTCGGACACCATAAAGTGCCAACGGTGACAGCAGTGACATGTTTGAAGCTGTATTTGCCGCATGAAAGCGAACGAAAAATGCTTGTAGCCATGCAGAGAGTGAGAGATTCCACACAATTTGATACCAATTTGGAAGAGATTGCAACTACTGTAAAATATTTATAAAGCAATGAATTGGGGGAGGCCCCCCAGTTTTGGTGCACGTGAAAATTTCAACAAATTCACTAACGCTAGGTCCCGAATCGTCGAAGGTCACTCCCTCCCCACACAAGCGACTGACCTTTGACTGATGGAGCCAGCAGGAAATTTCACACAATCTGCCGTCTATTTCATGAGGATCCCCTAGAGAGGAAAAAGTAGAAATGCGATCTCTTCGTGCAAACCGCTTTTTGGACACCGTAATGTGCCAACGGTGACAGCAGTGACATGGTCGAACCTGCAGTTTGCCGCATGAAAGCGAACGATAAATGATTGTAGCCATGCACAGAGTGATATATTCCACAAATGTGATACAATTTGGAAGAGAATCCAGCTACTGGAAAAAATTTATAATGCAATGAATTGGAGGCGCCCCCCCAGTTTTGGTGCGCATGAAAATTCGAAGAAATTCCCTAACGCTAGGTCACGAATCGTCGAAGGTCACTCCCTCCCCACACGAGCGACTGAAATAAACCTTTGATTGATGGAGTCAGCAGGAAAATCCCCACAATCTGACATCTATCTCCTGAGGATCCGCTGGAGAGGAAAAAACTGAAATGTGATCTCTTCGAGCAAACCGCTTTTCGGACACCGTAAGGTGACAGAAGTAACATGGTCGAAGCTGCAGTTTGCCGCATGAAAGCGAACGAAAAATGCTTGTAGCCATGCAGAGAGTGAGAGATTCCACACAATTCCATACCAATTTGGAAGAGATTCCAGCTACTAGAAAAATTTATAAATTAATGGATTGGCGGAGGCACCCCCAATTTTTGGTGCGCATGAAAATACCAACAAATTCACTAACGGGAGGTCCCGAATCGACGAAGATCAACACCTCCCCACAGAAAACAACTGAAATTAACCTTTGACTGATGGAGTCAGCAGGAAATTCCCCACACTCTGACATCTATCTAATGAGGATCCCCTGGAGAGGAAAAAATAGAAATGCGATCTCTTCGAGCAAACCGCTTTTCGGACACTGTACTGTGACAGCAGTGACATGGTCGAAGCTGCAGTTTGCCGCATGAAAGTCAATGAAAAATTCTTGTAGCCATGCACAGAGTGAGATATTCCGCAGAAATTGATACCAATTTGGAAGAGATTCCAGCTACTGGAAAAAATTTATAATGCATTGTATTGGGGGTGGCCCCCCAGTTTTGGTCCGCTTCCAACAAATTCACTAACGGTAGGTCCCGAATTGTTGAAGTTCACTCCCTCCCCACGCAATCGACTTAAATAATTCTTTGACTCATGGATTGAGCAAGAAATTCCTCATAATTTGATATCAATTTCATGAGGGTGCCCAAGAGTGGAGAAAGTTGAAATCTGATCTCTTCGAGAAAACCGCTTTTCGGACACCGTAAATTGCCAGCGGTGACAGCTGCGGCAAGTTCGAACCTAGACTTTGCCCTGTAAAACCTACTTACAAATGCTTGTTGGCATGGACTGTGTCAGAGACTTCGCACAATTTAATACCAAGTTTGAAGAGATTTCATCAGCTGGAAAAAAAGTTATAAAGCAGGGAAATTGTGAGGGATCCCTTGGTTTTGGTCCGCATCAAAATTTCAACAAATTCACTAACACGAGGTCCCATATCGTCGTACGTCACTCCATCCCTACGCAATCGACTGAAATAATTCTTTGACTCATGGATTAAGCAGGAAATTCTTCACAATCTGATATCAATTTCATGAGGGTGCCCTAGAGTAGAAAAAGTTGAAATGCGATCTCTTCGAGCAAACCGCTTTTCGGACACCGTAAATTGCCAGCGTTGACCCGATCGAAGCTAGACTTTGCACTGTAAAAGCTGCTGACAAATTCTTGTAGACATGGACAGAGTGAGAGATTTTGCACAATTTAATACCAATTTTGAAGAGATTTCATCTGCTGGAAAAAAGTTATAAAGCAGGGAAATTGTGAGGGATCCCCCAGTTTTGGTCCACTTCAAAATTCCGACAAATTCACTACATGAGGTCCCGTATCATTGAACGTCACTCCCTCCCTACACAAGGGACTGAAATAATTCTATGACTCATTGATTAAGCAGGAAATTCCTCACAATCTGATATCTATTTCATGAGGATCCCCTCGAGAGGAAAAACTTGAAATGGGATCTCCTTGAGCAAACCGCTTTTCTGACATTGTAAATTGCCCACGGTGACAGCAGCGACACACTCAAAGCAACACTTTGCACTATAAAAGCAAATGAAAAATGCTTGTAGACATCGACAGAGTGAGAGACTTCGCACAATTTAATACCAATTTTGAAGAGATTTCATCTGCTGGAAAAAAGTTATAAAGCAGGGATATGGTGAGAGATCCCCCAGTTTTTGGTCCGCATGAAAATTCCAACAAATTCAATAACACAAGGTCCCGTATCCTCGAACATCACTCCCTCCCTACAGAAGTGACTGAAATAATTCTTTGACTCCTGCATTAAGCACGAAATTCCACACAATGTGATATCTATTTTATGAGGGTTCCTTTGAGGGGAAAAATTTGTATTGCAATCTTATCGAGGAAACCGGTTTCCGAACATTGTTAGTTATCAAAGGCCACAGCATCTACATGGTCGTTGCTGTATCGTGTCTATTAAACCTATTTTAAAATCATTCTAGACAGGCCTGTGTCGAGACATTCAGCCCAATTTAATATCAAAAATTGAAGTTATTTCACTTCCTGGATAAAAGTTAAGTAGTGAAAATGTGTGATCACCCAGTTACGGTCCGCATGAAAAATCCCACAATTCTACTAACCCAAGTTACCGTATCATCTAAGGCCTTCTCTCCCTACTCAATCTACTTAAATAATTCTTTCATACATGGATTAAGCAAGAAATTCCGCTCAATCTCATATCTATTTTATGAGGGCTCCATAGAGGGGCAAAGTTCAAATGCAATCTTATCGAGCAAACCGGTTTTCGGACACTGTAAACTTTGAAAGGGCACAGCAGCGACATGGTCGATGCTTTACTTTGCTCTATTAAGCCAAATTTAAAATCCTTCAAGACAGGCATGAGTCGACAAATTCTGCACAATTTAATACTTGCACTAAAAGATTGCAATTGTTTTTTTTTATTTTCTCATGTATCAAACTACATTAGAATCAATAATAAAATCAATATGAATAAAAATTTTGGAAAATACCATTTTTGAGGGTTCTATTACTAGTAGGGGCTAAAACCTCGATCTTCGATGTCTGATTTAAGGCTTATATCTTGCACAAAATGATTGCAATTGTTTTTTTTCTTTTCTTACCCATCAAACCACATAAGAATCAATTATAAAATCCAAAAATAAAAAATTTTGGAAAATGGTATTTTTGAGGCTTCTCTAATTACTAGGGGCTAAAACCACTATCTTCGATGTCTGATTTAAGGCATATATCTTGCATGAAAAGGTTGCTATTGTTTTTTTTTCTTTTCTTTCTCATCTAACTACATTAGAATCAATAATAAAATGAATATGAATAAAAAGTTTTGGAAATTGGCATTTTTGAGGCTTCTATTACTATGAGGGTTTAAAACCGCTATCTTCCATGTCTTATTTAAGGCATATATCTTGCACGAATATGATTGCAATTGTTTTTTTCTTATCTTATGCATCTAACTACATAAGAATTAATAATAAAATCAATATGAATAAAAAATTTTGATCCCGCAGTTTTGGGCCTCATGAAAATCCCAACAAATCCACTAACACAAGTCGACGTATCATCAAACGCCACATTGTCCATACTTAAGCAACTGGAAAAATTCTTTTATACATGGATTAAGCAAGAAATTAAGAAGAAATGCAGACCCATTGAGCAAACCGGTTTTCGGACATCTTAATTGTTAAAGGACACAACAGTGACATTGTCAAAGCTGCACTTTGCTCGATTCAACCAAATGAAAAATCCTTGTAGACATGGATGTATTGATAAATTTCCTACAATACTAATTTTTAAAATATTTCATTTAATGGAAAAAAATTTAAAAGAATTGAAATTTGACTGATCCCCCAGTTTTGGGCCTTATTAAAATTCCGACAAATCCCTTATCACAAGTCCTATTCAACCGACTGAAAAAAAATTTTTCAACATGGATTAAGCAAGAAATTCCCTAACATTTGATATCAATTTGATAACTATTCTATAGACGCGAAAAATTTGAAATCCGGAGTACTCAAGCAAACCGGTTTTTGCATGACATAAATTTTCAGAGGATACGCCAAAGACATGGTTGCACCTCCACTTTCCTCTATTCAACAAAATGTATAATCTTTGTAGACATGGATTAATTAATAAATATTCTACAATTTAATACCAATTTTTAAAATATTTCATTCAATGTAAAAAAATTGAAAAGAAATGAAATATGACTGATCCCCCAGTTTTGGGCTGCACTAAAAATTCCCACAAATCCCCTAACAAGTTGCCACTTCATCCAATGCCATGTTGTCCCTATTCAACTGACTGAAAAAAAATTTTAAACCTGGATTAAGGAAAAAAAGTCCATAAAATTTGATATCAATTTTATAAGTATTCTATAGAAACAAAAAAATGGTATTCCAGATTCATCAAGCAAACCGTTTTTTTTATGCCTTTAATTTTCAAAGTAGACGACAGAGACATGTCTCGACATGGTCAAACCTCCACCCTGCTCTATTCAACCAAATGAAAAATCCTTGTAGACATGGATTAATTCATAAATTTCCTACAATTTGATACCAATTTTGAAAATATTTCATTTAATGGAAAAAAATTAAAACGAAGTGGAATATGACTGATCCCCAGTTTTGGGCAGCACTTAAAATTTCAATAAAACCCCTTAGACAAGTTGCAACTTCATTGAATCCCATGTTTTCCCTATTGAAGCTAATGGAAAAAAAATTTAAACATTGATTAAGGAAGAAATTCCTTAACATTTGTTATCAATTTTATAATTATTCCATAGAAAACCAAAATTTGAAATCAAGAGAAATATAGCAACCCGGTTTTGGGACACTTTAAATTATGAAATTAAACCGCAAAACATGGCTCAACATCCTCATACCTGCAGTTCCCTCTATTCAACCAAATGAAAAATCCTGTTATATATGGAGTAATTAATAAATTTCCTACAATTTAAAACCAATTTTCGAAATATTACATTCAATGGAAAATATTTAAAATGAAGTGAAATATGACTGATCCCCCAGTTTTGGGCTGCACTAAAAATTTCAAGAAAACCCCTAAGACAAGTTGCGTCTTCATCACTTACCAAATTTTTCCTATTCATCCCACTGAAAAATAATTTCATACTTACACAGTAAAATTCCACATCAATTTTCAGCTAATAGCGAACGTATCAAACTTCAGTTTTTTAAACACCCTTTACATATATATATATATATATATATGTGTGTGTGTGTGTGTGTGTACCCAAAATCACTCTTTTTTTATCACATTTTTATGTCCAACTAAGTTAGCAAATCATTCAATAAAATGACATCTTTACCCAAACCAAATCTCGTAATGTCATTACAGAACATTAAAATAATTACATTATAATATTCAATTTTTTAATTAAATATTGATTGAAAATATCCCATTTCTAGATATTCTCATTTACTCTATGATAATTTCACTATATCTTGTAGCTTTGATGTGGCACAAGCCCAAACACTACTTCTCTATATAAAACATCTACTAATTCTAACTCTTGTTTTATAAATTATGACAGTGAGTGCCCTGAAAAATGTCCATCTGCTGTCATTAATAACTGAATCCAAAGAGCTAAAATCATTTCTTTATCCAAAACAATATTCATTAAAGAATTAAATAATATAAAACTAACATTTATCAATAATGGGTGCCCCCAATTATGTAGTTGATGAACAAATCAAATTTCATTTAAACAACAATTTTAGGCAATAAAACCATAGTTATAAAAATAATAATGACAATAATGCTATTAACATATATTATCAAAATCAAATACACCACATTTACAAAAATCTCAAAACAGCAATTAAAAAGTTCATACATAGATATATAAAACCAGTCGATAAAATACATTAGATTCATTATTTAATATAAAAAATCCAAAACTGTCAACTTATTCATTAAATGTAATATATCCTAAACTTCCAAGTTCTTAATAAGATTAATTTTGTGTATGAATATACTTACCCACTCAGCGAATGTTTCTCTGTAATTCGAAAGCATGAAACTTTTAACATAGGATATACCACAACCACATTCTCATGAGGACTTACCTGCCACCTATTGGAGCTGAGTGCCATCAGATAACATTAATAAGCAGCATCAGGATCTCATAGTAACATTAAACATCTGCTCACAAACAATGCCAAAATACTAGTAAAATAAAATTCTTATCATTCGTGAAGCAATACTCATGCAATGAAAACAATCATCGATAAATAAAAAAAATTATAAGAGCTCACATCCTTAAAGATAGAGGGTGATTGAAATTTTGTCCTTGTCTGCAAAGGATTATCCATAATTTGGAAAAGTTCATCATTAATCAACACAAAATGTTTATTTTAAAAATGGAAATTTAAGTGAAATTTGAGTACAGTAGGATCGTGAAAACATTTACAATATATAATACTCTCTCACCGTACATGCTATGACTCTTCAGAATGTGGGCAAGCATGGCTCTCTACAACTTTCTTTGGTTGCTTAGAATAATACTTGCTCCTATATGCTTTCCTTTTCTCTTTGAAGTATTTGTTTCTCTATCCATTTGTCCAGACTCAAATGTCTGTCCAAAAGAATTGGAAATGGTCAAGAGACATGGTGCTAGTCTTTGACAGACCAAGGTTTGCTGATCCAGATGAAGTAACTGAACCTGTATTCTCAATAATGGTACCCTAGTGGGTTGACAACTCTAAAACTCTGTAGAATGCAGTGTGTATTATACAATGCACAGGCTGATAGGTTGAGTAGCACTGGCATTGAATTACATTGCCTTTCATTGTATCATTCTCATCATTTTATGTTGCCAGCAGACTCATTCATACATTACATTCGAGGTAACAACAGTTTCATGACGTTTTTTCCCTTTTTTTTTTTTTGAATAATGTTAACCCTGTGCAAGGCTCAAAAGCCACTCAGTTTATGAGGATATATAGGGAAGATAACTGTTGACTCTAGACTCAAACAGGTTAAGCTTGTTGGGACTGGGTAAGCATTCTCTTGTGAGTCAAATCAACAAAGCAACATTTCATGGCATCTACAGCTAGACTTTTACATATTTTGTATTATGAGATATCTGACAGAGTCCTTTCCCACAAGTGTGGGCGGGTGAAATCATGCAGTGTACTGTTTATTCTAATGGTATTGGCAATTAATTAACACCATTATACTATTCTCACTCTCAAAGAAGGAAACCATCCACTATCCTATCCCAAATGTGTCAGTAATATCACAGTTTTATCTAATGGGTTACTAAGGAGTTTCTTGAATTAATCCAATATCCATGTGACTAATATAAATTAAGTTCTCTCTTATTGATATAGATTTGGTTAAAAGAGAATCCATTTTTCTGATGACGCTATTTCATTTTTTTCACTATTTTATCAAGTTCTTCCCATGCTAATGCTGGGAGTGGCTTCAGACTTTTGAACAATATATATATATATATATATATATATATATATATATATATATATATATTACAAGTAGATAAAATTCAATACCCCATAGGATAAAGAGCGATTTTACCCAGAACCAGCTTGTCAACACCAAGAAGTTAGATAAAGAAATGAATCAATGTTTTTGTAAATACGAAGAAAGAGGAGGGAAATTAACAACTAGGAGTAAATGTATTTAAAAAGACAAGCCCATTGTGGGTGAAATGGCTATATATCATATGGGGTATTGAATTTTATCTACAGTAATTCCTGTTTGCTGTATAATAAATATATTGAGATCTCTTCTGTGGATCAGTCTTAATATTTTATATTACGAGGATTCACATGGATTACTTACTATATATATATATATATATATATATATATATATATATATATATATATATATATATATATTTAAAGTATGCTATATTTATGAGCTATAACTGCCTCAGCAAGTTGGCATAGTACTCACCATTGATGGTAACTCCTAAACCGTATTTGTCTGCAAACATTTATTGGTATTTTTTAAATAATCGTGTACATTTACACCAGAATGGAAATTTTCATTACAATTGGTTTCTGGGGCTTAATATGCAAATTTACTGAAAAATGACCCTGGATCTTTACTGACTGAGCATAAAAACACAATAATATTTGACTAATTAATTTAATGAAATTACTTATTATTCAACATTCTAGTATTATCATTTAATAAACATTAAAGAATTTAACACTGAAAAATGATGAGACCTCAAAAAACAGAAACGTGATTCTACAGAAGGATACTGAGGATACCAAGGACTGAATATGTAAGCAAGAAGTAAGAATAAAGTTTTAAAGAAAATGGAAACCAGAAGGAAACTTATACTTAACATATGTTGATAGTTGAAATTTCCTTGGCACATAATGAGCAAAGAGGGCTTGGCAAATCTGATACTCGCAAGAAGGCAAGAGGGACAGAGGAAAACAATGTATAACCTATTTAGTAAGCTTGAGTAAATGGAACAAGGTTTAGGAGAAATAACAAAAAAATGAATTATTAAGAGCTATGAAGGATAGGAAGTTGTGGAAAGGCATGATTGCCTACATCATGAAGAGAAGAAGTCAGCTTTTAAGACATCCATTTTGCTATTAACTTCTTTCAAGGAATCTTTGAGTAGATTGTAACTTATAGCTTTATCATTTATTATTTCAGATCCTTGTTTCTCAGTTGGTGCTTTCATTCACATCAATGTTCCCTGAAAGAAAACAAGGTGTGCCCCACATTAACAGGACAGTAATTTATGGATCATTTTTATATTTAAAAAAATATTTCTTTTTAAAAGTTAAAGACACCAAGCAATGTAATGTCTAAAAAAAAAAAAAAGAAATTAATGCTTATTTCAGACCTCTGTATTATTTTCCTATTTTCAAATTTCATGATTAATGATTTCCTTATTAAAATTTAAAGTATGCCCCAGAATTTCAGTTATTCTACAAGTGTGTCCTGAATTAAAAAAAAAATGTTTGTGAAATACAAAGAGTTTAGATTGGATTAAAGCTAAAAGTAACAAGACCTCAACAGAATCCAGAGATGGAAATAGGATATGATGGGTCCTGATCTGGCATCTCATCTACTGTCACTTTCTCACAGATGTACCTTTGCTTCCCTCTGTCTTTTCTACAAGTATTTTCACAGCAACTGCTCTGATGAACTACTTTCTCTGGTTCCCAAACTGCATGAATTCAATCATGCTACTAGGTTGAAATGATTAAATATAGCCGTCTCTTCTACTCGAATAGCTTCTTATCTTGCACTTCCCATCTGTGGAACTCCCTTCCTCTTAGTTGCTTCCCTAATAGCTACAATCTTCAAATATGCATATGTCAATAGACATGTTCTAATGCTTTGTTTCCCGTCTTTCTCTTTCTTCTTTCCTCAAACACACCACTTTACTCTTGCTCTCATTCACTGTACCACCTACGTGCTAGTAGGACTTCCACCTTGCATGGAGTGAAATGCTTAAAAAAAACAACAAAAAAACATACCCACCTTACAAGACACCAACATGCAGAGTCACCTGTCACTTTATTTTCTGATTGTATACACCAGCAAACATTTTCATGAAGAGGAGATGAGATGGTCGGATGAGCAAATCAAAACTGAAAATGCCATAAACAAAGGAAATTATTCAATTAATATTCTAGTATTAAAAAATCAAACTGCTGGATACATTCATCAAAATCAATAAATGGAACAGATCAATAGTTATATATGGTATCAGACTATTGATAAATGCAGGGCTAATATCATTCTTCAGTCAAACAAATTGCAATTGTAATTTAAATATGAATGTAATGACTGCTATTTTTTCTGTGACTTTCTTTATTTACAAAGTGTATTCCTTTTCCACAACTGTTCCTAAGTGATTCTGGTAATGCTTTGCAATTGCAAAGTCAAGTTTGTCAGATGAACGACTACTTATTTCTCTACATATTTAACTATCCTCCTCAATTTCCCCCCACCCCATTGGTGGCACTCACAGAAGATCAGACAGGAAGAGTCTGATGCCTTGCTGTATGATTGCTACAAATTCATGGGTATAAATTGGATGCTAAAAATAAATGGTTATTATTCAGAGAAAAATAGATATGTTTTTTAGTGATGTGTATATAGTCCAAAAGGATATTAATATGCATACAAAATTTGATTAACCAATGATTAGCTGAGACAGCTTCTCTGTTGACCAATCAGAGAACAGAATTATGTAACTTTATCTTATACACGAATGTCCAGGTGCTACAACGTTATCAGCAGAGAAAATAGAATTAAAAAGTCAATTTGGTTCGGATGTTTTTTTATGAGTCAAATGGCTTGTTTAATATCAAAATCTAAGTATTAAAAATTCAAATCATGAAATAAATGTATTTAAATGTATTCACTTTTGAATTATTTATAAATTAAAGAGAATGATTTTATTTCATGGTTAGATTATAATTACGTATCTGCATTTTTGAAACAAATAACCTAACAAAATCAAATAAGAAGTAAAAACTTGTTTCTCTTTTCAATAAATGAAATTAATCATACCAAATTGTTGTTTTTTTTAAATTTTAAAAATCTTTTTTGACAATCTGTGCCATGTTTTCAATTTTGCTATATGACCCGGAGGATAAATTTTTATTAATTTTACTATAAATATGTATCTTTCATACTTTTTTAAGAAAATATATTGTTTGTGACCTTATGTATAAAGTACAGCTATACAGGGAGTTAACCATTTTTACCTATTCTTCTTACATGCCTCAACTTCAAACAGTAACCCTCTACATTGAGTAGCTCTTGAGCCTTGTTTTAGGTGAACAATTAGTTAAAAAAATAATGTTAACAATAATTCAAATAAATTCAGTTCTTTCTTTAAATTATTTATGGAAGATTAAGCCATTTCATAAATACCAATGAAGGCAGCTAACATTTCTTCAGAAATATCAGTGTACATGTACCCTGGTTTTTTAAGCTCCATTAAGTACCACATGGTTTATGGTTGAGTTTTCTTTTCATTCAACAGCAAAAACAAATGCCAACTGAATGTTTTATGCAATTTTTGTAGCACAAATCAATATTCTTTGCAAAAGTATATTGAGGAATATAAGTGGAAGAGAATTTGCTTTTTTATCAAATGAAGGATTGTCAACAATTAATTTCCAATCCATTTTGTTTAATTCTAATCAGAGACTAACATTCAAAATAATTGTTTTGAAAAGCAAGTCAAATTAAGATGAAAGAAAAAGAGGAAAACTAGAATTTTCAAAGTTAAATAAAAATTCAATATTAATACTAATACTACTTGATGAAAAACAATAGAAATTAAATAAGTCAAAATTGACTAATGACTGTCGATGCTTCATCCTATAAAAATTCCAGATAATATTACTACAAATACTAAGAGAGAAAAAAGGCTGACAGAAATATTGTGGAGAAATTAACTGTTGGTCATTCAGCAAAGGAGAAGAGTATTTACCTTGTGTTGTTCAAATGCTTCCTAAACAAAAGCTTGTTATTTTCTGTACTAACCCTTTAGAGTTACAGTGGTCACATGACAGGTTTACTATGTGATCCCTGAAGTTGCATAAAAAGAAGAGAAAAATCTTTTTTTTATTGCTAAATTTACCTTCTATATTTATACATCACAGAGAAGTGGCAATATATTTTGCAACTTGAGATAAGTGCTATTGCCCCCCTTCTCTGCTCAACCTGACTAGTCTCCATTCGTTTTGGGGATTGGGAGCATTTTCTCAACAGTACTAATCAAAAATTAATATTGGTTGACAATATTTTATCTAATAAAGAATAAATCAATATTACCACCACCACTGCTAATACTAATAATAATAGTGGTAAAAATAATCGCAAATATGGCATCAAACATCCAAGGGGAAAATGTAAAAGTTTAATGGTTAAACTGGGTCTTTTGCCAACCACAAAAGTCCCAGCAGCTTAATCTGTAGAGCAGCAGCTGAACATAGATTTCCTCAAGTAAAATGGTTGAAAGTAATATCTCACCTGGAGTCTATTCCTTATTTCCAATCCGTATTGTTTACTGCTGTGGTGAAAAGTAACATCAGATATCTATCAAAAATTAATAAAAGATAACATTCATAAACATAATGCTTGAACTGAAAGTTTGAAACATAAACGGCATCTACTGATTTCAAATTTATGAAAAATTTCAAATAAAAAAGAGCCACTTGGTTAGATGGGCTGTAGACAGTGCAGAAAACAACTATCAACCACTGAGACTCTAAAAGTAATGTTTTTCACCAAATGTTGTTTTTCATATTCCATAGATGTTAATATCACAAATCAATAGCAATAATGGATCTTTGTTTCTACCAGAAAATATCATCAGATGTTTAACAAGAATAGTGCTAGCACAGTTACTTTAATAGCTTCTGAAGAAATTTAAAATATTTGCTTCATTTATGACTTGTAAAGGATTTTTATAGACGGTTTAAGAGCCATTCGAAGTAGAGGATTACTGAACGGTTGAAGGGTGTTATCACTAACATTTTTTGTCAAGATTTACAAACTATGTTTCATTCAATTTTGCAAACTACCGTAATTCCCCACGTATAATACTACTTCATCCATAATACGCACCCCTAAAATTTTGACTGAAAATGTGGGGAAAATGCTTCTACACACGTAGAATACGCACCCCTTGTTTGGTAATCAAACGGTCTAGGTACCTCCACTTTTTCGCGGGAAAACAGCATAGCGTAATAAAAAAATGCCACAAACTTAACGAAAATAAAGTTTTATCGTCAAAATGCTTATGTTATTATTAAGATGAAAGACCAAAGTATTTTTTTAATTATTTTTTGAAATTTTTAAATATTTTCTAAGACGCTCGAAATTTTGGTTAAAGTCTTCTTTTTTTTTACGTCATCGCGGTGCTGTTAAAATAACATTGGTTTTTTTTTTGCGCTTTTTTCCTGTTGAAAACACATTGATTTGGAAATTCTTGTAAAATTAAAGTAATTGTCCTATTTTAATGAAATTTTCGGGACGTATTCACAAATGAATGAAATTATTTTTGAAATATTTCTTTTTAGTAAATTTTGGTAACAAATATTTTTTTTTTAAATATGTTACACCCCATTTACTTATTATCCTGAAATTTCCTTCAAAACTTTTTTATTTCCTGACAATTTTTTTTTTGTTTAAAGTAAGAGTCATTAGAGATGGTAAATCACCTACTTTTTTTTTCAACTTTGTGCTAACTGAAAATCTGCTCTGAAGTGAAAAATAATGAATCCAATAAAACTATGATATTACTTAATTAGAAAAGCTTTTAATTGCTTTTGTAAATAAGTAATATTAAGGTCATTATTGCCTGAAGAAATAAATTTTTTCTGATGAATAATTAAATTTTACAAGAATTTTTTATTTGTTTTACATTTTAATTATAATAATTTATAATAGTTTAAAAATCGTGCAAAATTCTGTATTAGCCTATTTCCTTGTGATAATTAGTAATTAAGTAGAAACAAAATTTACGAGTTCAAAATTGCAAAGTTTAATAAATTTAGTGATTCCAATTTTTTTTCAAATCATTTTTTATGTTGTATTTTTCTACTTAATACGTTCCTTATTTCTATGTACGGTAGACTGAAATTGCCATTATTACAAAAAGAGTTTTGTCCTAATACGTGCTAGCACCGTTACTTGAAGAAATTTAAAATATTTGCTTCATTTATGACTTGTAAAGGATTTTTATAGACGGTTTAAGAGCCATTCGAAGTAGAGGATTACTGAAGGGTTGAAGGGTGTTATCACTAACATTTTTGTCATTACAAACTATGTTTCATTCAATTTTGCAAACTAACGTAATTCCCCACATATAATATAAGTACCTCCACGAGATTGCTAAAAAAAGCATGATGAAAAAGACGCCAAACTTGACGAAAACAAAATTTTATCGTCTAAACGTTTGTTATTATTAAGAAGAAAGATCAAAGTAATTTTGGGGTATTTTTTACATTTTATAATCGTTCCTAGCACGTCCGAAATTTTCGTTAAAAATCTAGATTTTTTTTTGAGTCAGCAAAATTGACCATTTTTTCCATTTAAAAAAAAAACTAGAAATCTCACTTTGAAATTCTTTTAAATATCAATTATCATTTTTTCAAAACTTATTTTAAAAAATCAGACATTATAATGTTTATTTAAAATATTTTGAACCAAACTTAACTTAGCTTTTGTGTCAAGAAGATGTAATTTGAAAATAAAACAAAGCCGGTCAAACTTTCGCGTCTCTTGACAGGTGATGAATGACATATTTACGAATTCCATGAGGCTAATTTATTCTACGGAAGGAGAAAAGTGAAATAATTTACATTTAAGCGAACAAATTATTTACCTCGTTATTTTAACGAAAACTTTCAGCGGTCTAATTTTTTTTTTGTACTTAGCTTTCACCTTTACGTTTATGATGCTTTATGGAAAGTATATTATAAAGAAATTAAAATAAGACTGTTAAGAGTGACATTAAATTTCATATTTCCTAAGAAATGTTTCTAATTCATTTATAGGTACCTTTCTTATGAAATTTTATCAGAACTGTACATAAAATACTACAATTTTATGTACATTTATTACATTTTACTGTTATTTGTATTTACATTCATTTTATTAATTTTGATATTTCATTTATGGAAAAATGTCATAACTGAGATTAATATAAAAATAAGATCATATAAATTTCATAAGATGATACTGATACTTGTAGGTACCCTTTTCAGTTGAAATTGAAGAATCAAATTAACTTCTCCACACGTGTTCCGCGAAAGTAAAGGCCTTAAAGCGGAGAACAATGCTTGACTCAAATAACGCAACTTAATTATATTCTGGTTGGTCTTCCGTACTTTATAATTACAGCCCGGTTATAAGCACAAAATTACATTTCTTAATTACTGTGGATCTTCTGATTAGTCAAAATGATACAATTTACAACGCGCTAAAAAGATCTATCTCATAAGGACAGTTAGGAAAATCGATGGGGCTTTTAACTAATTTTATAATATTTTAATGTAAATCTATTATAACTAATAACTTTTAACTAATTTTATAATATTTAAATGTAAAATCTATTATAATTAAAGAAATAAATAATTGTATTAAAAATTCATTTTTCATCGAAAAATTTTTTTTGCTTTCAGGAATTATTGTCCATATTCATAAAAACAACTAAAAGAAATAAAAGCATTTGAAATTAAATAATATCTTTGTTTTATTGGGTTTTGTATGTTACAATTCAGAGCTGATTTTCAGGTACGTTGGCTCCAATTAAAAACAAAAAAGACATGCTTTGCATTCCTCAAAGCACTGTGCTTTTAATTTTTGTAATCACTAAACCCGATGCGATCGAATTTCTAGCGTTTTCATAAAATTAGTTGGGGGGGGTAATAAATATTTAAAAAAATATTTCTACCATGACCTTAATAAAAAAAAACATTTATAATAATTTTGATCATCTGTGAATAGTTCCTGAAAATTTCATTAACATCCGACAATTATTTCTATTTTTGCACGATTTTTCAAATTAATGTGTGTCATACCAAAAAAACGTGCTAAAAATTGTCTGTTATTTACTAGTTCCGCTGATACAAACAGAAACAAAGATTTTAATCAAAATTTAGTATGTTCTAAAAAGAAGGAAACATTTTTAAATATAAAAAAAAACTTTGGTCTTTCCTCTTAATAACATAAGCATTTAGACAATAAAATTTTGTTTTCGGCAAGATTGGCGTCTTTTTCATCAAGCTATGCTCTTTTTTTTAGCGATTTCGTGGAGGTACATAGTATAATACGACTTCATCCATAATACGCACCCCTAAAATTTTGGCTGAAAATGTGGGGAAAATGCTTCTACAAACGTAGAATACGCACCCCTTGTTTGGTAATCAAACCCCATAAACTGTACCTCCCCAATTTCATTACGTCCAGCGTTTCCTACTCTTATTAACAAAATGGTTTTACACATAGAATAATATTCTGATTTAGTTTTATAATAATTCTTATTTTATTTTACATTTCTAAGTATTGTTAGGTACATATGATTGTATTTAACATCCTTATGCGGTCGCAATCGCCGAATGTTTTTGTCAAATTGACGTCTGTTTGTGGTGAATAGTCATTTCGTAACTAAAATCAACCTATGAAAACGCAAATTTTAAAGATTTTTTTTGTTGCTGCGCATAATACGGACTCCTAATTTTGCTTAATTTTTTTTAGAAAAAAATGCGTATTATACATGGGGAAATTTGAATAAATTGATTTCTTTGGAAAAACCCTCTTTGTCAAAAACCCTACTTTGTGGTTATATAATTTCTCTAATTTTAGGACTTCATGGCAAACAATTTTTAACAGCGACGAATAAAAAATTCAACGCTGTTAATAACAAGAGGAACTAGATGATCAAATGTCTATGAAGTGTATTTAAAGTTTCAATTTTAAACAGTAATATTCAAAATTTAAAGAAAGGAAAAGAAGTTCGGTTAACTTTCGTAGTTGAAATTAAGTCTTTTTTCTGATCTCTCTCTTACTTGTTTTGATTTCTTCGTCAACTCTTTTCTCAGCAAATAAAAACACCAGTTGAGGTTTGTTTTTGGTTTGATTTTTTCGGGTTTTTTTTTGGTTTTTGTTTTTTTAGTGGGGAGAGGGGGCTGGGCTTATGACGAGTGACAAAGATTTCCCCGGCAACTCAAAAAGGTTGGTATTTATCAACCCCCCCACGTGGGTTAAATGTGGCACAAGGCCGGTTTAATGTGGGTATCTCCAAGCCCGTAGGCTCGGCCAAAATTATGACCTTTGAACCCGCCTAGACGGGTTCAGGTCCTGTCTACCTCCCCGAAGGAAACCTTGCCCTTCGGCAAAGCTTCCTCCGAGTTCCTCTCTGCAGTAGAGAGTTCGACATAAAACCCGAGCCGCAACTCAAAAACGTTGGAATTTATCAAACCCCCCACGTGGGTTAAATGAGGCACAATGCCGGTTTAATGTGGGTTTCTCCAAGCCCGTAGGCTCGGCCAAAAATATGACATTTGAACCCGCCTAGACGGGTTCAGGTCCTGTCTACCTCACCGAAGGAAACCTTGCCCTTCGGCAAAGTTTCCTCCGAGTTCCTCTCTGCAGTAGAGAGTTCGACAGAAAACCCGAGCCGCAACTCAAAAAGGTTGGTATTTATCAACCCCCCACGTGGGTTAAATGTGGCACAAGGCCAGTTTAATGTGGGTATCTCCAAGCCCGTAAACTCCACCAAAAATATGACCTTTTAACCCACCTAGACGGGTTCAGGTCCTGTCTACCTCCCCGAAGGAAACCTTGCCCTTCGGCAAAGCTTCCTCCGAGTTCCTCTCTGCGGTAGAGAGTTTGACAGAAAACCCGAGCCGCAACTCAAAAAGGTTGGTATTTATCAACCCCCCCCCACGTGGGTTAAATGTGGCACAAGGCTTGTTTAATGTGGGTATCTCAAAGCCCGTAGGCTCGGCCAAAAATATGACCTTTGAACCCGCCTAGACGGGTTCAGGTCCTGTCTACCTCCCCGAAGGAAACCTTGCCCTTCGCCAAAGCTTCATTTTAGTTCCTCTCTGCGGTAGAGAGTTTGACAGAAAACCCGAGCCGCAAGTCAAAACGGTTGATATTTATCAATCCCCCCACGTGGGTTATATGTGGCACAAGGCCGGTTTAATGTGGGTATCTCCAAGCCCGTAGGCTCGGCCAAAAATATGACCTTTGAACCCGCCTAGACGGGTTCAGGTCCTGTCTACTTCCCCGAAGGAAACCTTGCCCTTCGGCAAAGCTTCCTCCGAGATCCTCTCTGCAGTAGAGAGTTTGACAGAAAACCCGAGCAGCAACTCAAAAAGTTTGGTATTTATCAAACCCCCCACGTGGGTTAAATGTGGCACAAGGCCGGTTTAATGTGGGTATCTCAAAGCTCGTAGGCTCGGCCAAAAATATGACTTTTGAACCCGCCTAGACGGGTTCAGGTCCTCTCTACCTCCCCGAAGGAAACCTTGCCCTTCGGCAAAGCTTCCTCCGAGTTCCTCTCTGCAGTAGAGAGATTGACAGAAAACCCGAGCCGCAACTCAAAAAGGTTGGTATTTATCGAACCCCCCACGTGGGTTAAATGTGGCACAAGGCCGGTTTAATGTGGGTATCGCAAAGCTCGTAGGCTCGGCCAAAAATATGACCTGTGAACCCGCCTAGACGGGTTCAGGTCCTGTCTACCTCCCCGCAGGAAACCTTGCCCTTCGGCAAAGCTTCCTATGAGTTCCTCTCTGCAGTAGAGAGTTTGAAAGAAAACCCGAGCCGCAACTCAAAAAGGTTGGTATATATCAACGGAACCACGTGGGTTAAATGTGGCACAAGGCCGGTTTAATGTGGGCATCTTCAAGCCCGTAGGCTCGGCCAAAAATATGACCTTTGAACCCGCCTAGACGGGTTCAGGTCCTATCTACCTCCCCGAAGGAAACCTTGCCCTTCGGCAAAGCTTCCCCCGAGTTCCTCTCTGCAGTAGAGTGTTTGAGAGAAAACCCGAGCAGCAACTCAAAAAGTTTGGTATTTATCAAACCCCCCACGTTGGTTAAATGTGGCACAAGGCCGGTTTAATGTGTGTATCTCCAAGCCCGTAGGCTCGGCCAAAAATATGACCTTTGAACCCGCCTAGACGGGTTCAGGTCCTGTCTACCTCCCCGAAGGAAACCTTGCCCTTCGCCAAAGCATCCTCCGAGTTCCTCTCTGCAGTAGAGAGTTCGACAGAAAACCCGAGCCGCATCTCAAAAAGGTTGGTATTTAACAACCCCCCCACGTGGGTTAAATGTGGCACAAGGCCAGTTTAATGTGGGTATCTCCCAGCCCGTAGGCTCGACAAAAAATAAGACCTTTGTACCGGCCTAGACGGGTTCAGGTCCTGTCTACCTCCCCGAAGGAAACCTAGCCCTTCGGCAAAGCTTCCTCCGAGTTCCTCTCTGCAGTAGAGAGTTCGACAGAAAACCCGAGCCGCAACTCAAAAAGGTTGGTATTTATAACACCCCCCCAAGTGGGTTAAATGTGGCACAAGTCCGGTTTAATGTGGGTATCTCCAAGCCCGTAGGCTCGACCAAAAATAAGACCTTTGAACCCGCCTAGACGTGTTCAGGTCCTGTCTACCTCCCCGAAGGAAACCTTGCCCTTCGCCAAAACTTCATTTTAGTTCCTCTCTGCGGTAGAGAGTTTGACAGAAAACCCGAGCCGCAACTCAAAAAGGTTGGTATTTATCAATCCCCCATACGTGGGTTAAATGTGGCACAAGGCCGGTTTAATGTGGGTATCTCCAAGCCCGTAGGCTCGGCCAAAAATATGACCTTTGAACCCGCCTAGACGGGTTCAGGTCCTGTCTACCTCCCCGAAGGAAACCTTGCCCTTCGGCAAAGCTTCCCTTAGAGTTCCTCTCTGCAGTAGAGAGTTTGACAGAAAACCCGAGCCGCAGCTCAAAAAGGTTGGTATTTATCAACCCCCCCACGTGGGTTAAATGTGGCACAAGGCCGGTTTAATGTGGGTATCTCCAAACCCGTAGGCTCGGCCAAAAATATGACCTTTGAACCCGCCTATACGGGTTCAGGTCCTGTCTACCTCCCCGAAGGAAACCTTGCCCTTCGGCAAAGCTTCATCCGAGTTCCTCTCTGCAGTAGAGAGTTTGACAGATAACCCGAGCCGCAACTCAAAAAGTTTGGTATTTATCAAACCCCCCACGTGGGTTAAATGTGGCACAAGGCCGGTTTAATGTGGGTATCTCAAAGCTCGTAGGCTCGGCCAAAAATATGACCTTTGAACCAGCCCAGACGGGTTCAGGTCCTGTCTACCTCCCCGAAGGAAAACTTGCCCTTCGGCAAAGCTTCCTCCGAGTTCCTCTCTGCAGTACAGAGATTGACAGAAAACCCGAGCCGCAACTCAAAAAGGTTGGTATTTATCAAACCCCCGACGTGGGTTAAATGAGACACAAGGCCGGTTTAATGTGGGTATCTTCCTGCCCGTAGGCTCGGCCAAAAATATGACATTTGAACCCTCCTAGACGGGTTCAGGTCCTGTCTACCTCCCCAAAGAAACCTTGCCCTTCGGCAAAGCTTCCTCCGAGTTCCTCTCTGCAGTAGAGAGTTTGACAGAAAACTCGAGCCGCAGCTCAAAAAGGTTGGTATATATCAACCCCCCCACGTGGGTTAAATGTGGCACAAGGTTTGTTTAATGTGGGTATCTCCAAGCCAATAGGCTCGGCCAAAAATATGACCTTTGAACCCGCCTTTACGGGTTCAGGTCCTGTCTACCTCCCCGAAGGAAACCTTGCCCTTCGGCAAAGCTTCCTCCGAGTTCCTCTCTGCAGTAGAGAGTTTGACAGAAAACCCGAGCCGCAACTCAAAAAGGTTGGTATTTATCAAACCCACCACGTGGGTTAAATGAGGCACAAGGCCGGTTTAATGTGGGTATCTCCAAGCCCGTAGGCTCGGCCAAAAATATGACATTTGAACCCGCCTAGACGGGTTCAGGTCCTATCTTCCTCCCCGAAGGAAACCTTGCCCTTCGGCAAAGCTTCCTCCGAGTTCCTCTCTGCAGTAGAGAGTTCGACATAAAACCCGAGCCGCAACTCAAAACGGTTGATATTTATCAACCCCCCCACCCGACGTGGGTTAAATGTGGCACAAGGCCGGTTTAATGTGGGTATCTCCAAGCCCGTAGGCTCGGCCAAAATATGACCTTTGAACCCGCCTAGACGGGTTCAGGTCCTGTCTACCTCCCCGAAGGAAACCTTGCCCTTCGGCAAAGCTTCCTCCGAGTTACTCTCTGCAGTAGAGAGATCAACAGAAAACGCGAGCCGCAACTCAAAAAGGTTGGTATTTATCAACGCCCCCACGTGGGTTAAATGTGGCACAAGGCCGGTTTAATGTGGGTATCTCCAAGCCCGTAGGCTCGGCCAAAAATATGACCGTTGAACCCGCCTAGACGGGTTGAGGTCCTGTCTACCTCCCCGATGTAAACCTTGCCCTTCGGCAAAGATTCCTCCGAGTTACTCTCTGCAGTAGAGAGTTTGATAGAAAACCCGAGCCGCAGCTCAAAAAGGTTGGTATTTATCAAACCCCCCACGTGGGTTAAATGAGACACAAGGCCGGTTTAATGTGGGTATCTCCAAGCCCGTAGGCTCTGCCAAAAATATGACCTTTGAACCCGCCTAGACGGGTGCAGGTCATGTCTACCTCCCCGAAGGAAACCTTGCCCTTCGGCAAAGCTTCCTCCGAGTTCCTCTCTGCAGTAGAGAGTTCGACAGAAAACCCGTGCCGCAACTCAAAAAGGTTGGTATTTATCAACCCCCCCACGTGGGTTAAATGTGGCACAAGGCCAGTTTAATGTGGGTATCTCCAAGCCCGTAGGCTCGACCAAAAATATGACCTTTGAACGCGCCTAGACGGGTTCAGGTCCTGTCTACCTCCCCGAAGGAAACCTTGCCCTTAGGCAAAGCTTCCTCCGAGTTACTCTCTGCTGTAGAGAGTTTGACAGAAAACACGAGCAGCAACTCAAAAAGGTTGGTATTTATCAACCCCCTCACGTGGGTTAAATGTGGCACAAGGCTTGTTTAATGTGGGTATCTCCAAGCCCGTAGGCTCGGCCAAAAATATGACCTTTGTACCCGCCTAGACGGGTTCAGGTCCTGTCTACCTCCCCGAAGGAAACCTTGCCCTTCGGCAAAGCTTCCTCCGAGTTCCTCTCTGCAGTAGAGAGTTCGACAGAAAACCCGAGCCACAACTCAAAAAGGTTGGTATTTATCAACCCCCCCACGTGGGTTAAATGTGGCACAAGGCCGGTTTAATGTGGGTATCTCCAAGCCCGTAGGCTCGACCAAAAATATGACCTTTGAACCCGCCTAGACGGGTTCAGGTCCTCTCTACCTCCCCGAAGGAAACCTTGTCCTTAGGCAAAGCTTCCTCCGAGTTCCTCTCTGCAGTAGAGAGATCAACAGAAAACCCGAGCCGCAACTCAAAAAGGTTGGTATTTATCAACGCGCCCACGTGGGTTAAATGTGGCACAAGGCCGGTTTAATGTGGGTATCTCCAAGCCCGTAGGCTCGGCCAAAAATATGACCGTTGAACCCGCCTAGACGGGTTGAGGTCCTGTCTACCTCCCCGATGGAAACCTTGCCCTTCGGCAAAGATTCCTCCGAGTTACTCTCTGCAGTAGAGAGTTTGATAGAAAACCCGAGCCGCAGCTCAAAAAGGTTGGTATTTATCAAACCCCCCACGTGGGTTAAATGAGACACAAGGCCGGTTTAATGTGGGTATCTCCAAGCCCGTAGGCTCTGCCAAAAATATGACCTTTGAACCCGCCTAGACGGGTTCAGGTCATGTCTACCTCCCCGAAGGAAACCTTGCCCTTCGGCAAAGCTTCCTCCGAGTTCCTCTCTGCAGTAGAGAGTTCGACAGAAAAACTGTGCCGCAACTCAAAAAGGTTGGTATTTATCAACCCCCCACGTGGGTTAAATGTGGCACAAGGCCAGTTTAATGTGGGTATCTCCAAGCCCGTAGGCTCGACCAAAAATATGACCTTTGAACGCGCCTAGACGGGTTCAGGTCCTGTCTACCTCCCCGAAGGAAACCTTGCCCTTAGGCAAAGCTTCCTACGAGTTACTCTCTGCTGTAGAGAGTTTGACAGAAAACACGAGCAGCAACTCAAAAAGGTTGGTATTTATCAACCCCCCCACGTGGGTTAAATGTGGCACAAGGCTTGTTTAATGTGGGTATCTCCAAGCCCGTAGGCTCGGACAAAAATATGACCTTTGAACCCGCCTAGACGGGTTCAGGTCCTGTCTACCTCCCCGAAGGAAACCTTGCCCTTCGGCAAAGCTTCCTCCGAGTTCCTCTCTGCAGTAGAGAGATTGACAGAAAACCCGAGCCGCAACTCAAAAAGTTTGGTATTTATCAACCCCCCCCACGTGGGTTAAATGTGGCACAAGGCCGGTTTAATGTGGGTATCTCCAAGCCCGTAGGCTCGACCAAAATATGACCTTTGAACGCGCCTAGACGGGTTCAGGTCCTGTCTACCTCCCCGAAGGAAACCTTGCCCTTAGGCAAAGCATCCTCCGAGTTCCTCTCTGCAGTAGAGAGTTCAACAGAAAACCTGAGCCGCAACTCAAAAAGGTTGGTATTTATCAACGCCCCAACTTGCGTTAAATGTGGCACAAGGCCGGTTTAATGTGGGTATCTCCAAGCCCGTAGGCTCGGCCAAAAATATGACCTTTGACCCCGCCTAGACGGGTTCAGGTCCTGTCTACCTCCCCGAAGGTAACCTTGCCCTTCGGCAAAGCTTCCTCCGAGTTCCTCTCTGCAGTAGAGAGTTCGACAGAAAACCCGAGCCGCAACTCAAAAAGGTTGGTATTTATCAACCCCCCCACGTGGGTTAAATGTGGCACAAGGCCGGTTTAATGTGGGTATCTCCAAGCCCGTAGGCTCGGCCAAAGATATGACCTTTGAACCCGCCTAGACTGTTTCAGGTCCTGTCTACCTCCCCGAAGGAACCCTTGCCCTTCGGCAAAGCTTCCTCCGAGTTCCTCTCTGCAGTAGAGAGTTCAAAAGAAAACCCGAGCCGCAACGCAAAACGGTTGGTATTTATCAACCCCCTTTCGTGGGTTAAATGCGGCACAAGGCCAGTTTAATGTGGGTATCTCCAAGCCCGTAGGCTCGGCCAAAAATATGACCTTTGTACCCGCCTAGACGGGTTCAGGTCCTGTCTACCTCCCCGAAGGAAACCTTGCCCTTCGGCAAAGCTTCCTCCGAGTTCCGCTCTGCAGTAGAGAGTTCAACAGAAAACCCGAGCCGCAACTCAAAACGGTTGATATTTATCAACCCCCATCCCCACGTGGGTTAAATGTGGGACAATGCCGGTTTAATGTGGGTATCTCAAAGCCCGTAGGCTCGGCCAAAATATGACCTTTGAACCAGCCTAGACGGGTTCAGGTCCTGTCTACCTCCCCAAAGGAAACCTTGCCCTTAGGCAAAGCTTCCTCTTGTTCCTCTCTGCAGTAGAGTGTTCGATAGAAAACCCGAGCCGCAACTCAAAAAGGTTGGTATTTATCAACCCCTCCACGTGGGTTAAATGTGGCACAAGGCCGGTTTAATGTGGGTATCTCTAAGCCCGTAGCCTCGACCAAAAATATGACCTTTGAACCAGCCTAGACGGGTTCAGGTCCTGTCTACCTCCCCGAAGGAAACCTTGCCCTTAGGCAAAGCTTCCTCCGAGTTCCTCTCTGCAGTAGAGAGTTTGACAGAAAACTCGAGCCGCAACTCAATAAGGTTGGTATATATCAACCCCCCCACGTGGGTTAAATGTGGCACAAGGCTTGTTTAATGTGGGTATCTCCAAGCCCGTAGGCTCAGCCAAAAATATGACCTTTGAACCCGCCTAGACGGGTTCAGGTCCTGTCTACCTCCCCGAAGGAAACCTTGCCCTTCGGCTAAGCTTCCTCCGAGTTCCTCTCTGCAGTGGAGAGTTCAACAGAAAACCCGAGCCGCAACTCAAAAAGGTTGGTATTTAACAACGCCCCCACGTGGGTTAAATGTGGCACAAGGCCGGTTTAATGTGGGTATATCCAAGCCCGTAGGCTCGGCCAAAAATATGACCGTTGAACCCGCCTAGACGGGTTGAGGTCCTGTCTACCTCCCCGATGGAAACCTTGCCCTTCGGCAAAGATTCCTCCGAGTTCCTCTCTGCAGTAGAGAGTTTGATAGAAAACCCGAGCCGCAACTCAAAAAGGTTGGTATTTATCAACGCCCCCACGTGGGTTAAATGTATCACAAGGCCGGTTTAATGTGGGTATCTCCAAGCCCGTCGGCTCCGCCAAATATATGACCGTTGAACCCGCCTAGACGGGTTGAGGTTCTGTCTACCTCCCCGATGGAAACCTTGCCCTTCGGCAAAGATTCCTCCGAGTTCCTCTCTGCAGTAGAGAGTTTGATAGAAAACCCGAGCCGCAGCTCAAAAAGGTTGGTATTTATCAAACCCACCACGTGGGTTAAATGAGACACAAGGCCTGTTTAATGTGGGTATCTCCAAGCCCGTAGGCTCTGCCAAAAATATGACCTTTGAACCCGCCTAGACGGGTTCAGGTCCTGTCTACCTCCCCGAAGGAAACCTTGCCCTTCGGCAAACCTTCCTCCGAGTTCCTCTCTGCAGTAGAGAGTTCAACAGAAAACCTGAGCCGCAACTCAAAAAGGTTGGTATTTATCAACGCCCCAACTTGCGTTAAATGTGGCACAAGGCCGGTTTAATGTGGGTATCTCCAAGCCCGTAGGCTCGGCCAAAAATATGACCTTTGACCCCGCCTAGACGGGTTCAGGTCCTGTCTACCTCCCCGAAGGTAACCTTGCCCTTCGGCAAAGCTTCCTCCGAGTTCCTCTCTGCAGTAGAGAGTTCGACAGAAAACCCGAGCCGCAACTCAAAAAGGTTGGTATTTATCAACCCCCCCACGTGGGTTAAATGTGGCACAAGGCCGGTTTAATGTGGGTATCTCCAAGCCCGTAGGCTCGGCCAAAGATATGACCTTTGAACCCGCCTAGACTGTTTCAGGTCCTGTCTACCTCCCCGAAGGAACCCTTGCCCTTCGGCAAAGCTTCCTCCGAGTTCCTCTCTGCAGTAGAGAGTTCAAAAGAAAACCCGAGCCGCAACGCAAAACGGTTGGTATTTATCAACCCCCTTTCGTGGGTTAAATGCGGCACAAGGCCAGTTTAATGTGGGTATCTCCAAGCCCGTAGGCTCGGCCAAAAATATGACCTTTGTACCCGCCTAGACGGGTTCAGGTCCTGTCTACCTCCCCGAAGGAAACCTTGCCCTTCGGCAAAGCTTCCTCCGAGTTCCGCTCTGCAGTAGAGAGTTCAACAGAAAACCCGAGCCGCAACTCAAAACGGTTGATATTTATCAACCCCCATCCCCACGTGGGTTAAATGTGGGACAATGCCGGTTTAATGTGGGTATCTCAAAGCCCGTAGGCTCGGCCAAAATATGACCTTTGAACCAGCCTAGACGGGTTCAGGTCCTGTCTACCTCCCCAAAGGAAACCTTGCCCTTAGGCAAAGCTTCCTCTTGTTCCTCTCTGCAGTAGAGTGTTCGATAGAAAACCCGAGCCGCAACTCAAAAAGGTTGGTATTTATCAACCCCTCCACGTGGGTTAAATGTGGCACAAGGCCGGTTTAATGTGGGTATCTCCAAGCCCGTAGCCTCGACCAAAAATATGACCTTTGAACCAGCCTAGACGGGTTCAGGTCCTGTCTACCTCCCCGAAGGAAACCTTGCCCTTAGGCAAAGCTTCCTCCGAGTTCCTCTCTGCAGTAGAGAGTTTGACAGAAAACTCGAGCCGCAACTCAATAAGGTTGGTATATATCAACCCCCCCACGTGGGTTAAATGTGGCACAAGGCTTGTTTAATGTGGGTATCTCCAAGCCCGTAGGCTCAGCCAAAAATATGACCTTTGAACCCGCCTAGACGGGTTCAGGTCCTGTCTACCTCCCCGAAGGAAACCTTGCCCTTCGGCTAAGCTTCCTCCGAGTTCCTCTCTGCAGTAGAGAGTTTGACAGAAAACCCGAACCGCAACTCAAAAAGGTTGGTATTTATCAAACCCCCCACGTGGGTTAAATGAGGCACAAGGCCGGTTTAATGTGGGTATCTCGAAGCCCGTAGGCTCGGCCAAAAATATGACATTTGAACCCGCCTAGACGGGTTCAGGTCCTATCTACCTCCCCGAAAGAAACCTTGCCCTTCGGCAAAGCTTCCTCCGAGTTCCTCTCTGCAGTAGAGATTTCGACATAAAACCCGAGCCGCAACTCAAAACGGTTGATATTTATGAACCCCCCCGACGTGGGTTAAATGTGGCACAAGGCCGGTTTAATGTGGGTATCTCCAAGCCCGTAGGCTCGGCCAAAATATGAACTTTGAACCCGCCTAGACGGGTTCAGGTCCTGTCTACCTCCCCGAAGGAAACCTTGCCCTTCGGCAAAGCTTCCTCCGAGTTCCTCTCTGCAGTAGAGAGTTCGACAGAAAACCCGAGCCGCAACTCAAAAAGGTTGGTATTTATCAACGCCCCCACGTGGGTTAAATGTATCACAAGGCCGGTTTAATGTGGGTATCTCCAAGCCCGTAGGCTCCGCCAAATATATGACCGTTGAACCCGCCTAGACGGGTTGAGGTTCTGTCTACCTCCCCGATGGAAACCTTGCCCTTCGGCAAAGATTCCTCCGAGTTCCTCTCTGCAGTAGAGAGTTTGATAGAAAACCCGAGCCGCAGCTCAAAAAGGTTGGTATTTATCAAACCCACCACGTGGGTTAAATGAGACACAAGGCCGGTTTAATGTGGGTATCTCCAAGCCCGTAGGCTCTGCCAAAAATATGACCTTTGAACCCGCCTAGACGGGTTCAGGTCCTGTCTACCTCCCCGAAGGAAACCTTGCCCTTCGGCAAACCTTCCTCCGAGTTCCTCTCTGCAGTAGAGAGTTCGACATAAAACCCGAGCCGCAACTCAAAACGGTTGATATTTATCAACCCCCCCGACGTGGGCTAAATGTGGCACAAGGCCGGTTTAATGTGGGTATCTCCAAGCCCGTAGGCTCGGCCAAAATATGACCTTTGAACCCACCTAGACGGGTTCAGGTCCTCTCTACCTCCCCGAAGGAAACCTTGCCCTTAGGCAAAGCTTCCTCCGAGTTCATCTCTGCAGTGGAGAGTTCAACAGAAAACCCGAGCCGCAACTCAAAAAGGTTGGTATTTAACAACGCCCCCACGTGGGTTAAATGTGGCACAAGGCCGGTTTAATGTGGGTATATCCAAGCCCGTAGGCTCGGCCAAAAATATGACCGTTGAACCCGCCTAGACGGGTTGAGGTCCTGTCTACCTCCCCGATGGAAACCTTGCCCTTCGGCAAAGATTCCTCCGAGTTCCTCTCTGCAGTAGAGAGTTTGATAGAAAACCCGAGCCGCAACTCAAAAAGGTTGGTATTTATCAACGCCCCCACGTGGGTTAAATGTATCACAAGGCCGGTTTAATGTGGGTATCTCCAAGCCCGTCGGCTCCGCCAAATATATGACCGTTGAACCCGCCTAGACGGGTTGAGGTTCTGTCTACCTCCCCGATGGAAACCTTGCCCTTCGGCAAAGATTCCTCCGAGTTCCTCTCTGCAGTAGAGAGTTTGATAGAAAACCCGAGCCGCAGCTCAAAAAGGTTGGTATTTATCAAACCCACCACGTGGGTTAAATGAGACACAAGGCCTGTTTAATGTGGGTATCTCCAAGCCCGTAGGCTCTGCCAAAAATATGACCTTTGAACCCGCCTAGACGGGTTCAGGTCCTGTCTACCTCCCCGAAGGAAACCTTGCCCTTCGGCAAACCTTCCTCCGAGTTCCTCTCTGCAGTAGAGAGTTCGACATAAAACCCGAGCCGCAACTCAAAACGGTTGATATTTATCAACCCCCCCGACGTGGGCTAAATGTGGCACAAGGCCGGTTTAATGTGGGTATCTCCAAGCCCGTAGGCTCGGCCAAAATATGACCTTTGAACCCACCTAGACGGGTTCAGGTCCTCTCTACCTCCCCGAAGGAAACCTTGCCCTTAGGCAAAGCTTCCTCCGAGTTCCTCTCTGCAGTGGAGAGTTCAACAGAAAACCCGAGCCGCAACTCAAAAAGGTTGGTATTTAACAACGCCCCCACGTGGGTTAAATGTGGCACAAGGCCGGTTTAATGTGGGTATATCCAAGCCCGTAGGCTCGGCCAAAAATATGACCGTTGAACCCGCCTAGACGGGTTGAGGTCCTGTCTACCTCCCCGATGGAAACCTTGCCCTTCGGCAAAGATTCCTCCGAGTTCCTCTCAGCAGTAGAGAGTTTGATAGAAAACCCGAGCCGCAGCTCAAAAACGTTGGTATTTATCAAACCCCCCACGTGGGTTAAATGAGACACAAGGCCGGTTTATTGTCGGTATCTCCAAGCCCGTAGGCTCTGCAAAAAATATGACCTTTGAACCCGCCTAGACGGGTTCAGGTCCTGTCTACCTCCCCGAAGGAAACCTTGCCCTTCGGCAAAGCTTCCTCCGAGTTCCTCTCTGCAGTAGAGAGTTTGACAGAAAACCCGAGCCGCAACTCAAAAAGGTTGGTATTTATCAAACCCCCCACGTGGGTTAAATGAGGCACAAGGCCGGTTTAATGTGGGTATCTCCAAGCCCGTAGGCTCGGACAAAAATATGACATTTGAACCCTCCTAGACGGGTTCAGGTCCTATCTACCTCCCCGAAGGAAACCTTGCCCTTAGGCAAAGCTTCCTCCGAGTTCCTCTCTGCTGTAGAGAGTTTGACAGAAAACACGAGCAGCAACTCAAAAAGGTTGGTATTTATCAAACCCCCCACGTGGGTTAAATGTGGCACAAGGCTTGTTTAATGTGGGTATCACCAAGCCCGTAGGCTCGACCAAAAATATGACCTTTGAACGCGCCTAGACAGGTTCAGGTCCTGTCTACCTCCCCGAAGGAAACCTTGCCCTTAGGCAAAGCTTCCTCCGAGTTCCTCTCTGCTGTAGAGAGTTTGACAGAAAACACGAGCAGCAACTCAAAAAGGTTGGTATTTATCATCCCACGACGTGGGTTAAATGTGGCACAAGGCCCGTTTAATGTGGGTATCTCCAAGCCCGTAGGCTCGGCCAAAAATATGACTTTTGAATCCGTCTAGACGGGTTCAGGTCCTGTCTACCTCCCCGAAGGAAACCTTGCCCTTCGGCAAAGCTTCCTCCGAGTTCCTCTCTGCAGTAGAGAGTTCGACAGAAAACCCGAGCCACAACTCAAAAAGGTTGGTATTTATCAACCCCGCCACGTGGGTTAAATGTGGCACAAGGCCGGTTTAATGTGGGTATCTCCAAGCCCGTAGGCTCGACCAAAAATATGACCTTTGAACGCGCCTAGACGGGTTCAGGTCCTGTCTACCTCCCCGAAGGAAACCTTGCCCTTAGGCAAAGCTTCCTCCGAGTTCCTCTCTGCTGTAGAGAGTTTGACAGAAAACACGAGCAGCAACTCAAAAAGATTGTTATTTATCAACCCCCCACGTGGGTTAAATGTGGCACAAGGCCGGTTTAATGTGGGTATCTCCAAGCCCGTAGGCTCGGCCAAAAATATGGCCGTTGAACCCGCCTAGACGGGTTGAGGTCCTGTCTACCTCCCCGATGGAAACCTTGCCCTTCGGCAAAGATTCCTCCGAGTTCCTCTCTGCAGTAAAGAGTTTGATAGAAAACCCGAGCCGCAGCTCAAAAAGGTTGGTATTTATCAAATCCCCCACGTGGGTTAAATGAGGCACAAGGCCGGTTTAATGTGGGTATCTCCAAGCCCGTAGGCTCGGCCAAAAATATGACATTTGAACCCGCCTAGACGGGTTCAGGTCCTATCTACCTCCCCGAAGGAAACCTTGCCCTTCGGCAAAGATTCCTCCGAGTTCCTCTCTGCAGTAGAGAGTTCGACATAAAACCCGAGCCGCAACTCAAAACGGTTGATATTTATCAACCCACCCGACGTGGGTTAAATGTGGCACAAGGCCGGTTTAATGTGGGTATCTCCAAGCCCGTAGGCTCGGCCAAAATATGACATTTGAACCCGCCTATACGGGTTCAGGTCCTGTCTACCTCCCCGAAGGAAACCTTGCCCTTCGGCAAAGCTTCCTCCGAGTTCCTCTCTGCAGTAGAGAGTTCGACAGAAAACCCGAGCCACAACTCAAAAAGGTTGGTATTTATCAACCCCCACACGTGGGTTAAATGTGGCACAAGGCCGGTTTAATGTGGGTATCTCCAAGCCCGTAGGCTCGGCCAAAAATATGACATTTGAACCCGCCTAGACGGATTCAGGTCCCATCTACCTCCCCGAAGGAAACCTTGCCCTTCGGCAAAGCTTCCTCCGAGTTCCTCTCTGCAGTAGAGAGTTCGACATAAAACCCGAGCCGCAACTCAAAACGGTTGATATTTATCAACCCCCCCGACGTGGGTTAAATGTGGCACAAGGCCGGTTTAATGTGGTTATCTCAAAGCCCGTAAGCTCGGCCAAAATATGACCTTTGAACCCGCCTAGACGGGTTCAGGTCCTGTCTACCTCCCCGAAGGAAACCTTGCCCTTCGGCAAAGCTTCCTCCGAGTTCCTCTCTGCAGTAGAGAGTTCGACAGAAAACCCGAGCCACAACTCAAAAAGGTTGGTATTTATCAACCCTCCCACGTGGGTTAAATGTGGCACAAGGCCGGTTTAATGTGGGTATCTCCAAGCCCGTAGGCTCGACCAAAAATATGACCTTTGAACCCGCCTAGCCGGGTTCAGGTCCTCTCTACCTCCCCGAAGGAAACCTTGCCCTTAGGCAAAGCTTCCTCCGAGTTCCTCTCTGCAGTGGAGAGTTCAACAGAAAACCCGAGCCGCAACTCAAAAAGGTTGGTATTTAACAACGCCCCCACGTGGGTTAAATGTGGCACAAGGCCGGTTTAATGTGGGTATCTCCAAGCCCGTAGGCTCGGCCAAAAATATGACCGTTGAACCCGCCTAGACGGGTTGAGGTCCTGTCTACCTCCCCGATGGAAACCTTGCCCTTCGGCAAAGATTCCTCCGAGTTCCTCTCTGCAGTAGAGAGTTTGATAGAAAACCCGAGCCGCAGCTCAAAAAGGTTGGTATTTATCAAACCCCCCACGTGAGTTAAATGAGACACAAGGCCGGTTTATTGTGGGTATCTCCAAGCCCGTAGGCTCCGCCAAAAATATGACCTTTGAACCCGCCTAGACGGGTTCAGGTCCTGTCTACCTCCCCGAAGGAAACCTTGCCGTTCGGCAAAGCTTCCTCCGAGTTCCTCTCTGCAGTAGAGAGTTTGACAGAAAACCCGAGCCGCAACTCAAAAAGGTTGTTATTTATCAAACCCCCCACGTGGGTTAAATGAGGCACAAGGCCGGTTTAATGTGGGTATCTCCAAGCCCGTAGGCTCGGCCAAAAATATGACATTTGAACCCGCCTAGACGGGTTCAGGTCCTATCTACCACCCCGAAGGAAACCTTGCCCTTCGGCAAAGCTTCCTCCGAGTTCCTCTCTGCAGTAGAGAGTTCGACATAAAACCCGAGACGCAACTCAAAACGGTTGATATTTATCAACCCCCCCGACGTGGGTTAAATGTGGCACAAGGCCGGTTTAATGTGGGTATCTCCAAGCCCGTAGGCTCGGCCAAAAATATGACCTTTGAACCCGCCTAGACGGGTTCAGGTCCTGTCTACCTCCCCGAAGGAAACCTTGCCCTTAGGCAAAGCTTCCTCCGAGTTCCTCTCTGCAGTAGAGAGTTTGACAGAAAACCCGAGCCGCAACTCAAAAAGGTTGGTATTTATCAAACCCCCCACGTGGGTTAAATATGGCACAAGGCCGGTTTAATGTGGGTATCACAAAGCTCGTAGGCTCGGCCAAAAATATGACCTTTGAACCCGCCTAGACGGGTTCAGGTCCTGTCTACCTTCCCGAAGGAAACCTTGCCCTTCGGCAAAGCTTCATCCGAGTTCCGCTCTGCAGTAGAGAGTTCAACAGAAAACCCGAGCCGCAACTCAAAAACGTTGGTATTTATCAACCCCCCCACGTGGGTTAAATGTGGCACAAGGCCGGTTTAATGTGGGTATCTCGAAGCCCGTAGGCTGTGCCAAAAATATGACATTTGGACCCGCCTAGACGTGTTCAGGTCCTGTCTACCTCCCCGAAGGAAACCTTGCCCTTCGGCAAAGCTTCCTCCGAGTTACTCTCTGCAGTAGAGAGTTCGACAGGAAACCCGAGACGTAACTCAAAACGGTTGGTATTTATCAACCCACCCACGTGGGTTAAATGTGGCAGAAGGCCGGTTTAATGTGGGTGTCTCCAAGCCCGTAGGCTCGACCAAAAATATGACTTTGAACCCGCCCAGACGGGTTCAGGTCCTGTCTAGCTCCCCGAAGGAAATCTTGCCCTTCGGCAAAGCTTCCTCCGAGTTCCTCTCTGCAGTAGAGAGTTTGACAGAAAACCCGAGCCGCAACTCAAAAAGGTTGGTATTTATCAACCCCACCACGTGGGTTAAATGTGGCACAAGGCCGGATTAATGTGGGTATCTCCAAGCCCGTAGGCTCCGCCAAAAATATGACCTTTGAACCCGCCTAGTCGGGTGCAGGTCCTGTCCACCTCCCCGAAGGAAACCTTGCCCTTCGGCAAAGCTTCCTCCGAGTTCCTCTCTGCAGTAGAGAGTTCGATAGAAAACCCGAACCGCAACTCAAAAAGTTTGGTATTTATCAACCCCCCCACGTGGGTTAAATGTGGCACAAGGCCGGTTTAATGTGGGTATCTCCAAGTCCGTAGGCTCGGCCAAAAATATGACCTTTGAACCCGCCTAGACGTGTTCAGGTCCTGTCTACCTCCCCGAAGGAAACCTTGCCCTTCGGCAAAGCTTCCTCCGAGTTCCTCTCTGCAGTAGAGAGTTTGACAGAAAACCCGAGCCGCAACTCAAAAAGGTTGGTATTTATCAACCCCCCCCACGTGGGTTAAATGTGGCACAAAGCCGGTTTAATGTGGGTATCTCCAAGCCCGTAGGCTCGGACAAAAATATGACCTCTGAACCCGCCTAGACGGCTTCAGGTCCTGTCTAACTCCCCGAAGGGACCCTTGCCCTTCGGCAAAGCTTGCTCCAAGTTCCTCTCTGCAGTAGAGAGTTCAACAGAAAACCCGAGCCGCAACTCAAAAAGATTGGTATTTATCAACCCCCCCATTTGAGTTAAATGCGGCACAAGGCCGGTTTAATGTGGGTATCTCCAAGCCCGTAGGCTCGACCAAAAATATGACCTTTGAACGCGCCTAGACGGGTTCAGGTCCTGTCTACCTCCCCGAAGGAAACCTTGCCCTTCGGCAAAGCTTCATCCGAGTTCCGCTCTGCAGTAGAGAGTTCAACAGAAAACCCGAGCCGCAACTCAAAAACGTTGGTATTTATCAACCCCCTCACGTGGGTTAAATGTGGCACAAGGCCGGTTTAATGTGGGTATCTCCAAGCCCGTAGGCTCGGCCAAAAATATGACCTTTGAACCCGCCTAGACGGGTTCAGGTCCCTTCTACCTCCCCGAAGGAAACCTTGCCCTTCGGCAAAGCTTCCTCCGAGTTCTTCTCTGCATTAGAGAGTTTGACAGAAAACCCGAGCCTCAACTCAAAAAGTTTGGTATACATCAACCCCCCCACGTGGGTTAAATGTGGCACAAGGCTTGTTTAATGTGGGTATCACCAAGCCCGTAGGCTCGGACAAAAATATGACCTTTGAACCCGCCTAGACGGGTTCAGGTCCGGTCTACCTCCCCGAAGGAAAACTTGCCCTTCGGCAAAGCTTCCTCCCAGTTCCTCTCTGCAGTAGAGAGTTTGACAGAAAACCCGAGCAGCAACTCAAAAAGGTTGGTATTTATCAACCCCCCCCACGAGGGTTAAATGTGGCACAAGGCCGGTTTAATGTGGGTATCTCCAAGCCCGTAGGCTCGACCGAAAATATGACCTTTCAACCCGCCTAGACGGGTTCAGGTCCTGTCTAACTCCCCGAAGGATACCTTGCCCTTCGGCAAAGCTTCCTCCGAGTTCCTCTCTGCAGTAGAGAGTTCAACAGAAAACCCGAGCCGCAACTCAAAAAGGTTGGTATTTATCAACTCCCCCACGTGGGTTAAATGTGGCACAAGGCCGGTTTAATGTGGCTATCTCCAATTCCGTAGGCTCGGCCAAAAATATGACCTTTGAACACGCCTAGACGTGTTCAGGTCCTGTCTACCTCCCCGAAGGAAACCTTGCCCTTCGGCAAAGCTTCCTCCGTGTTCCTCTCTGCAGTAGAGAGTTTGACAGAAAACCCGAGCCGCAACTCAAAAAGGTTGGTATTTATCAAACCCCCCCCCAACGTGGGTTAAATGTGGCACAAAGCCGGTTTAATGTGGGTATCTCCAAGCCCGTAGGCTCGGACAAAAATATGACCTCTGAACCCGCCTAGACGGCTTCAGGTCCTGTCTACCTCCCCGAAGGGACCCTTGCGCTTCGGCAAAGCTTCCTCCAAGTTCCTCTCTCCAGTAGAGAGTTCAACAGAAACCCGAGCCGCAACTCAAAAATGTTGGTAATTATCAAAGCCCCCATTTGAGTTAAATGCGGCACAAGGCCGGTTTAATGTGGGTATCTCCAAGCCCGTAGGCTCGACCAAAAATATGACCTTTGAACGCGCCTAGACGGGTTTAGGACCTGTCTACCTCCCCGAAGGAAACCTTGCCCTTAGGCAAAGCTTCCTCCAAGTTCCTCTCTGCAGTAGAGAGTTTGGCAGAAAACACGTGCTGCAACTCAAAAAGGTTGGTATTTATCGAACCCCCCACGTGGGTTAAATGTGGCACAAGGCTTGTTTAATGTGGGTATCTCCAAGCCCGTAGGCTCGGCCAAAAATATGATCTTTGAACCCGCCTAGACGGGTTCAGGTCCTGTCTACCTCCCCGAAGGAAACCTTGCCCTTCGGCAAAGCTTCATCCGAGTTCCGCTCTGCAGTAGAGAGTTCAACAGAAAACCCGAGCCGCAACTCAAAAACGTTGGTATTTATCAACCCCCCCCACGTGGGTAAAATGCGGCACAAGGCCCTTTTGATGTGGGTATCTCCAAGCCCGTATGCTCGGCCAAAAATATGACCTTTGAACCCGCCTAGACGGGTTCAGGTCCTGTCTACCTCCCCGACGGAAACCTTGCCCTTAGGCAAAGCTTCCTCCGAGTTCCTCTCTGCAGTAGAGAGTTCGACATAAAACTCGAAATGGTTGATATTTATCAACCCCCCACGTGGGTTAAATGTGGCACAAGGCCGGTTTAATGTGGGTATCTCCAAGCCCGTAGACTCGGCCAAAAATATGACCTTTGAACCCGCCTAGACGGGTTCAGGTCCTGTCAACCTCCCCGAAGGAAACCTTGCCCTTCGGCAAAGCTTCCTCCGAGTTCCTCTCTGCAGTAGAGAGTTCGACATAAAACTCGAAATGGTTGGTATTTATCAACCCCCCCACGTGGGTTAAATGTGGCACAAGGCCGGTTTAATGTGGGTATCTACAAGCCCGTAGGCTCGGCCGAAAATATGACCTTTGAACCCGCCTAGACGGGTTCAGGTCCTGTCTACCTCCCCGAAGGAAACCTTGCCCTTCGGCAAAGCTTCCTCCGAGTTCCTCTCTGCAGTAGAGAGTTTGACAGAAAACCCGAGTCGCAAATCGAAACGGTTGATATTTATCAACCCCCCCACGTGGGTTAAATGTGGCACAAGGCCGGTTTAATGTGGGTATCTCCAAGCCCGTAGGCTCGGCCAAAAATATGATCTTTGAACCCGCCTAGACGGGTTCAGGTCCTGTCTACCTCCCCGAAGGAAACCTTGCCCTTCGGCAAAGCTTCCTCCGAGTTCCTCTCTGCAGTAGAGAGTTCTACATAAAACTCGAAATGGTTGATATTTATCAACCCCCCCACGTGGGTTAAATGTTGCACAAGGCCGGTTTAATGTGGGTATCTCCAAGCCCGTAGGCTCGGCCAAAAATATGACCTTTGAACCCGCCTAGACGGGTTCAGTTCCTTTCTACCTCCCCGAAGGAAACCTTGCCCTTATTCTTAGAAACCCAAATTCTTACATTTACTTTACGTAGATGACCCCTTCATACTCTGGTCAACCCAGGAAGAAGTCCAATTTCTCCTGAACCAAGTGAACTCAATAAGATCATCGAAACAGTTCCCAGTGGACAGAAAAAACGACATCAAAATCGCAAACTGCACTAATATCTCGAACAGAGCATAGCTTCAAGACATCTCTATACCGCAAGCCAACATTCACCGACCTATACCTCAACTTCAACTCCTAACAGGCATACAGTGTAAAGAAAGGAGTTGTCCGCTGCTTACAACATCGAGCAAAAGTAATAAGTGGTGATTCAGAGACATATGACCAAGTAATTGTCAGTAGAATCAGTACTCTACAACGTAACAACTAATCTAGGTACATGACAGCAGCTCCTACAAACTGGGATAGAAGGATACAAGAGGATAACTATATTCAGAAAACAGCTTCGGTCAACTTATGTGAAGGGATTATCGGAAAAAATACAAAAGATCTGAGATCTATGTAACATCTGGACGACCTTCAAAAGTTTTTGAAAACTTCGCAGACACGTCTTTCGGTTAAGAAATAGAGGAGAACTTGATTGAGGACTATGTGTTCACCATCCTTTGCAGTTTTGGTAAGAAAGGAAAAACGGGCTGCTCCCTTAAGTCTGCAAGAACATCGTAAAACCATAACACGAGGGGAAATAGAAAAATCAGGCGGAGCTGACCACATATGAAGGAAAAAGTGAGATCACCGCCCCTTGTTGTTTTACTTTTAAATGTAATTTTTTATCACAACATTTGTTGAAGCACAAGTAAGTTTTCATAGCGAAAATGCGGCCCCCAAAAACGTTTGGGAACCACTGCTCTAGCGGAACAAAACTTGTTAACAAAAAAGGAAAGGCCAGATAAACAGAATAAAGAAATATATATATATATATATATATATATATATATATATATATATATATATATATATATATATAACAATCAAGAATGATCTTAAACTGCAAATCACCACCATACCAATTTATTTTTTAATAACTTACCAACTTACCAGATACATTTTTGGAATCTTTCTTGTTGGCGGTATTCAATATATATATATATATATATATATATATATATATATATATATATTGTTTTTATTTATTTATTTATTTTTCCTCTTTTGGATCCCTTAACCAACACTTTTATCCACACACAGGTGTCCTTAGAGACTTCAGAGAATTAATTTTGCGGACTTATAAACGTAATTGTACAATAAATACATACACACACACACATATATATATTAGGTTGGTTCAAAAATAATTTCGTTTTATAACATATGTTACTATGTGAGAAAACGAAATTCTTTTTGCACCAACCAAATATATATATATATATATATATATATATATATATATATATATATATATATATATATATATATTACCAGAGCGCATATACAATTTTGTTATTGTTGTTTTTCACCAGCTCTCTGTATTACTGGTTCCCATATTTCATTCATGTCTATGCTTGGCCGAGATTGTTGTAGTCTGGCGCTCATTCCTTAAGTTTTTTGTATTTTCACTAATGTTCTCTATTATATCAAGTTAATCCCACAGAGGCAGGGATCTCCCTTTTCCCTTCATATATGATCAGCCATGCCTGATCTTCTTATTTTCCCTCGTGTTATGTCCTGACGGTGTTCCTGTAGTCTTATCTTCAGGTGACGGCCTGTTTGTCCTTCATATTTCTTGCCACAATTCCACTGGATGATGTTACGCACAGTCCTTAATCTTGTTCTCCTTTATAGGTGGTCTTACTCGAAAGAGGTGTTTACGTAGTGTTGAACCACACCGGAAGGTTGCTCTAATGATATACAGACCACAGATCCTTTATACCTTTCCCAATAAACCATTTACATAGGGTGGGAAGACCGAGATTGTTTTCTGAGTGTTGTTATCATTTTGTACACTTCTTTCCCAGTTTATGGGGGTTTTTTACATCTACCCAAGTTAATTATTACACTTTAGGCTACTGTTTATACTGACCATTTCTTGTTCATATGTCTCTGGATCGCCACATGACTTTTACTCGATATTGTAGGTTACAGGGTCTTGGACAAAATGGAAGTGGACGAAAGACAACCCACAATCCTATAACTGCCAATGTATATCATTGTGCACGACTTTAATTAATTCTTTTCTCGGAGACTGTGGAGGTACTAGGATATCTTCATTACACATAATTTCTTTTTCTATCGTTGTGTCTTGATTCTTTAAAAGGTCTCTCGGTCATACAGCAATTCTTCCATGTATTTCTCTTTATTTCTATCCATAATTCTATTCAACACTGGTCCCTGTCTATTTCCCAGCCTAAGCCCTTTTAAGGATAATACATCCATTTCTATCTAGTACAAAAAACTTTCCGCAATATTTCCGATTACTTCAATATTTTTACTCCCAAACTTTAACCAAGATAATGCATCAACTTACGGAATAGTATTTCCTTTAATATATACAATGTCAAAGTCAAACGACATCAGCCTAATCGGCCATATTAATATCCTTGCAGATTTGACATTTGGGAACTCTCTTCTGGTGTTGAATATAAATTCCAAAGGCTTATGATCAGATTTCAATAGAAATGTCCTACCCAGCAAAAAAAAAAAAAGAAATCTAGCTCTTTCTTTGTTCCACACAATCGCTATTTCCTCCTCCTTGTCAATATTTAAATAATTCGACTCCGTCAATGTTAGTTTTCCGGATAAGTACATTACAAGGTAATAACACCCGTGACAACATTGCGGCTATAGCACAGTCACTGACATCAGTAGTTAACGTCAATTTTTTCGCCGAGTCCAAAATTTTAACAACTCCTTTGTTTACGAGTGTTTTATTTTTTAATTTCTTGAAAGCAACCTCCTGTCTTTTTGTCCATTGAAATTCGGTATTCTTCTTCCTTATTTTGTTAGATCGTTCCACTATATCGCGGTAGATATCTGTTATAGAAATTGGTTAATCACAAAAAAGATTGTGACTCTTTCTTATTTCTGGGTGCAGCTATCTCTCATATCTTACGAGTTTATCATCCAGCAACATATCATCTTTGTATATTTGACATCCTAAGTATGATTTTCCCAATTAAACTTGCATTTATCACGATTAAGTACTATTTGATTTTCTCAAACTTGTCCCGTTTTACTGTTTAGCGCTCCTTTACTGCAAGCACCAATGCCAATATTGTCCTCATATACAATTATATTTTTAATCACCTCTAAAACATTTTCGATGGTTTTTTTGATTTTGTGTTTTAAATTTTTAACTCCAAACGTCCTTCTGTTTAATACAATAAGCTGTTCATTGTGGTGACTTCTTGAAACTTGCTATCAATTGTGATCTGATTATATGCTGACTTGAAGTTAATTTTAGCAATTTATTTAATACCAGCAAAATCATGGTACATTATTTCAGTGTTTGGCAGTGGCAATGAATCAGAACAGTTTTGGTGATTCACGCCAATCTTATAATTGCCACAAATTCTTAAATCTTCATTGTACTTGCATATCAGCACAGTGGATGAATCCTAACTGCTACCATCCTGGCTGACTTTTTCTAATATTCCTTGTTCCAACACATTTTCAGCTTAGTAACAATCAAGGGTAACATATGAGCATGAACTTTTCGGGCTTGAAAATACATTGCTTTCTTTAAGCCGAATTCTCGTCTGTATCACTTTAATAATCCAGTATCCGCTTCTAGAATTCATGGAACTTACACGCTTCGATGTATCCACTTTTCAATTCCAAAAAAACCGCGAATTGTGATGTTTTCCACCCATCAAAAAATACCCTTTGGTATGACAGAGAAGATATTACGGAATAAAAAAAGAGAAAGAGACTTGAAAAAAAAAGAAAAAAAAACATAAAAAATTTAGTGCCTTTGATTTATTTTAAAAAAATTATCACATGTAGACACCATCCCTTCTTCCGACAGATTCCAAGGATTATGTCTGAAAATAATGTATCAATTTATATTTTCAAAAATATTCCTTTTTCAAGTCTGAACCTCTTTTTCTAAAGAGGGAAATAATTTTACCTTGCAAAATCAGTGTAGACAGATAACTCATTTTTAAGACTTTCTTTTAATCTCTCATCTCTGAATATGATTAAAAATTAGAAAAGTTTTATACACAACAATTAAATAAAATCCTTGCTGATAACGTTTATTTCGATTTTAATTTTTGCAAGTAGGTAAAAATGAAGCATAATAAAAGATCTTAAATAATTTGTAAAAAAGGAAATAATCTCATTAGAGTCAAAATTGGGCCACAATTCCATTTATTATCTTTTTGAAGAATGCACAACTCCAAAGTATCTATTGTATCTGAACTTTGTCTGGTTATACAGGTCCTGAACTGGCATCTCCGTATTCAGAAATGATAAGCTAAGCTCCCTATGCAATAATGGATCTGAAATGTTTTAAAGTCATTATAATTGCACATTTAAAGAAGATAAAAAATATTTGATTGCTATTTCAACTTTTCACATCATAAATGTTTAATACATTTCAAATTTGTTTGCGTTTTCTTGACGTTCAACTGATGTTTTAAAAATACAAACGAAAAAATAACGTATTTAAACTTATTGTTTTAAATATACATGTCTGACATGCTTTAAGTTTGGGCATCAAATATCTCGGAATTTTGTTTACTGTGTAAGCCTAAGAATAACTTATCCTTGATGGCTGGCATCACATCACGTACATTTGAGTAGCGAAATTAAACCTCTTTAACATTTACAATTTGAAAAAGCATTGAAACTTATCCATCTAATCACGCAAGGGTTATTTAATGGAAACAGTTGTTACCTGCCTTCCGCCAGACAACTTGGCTAGGTTCAAAGACCTTGTTGGTATCCAGATAATTTCAACTCCAGATTACCTGATACATATTGCTGATCTCGATATTCTTAATAAACACGCCAGTCAGTTATGTGCCATGCATGATACACGTTTAGGCGATCATGTACCTATCGATACATGACTGACGAGGCAGATTTTTTCTCGCAGTAGGTTGCCATTTCTTTCTGCAGTAGATCAGATGCCATCCAAGGCTATAGAACCCGGTCTGTACTGATATTTACCCATAGCTTGGGAAGAAAAAGTGCATTCATACATTTCGCAAGGGAACTAACACGTAAGCGAATATAATGGATTCAACTGGGAATTCGAGCTCGGTCCTCCGATTCAGTTAAGTGCCATGCGCGATACACTTTTAGGCGATCATGTATCTTTCGATACATGACTGATGAGGCAGATTTTTTTTCTCGCAGTAGGTTGCCATTTCTTTTTGCAGTAGACCAGATGCCATCCAGGAATATAGAACCCGGTCTGTACTGCTATTTAACCATAGCTGGTGAGAAGAAGAGGATTCATATCTTTTCCAAGGGAATTCGAACTTGGCTCCAAGCCGCTATCAAATACTCCACCGTGCCTCTTGACTTATTACCAATATGACTGTTTCATTATTTAATTTTTCTTTTCCTTTCATTTTCCTATTTTTATTTCAGAAAAAGTTCTATAAAATTATTTTAAATAGAATTTTTGATGTCGCAGGAAATGAAACCAAAAAAAAACAGCTTTATTAACTGAAATGAAATTTTGATACTTTAAATCAGGTGAACAAATATTGGTACGGTCAGATTTTATTATCAAAGTCAATGTTCTCTCCTCCAAATTCGTGTTAACCAACCAATGTTGGTAAGTTTCGGCATATGAATTTCAGTCTATGTAAAATGAACATTCTTTCATATCAACATATTTAATTAATAATTAATCAAATAAAGGTAAAAATAAATAAACAAAAATAAATAAATAAATAAAAGTAAAAATAGATTACTTTACTATCCTGGTTTTATCCGAAATAAATACTCCAGTCTGCATAGTTCTTAGATATTTTCCAAATAAATCAATCTCTAGATAGAAGGATAAAGAGCATCACGAAAATATCTATAATTAAATAGAACGGTGTATGATCCAAGAAAATAGATATCTTCTCCTAATTATAGACTGGATTTTTTAAAAAAATCCTCCTGACCAATATGTTTCAAAGATTTGATTTTAATCGAATATGTGGATGCGTGTCAGAATTTAAAATTATCAAGAATCTATTTCAAGATGAATTTGTCCCATGTTTTGCTTAGATTATGAAAAATATATAAATAGAAAATACTAAAGTTAAGAAAAGCTTACTACTGAAATGTTGTGCAGTTTTTCTGACACATTAATAAAAGTAAAAGAAATGTTGAAACTTTCAGCGCAATAGCAAACATGTTGGTTTTGATAAACTGTAAGACTGAACACACATTAAATGATTTTTGTAAAAAGGAATTTGAAAATTGCAAATCTATGGTACGATATGTTTCAGGTAGTTAAAGAATGGACTAAAACTTAGCCTGCCTCCACATTGTTTAATAATTGGAAGGGGTTGACTTCCTCACAGCCACAGTACTGAAGATAACTTGATGATTTTTAGGTATCTGACCAATTTGGTTCGACACAAGAATTTTCTTTATCAGAACAAGAGTTTAATATATATACACTTTATATACCTACATTCTATATGAAGTGAAATGTTTGGGCCCAAAATGAAAGACGTAATACAGTGGCGAGAGATCTTGTGGTGTAGGGAAACTTTGAATATTACATTTTAGAAAAGACTTTATAAATTAACTGTATGTACATTCTCGTTTTCGGGGAGCCTAGTCACAACTCTGGTTGCACGCGATGATTAAATTTGAATAAAAATGTATTTTAACGAGTGAAGTAATTTTCAATCTTTGCAGTTTTATGGGTTAACATATTTGAGATGTAAGGTGTGCGAATGTAAATTACAATTGTAAATTTTTCGTTGTATCTCGTAGGTTACTTTTCGCGTTTTACCAACATGACAATTTTAATGCGTATCACCACCAATAAGAAAGTTCACATCTATTCAGCTTTAAACTATAAAAACTGAATTTACATATACAAGTAAATTGTTTGAAAACGAAAGATGTGCTACAAATCAGGCAACTGATAAATTAACGCAATTTGAAAACTTAATTTGTGCACTATATATTGTTGAAACATAATAAAATATCGAACGGTTTAAATATTCGTAATCATTTAAAATACATTGTATAAAAATTGTTGAAACTAAAATAAATTTCACTCACCATTTACAATATTACGACACAAAAATCTTTTATCGGTAAACTCTAATATTCCTTCTAAGGTGGTATTTCGGACACCATAAAGTGCCAGCAGTGACATGGTCGAAGCTGCAGTTTGCCGCATGAAAGCGAACGAAAAATGCTTTTAGCCATGCACAGGTTGAGAGATCCCACACAATTTGATACCAATTTGGAAGAGAATCCAGCTACTGAAAAAATTTATAAAGGAATGGATTGGAGGAAGCCCCCCACCAGTTTTGGTGCGCATGAAAACTCCAACAAATTCACTAAATCTAGGTCCCGAATCGTCGAAGGTCACTCCCTCCCCACACAAGCGACTGAATTAAACCTTTGACTGATGGAGTCAGCAGGAAATTCCACACAATCTGACATCTATCTCATGAGGATCCCTAGAGAGGAAAAAGTTGAAATGGCATCTCTTCGAGCAAACCTCTTTTCGGACACCGTAACGTGCCAACGGTGAAAGCACTGACATGGTCGAAGCTGCAGTTTGCCGCATGATAGCAAAAGAAAAATGCTTGTAGCCATGCATAGACTGAGAGATTCCACACATATTGATACCAATTTGGAAGAGATTCCAGCTACAGGAAAAAAATTATAAAGCAATGAATTGGGGGAGGCCCCCCGCCCAGATCTGGTGCGCATGAAAATACCAACAAATTCACGAACGCTAGGTCCCGAATGGTCGAAGGTCACTCCCTCCCCACACAAGCGACTGAAATAAAACGTCGACTGATGGAGTGAGCAGGAAATTCCCGACAATCTATCTATCTCATGAGGATCCCCCAGAAAGAAAAAAATAGAAATCCGATCTCTTCCGGCTAACCACTTTTCGGACACCGTAAAGTGACAACGGTGACAGCAGTGACATGGCCGAAGTTGCAGTTTGCCGCATGAAAGCGAATGAAAAATGCTTGTAGCCATGCAATGAGTGAAAGATTCCACACAATTTGATACCAATTTGGAAGAGATTACAGCTACTGGAAAAAATTTATGAAGCAATGAATTGTGGAAGGTCCCACCAGTTATGGTGCGCCTGAAAATTCCAACAAATTCAATAACGCTAGGACCCGATTCGTCGAAGGTCCCGCCCTACCCACACAAGCGACTGAAATAAACCTTTGACTGATGGAGTCAGCAGGAAATTCCACACAATCTGACATCTATCCCATGAGGATCTACTAGACAGGAAAAAGTAGAAATGCGATCTCTTCGAGCAAACCGCTTTTAGGACACCGTAAAATGCGAACGGTGACAGCAATGACATGGTCGAAGCTGCAGTTTGCCGCATGAAAGCGAACGAAAAATGCTTGTAGCCATGCACAGAGTGTGAGATTCCAGACAATTTGATACCAATTTGGAAGAGATTCCAGCTACTGGAAAAAATTCATAAAGCAATGAATTTGGGGAGGCCCACCCAGTTTTGGTGCACATGAAAATACCAACAAATTCGCTAACGCAAGTCCCCGAATCGTCGAAGGACACTCCCTCCCCACACAAGCAACTGAAATAAACATTTGAATGATGGAGTCAGCTGGAAATTCCCCACATCTGACATCTATCTCATGAGGATCCCCTAGAGAGGTACAAATAGAAATGCGATATCTTCGAGCAAACCGCATTCAGACACCGGAAAATTGCCAACAGTGACACTAGTGACATGGCAATTTGCCGCATGAAAGCGAACGAAAAATGCTTGTGGCCATATAGAGAGTGAGAGATTCCACACAATTTGATACCAATTTGGAAGAGAATCAAGCTACTGGAAAAAAATTATTAAGCAATGAATTGAGGGATACCCCGCCAGTGTTGGTGTGCATGATTATTCCAACAAGTTTACTAAAGCTAGGTCCCGAATCGTCGTAGGTCACTCCTTCCCCACAGAAGCGACTGAAATAAACCTATGACTGATGGAGTCAGCAGGAAATTCCACACAATCTGACATCTATCCCATGAGGATCTACTAGACAGGAAAAAGTAGAAATGCGATCTCTTCGAGCAAACCGATTTTCGGACACCGAAAAGTGCCAACTGTGACAGCAGTGACATGGTCGTAGCTGCAGTTTGCCGCCTGAAAGCGAACGAAAAATTCTCGTAGCGATGCAAGGACTGAGAGATTCCACACAATTTGATACCGATATTGAAGAGATTCCAACTACTGGAAAAAATTTATAAAGCAAGGAAATGGGGGAAGCCCAACCAAATTTTGGTGCGCATGAAAATACAAACAAATTTACTAACGCTAGGTCCCGAATCGTCGAAGGATTCTCGCTCCCACACAAGCGATGGAAATAAACCTTTGACTGATGGAGTCAGCAGGAAAGTCCTCACAATCTGACATCTATCTCATGAAGATCCCCTACAGAGGAAAAAGTAGAAATGCGATATCTTCGAGCAAACCGCTTTTCGGACACCGTAAAGTGCCAAGTGTGACAGCAGTGGATTGCACGAAGCTGCAGTGTGCCACATGAAAGCGAACGAAAAATGCTTGTAGCCATGCACAGAGTGAGAGATTCCACACAATTTCATAACAATTTGGAAGAGATTCAAGCCACTGGAAAAAATTTATAAAGCAATGAATTTGGGGAGGCCCCCCAGTTTCGGTCAGCATGGAAATTCCAACAAATTCACTAACGCTTGGTTTTGAATGGTCGAAGGTAACTCCCTCCCCACACAAGTGACTGAAATAAACCTTTGACTGATGTAGACAGCAGGAAAATCTACACAATGTGATATCTATCTCATGAGGATCCCTAAGAGAAGAAAAAATTGAAATGCAATCTCTTCGAGCAAACCGCTTTTCGGACACCGTAAAGTGCCAACGGTGACAGCAGTGACATCGTTGAAGCTGGAGTTTGCCGCATGAAAGCGAACGAAAAATGCTTGTAGCCATGCACAGAATGAGATATTCCAGACAATTTGATACCAATATGGAAGAGATTACAGCTACTGAAAAAAATTTGTAAAGCAATGAATTGGGGGAGGCCCCCAGTTTTGGTGTGCATGAAAATTCCAACAAATTCACTAACGCTAGGTCTCGAATCATCGAAGGTCACTCCCTCCCCACACAAGCTACTGAAATAATCCTTTGACTGATGGAGTCAGCAGCAAATTCCCCAGAATCTAACATCTATCTCATGAGGATCCCCTAGAGACGAAAAAATAGAAATGCGATCGCTTCGAGCAAACCGCTTTTCGGACACCATAAAGTGCCAACGGTGACAGCAGTGACATGTTCGAAGCTACAGTTTGCCGCCTGAAAGTGATCGAAAAATGACTGTAGCCATTCACAGAGTGAGAGATTCCACACAATTTGATACCAATTTGGAAGAGATTCCAGCTACTGGAAAAAATTTAAAAATGCAATGAATTGGGGGAGGCGTCCCCAATTTTGGTGTCCATGAAAATTCCAACAAATTCACTAACGCTAGGTCCCGATTCGTCGAATGTAACTCCCTCCCCACACAAGCGACTGTAATAAACCTTTGACTGATGGAGTCAGCAGGAAATTCCACACAATCTGACATCAATCCCATGAGGATCCACTAGAGGGGAAAAAATAGATATGTGATCTCTTCGTTCAAACCGCTTTTCGGACACCGTAAAATGCCAACGGTGACAGCAGTGACATGGTCGAAGCTGCAGTTTGCCGCATGAAAGTGAACGAAAAATGATTGTAGCCATGCACAGAGTGAGAGATACCACACAATTTGATACCAATTTGGAAGAGATTCCAGCTACTGAAAAAACTTATAAAGCAATGAATAGTGAGAGGCCTCCCCAGGTTTGGTGCGCATGAAAATTCCAACAAATTCACTAACGCTATATCCCGAATCGTCGAAGGTCACTCCCTCCCCACAAAAGCGACTGAAATAAACTTTTGACTGATCGAGTCACCAGGAAATTCCCCACATTCTGACATCTATCTCATGACGATCCCCTTGAGAGGAAAAAAAATAACGCGATCCCCTCGAGCAAACCGCTTTTCGGACACCGTAAAGAGCCAACGGGGACAGCAATGATATGGTCGAAGCTGCAGTGTGCCGCAGGAAAGAGAACGAGAAATGCTTGTAGTCATGGACCGAATGACAGATTCCACACTATTTGAGACTAATTTAGAAGAGATTCCAGCTACTGGAAAATATTTATAAAGCAATGAATTGGGGGAGACGTCCCAGTTTTGGTGCGCATGAAAATTCCAACAAATTCATTAACGCTTGGTCCCGAATCATCGAAGGTCACTCCCTACCCACACAAGCGACTTAAATAAACATTTGACTGATGGAGTCAGCAGGAAATTCCCCGCAATCTGACATCTATCTCCTGAGGATTCCGTGGAGAGGAAAATGTAGAAATGCGATCTGTTCGGGCAAACCATTTTTCGGACACCTTAGAGTGCCAACGGTGTCACCAGTGACATGGTCGATGCTGCAGTTTGCAGCATGAAATCGAACGAAAAATGCTTGTGGCCATATACAGAGTGAGAGATTCCACACAATGTGATACCAATTTTGAAGAGAATCCAGTTATTGGAAAAAATTTATTAAGTAATGTATTGAGTGATACCCCGCCAGTGTTGGTGCGCATGAAAAGTCCAAAAAATTCACTAACGTTATGTCCCGAATCGTCGAAGGTCACAGCCTCCCCACACAAGCGACTGAAATAAACATTTGACTGATGGAGTCAGCAGGAAATTCCCCGCAATCTGACATCTATCTCATGAGGTTCCCCTAAAGAGGAAAAATAGATATGAAATCTCTTCGAGCAAACCGCTTTTCGGACAACGTAAATTGCCAACGGTGACAGCAGTGACATGGTCGTAGCAGCAGTTTGCCGCATGAAAGCGAACGAATAATGCTTGTAGCCATGGACAGGGTGAGAGATTCCAAACAATTTGATACCAATTTGGAAGAGATTCCATCTACTGGAAAAAATCTATAAACCAATGAATTGGGGGATGCCCCCCGCACAGGTTTAGTCCGCATGAAAATACCAACAAATTCACTAACGCTAGGTCACGAATCGTCGAAGGACAGTCCCTCCCCACAGAAGCGACTGAAAGAAACCTTTGACTGATGGAGTCAGCAGGAAATTCCACATAATCTGACAACTATCTCATGAGGATCGGCTAGAGAGGAAAAAATAGAAAGGCGATCTCTTCGATCAAACCGCTTTTCGGACACCGTAAAGTGCCAACGGTGACAGCAGTGACATGGTGGAAGCTGCAGTTTGCCGCATGAAAGCGAACGAATAATGTTTGTAGCCATGGACAGGGTGAGAGATTCCAAACAATTTGATACCAACTTAGAAGAGATTCCAGCTACTGGAAAAATCTATAAACCAATGAATTGGGGGAGGCCCCCTAGCTTTGGTGCGCATGAAAATACCAACAAATTCAATAACGCTAGGTCCCGATTCGTCGAAGGTCAATCCCTCCCCACACAAGTGACTAAAATAAACCTTTGACTGATGGAGTCAGCAGGAAATTCCCCACAATCTGACATCTATCTCATGAGTATCCCCTGGAGAGGAAAAAATAGAAATGCGATCGCATCGAGCACACCGCATTTCAGACACCGTAGAGTTCCAACGGTGACAGCTGTGACATGGTCGAAGCTTCAGTTTGCCGCATGAAAGCGAAAAAAAATGTTTGTAGCCATGCACAGTGTGAGAGATTCCACAGAGTTTGATACAAATTTGGAAGAGATTCCAGCTACTGGAAAAAATTCATGAAGCAATGAATTGGGGGAGCCCCCCCAATTTTGGTGCGCATGACAATACCAACAAATTCACTAACGCTAGACACAGAATCGTCGAAAGTCACACCCTCCCCACACAAGCGACTGAAATAAAACTTTGACTGAATGTGTCAGCAGGAAATTCTCCACAATCTAAAAACTATCTCTTGAGTATCCCCAAGAGAGGAAAACATAGATATGCGATCTCTTCGAGTAAACCACATTTCGGACATGGTAAAGTGCCAACGGTGACAGCAGTGACATGGTCGAAGATGCAGTTTGCCACATGAAAGCGAACGAAAAATGCTTGTAGCCATGCACAGAGTGTGAGATTCCAAAACATAATGATACCAATTTGGAAGAGATTCCAACTACTGCAAAAAAATTTTAAAGCAATGAATTGGGGGAGGCAACGCCCAATTTTGTTGCGCATGAAAATACCAACAAATTCACTAACGCTAGGTCCCAAATCGTCGAAGGTCACTCCCGCCCTACACAAGCGACTGAAATAAACCTTGGACTGATGGAGTCAGCAGGAAATTCCCCACAATCTGACAACTATCCCGTGAGGATCCCCTTGAGAGGAAAAAATAGAAATGCGATCTCTTCGAGTAAACCGCTTTTCGGACACCATAAAGTGCCAACGGTGACAGCAGTGACATGGTCGAAGCTGCAGTATGCCACAAGAAAGCGAACGAAAAATGCTTGTAGCCATGCACAGAGTGTGAGTTTCCATACAATTTGATACCAATTTGGAAGAGATTCCTGCTACTGGAAAAAATCTATAAACCAATGAATTGGGGGAGGCCCCCCAGATTTGGTGCGCATGAAAATACCAACAAATTCAATAACGCTAGGTCCCGAATCGTCGAAGGTCACTCCATCCGCACAGAAGCGACTGAAATAAACCTTTGGCTTATTGAGTCAGCAGTAAATTCCACACAATCTAACATCTATCTCATGAGTTTCCCCGAGAGAGGATAAAATAGAAATGAGATCTCTTCGAGCAAACCGATTTTCGGACACCGTAATGTGCCAACGGTGACAGCAGTGACATAGACGAAACTGCATTTTGCCGCATGAATGCAAACGAAAAATGATTGTGGCCATATACAGAATTAGAGATTCCACACAATTTGATACCAATTTGGAAGAGAACCCAGATACTGGAAAAAAATTATAATGCAATGAATTGCGGGATGTCTCCCCAGGTTTGGTGCGCATGAAAATTCCAACAAATTCACTAACACTAGGTCGTGAATGGTCGAAGGTCAGTCCCCCCCCCACAGAAGTGACTGAAATAAACCTTTGACTGATGGATTCAGCAGGACATTCCACACAATCTGACATCTAACGCATGAGGATCCCCTAGAGAGGAAAAAATAGAAATGCGATCTCTTCGAGCAAACCGCTTTTCGGACACCGTAAAGGGCCAAAGTTGACAGCATTGACATGGTCGAAGCTGCAGTTTGCCACATAAAAGGGAACGGAAAATGCTTTTAGCCATGTACAGAGTGAGAGATTCCATACAATTTGATACCAATTTGGAAGAGAATTCAGCTACTGGAAAAAATTTATAAAGCCATGAATTGGGGGATTCCCCCCAGTTTCGGTGCGCATGAAAATGACAACAAATTAACTAACGCTAGGTCCGGAATCGTCGAAGGTCACTCCCTCCCCACACAAGTGACTGAAAGAAACCTATAACTGATGGATTCAGCAGGAAATTCCCCACAATCTGACATCTATCTCATGAGGATCCCCTAGAGAGGAAAATATAGAAAAGCGATCTCTTCGAGGAAAACGCTTTTCGGACACCGTAAAGTGCCAACGGTGACACCAGTTACATGATCTAATCTGCAGTTTGTCGTATGAAAGCCAATTAAAAATGCTTGTAGTCATGCACAGAGTGAGAGATTCCAAACAATTTCATACCAATTTGGAAGAGATTCCAGCTACTGGAAAAAATTTATAAAGCAATGAATTAGGGGAGGCACCCCCCAGTTTTGCTGCGACTGAAAATACCAAAAAATTCACTAACGCTAGGACCCGAATTGTCGAAAGTCACTCCCTTCCCACAGAAGCGACTAAAATAAATCTCCTACTGATGGAGTCAGCAGGATATTACCCACAATCTGATATCTATCTCATGACGATAACGTAGAGAGAAAAAAATAGAAATGACATCTCTTCGAGCAAACCGCTTTTCGGACACCGTAATATGCCAACGGCGACAGCAGTGACATGGTCGAAGTTGCATTTTGCCGCATGAAAGTGAATGAAAAATGCTTGTAGCCATGCAAAGAATGAGAGATTCCACACATTTTGATACCAATTTGGAAGTGATTCCAGCTATTGGAAAAAATTTATAAAGCAATGAATTGGTGGAGCCCCCCAGATATGGTGCGCATGTGGAGTTTTGTTTGCGCATGAAAATACCAACAAATTCACTAACGCTAGGTCCCGAATCGTCGAAGGTCACTCCCTCCCCACACAAGCGACTGAAATAAACCTTTGACTGATGGAGTCAGCAGGAAATTCCCCACAATATGTCATCTATCTTATGAGGATCCCCTTGAGAGGAAAAAGTAGAAATGCGATTTCTTCGAGCAAACTGCTTTTCGGACACCGTAAAGTGCCAATGGTGACAGCAGTGACATGGTCGAAGCTGCAGTTTGCCACATGAAACGAACGAAAAATGCTTGTAGCCATGCACAGATTGAGAGATCCTACACAATTTGGTACAAATTTAGAAGAGTATCCAGCTACTGGAAAAAATTTATAAAGCAATGAATTGGGTGATTTCCCCCCAGATATGGTGCGCATGAAAACTCCAACAAATTTACTAACGCAAGGTCCCAAATCGTCGAAGGATTCTCCCACCCCACACAAAAGACTGAAAGAATCATATGACTGATGGAGTCAGCAGGAAATTCCCCACAATCTGACATCTATCTCACCAGGATCCCCTAGAGAGGAAATAACAGATATGCGATCTCTTCGACCAAACCGCTTTTCGGACACTGTAAACTTCCAACGGTGACAGCAGTGACATGGTCGAAGCTGCAGTTTGCAGCATGAAAGCGAACGACAAATGCTTTTAGCCATGCCCAGAGTGATACATTCTACACAATTTGATAGCAATTTGGAAGAGATTCCAGTTACTGGAAAAAATTTTTAAAGCAATAAATTCGGGGAGGCCCACCCAGGTTTGGTGCCCATGAAAATTCCAACAAATTTATTAACGATAGGTCCCGAAGCGTCGTAGGTCTCTCCCTCCATACAAAAGCGACTGAAACAAACATTTGACTGATGGAGTCAGCAGGAAATTCCCCACAATCTGACATCTATCTCACCAGGATCAACTAGAGAGAAAATAGTAGATGTGCGATCTCTTCGAGCAAACCGCTATTCGGACACAGTGAAGTGCCAACGGTGACAGCATTCACATTGTCAAATCTGCAGTTTGCCGCAAAAAAGCGAAGGAAAATGCTTGTAGCCATGCACAGAGTGAGAGATTCCACACAATTTGATACCAATTTGGAAGAGAATTCATCTACTGCAAAAAATTTGTAAATCAATGAATTGGGGGAGGCCCCCAGTTTTGGTGTGCATGAAAATACCAACAAATTCACTAACGCTAAATCCATAATTGTCGAAGGTCACACCCTCACCACACAAGTGACAGAAATAAAATTAGACTGATGGATTCAGCAGGACATTCCACACAATCTGACATCTATGTCACCAGGATCCCCTAGAGAGGAAATAGTTGATATGCGATCTCTTCGAGCAAACCGCTATTCGGACACCGTAATGTTCCAACGGTGACAGCAGTGACATGGTCGAAGCTGCAGTTTGCCGCATGAAAGCGAACGAAAAATGCCTTTAGCCATGCCCAGAGTGAGAAATTCCACACAATTTGGAACAAATTTGGAAGAGGATCCAGCTAGTGGAAAAAATTTATAATGCAATGAATTGGGGGATACCCCCCCAGATATGGTGTGCATGAAAACTCCAACAAATTTACTAACGCTAGGTCCCAAATCGTCGAAGGATTCTCCCACCCCACAAAAGAGACTGAAAGAAACCTATAACTGATGGAGTCAGCAGGAAATTCCCCACAATCTGACATCTATCTCACCAGGATCCACTAGAGAGGAAATAGTAGATATGCGATCTCTTCGAGCAAACCGCTTTTCGGTCACCGTAAAGTTCCAACGGTGACAGGAGTGACATAGTCGAAGCTGAAGTTTGCCGCATGAAAGCGAACGAAAAATTCTTGTTGACATGCCCAGAGTGAGAAATTCCACACAGTATGATTTCAATTTGGAAGAGTTTCCAGCTACTGGAAAAAATTTATAAAGCAATGAATTGGGGGAGGCCCACCGATATTCGTGCTCATCAAAATACCAACAAATTCACTAACGCTAGGTCCCGAATCGGCGAAGGTCACTCCCTCCCCACACAAGCGACTGAAATATACCTTTGACTGATGGAGTCAGCAGGAAATTCCCACTATCTGACATCTATATCATGAGGATCCCCTAGAGAGGAAAAAAATAGAAATGCCATCTCTTCGAGCAAACCGCTTTTCGGACACCGTAGCTACTGGAAAAAATTATAAGGCAATGAATTGGGGGAGACCCCCAGTATTGGTGCACATGAAAATTCCAACAAATTTAATAAAGGTAGGTCCCGAATCTTCGAAGGTCACTCCCTCCCCACACAAACGTCTGTAATAAACCTTAGACTGATGGAGTCTGCATGAAATTCCCCACAATCTGACGTTTATCTCATGAGGATCCCCTAGAGAGGAGAAATAGAAATGCGATCTCTTCGAGCAAACACCTTTTCGGACACCGTAAAGTCCCAACGGTGACAGCAGTGACATTGTCGAAGCTGCAGTTCGCCGCATGATAGCGAACGAAAAATGCTTGTAGCCATGCACAGAGTGAGAGATTCCATACAATTTGATACCAATTTGGAAGAGATTCCAGCTACTGGAAAAAATTATAGAGCAATGAATTTGGGGAGGCCCCCTCAGATTTGGTGCGCATGATAATACTAACAAATTGACTAACGCTAGGTCCCGAATCGTCGAAGGTCACTCCCTCCCCACACAAACGACTGAAATAAACCTTTGACTGATGGAGTCAGCAGGAAATTCCACACATTCTGACATCTATCTCATGAGGATCCCCTAGACAGGGAAAAGAAGAAAAGCCATCTCTTCGAGCAAAACGATTTTCGTACACCGTAATGTTCGAACGGTGAAAGCAGTGACATAGTCGTATCTGAAGTTTGAAACCAGAAAGCGAATGAAAAATGCTTGTAGCCATGCCCAGAATGAGAGATTCCACATAATTTGATTCCAATTTGGAAGAGATTCCAGCTTCTGGAAAAAATTTATAAAGCAATGAATTGGGGGAGGCACCCCCAGTTTTCTGCGCATTAAAATTCCAACAAATTTACTAACGCTATGTCCCGAATCGGCGAAGGTCACACCCTCCCCACACTACCGACTGAAATAAACATTGACTGATGGAATCAGCAGGAAATTCCACACAAACTGACATCTATCACATGAGGATCCCCTAGAGAGGAAAAAATAGAATTGACACCTCTTCGAGCAAACCGCTTTTCGGACACCGAAAATTGCCAACAGTGACAGAATTGACATGGTCGAAGTTGCAGTTTGCCGCATGAAAGCGAACGAAAAATGATTTTAGCCATGCACAGCGTCAGAGATTCCACAATATTTGATACCATTTTGGAAGAGATTCCAGCTACTGGAAATAATTTATAAAGCAATGAATTGGGCGAGGCCGCCCCAGTTTTGGTGCACATGAAAATTGCAAAAAATTCACTAACGCTAGGTCCCGAATCGTAGAATGTCACACCCTCCCCACTCAACTGACTGAAATAAACGTTTGACTGATGGAGTCAGCAGGAAATTCCACACAATCTGACACCTATCACATAAGGATCCCCTAGAGAGGAAAAAATAGAATTGACACCTCTTCGAGCAAACCGCTTTTCGGACACCGTAACGATCCAACGGTGACAGCAGTGACATGGTCGAAGCTGCAGTTTGCCGCATGAAAGCGAACGAAAAATGTTTGTAGCCATGCACAGAGTCAGAGATTCCAGAATATATGATACCAATTTGGAAGAGATTCCAGCTACTGGAAATAATTCATAAAGCAATGAATTTGGGGATGCCCCCCAGCTTTGGTGCGCATGAAAATACCAAAAATTCACTAACCCTAGGTCCCGAATCATCGATGGTCATTCCCTACCCACACAAGCGACTGAAATAAACCTTTGGCTGATGGAGTCACCAGGAAATTCCCCTCAATCTGACATCTATATCATGAGGATCACCTAGAGAGGAAAAAGTAGAAATGATATCTGTTTGTGCAAACCGCTTTTCGGACACCGTAAAGTGCCAACGGTGATAGCAGTTACATGGTCGAAGCTGCAGTTTGCCGCATGAAAGGGAACGAATAATGCTTGTAGCCATGCACAGAATGAGAGATTCCAAACAATTTGATACCAATTGGGAAGAGATTCCAGCTACTGGAAAAAATTTATAAAGTAATGAATTGGGGGAGTCCCCCATTTCTGGTGCGCATGAAAATACCAACAAATTTATTAACGCTATGTCCCGAATCGTCGAAGGTCACTCACTCCCCACACAAGCGACTGAAATAAACAATTGACTGATGGAGTCAGCAGGAAATTCCCCACAATCTGACATCTATCTCACCAGGATCCACTAGAGAGGAAATAGTAGATATGCGATCTCTTCGAGCAAACCGCTTTTCGGACACCGTAAAGTTCCAACGGTGACAGCAGTGACATGTTCGAAGCTGCAGTTTGCCGCATGAAAGCGAACGAAAAATGCTTGTAGCCATGCACAGAGTGAGAGATTCCACACAATTTGATACCAATTTGGAAGAGATTCCCGCTAATGGAAAATATTTATAAAGCAATGAATTGGGGGTGGCCCCCCAGGTTTGGTGTGCCTGAAAATTCCAATAAATTTACTAACGCTAGGACCCGAATCGTCGAAAGTCTCTCCCTTCCCACAGAAGCGACTGAAATAAACCTGTGACTGATGGAGTCAGCAGGAAATTCCCCACAATCTGACATCTATCTCACCATGATCCCCTATACAGGAAATAGTAAATATGCGATCTCTTCGAGCAAACCGTTTTTCGGACACCGTAAAGTTCCAACGGTTGTGACGGGTACACACCTGGCCCAGGGTCGAATCCTTTGGTTACGGCGCCAACTGTGACGTCGCTCCTCCTGGTCGCTCCTCCTGGTTCCAAGCGTGCCGCTCCAACCTCTTGGTTAGATGATCTCCAGCCTCGCCCTTCCCAACCCGCTTCCAATACCTGGTTGCTAAATCAACTGTACTGATCTCCGGTCTGTCTGCCCACGCTGTGTTTAGATCTTAGACAGACGGGACCAGCAGGGATTGGGCGGTATGCAAGTTGAGTCCGACGGGGGTGGCAAAACACAAGTAAAAGAAAAAAAAACTCACGAGACAAAAAATTACTGATAAAAAAAAAGGGTGACAACCTTTTATATCTAATGTCCGTTACATAAAGAAAAATTGTTCTCATTCCCGACCCGCTCTGTGGACTATGGCACCAAGCTTCTATCATACGACTTAACGATTTCGAATTGTCTACTCTCCAGAATTGTGTATGTCGGAGTGTGGTTTAGTTCGACACTGGGGCTAATTTCTATCAATCATTCGCAGTTGATTCTTCTCTTCGACCTGAGTTGTATTTTTTCACTTCGATCTGGTTGGATCGAATTCTGTTCTCGGCTGGGCTTGATTTTAACTTCTTCTTCTTCTCCCGTCCAGTAACTCTTTGGCCTTGTCTTCGACTTGGCTGCAACTTCTCCGCGGCTTTCGAGTAATCTTCTTCTTCGTCGACTTAGATAGAACTTCTCTTGTCTTTGACTTGGGCCGGAAGTATTTCTTGTTTTGGACTTGGGCTGGAAGGATTTCTGGTTTTCGACTTGGGCTGGAAGGATTTCTTGTTTTCGACTTGGGCTGGAAGGATTTCTTGTTTTCGACTTGGGTGGAAGGATTTCTTGTCGCAAACCAGCCGCAACCCTCCGTCGTCCGAGGTGATCTCTTCTCGCTGCCGTCCGGGGCTGAACTCAATTTTTGTCGAATGGGGTCCTGCTTTTATTGACGCCGCAGCAAACCGGGGTGGGTCTGTCGGCGTCAGGGCTCTCTCGATAATCCCAAAAGTCGCATTAGTTCTGATTTCCCATTATCGCTATTATTTTCACCCCTACTTCCTCACAGTGCCTCTGGGGGGAAGACGCATACCCATCTCTCCCGGTCTCTCGTATGTCAGGTGACCGTTTTCGACCAATGGTTCTTGATCGAGCATTCTCCCTCCTCTTTCCGCATATCACGTGACCGCTTTCGGCTAATGAGACTGTGGTGGGACGCCTCCCGTCTCCAATCGGGCGTGGCTTACATCGTTCTAAAAAAAACAAAATCTAATTTGGCCTTTTTCACACGTACGAAAAATGATAATCTTGGCTTTTTCTCACCTGGGTTCTGTCAAAACAGCCTGCCGCTAATTAGATGTGACTTCAGGAAAGAATATTGGCGCTATCTGTGAGCCGAGACAATCGTTTTCTTTCCTTCTTTGTTTTTGGTCAGACCTGATAGTCAAAAATCTCAATTATCTGAATTGAAAATGTCTCCACTTCATCATCGTTGGGTTCCAATTTTTTAATAGGTCAGAATCTGTATACAGTTCCACCGGTCACCCCCTCAACACAAAAGACACCTTTCCTCCGATTAAAATTTCGTTCCCATTGTTCAAAAAAATCTTTATTGTTTCAGCCAACCTTAACAAACTTCCATCCCACGCGGACACGGAATTATTTCAAGTGCTTGACCTGATAATTTTGACACTTGTTAGGTGCTGGTCGCATGTGTGTGTTTTCGCTTACGACCTGGTCTCGTATTATGTTTCTGTCTTTCCTCTTCTTTTTGTTTTATTTTATTATCTCCAAACTCTATTTCTTCAACCAAATATAACAATTTCTATTTCCCTGGATTTCGGTCAGGTAATTTGACCTGATATATTTTGACACCTGTCTTGTCTTAGTTTTACTTATGACCGGGTTTTGTATTATCTATTCCTCTTTCTCTTTCTTTTTATTATTTTTTTTTTCTTCTCTTTGGATCGCCTAAATGCAGTTAGAGAATTATTCTCAAAACTCAATTATTCTTCGTTTCTAAATAACTAACAACTGGTTAATAAACCGAATAAAAATTAAATCATATTTCTATGAATATCTCTTTTTAGTCTTTCTGAAAATGGAGGGTGCCACAATCCTCCCCTAACCGATTTGTCATTTACCCGTAAATGACACCTAAACCCAATTACATCATTTAACATGCACCATGCATTTGTCTCATGCAATTCTATTCTACTTTCTTACATGCAAGGGTAATGTTCTTTTCACCTTCTTTTGTTCTACATGCAATGTAATGTTCCTTTCATCTTTTTTTTTCTACATGCAATGTAATGTTCTTTTTCATCTTCTTTTGTTCTACATGCAATGTAATGTTCTTTTCATCTTCTTTTGTTCTACATGCAATGTAATGTTCTTTTTCATCTTCTTTTGTTCTACATGCAATGTAATGTTCTTTTCATCTTCTTTTGTTCTACATGCAAGGGTAATGTTCTTTTTCATTTTTTTTTTTTTACATGCAAAAGTAATATGTGCGTGTGTCTGTGGGTGCAGGTGTGTTTACTATGGTTTGTTCTTCTTGGTCAATGTTTTCCTCTCCGCTGTGGGAGGTTTTTCCGCCGCACGTGGTGGTCTCACGCCAGCCTCCTCCGTTGGTCTTTCAGCAATTTCTTCGCCCGTCCTGTCTGAGCGAGGAACACTGCTCGGCATCTCCCTCTCGAGTTGCTGCACGCTCACTAGATTGTCGTTCGCTAATCTCCTCTTACTCTTAACCTTCCATATTAATACACCCCCGATGGCTATAACTAGGAATGTACCCATTACTATTGACCAACTTATCGCGATCTGCTCATCGTCTTCCCAAGCCACACCTTCGTTTCCCAACGCACTTAACTTGTCTCTCAATTGATCCATATCGATCTTTTCTATTGGCTTCATTAATACTGGCATCTTATTTAAGGTAACATTAGAGAATCTCTTCACTATCGGCTCCCATAATTCTGTACAATTGACTAAGCCTCTACCAATCATCTCTATGATTGAATCTTTCTCTTCATATCTTTCTTCTTCCTGGTAATAGGGGGGTAAGGAAATGGATATTCCAACCGCCGAACATCCCATGGGTAGCGTCACCAGGGATAACGGTGGTCTTATTCTTAATGTCCTTGTGGACTCTCCCCCACATACCCTAGACAAGCTGATATGTCTCTGTGTGGCTACTGCCCACACCCCGTCTGAAACACTGATAGCTTGTGGTAATGCCGTGTTTGTTAATACCTCCACTTGGCAGATTCTTTTGATTCCTTCCCTTTTCCCATCAAACAATTCTAGTATGCACATTCTGCGATTACCAGTTTTATAGATAGGGCTTAACGAGGTACATGTCCCTAGAGCATCATCTCTACACCTTCCAGCTTCTTCAGCTGATAGCAACATGAATTTCGTTCTCCCCGAATTTAAAGCTATGTAGTCTGCTTCCACCTTGTACCTTGCTATCATTCCTAAACCTTGATCTCTTCTGGGGTAGGGGATGGGTAAGTTTATAACCTGGTATATCTCGAATACACTCTCGCTATCTAACAACGGAACAGATATCACAACCAATAGTCGCCTATTTTCTAACAAGGTCACACATCCTAGTGCATTATAATATTTCCACAATTCTTTGGTGGGGTCCACCGGCAGCCTTAAATGGTGGGGTAACTCGTCCTGTATTCCGAGTAGCGCTTCCCTTAGGTGACCCGGGTTTACTATGCTTGGGGAGAGGTGTCCTAACGACAGCATGTCTAATTGCGCCCTCACGTGTTCCAGCTAGGTCGTCAACGACTGACTCGTTTGTCGTACCTTATTCGTAATTGTCATCAGCTGGAAATATTTTTGCATGAATCCGCTCATTTCCTGTAATTCAATCATTACAGTTTCTGTATTATTAATTACCTTTTGTCTCAACCTCGCCAGGTTGTCTATTAACCAATTGATTCTGGCTCTATTTTTGGACACCTCTAACCTTGTCACATTTAATATTGTCACACTCTCCCTTGCCACCTGGGCAAGCGTCCTCTGGTTTACCTCCACTTCTCCCAGTTTCCTTCTTATGAATTTAACGTCATCTTCAGTCACTGTTCCAAACAGGACACTCAATGCCTTTCCCACAATCGGGACTACGGATCTCCTTTCCCGCGTCTGCAGTAACTCTATTCCCTGCAGGTAGTTTTGCATGTCTTTCCATTGAGCCTCTATCATAGTGGCTTCTGATTCTAGGGAGTGCAATAAACTGAGATACCCTTTTTGCTTGGGATAATCTTGTCCTACTTTCAACCGGGCTGCATCCAGTTGCGTTAGCTCGTTTCCTAACTTATTTAGTAGCGACTCATACGGGTTCAAATCTATCACGAATGTGACCAACCACTTAGACCTGGTTATTATTACTTCGCTCGTTTTTTTAAAAATGGTGTTTCGGCTGCGCTTCCCAGCTTCCGCCATAGTCACCATCAGCGTGGCTACCACCATCATCGTCATAACCAACCATTTCATCTTGATCATTCCTGAAAGGTAACGAAATTCTTTTGTTGTTATTCTTCACAACTACTTCGTGTCGCTCAACTCATCACTCAATTATTTTATAACTTCTTACTAAGTTCAGCTCTTCCCTCCTCTAACTAACCTCTAGCGGACAGAATGGTCTGGTCAGGTGTGCGTGGCGCCCACTCTAAAGGTTGTACTTCATGACACCACTGGTGATCAATCAGCAATGCCAATGATCTTCTCCCGTCCCTTGTGAGGTGCAGCCCGCGACTCCATCCCCTCCACTCACATCTACCATAGTCAGCCAATAGGATTTTGGATGAGCCAGTGTCGTTATCTGTCGACACTAAATGCTTGTATTCTGCACAGCCCTTTTGTTCTACTGAGATTTGGGGTTCTTCTCCCTCCCTGATCTCATCTTCTGAGGTGATTCCTGTTCAACCTCTAACCTTCTTTCTGTGTCTAACTTCCGTCCAGGAGGTTTTTTTTTTGTCCTCTTCTTCATCTCCTGATTCTTCTTTCTGTTTAGAGTCTTCGCCTTGAATGTCCTCAATACCTTTCGACTCTATGTCTAAATTTCTCCTGTTCCTTATCCTTTCCTTGAGCTGGGAAAGGGGTATTCGATCCTCCTCCTCCCACTCGCTGGGTCCTTCGTCCTGTTCAGGGTGCCTCTTTTTAGAGCCTTCGACTGCTTGATTGGACCTCCTCGTCTTTTTCTTCCTTTTCTTCGGACATGGGGTTGTGATGGCGATCTCACGGGGTCTTCTCTGTACCGATTCAGTCGACGACTGAACATCGCCAATCCCCGCTGAGGGTTCCAACTCTGTCACTCGGACTGCTTCGTTTATCTGGCCAAGTCGACCTATCTCCGCATCCTCCTCGGAGTCTTCTTCCGTTTCCATTTCTTCCGGTTCAACCAGAGTTACTTTCCTTTTCCTTGTCTTCTTAGGCCTCGGCTCGCTCATTTCCAGGTTAGCTATTTCAGCCTTCTTCAGATCATTGGCATGAACCCTCCTCGCTCGTCCTGCCACTTGATCCCATATTACATATGATACTGGGCCCGTCTGCTCTACTATCCGGTAGTACGGTTCCCATCTTTGGTCCAGCTTTCCCTCTCTCTGGTGGATTTTATAGTAGACAGGGTCTCCAACCTTCAATTCTACTACCTTTCTTTCAGCATTCACCCTCTCATTTCTTTTCTTCTGGGCCCTCTTTATTCTTCTTCTGGCCTGTACAAATATCTTATGTTGCTGTTCCAGCAATAGTTGATGATGATCTTCTCCCATATACCTTCTTCGGGGCTTCAGTAGGTTATCCACAGGCAGGACCACGTCTCTGCCAAACAACAAAAAGTAAGGAGAAAATCTGGAGGTTTCGTTTATCGTAAACCTCACGGCCGCCAGAGCCTGCGTCAAATACAAGTCCCAATTTCCAGTGTTTTCTCTGACCAGCTTGGCCAATACATCTCCCAAGGTTTTATGAAACCTTTCCACTTTAGCATTTCCCTGGGGGTGATATGGGGATGTTTTTATGTGCTCTACATTCAAACCTGTCAAAACTTCTCTCATGATGCTGTTCACATTCTCCGTGCCATTGTCTGTTACCAATTGCACAGGGGCACCATACCTAGGGAAGATTTCACTTATTATCAACCCGGCCACAGTTCTGGCCTTCTTGTCTGGTACTGCAAATGCTTCAGGCCAATTTGTTAGCCAATCGACAAAACTCACTATATAGTTGTTTCCTTGTGCAGTTTCTCCATATGGTCCTGATACATCCATACTCACCTTCTCGAAGGGAAAGTTTGGTACGTCTGTTTCCTCCAAGGGTGCCATTTCCTGCCTTCTGCTCTGCGACTGGCACACTACACAACTCCGAACATAGTTAGTGACCTCTCCGTACAGTTTGGGCCAATAGTACTTTCTTCCTATGAGATCACATGTCCTATCAATTCCCATGTGACCCAACCTCTCGTGGCACTGCTCCAATATCTCTGGTCTTAAACTTTTGGGCACATACAACTTGGGCTTGACTTCTTCATCCCTGCCTGAGAGATAATACAGCCTTTCCTCTATTATGGCATACTTGGTGGTCTCTCCTGCCTTCACCTTCTCTCTCAGAGCAGCTATTTCACTGTCTGCTTGCTCCTTCTCAATTCCTTCTGTCCAGTAGGGATCGGTTATTATCTGGGCGTCCCCTTCTTCGTCGTCCGATTCTAACATAGGGCGATCTTTTAGCTTATTAGAGTTAATTACTCCTATTCTATAGGCTTTATCATCTACTCCCTGTTCTACCTTTACAGATCTTTCTTCCAGTTGTTTCGGTATTCTTGAGAGTAAATCTGCGCACGTGTTTTCCTTTCCTGCCAAATACTCTATCTTACAGTGGTAGCCACTTAACTTAAGTGCCCACTGTTGAATTTTCTTATTATTTGTCCACTCTGCCTGCAATAGGTACTGCAAAGGTTTGTGGTCTGTTTTTATAGTAAAGACCGCACCATTTAAATAGTAGTCCAGTTTTTGGAGAGCATACATGATGGCATATGCTTCTCTTTCTATTACTGGCCACCTCTGTTGTGTCTCTGAGAGCTTATGGGAGAGGAAGTATATCGGTACTTCCTCTGGTATGCCAGGCACTGGTCCTTCCTTATCAGGACACGGCTGGGTAAGTACTGCCCCTACACACTGCTCACTGGCATCCGTGTATAATATCATGGGCTTGCTGAGGTCTGGGTACGTCAGCAGTGGGACGGTTGTCAACTGTCCCTTTAGCGAATCAAATGCTCGTTGACAGTCCTCTGTCCACTTGAACCTAGCGTATTTCTTCGTCAGGGCTACTAGTGGTATGGCAATTCTTGAAAATGCCGGGACGAAGCGTCGGTAGTAGCCTATAGCTCCTATAAAACCTCTTACCTGTCTCACTGTCTTAGGCTCTGGCATTTCCCTTATGACCTTTACCTTATCCATGTCGGGTTTAATACCGTCTCCGTTTATGACGAAGCCTAAATACCTAGTTTCTTCCTTCAGAAACTGACACTTTGACAATTTTAATTTTAATCCGTGTTTCCTCAATCTTCCCAACACCTGTCCTAAATGAAAAAAGTGTTGTTCCACTGTCTCCGAAAATATCAAGATATCGTCCAAATACGCCATGGCAAAGCTCTCGTATCCTCCTAACACTATTGACATTAGCTGTTGGAAGACTCCCGGGGCATTAGCTAGACCGAATGGCATCACCCTGAACTGAAACAGTCCCAGGTGACACGCAAATGCGGCCTTCTCCTTGTCAGCCTCATCCAGGGCTACTTGCCAATACCCGGACCTCAAGTCCAACGTAGAGAAGTACTTTGCCTTCCCTAATAATGCCAAAATGTCGTCTATCAATGGCAATGGCACCGCCAACGGCTTCGATATAGAATTTAGCTTCCTAAAATCTACACAGAAACGGTGCCCGCCATCTTTCTTACCTACTATTACTATTGGGAAGCTCCAAGGGGAGATCGATCTTTCGATCATCCCAGCTTCCAACATTTCCTCTACTGCCTCTTCTACAAGTGGTCTTTTATGTATAGGTGTCCGGTAGGGTTTCAATTTCACAGGGGGGTGGTCTCCGGTGTCGATTTTCATTTCGACTGTGTGGGTCTGACCTAGCTCCTTGTCTGACTGGGCCACCACATCTCGATTGTTCCTTAACAGACCACCCACTCTGGTTCTAAATTGATCCGGTGCTAATATATCCTCATCTAAGATTCCCTCTGTTTGCTCTACTAGCTTCCTTCGTTCCTCCTCGAATCTCACCCGACTCAGAATTCGTAGGGGAAGTGCTCTCCCTATCTTCTCCCCTCTCCTAACCTTTATAGTCTTTTGGGCCTGGTTCACCATCATTATGGGCACCAACTCGGCTGCCTCCACTACCGTTTCGCACAGGGTTACCTCGTTATCTTCTAGGCCCTTTCCTTCTACAGGGACCAACTGCAGGGGTCCTCTCCATACCCTTTTTCCTGATATTAACCTACCCTTTCCCGACACTGCGGTTCTAGGAGGTAACTTTACATCTTCCTCCACCACTATGGTTATCTCTTCCTCTGGTGGGCATCCCAATGGCGTTCTCTCGCCGTTCACCACCAACACAGTAGGATTAAACTCAATCTGGGCCCTCTGGCTCCGGAGCCAATCTTCTCCCAAGATTGCCTCCGTACACAGGTCGGGGGTTACGTAAAAATTTTGGGTGCTTTTTACTTTCCCATTCCACACCGGGAGCCTCACCATCCATTTTATCTTCAGGGGGGCTCCATCTGCTTGCGTGATCTCTATGTCCGCTTCCCGTAACCTTCTCTTCCGTTTCACCCGCCTGTATGTTTCCTCTCTCATCAATGACACAGATGCTCCTGTGTCCACCAGAGCCCTCATCTCCCTACCTCCTATCTCTGCTCTACAGGATAGTTCTTTCTCTTGCGTTAGCAAAGAGAACACTTGAGCTTTCTTCTTCCTGGGTCTCCACCCTTGGGTCAACCCAGCCATGGGTGCCGGTAGTAATAAATCACCTTCATTTTTCTCATGAGGTGGAGTTCTGCGCCCCCTGCACCTGGGCGACCCCGGCCGGACCTCTCCTGGTCTCCCGCGTTCGTTTCTAAGGATACAGTTTCTCTTCAGGTGTCCTGGCCTCCTGCAAAACCAGCACCTTCTTGTTGGACAGCTTGCCGCAAAGTGGCCCGCCCGACCACATGTCCAACATTTTGCTCTTTTCCTTTTCAACTGGGTTGGCCTTGTGTCTATTCCCGGGGGAACCCGTCCTCTATTCAAGCGGTTCGCCCGTCCACTGGTCCAAGTTTTTATTTCTCTTCTTTTTAACTGGGCCACCCTCCCTCTTAATTCCGGGGTGGCCCGCTGGCTTTTCCCTGGGCCGGTCTCTTGGGCTCAGCCTTCTTTGTTAATATCGGTGGGGCACCCTTCCTCAGCCCGCACCACTTGGCCAGGTGTCCTTTCTTACCACACCTGGTGCATCTGTCCTGATCGAAGTCTGGGGGTAACCCCCACTTCGTCGGACATTCCGCCGCTCTGTGGTCCTCGTGCCCACAGGTCCAGCAGACCAGCCCGTATCGACCCGGCGTGGGCTTATAAAAGCCATGCCTGGTCGACCATGCTTTTCTATTGGGGTCCTCCTCCCATAATTCTGCCCGATCCACCTCATCCTTAACCCTCTGATTCCACGCGGGGGGTCTTCCGCCTACCCCCCTCTTTCCAGCCTCCTGACTTGGCATCTGCTTCTTCCCACACCTCTTCACTTTATCCCACACGCCCTGGCTCTCCCAGTCTGAGCAGTCCTTCCTTCAGTACGTCGTGACGAACACGCTCGTTGCTCAGCGCCTCTATATACAGGTCCGCCAGTTGGGCCTGCATAACTGCATTATCCCTGAGCACTTCGGGGAATGCCAACGATGATAGCTTCCCCGCTCGGGTCCCTAATTCTCCCGGGGTTTCATCCCGTAGCTGTGTCAGTTTTAAAAGGGCCCTCATGGCCTCTATGGCCGTACCTTCGTCGGCGAACTCTTTGGTTAGCAGTATTTTTATCTCTTCCCAAGACAAGCAGGGTTGATTTTCCAAGAGCCCCCTCACGAACTCAGACGCTTTTCCCTTTGTGGCATCGTATGCCAAATACAGGGTTTCTTGGTCCGAAAGCTCGTAGATGATTCGGCTCTTCTCAAGGATTGCCAGCCAGTTTTTAAACTCCTTCCCGCTGCCATCAAATACTGGGACCCTCGGTCTACCTAACAGCTTCCTTAAATCCACTGACAACCCCCGTCTTACTTACTCTTCACCCCCCACTGCTCTATCCGAATCATAGTCCGACATGTCTACAGAGAAAGACAATCTATGCAGCAACAATCGAGGTTGGGAAATAAAATAAGGTGTCCTACCTTGCAGACGATTCTGTTCTTGTTCCTTTCGGTCCCGGTCGTTTTGAGTTCTATTTGAATTTTCAGCAACGGCGGTCGATCAATGTGACGTGATGCGGCTGTCTCAGGGTTGATCCTGGTCACGGCACCAATTGTGACGGGTACACACCTGGCCCAGGGTCGAATCCTTTGGTTACGGCGCCAACTGTGACGTCGCTCCTCCTGGTCGCTCCTCCTGGTCGCTCATCCTGGTCGCTCCTCCTGGTTCCAAGCGTGCCGCTCCAACCTCTTGGTTAGATGATCACCAGCCTCGCCTTTCCCAACCCGCTTCCAATACCTGGTTGCTAAAGCAACTGTACTGATCTCCGGTCTGTCTACCCACGCTGTGTTTAGATCTTAGACAGACGGGACCAGCAGGGATTGGGCCGTATGCAAGTTGAGTCCGACGGGGGTGGCAAAACACAAGTAAAAGAAAAAAAAAACTCACGAGACAAAAAATTACTGATAAAAAAAAGGGTGACAACCTTTTATATCTAATGTCCGTTACATAAAGAAAAATTGTTCTCATTCCCGACCCGCTCTGTGGACTATGGCACCAAGCTTCTATCATACGACTTAACGATTTCGAATTGTCTACTCTCCAGAATTGTGTATGTCGGAGTGTGGTTTAGTTCGACACTGGGGCTAATTTCTATCAATCATTCGCAGTTGATTCTTCTCTTCGACCTGAGTTGTATTTCTTCACTTCGATCTGGTTGGGTCGAATTCTGTTCTCGGCTGGGCTTGATTTTAACTTCTTCTTCTTCTTCCGTCCAGTAACTCTTTGGCCTTGTCTTCGACTTGGCTGCAACTTCTCCGCGGCTTTCGAGTAATATTCTTCTTCGTCGACTTAGATAGAACTTCTCTTGTCTTTGACTTGGGCCGGAAGGATTTCTTGTTTTCGACTTGGGCTGGAAGGATTTCTTGCCGCAACTCAGCCGCAACTCTCTGTCGTCCGAGGTGATCTCTTCTCGCTGCCGTCCGGGGCTGAACTCATTTTTTGTCGATTGGGGTCCTGCTTTTATTGACGCCGCAGCAAACCGGGGTGGGTCTGTCGGCGTCAGGGCTCTCTCGATAATCCCAAAAGTCGCATTAGTTCTGATTTCCCATTATCGCTATTATTTTCACCCCTACTTCCTCACAGTGCCTCTGGGGGGAAGACGCATACCCATCTCTCCCGATCTCTCGTATGTCAGGTGACCGTTTTCGACCAATGGTTCTTGATCGAGCATTCTCCCTTCTCTTTCCGCATATCACGTGACCGCTTTCGGCTAATGAGACTGTGGTGGGACGCCTCCCGTCTCCAATCGGGCGTGGTTTACATCGTTCTTGTTCTAAAAAAAACAAAATCTAATTTGGCCTTTTTCACACGTACGAAAAATGATAATCTTGGCTTTTTCTCACCTGGGTTCTGTCAAAACAGCCTGCCGCTAATTTGATGTGACTTCAGGAAAGAATATTGGCGCTATCTGTGATCCGAGACAATCGTTTTCTTTCCTTCTTTGTTTTTGGTCAGACCTGATAGTCAAAAATCTCAATTATCTGAATTGAAAATGTCTCCACTTCATCATCGTGGGTTTCCAATTTTTTAACAGGTCAGAATCTGTATACAGTTCCACCGGTCACCCCCTCAACACAAAAGACACCTTTCCTCCGATTAAAATTTCGTTCCCATTGTTCAAAAAAATCTTTATTGTTTCAGCCAACCTTAACAAACTTCCATCCCACGCGGACACGGAATTAGTTCAAGTGCTTGACCTGATAATTTTGACACTTGTTAGGTGCTGGTCGCATGTGTGTGTTTTCGCTTACGACCTGGTCTCGTATTATGTTTCTGTCTTTCCTCTTCTTTTTGTTTTATTTTATTATCTCCAAACTCTAATTTCTTCAACCAAATATAACAATTTCTATTTCCCTGGATTTCGGTCAGGTAATTTGACCTGATATATTTTGAAACCAGTCTTGTCTTAGTTTTACTTATGACCGGGTTTTGTATTATCTATTCCTCTTTCTCTTTCTTTTTATTATTTTTTTTCTTCTCTTTGGATCGCCTAAATACAGTTAGAGAATTATTCTCAAAACTCAATTATTCTTCGTTTCTAAATAACTAACAACTGGTTAATAAACCGAATAAAAATTAAATCATATTTCTATGAATATCTCTTTTTAGTCTTTCTAAAAATGCAGGGTGCCACACGGTGACAGCCGTGACATGGTCGAAGCTGCAGTTTGCCGCATGAAAGCGAACAAAAAATGCTTGTAGCCATGTACAGAGTGAGGGATTCCACACAATTTGATACCAATTTGGAAGAGTTTCCATCTACTGGAAAAAATTTATAAAGCAATGAATTGGGGAAGGCCACCCGAGTTTTGGTGCACATGAAAATACCAACAACTTCACTGATGCTAGGTCCCGAATCGTCGAAGTTCACTCCCTCCCCACACAAGCGACTGAAATAAACCTTTGACTGATGGAGTCAGCAGGAAATTCCCCACAATCTGACATCTATCTCATGAGGATACCCTAGAGAGGAAAAAACAGAAATGCTATGTCTTCGTGCAAAACGCTTTTCGGACACCGTAAAGTGCCAACGGTGACAGCAGCTACATGGTCGAAGCTGCAATTTGCCGCATGAAAGCGAACAAAAAATGCTTGTAGCCATGCTTAGAGTGAGAGATTCTACACAATTTGACACCAATTTGGAAGAGATTCCATCTACTAGAAAAAAAATTATAAAGCAAAGAATTGGGGGTTTTCGCATCCAGTTTTGGTGCGCATGAATACTCCAACAAATTTAATAAAGCTAGGTCCCGTATCGTCGAAGGTCACTCCCTCCCCACACAAGCGACTGAAATAAACCTTTGACTGATGGAGTCTGCCGGAAATTCCCCACAATCTGATATCTATCTCATGAGGATCCCCTAGAGAGGGAAAAAAATGCGATCTCTTCGAGCAAACAGATTTTCGGACACCGTAAAGTGCCAACGGTGACAGCAGTGACATGGCCTAAGCTGCAGTTTGCCGCATGAAAGCGAACGAAAAATGCATGTACCCATGCACAGATTTAGAGATTCCACAAAATTTGATACCAATTTGGAAGAGAATCAAGCTACTGGACAAAATTTATAAAGCAATGAATTGGGGGATTCCCCCATTTGTGGTGCGCATGAAAAATCCAACAAATTCACTAACGCTAGGTCCCGTATCTTCGAAAGTCACTCCCTCCCCACACAACCGACTGAAATAAACCTTTGACTAATGGAGTCAGCAGGACATTCCCCACAATCTGACATCGATCTCATGAGATTCCACTGGAGAGGAAAAAATAGAAATGCGATCTCTTCGAGTAAAGCGCTTTTCGGACACAGTAAAGTGCCAATGGTCACAGCAGTGACATGGTTGAACCTGCAGTTTGCCGCATGAAAGCGAACCAAAAATTGTTGTAGCCATGCACAGTGTGAGAGATTCCACACAATTTGATACCAATTGGGAAGAGATTCCAGCTACTTGAAAAAAATTATAAAGCAATGAATTGGGGGAGCCCTCCCCCCAGTTTTCATGCGGATGAAAATGCCAACAAATTCACTAAGACAAGGTCCAGATTCTCCGAAGGTCAATCCCTCCCCACACAAGTGACTGAAATAAACCTTTGAGTGATGGAGTCAGCAGGAAATTCCCCACAATCTTACATCTATCTCATGAGGATCCACTACAGAGGAAAAAATAGAAATGCGATCTCTTCAAGTAAACTGCTTTTCGGACACCGTAATATTCCAACGGTGACAGCAGTGACATGGTCGGCGCTGAAGTTTGCCGCATGAAAGCGAACAAAAAATGCTTGTAGCCATGCACAGAGTGAGAGATTCCACACATTTTGATTCCAATTTGGAAGAGATTCGAGCTACTGGAAGAAATTTATAAAGCAATGAATTTGGCGAGGCCCACCCAGGATTGGTGCCCTTGAAAATACCAACAAATTCACTAACGCTTGGTCCCGAATCGTCGAAGGTCACTCCTTCCCCACACAAGCGACGGAAATAAACCTTTGTCTGATGGAGTCAGCAGGAAATTCCACACAATCTGACATCTATCTCATGAGGATCCCCTAGATACGAAAAAGTAGAAATGCGATCAGTTCGAGCAAGCCACTTTTCGGGCCCCTTAAACTGCCAAAGGTGACACCAGTGACATGGTCGAAGCTGCAGTTTGCCGCATGAAAGCGAACGAAAAATGCTTCTGGCCATATACAGAGTGACAGATTCCACACATTTTGATACCAATTTTGAAGAGAATCCAGCTACTGGAAAAAATTTATAAAGCAATGAATTGAGGGATTCCCCGCCAGTGTTGGTGCGCGTGAATATTCCAACAAATTAACTAACGCTAGGTCCCGAATCGTCGAAGGTCACTCCCTCCCCAAACAAGCGACTAAAATAAATCTTTGACTGATGGAGTCACCAGGAAATTCCACACAATCTGACATCTATCTCATGAGGATCCCCTAGAGAGGAAAAAATAGAAATGTGATCACTTCAATCAAATCGCTTTTCGGACACCGTAAATTGCCAATGGTGATAGCAGTGACATTGTCGAAGCTGAAGTTTGCCGCATAAAACCGAACGAAAAATGCTTGTAGCCATGCACAGATTTGGAGATTCCACACATTGTCATATGAATTTGGAAGATATTCCAGCTACTGAGAAAAATTTATAGAGCAATGAATTGCGGGAGGCCCCCCAGTTTTGGTGCGCATGAAAATTCCAACTAATTCACTAAAGTTAGACCCCGAATCGTTGAAAGTTACTCCCTACCCACATAAGTGACTGAAATAAACATTTGACTGATGGAGTCAGCAGGAAATTCCACACAATCTGACATCTATTTCTTGAGGATCCCCTAGAGAGGAAAAAATAGAAATGCGATCTCTTCGAGCAAACCGCTTTTCGGACACCTTAAATGTCCAACGGTGACAGCAGTGACATGGTCGAAGCTGCAGTTTGCCGCATGAAAGCGAACGAAAAATGCATGTAGCCATGCACAGAGAGAGAGATTCCACACAATTTGGAACCAATTTGGAAGAGATTCCATCTACTGGAAAAGATTTATAAAGCAATGAATTGGTGGAGGCCCCCCAGTTTTGCTGCGCATGAAAATACCAACAAATTCACTAACGCTAGGTCCCGAATTATCGAAGGTCACACCCTCCCCACACAAGCGACTGAAATAAACCTTTGAATGATGGAGTAAGCCGGAAATTCCACACAATCTGATATCTATCTCTTGAGGATCCCCTAGATAGGAAAAAATTGAAATGCGATCTCTTCGAGCAAACCGATTTTCGGACACCGTAAAAGGCCAACGGTTACAGCAGTTACATGGTTGAAGCTGCGGTTTGCCGCATGAAAGCGAACGAAAAATGCTTGTAGCGATGCACAGAGTGAGAGATTCCACACAATTTGATACCAATTTGGAAGAGATTCCAGCTACTGGAAAAAATTTATAAAGCAATGAATTGGCGGAGGCCACCCCGGTTTCGGTGCGCATGAAAATTCCAACAAATTCACTAACGCTAGGTCCCGAATCATCGACGGTCACACCCTCCAAACGCAAGCGACTGAAATAAACCTTTGACTGATGAAGTCACCTGGAAATTCCAAACAATCTGACATCTATCACATTAGGATGCCCTAGAGAGAAAAATATAGAAATGAGATCTCTTCGAACAAACCCCTTTTCCGACACCATAGAGGGCCATCCGTGACAGCAGTGACATGGTCGAAATTGCAGTTTGCCGCATGAAAGCCAACGAAAAATGCTCGTAGCCATGCACAGCGTGAGAGATTCCACACAATTTGTTACCAATTTGGAAGAGATTAAAGCTACTGGAAAAAATTTATAAAGCATTGAATTGGGGGAGCCCTCCCCCCAGTTTTGGTGCCCATGAAAATACCAACAAATTCACTAACGCTAGGTCCCGAATCGTCGAAGGTCACTCCCTCCCTACACAAGCGACTGAAATAAAACTTTTATTGATGGAGTCAGCAGGAAATTCCACACAATCTGACATCTATCTCATGAGGATTTTTTAGAGAGGAAAAATAGAAATGCGATCTCTTCGAGCAAATTGCTTTTCGGACACCTTAAATTGACAACGGTCAATAAAGTGACATGGTCTATGCTGCAGTTTACCGTATGAAAGCGAACGAAAAATGCTTAAAGCCATGCACAGATTGAGAGATTTCACACAATTTGATACCAATATGGAAGAGATTCCAGCTACTGGAAAAAATTTATAAAGCAATGAATTGGGGGAGGCCCCCCCAGTTTCGGTGCGCATGAAAATTCCAACAAATTCACTAACGCTAGGTCACGAATCGTCGAAGGTCACTCCCTCCCCACACAAGTGACTGAAATAAACCTATGACTGATGGAGTCAGCAGGAAATTCCCGACAATCTGACATCTCTCTCATGAGGATGCCCTAGTGAGGAAAAAGTAGAAATGCGATCTCTTCCAGCAAACCGATTTTCGGACACCGTAAAGTGCCAACGGTGACAGCAGTGACATAGTCGAAGCTGCAGTTTGCCACCTGAGAGCGAACGAAAAATGCTTGTAGCAATGCACAGAGTGAGAGATTCCACACAAATTGATACCAATTTGGAAGAGATTCCATCTACTGGAAAAAATTTATAATGCAATGAATTTGGGGAGGGCCCCCCAGTTGTGGTGCGCATGAAAATACCAACAAATTTACTAACGCTAAGTCTGGAATCGTCGAAGGTCACTCTCTCCCAACACAAGCGACGGAAAGAAACCTTTGACTGATGGAGTCAGCAGGAAATTCCACACAATCTGACATCTATCTCATGAGGATCCCCTAGAGAGGAAAATAGATATGCGATCACTTTGAGCAAACCGCTTTTCGGACACCGTTAAATCCCAACGGTGACAGCAGTTACATGGTCGAAGCTGCAGTTTACCGCATGAAAGCGAAAGAAAGATGTTTGTAGGCATGCACAGAGTGAGAGATTCCACACAATTTGATACCAATTTGGAAGAGATTGCATCAACTGGAAAAAAATTATAAAGCAATGAACTGGGGAGGACCCCCAATTTTGGTGCGCATGAAAATACCAACAAATTCACTAACGCTAGGTCCCGAATCGTCGAATGTCACTCCCTCCCCACACAAGCGTCAGAAATAAACATTTGACTGATGGAATCAGCAGGAAATTCCCCAGAATCTGACATCTATCTCATGACGATCCCCTAGAGAGGAAAATAGAAATGCGATCACTTTGAGCAAACCGCTTTTCGGACACCGTTAAGTCCCAACGGTGACACCAGTGACATGGTCGAAGCTGCAGTTTGCCGCATGAAAGCGAACGAAAAATGCTTGTAGCCATGCACAGAGTGCGAGATTCCACACAATTTGATACCAATTTGGAAGAGAATCCAGCTACTGGAAAAAATTTATAAAGCAATGAATTGGGGGATGCCCCCCCAGGTTTGGTGCGTATGAAAATTCCAACAAATTTACTAACGCTAGGTCTCGAATCGTCGAAGGTCAGTCCCTCCCTATAGAAGCGACTGAATGAATCCTTTGACTAATGGAGTCAGCAGGAAATTCCACACAATCTGACAACTATCTTATGAGGATCGCCTAGAATGGAAGAAATAGAAATGCCATCTCTTCGAGCAAACTGCTTTTCGGACACCGTAAAATGCCAACGGTGACAGCAGTGACATGGACGAAGCTGCAGTTTGCCGCCTGAAAGCGAACGAAAAATGCTTGAAGCCATGCACAGAGTCAGATATTACACAAAATTTGATACCAATTTGGTAGAGATTCGAGCTACTAGAAAAAATTTATAAAGCAATGAATTGGGGAGGCCCCCCAGATTCGGTGCGCATGAAAATACCAACAAACTCACTAACGCTAGGTCCCTTATCGTCGAAGGTCACTCCATCCACACACAAGCGACCGAAATAAACCTTTGACTGATGGAGTCAGCAGGAAATTCCCCACAATCTGACATCTATCTCATGAGGATCCACTAGAGGGGAAAAAGTAGAAATGCGATCTCTTCGAGTAAACCGCTATTCGGACACCGTAAAGTGCCAACGGTGACATCAGTGATATAATCGAAGCTACAGTTTGCCGCGTGAAAACGAACGAAAAATGCTTGTAGCCATGCACAGAGTGAGAGTTTCCACACAATTTGATACCAATTTGGAAGAGATTCAAGCCACTGGAATAAATTTATTAAGCAATGTATTGGGGAGGGCCCCCAGTTTCGGTGCGCACGAATATACCAACAAATTCACTAACGCTCGGCCCCGATTCGTCGAAGGTCACTCCCTCCCCACACAAGCGACTGTTTGTTTGTTTGTTTGTTTAAAAACTTAACGACCCATCGATCAGCAAGAGATCATTTAAGGTCAAAGTTGATTTTTTCTTTTTCTTTGAATAAGGTTGAAATGCTTTCAAAAAGACTTTCACTTTCCTTTACTTCTTTTTAAATGTTGTACTGCTTTTTGTTTTTAAAAATTCCCTGTTTTCAGAGGTGTGTTGTTGTTTGAAAATTCCACACCTAGCAAGTATCCAATGGTTTCCCCTTTCATCATCAGACACCAAATTGGAATTATATTTTATTATATAGTCCAACTTTCCTAAGGAAAGTCAAGATCAAATTGGGGTTTGATTTTTCGAAAAGTTCTTTCACGTTGTTCACATTGTAAAATAATTTTCGAATATGTGCCATATCACCGCAATCAAGCAGGAAGTGCTTCACAGTATAAGCCTCCTGGCATGGTATGCATTCCGGAGGATCTTCATCTTTTAGGAGGAAGGAGTGAGTTATGCGAGTGTGTCCTATGCGAATACGGGATAAAACAACTTCTTCTTTGCGTGATTTTCTGTGTTCAGTTAGTTGTTTCTTTAGAGAGGGTTTGATTTTAAATAATTTGTTGTTTTGACAGCTGTTCCAAGCATCTTGCCATTTCTTCAAATAAAGTCATTTATTAGAGGTTTATAGTCAGTGTATGGAACCATTATGTTACTTGTGTTAAGTTTCAGAGAGTTTTTTGCAGCCACATCAGCTTTTTCATTTCCATGAAAACCAGAGTGGCTGGGAATCCAACAGAAAATGATAGTTTTATTTTGTAAGATTGCATGTATTCTATGCAGGAGTTTGATAAGCAAAGGATTGTCTAATGTTTGGATTTTTATTGATTCAAGTACTGATAATGAGTCTGCAAAAATAATGAATTTATTTGAGTTATGTTTAGTGATGAGGTCTAGAGCTAAATCAATGGCTGTAATTTCAGCACTAAAAATTGAGGAGTTGTTAGGTAATCTTTTCTGTAGAACAGTACTTTTAAAGATAGCCGCACATCCTACTTTGTTTTTGACTTTGGAGCCATCGGTATATATGTGGGCCCAATCTGGGTATTGTTCCAGAATATCATTCAGTTTTTCTACATAGTATAAGGGGTGTGTGTCAGATTTAGTGTGGGCAGCCAGTCTTAAAATGACTTTTGGTCGTTCCAATAGCCAAGGTGGATGTTTGGGTAGCTTGAATTCATGTATACTATTTTTGTCTATCAAACTGTCTGTAAGTGGTTTTATCATTTTTTCCATGTAAAGACCAAAAGGTTTGATAACATTTTCTTTTTTTTCAAACAGATGCTTATAGCTTGGGTTGAATGTGCATTGATAGCCCGAATTTGATGGATTGGATTTGAGTTTTAAGTAATATTGTATAGCTAATTTCTCACGTCTCAGTTTTAGAGGAGCCTCATGAGCTTCAACGTATAGGCTTTCTCTGGGAGATGTTTTAAAGGCACCAAGAGCTAGTCTTAGACCTGTGTGGTGGATGGGGTCAAGAATTTTTAGGTAGGATTTCCTAGCCATACCATATATGAAACTTCCATAATCCAATTTGGATCTTATTAGTGTTCTGTATATTTTTAGGAGTGATATGCGATCTGCTCCCCATTCTGTGTTAGCTATAACCCGCAAAAGTTGTAGTGTTTTGAAACATTTTTGTTTTAAGTATTTCAGATGGGGAATGAATGTGAGTTTTTTATCAAATATTATTCCCAGAAATTTGTGTTGTTCAGTCATTTCTATTTCAGTTTCTTCTAATTTAAGTGTTGGGTCGTTGTGCATTTTTCTTTGATTACAAAAATGCATACACTTTGTTTTGGTTTGTGAGAGTTTGAAACCATTTTCAATGGTCCATCGATTTATTTTATTTATGCATATCTGCAGTTGACGTTCTGAGGTATGCCTATTTTTTGATCTATGGCAAATTAAAAGATCATCTACATATAAGGAACCATCAACTTCGTTGTTCAAACAGGTTACAATGTTGTTAATTTTTATGTTAGAGTGACGGACAAGATGCATCCTTGTGGGACTCCTTCTTCTTGAATTTTTGAGTCTGAGAGAGTCGATCCTATTCTTACTTTGAAGCTTCTGTCAGATAAAAAGTCTTTTATCAACAAGGGTAATCTGCCTTTTAGGCCAAGATTGTATAAGTCTTTCATTATTCCCTGTCTCCATGTAGTTTCGTAGGCCTTTTCTAAGTCAAAGAAAATGCCTATTACATGTTTTTTATTGATGAAAGCCTCTCTGATAAAGGTTTCTAAGCGGACTATGTTATCTATTGTTCCTCTTTTATTTCGAAAGCCACTCTGTAAGTTGGTAATTAAATTATTGATTTCCAGATACCAATTTAGTCTTCTATTTATTATTCTTTCAAATGTTTTGCATAAGCAGCTTGTTAATGTAATGGGTCTAAAGTTTTTGGGATCTGATTTGTCTTTTTCTGGTTTTGGTATGGGAATCACAATAGCCTGTTTCCAGCTATTAGGTAGTTTTCCCTTGAACCATATTTCATTAAAGATGTTTAACAAAAATTTAATGGATTTGGGGGGAAGTTGTTTTAAAAATTCGTAATGAATTTCATCAGGACCAGTAGCTGTATTATGTGATTCACTTATAGCATTTATAAGTTCGTCCTTCGTAAAAGAAAGATTGTATTCTTCTTTGTTATTTGAATTAAAATTTAGTTTATTATTCTTTTTTTCTGTATCCTGCTTAATTTTTTGGAAGAGTTGTCTGTAGTTTTTGTTAGAGGAATTATTTTCGAAAGTTTCCGCAAGTATGTTTGTTATATCTTTTGTTTCTGTTATTTTTTTGTTATTTAATGTGAGATGGTTAAGAGAAGAAGATAAATACTTTCCAGAGATTTTCCTTAGTATGTTCCAAACTTTTTTTGGTTTTGTATTATAGTTTATTTTGTTTACATAATCTTTCCAGGATTTTCTTTTGGCTTCCTTGATAACTCTACGTGCTACTGCTCTTTTTTGTTTGAAAAGATTTAAATTATGAGATGTAGGTTGAGAGTTAAATTTCCTTAGTGCTGCTTTTCGTAGTCTTATTGCCTTTTTACATTCATCATTGAACCATGGTCTTTGTTGTTTGTTAGATCCATTGCTTTTTGGTATGCATGCTCTTGCAATGTCTATTAAAGTTTCTGTGAAGTATTCGATGGATTTACTGGAGACTTCTTTGTCTGATAGTTTTTGTTGGCATTTTTTTTTATATTCTCTCCAATCTGCTTTATTTAGCTTCCATCGATGAAGATGGTTTTCAATTTCTTTTGAATATGTCAAAATAATTGGAAAATGGTCACTACCCCATGAATCATCTACAACATTCCAATCGAAATCCATAAGTGTAGACGAGTCACAAAGTGATAGGTCAAGCACTGAATTAGTGCCTGATGCAGGGTGTAGATATGTGTTAAATTTTTTATTTAGTAGGCATAAGTCATTGTTGTTAATGATGTTTTCAAGATTTTTGCCTTTTTTATCAGAGTATTTAGATCCCCATATAACGTTATGACTATTAAAGTCACCTAGTAATAAATATGGTCTTGGTAGTTGATCTATTAGGTTGTTTAAATCAGTTTCGCTTATGGGATTGTGTGGTGGGATATAAATGGAGCAGATGTTGATGGTTCTGTGTAGAGTGGCCTTTATAGCAACAGCTTGGATATGGGTCTTCAATTGTATTTTACTTTGAGGGATATCATTTCTAATTAGTATCGATACGCCCCCTGATGCCCTTTGATTGGGGTTATGAATGTAATTATATTGTGTATAGATTTTATTTTAATTTTATCATCAGTTTTTAGGAAGGTTTCCTGTAAGCAAATGATGGTGGGGAGATGTTTCGTTATAAGCAGAACTAACTCATTTATATTTGGCTTTAAGCCACGACAGTTCCATTGTATAATTTTTTGAGTCATTCTGTCTTATTTGTTTTGTTTTTTTTTGGTGTGTTTTTAACCCTTGGCTTTCTTTTGGTTCTGTTTGTTTGGTTTGAGATGTTGCTTTTTTTTTTCCTTTGATTCATTTGCTCTTTGTTTAGATGTAGACCGTTCCCTTGTATGAGATGGGCTGATTGTTTTTTGATTGTTTTTGTCGGGACTTTTTAAGCTTCTCTGTCTTGAATGTCTTTCTTGACTATCAGTTTCCATCAGTTCAAAATTATTTTCATTTTCAATTAAAACAATTTCTGTTTTCTTTATGCTGTGTTGATTTTTTAATGGAGATTTCCTTTTTGGATGTGAGGAGTTATTGAATTCGTTTGAGGTGTTTGGGAGATTTGGCATTTGCTGTTGCTTGTATTGTAATTTCTTTGTAACCTCTTTGGTTTCGACGATCTGGTATTGAGGATTTTCCTTTAGATCGGACTTGGTATCAGTTCTAGTTGTTAAACAGTTTACATTTTTCTTTAATATCTCTAGAAGTGATCTTAATTGTTCTACCAGATCGGACAGATTATTTTGTGATGTTTCTTGTTTTTTAATCGAATTGTCTGTTCTTCTGACTATATTTGCATATGTTGATACGTTCAGAGAACTCTCGACTATTCTTCTTGCCTCCGGGTATGATATATTTTTTGTATGTTTAATCGAGGATATTTTTTTTCTTTATTCCAGACTTCACATTCTTTCGAGTCTGCTGCATGATTTTGTTTGCAGTTGGCACAGTTAACTGGGAGTTTACAGTCAATGTGATCCCCGATTTCTCCACAAACTTTACATATTGATGGTCTGGTGCATCTATCCTTATGGTGCCAGAACTTTTGGCAGTTGTGGCATCTCAGAGAATTTGGTATATATATTTCCACTTTTTCTCTTATATATCCAATTTTTATTTCTTCTGGAGGTTTTGAAGTATTAAAAATTAGGATATATGTGTTTGTAGGAATTATTTGGTTGTTTTTTTAATTGATATTCTTTGAGCATCTATGACTCCTTGTTTTTTTAAATTATTTTTTATTTCGTCCAGAGTACAGAGTGAGAGGTCTGGGCTTCTTACCACACCCTTTGAGGAGTTCAAGGAAGTGTGGGGGTAGGCCTTTATTTTAAGCTTGGCAAAATTGTTCTGATTCAGTCACGTATTTGCAGAAGTTTTATTTGAAACTTCTACCAAAATGGTTTTGTTCCTTAGTTTTTTTATTGAAGACGTTTTTATTAGGGATTTCATTGTTTTTTTCCACAATGAATGGAGACAGTTTGGTGATTGGTGTATCCTCTACTGATTCCAAGACAATAAATCTGGGAAATTGATTTTGGTCAAGATCATCGTCAGACTCAGTTTCAGAGTATAGGCTCTCTGAACTGTCTTCTATGTGGGGCATTTTATTTTTATTTATAGCCATTGGATTTTTTTTCAAATTTCGACTTCCTTGCTCCCCACACTCCCTGGAGCCCATCAGTGGGAGATGTTAGGGGGGAAACCCATTCGCACTATTATCCCAGGGATACACGGAAAGGTATACTCACACTAGTAAGTTGGTTGCTAGCATTTCAGGTTTAACTTTGTTTTCACGACCCGTTTTTTATGAAAATGTCCGTTAAAAACCCTATCTGTAACAGCTTTTCCTTACTAGTAGATTGACCCTTGCCACCGCCTTCTAATACTTAATTATAATCTATCTCTTGTTTGTGGTAAAAGAATAGACCGCTTTTGTATAACATTAGTGTTTTAGATGGAAGGGTTTTAATGCGAGTAAGTATTAGTGCTTGACGTGACTAGCCGATTGATCGGAACGGGCCTCTCCGACCACCCGGCTAGCCCAGGTAAGGGCCAAAGTGATGTGTTGCATTACCATGTCCTTTTTGCAACTGAGCCATGGCTTGCTCAATCACCAGGATCCCGTCCCCAGACGACACGGGTCGCCACCCACGGCCAATAGGTGGCCCCATTGAGGGACTTTTACCCTCTGCAGAGGTGCAGTTGACGTATTCTGAAGCCCCGCCAACAGGGCGAGATTGTGAGCAGAAAATGGGTGATCACTGAACATTTCTCTTCTGTTTCCTATTTATATTTATATTTTACTTCCTCAATTTAGCATTATGGTCAGGGAAAGACCTAATCTAAAATCTGCATAAAAATATTTTGCCTTCAAATTCATACCGTGATCGTAGCATGCATGGACATGACTCATATGACCGGGATTTCCATGAAAAAGATTGTGGGCACAAAATGGGTGATCACTGTATATTTCTCTTCTGTTTCCTATTACTAATTCTATTTTACTTCCTCAATTTAGCATTATGGACAGGGAAAGACCGAATCTAAAATCTGCAAAAAAATATTTTGCCTTCAAATTCATACCGTGATCGTAGCATGCATGGACTCGAATCATATGACTGGGATTTCAAATGAAAAAGATTGTGGGCAGAAAATGGGTGATCACTGTACATTTCTTATCTGTTTCCGATTTATATTAATATTTTACTTCCTTAATTTAGCATTATGGACAGGGAAAGACCTAATCTAAAATCTGCAAAAAATATTTTGCCTTCAAATTCATAGCGTGATTGTAGCATGCATGGACTCGACTGATATGACTGGGATTTCCATGAAAAAGATTGTGGGCACAAAATGGGTGATCACTGTATATTTCTCTTCTGTTTCCTATTTATATTTTCTATTTTACTTCCTTAATTTAGCATTATGGACAGGGAAAGACCTAATGTAAAATCTGCAAAAACATATTTTGCCTTCAAATTCATACCGTGATCGTAGCATGCATGGACTCGACTCATATGACTGGGATTTCAAATGAAAAAGATTGTGGGCAGAAAATGGGTGATTACTGTACATTTCTCTTCTGTTTCCTATTTATATTTCTATTTTACTTCCTTAATTTAGCATTATGGACAGGGAAAGACCTAATCTAAAATCTGCAAAAAATATTTTGCCTTCAAATTCATAGCGTGACTGTAGCATGCATGGACTCGACTCATATGACTGGGATTTCCATGAAAAAGATTGTGGGCAGAAAATGGGTGATCACTGTACATTTCTCTTCTGTTTCATATTTATATTTATATTTTACTTCCTTAATTTAGCATTATGGACAGGGAAAGACCTAATCCAAAATCTGCAAAAAAATATTTTGCCTTCAAATTCATATAGTGAACGTAGCATGCATGGACTCGACTCATATGACTGGGATTTCCACGAAAAAGATTGTGGGCAGAAAATGGGTGATCACTGTACATTTCTCTTCTGTTTCCTATTTATATTTCTATTTTACTTCCTTAATTTAGCATTATGGACAGGGAAAGACCTAATCTAAAATCAGCAAAAAAATATTTTGCCTTCAAATTCATACCGTGATCGTAGCATGCATGGACTTGACTCATATGACTGGGATTTCCATGAAAAAGATTGTGGGCACAAAATGGGTGATCACTGTATATTTCTCTTCTGTTTCCTATTACTATTTCTATTTTACTTACTCAATTTAGCATTATGGACAGGGAAAGACCTAATCTAAAATCTGCAAAAAAATATTTTGACTTCAAATTCATACCGTGATCGTAGCATCCATGGATTTGACTCATATGACTGGGATTTCCATGAAAAAGATGGTGGGCAGAAAATGGGTGATCACTGTACATTTCTCTTCTGTTTCCTATTTATATTTCTATTTTACTTCCTTAATTTAGCATTATGGACAGGGAAAGACATAATCTAAAATCTGCAAAAACATTATTTTGCCTTCAAATTCTTACCGTGATCATAGCATGCATGGACTCGACTCATATGACTGGGATTTCCATGAAAAAGATTGTGGGCAGAAAATGGGTGATCACTGTACATTTCTCTTCTGTTTGCTATTTATATTTCTATTTTACTTCCTTAATTTAGCATTATGGACCGGGAAAGACATAATCTAAAATCTGCAAAAAAATATTTTCCCTTCAAATTCATATAGTGATCGTAGCATGCATGGACTCGACTCATATGACTGGGATTTCCACGAAAAAGATTGTGGGCAGAAAATGGGTGATCACTGTACATTACTCTTCTGTTTCCTATTTATATTTCTATTTTACTTCCTTAATTTAGCATTATGGACAGGGAAAGACCTAATCTAAAATCTGCAAAAAAATATTTTGCCTTCAAATTCATACCGTGATCGTAGCATGCATGGATTTGACTCATATGACTGGGATTTCCATGAAAAAGATGGTGGGCAGAAAATGGGTGATCACTGTATATTTCTGTTCTGTTTCCTATTTATATTTATATTTTACTTCCTTAATTTAGCATTATGGATAGGGAAAGACCTAATCTAAAATCTGTAAATAATATTTCGCCTTTAAATTCATACCGTGATCGTAGCATGCATGGACTCGACTCTTATGACTGGGATTTCCATGAAAAACATTGAGGGCAAAAAATGGGTGATCACTGTACATTTCTCTTCTGTTTCCTATTTATATTTATATTTTACTTCCTTAATTTAGCATTATGGACAGGGAAAGACCTAATGTAAAATCTGCAAAAACATATTTTGCCTTCAAATTCATACCGTGATCGTAGCATGCATGGACGCAACTCATAAGACTGGGATTTCCATGAAAAAGATTGTGGGCAGAAATTGGGAGATCACTGTACATTTCTCTTCTGTTTCATATTTATATTTATATTTTACTTCCTTAATTTAGCATTATGGACAGGGAAAGACCTAATCTAAAATCTGTAAATAATATTTCGCCTTTAAATTCATACCGTGATCGTAGCATGCATGGACTCGACTCTTATGACTGGGATTTCCATGAAAAACATTGAGGGCAAAAAATGGGTGATCACTGTACATTTCTCTTCTGTTTCCTATTTATATTTATATTTTACTTCCTTAATTTAGCATTATGGACAGGGAAAGACCTAATGTAAAATCTGCAAAAACATATTTTGCCTTCAAATGCATACCGTGAGCGTAGCATGCATGGACGCAACTCATATGACTGGGATTTCCATGAAAAAGATTGTGGGCAGAAAATGGATGAACACTGTACATTTCTCTTCTGTTTCCTATTTATATTTATATTTTACTTCCTTAATTTAGCATTATGGACAGGGAAAGACATAATCTAAAATCTGCAAAAACATTATTTTGCCTTCAAATTCATACCGTGATCATAGCATGCATGGACTCGACTCATATGACTGGGATTTCCATGAAAAAGATTGTGGGCAGAAAATGGGTGATCACTGTACATTTCTCTTCTGTTTCCTATTTATATTTATATTTTACTTCCTTAATTTAGCATTATGGATAGGGAAAGACCTAATCTAAAATCTGCAAAAAAATATTTTGCCTTCAAATTCATACTGTGATCGTAGCATGCATGGACTCGACTCATATGACTGGGATTTCCATGAAAAAGATTGTGGGCAGATAATGGGAGAACACTGTACATTTCTCTTCTGTTTACTATTTATATTTCTATTTTACTTCCTTAATTTAGCATTATATACAGGGAAAGACCTAATCTAAAATCTGCAAAAAAATATTTTGCCTACAAATTCATACCGTGATCGTAGCATGCATGGACTCGACTCTTATGACTGGGATTTCCATGAAATACATTGAGGGCAAATAATGGGTGATCACTGTACATTTCTCTTCTGTTTCCTATTTATATTTATATTTTACTTCCTTAATTTAGCATTATGGACAGGGAAAGACCTAATGTAAAATCTGCAAAAACTTATTTTGCCTTCAAATTCATACCGTGATCGTAGCATGCATGGACGCAACTCATATGACTGGGATTTCCAAGAAAAAGATTGTGGGCAGAAAATGGGAGATCACTGTACATTTCTCTTCTGTTACATGTTTATATTTCTATTTTACTTCCTTAATTTAGCATTATGGACAGGGAAAGACCTAATCTGAAATCTGCAAAAAAATATTTTGCCTTCAAATTCATACCGTGATCGTAGCATGCATGGATTCGACTCATATGACTGGGATGTCCATGAAAAAGATCGTGGACAGAAATTGGGTGAACACTGTACATTTCTCTTCTGTTTACTATTTATATTTCTATTTTACTTCCTTAAATTAGCATTATGGACAGGGAAAGACATAATCTAAAATCTGCAAAAAATTATTTTGCCTTAAAATTCATACCGTGATCATAGCATGCATGGACTCGACTCATATGACTGGGATTTCCATGAAAAAGATTGTGGGCAGAAAATGGGTGATCACTGTACATTTCTCTTCTGTTTCCTATTTATATTTCTATTTTACTTCCTTAATTTAGCATGATGGAAAGGGAAAGACCTAATCTAAAATCTGCAAAAAAATATTTTGCCTTCAAATTCATACTGTGATCGTAGCATGCATGGACTCGACTTATATAACTGGGATTTCCATGAAAAAGATGGTGGGCACAAAATGGGTGAACACTGTACATTTCTCTTCTGTTTACTATTTATATTTCTATTTTACTTCCTTAAATTAGCATTATGGACAGGGATAGACATAATCTAAAATCTGCAAAAACATTATTTTGCCTTCAAATTCATACCGTGATCATAGCATGCATGGACTCGACTCATATGACTGGGATTTCCATGAAAAAGATTGTGGGCAGAAAATGGGTGATCACTGTACATTTTTCTTCTGTTTCCTATTTATATTTATATTTTACTTCCTTAATTTAGCATTATGGACAGGGAAAGACCTAATCTAAAATATGCAAAAAAATATTTTGCCTTCAAATTCATACCGTGATCGTAGCATGCATGGACTCGACTCATATGACTGGGATTTTCATGAAAAAGATTATGGGCAGAAAATGGGTGAACACTGTACATTTCTCTTCTGTTTCCTATTTATATTTATATTTTACTTCCTTAATTTAGCCTTATGGACAGGGAAAGACATAATCTAAAATCTGCAAAAAAATATTTTGCCTTCAAATTCATACCGTGATCGTAGCATGCATGGACTTGACTCATATGACTGGGATTTCCATGAAAAAGATTGTGGGCACAAAATGGGTGATCACTGTATATTTCTCTTCTGTTTCCTATTACTATTTCTATTTTACTTCCTCAATTTAGCATTATGGACAGGGAAAGACCTAATCTAAAATCTGCAAAAAAATATTTGGCCTTCAAATTCATACCGTGATCGTAGCATGCATGGACTTGACTCATATGACTGGGATTTCCATGAAAAAGATTGTGGGCAGAAAATGGGTGATCACTGTACATTTCTCTTCTGTTTCCTATTTATATTTATATTTTACTTCCTTAATTTAGCATTATGGACAGGGAAAGACCTAATCTAAAATCTGTAAAAAAATATTTTGCCTTCAAATTCATACCGTGATCGTAGCATGCATGGACTCGACTCTTATGACTGGGATTTCCATGAAAAAGATTGTGCGCAGAAAATGGGTGAGAACTGTACATTTCTCTTCTGTTTCCTATTTATATTTCTATTTTACTTCCTTAATTTAGCATTATTGACAGGGACAGACCTAATCTAAAATCTGCAAAAAAATTATTTTGCCTCCAAATTCATACCGTGATCATAGCATGCATGGACTCGACTCATATGACTGGAATTTTATTGAAAAAATTGTGGGCAGAAAATGGTTGATCACTGTACATTTCTCTTCTGTTCCCTATTTATATTTATATTTTACTTCCTTAATTTAGCATTATTTACAGGGAAAGACCTAATCTAAAATCTGCAAAAATATATTTTGCCTTCAAATTCATACCATGAACGTAGCATGCATGGACTCGACTCATATGACTGGGATTTTCATGAAAAAGATTGTGGGCAAAAAATGGGTGATCACTGTACATTTCTCTTCTGTTTCCTATTTATATTTATATTTTACTTCCTTAATTTAGCATTACGGACAGGGAATGACCTAATGCAAAATCTGCAAAAACATATTTTGCCTTCATATTCATACCGTGATCGTAGCATGCATAGACTCGACTCATATGACTGGTATTTCCATGAAAAAGATTGTGGGAAGAAAATGGGTGATCACTGTACATTTCTCTTCTGTTTCCTATTTATATTTATATTTTACTTCCTTAATTTAGCATTGTGGACCAGGAAAGACATACTCTAAAATCTGCAATAAAATATTTTGCCTTCAAATTCATACCGTTTTCGTAGCATGCATGGACTCGACTCATATGACTGGGATTTCCTCGAAAAAGATTGTGGGCAGAAAATGGGTGATCACTGTACATTTCTCTTCTGTTTCCTATTTATATTTATATTTTACTTCCTTAATTTAGCATTATGGACAGGGAAAGACCTAATCTAAAATCTGCAAAAAAATATTTTGACTTCAAATTCATACCGTGATCGTAGCATCCATGGATTTGACTCATATGACTGGGATTTCCATGAAAAAGATGGTGGGCAGAAAATGGGTGATCACTGTACATTTCTCTTCTGTTTCCTATTTATATTTCTATTTTACTTCCTTAATTTAGCATTATGGACAGGGAAAGACATAATCTAAAATCTGCAAAAACATTATTTTGCCTTCAAATTCTTACCGTGATCATAGCATGCATGGACTCGACTCATATGACTGGGATTTCCATGAAAAAGATTGTGGGCAGAAAATGGGTGATCACTGTACATTTCTCTTCTGTTTGCTATTTATATTTCTATTTTACTTCCTTAATTTAGCATTATGGACCGGGAAAGACATAATCTAAAATCTGCAAAAAAATATTTTCCCTTCAAATTCATATAGTGATCGTAGCATGCATGGACTCGACTCATATGACTGGGATTTCCACGAAAAAGATTGTGGGCAGAAAATGGGTGATCACTGTACATTACTCTTCTGTTTCCTATTTATATTTCTATTTTACTTCCTTAATTTAGCATTATGGACAGGGAAAGACCTAATCTAAAATCTGCAAAAAAATATTTTGCCTTCAAATTCATACCGTGATCGTAGCATGCATGGATTTGACTCATATGACTGGGATTTCCATGAAAAAGATGGTGGGCAGAAAATGGGTGATCACTGTATATTTCTGTTCTGTTTCCTATTTATATTTATATTTTACTTCCTTAATTTAGCATTATGGATAGGGAAAGACCTAATCTAAAATCTGTAAATAATATTTCGCCTTTAAATTCATACCGTGATCGTAGCATGCATGGACTCGACTCTTATGACTGGGATTTCCATGAAAAACATTGAGGGCAAAAAATGGGTGATCACTGTACATTTCTCTTCTGTTTCCTATTTATATTTATATTTTACTTCCTTAATTTAGCATTATGGACAGGGAAAGACCTAATGTAAAATCTGCAAAAACATATTTTGCCTTCAAATTCATACCGTGATCGTAGCATGCATGGACGCAACTCATAAGACTGGGATTTCCATGAAAAAGATTGTGGGCAGAAATTGGGAGATCACTGTACATTTCTCTTCTGTTTCATATTTATATTTATATTTTACTTCCTTAATTTAGCATTATGGACAGGGAAAGACCTAATCTAAAATCTGTAAATAATATTTCGCCTTTAAATTCATACCGTGATCGTAGCATGCATGGACTCGACTCTTATGACTGGGATTTCCATGAAAAACATTGAGGGCAAAAAATGGGTGATCACTGTACATTTCTCTTCTGTTTCCTATTTATATTTATATTTTACTTCCTTAATTTAGCATTATGGACAGGGAAAGACCTAATGTAAAATCTGCAAAAACATATTTTGCCTTCAAATGCATACCGTGAGCGTAGCATGCATGGACGCAACTCATATGACTGGGATTTCCATGAAAAAGATTGTGGGCAGAAAATGGATGAACACTGTACATTTCTCTTCTGTTTCCTATTTATATTTATATTTTACTTCCTTAATTTAGCATTATGGACAGGGAAAGACATAATCTAAAATCTGCAAAAACATTATTTTGCCTTCAAATTCATACCGTGATCATAGCATGCATGGACTCGACTCATATGACTGGGATTTCCATGAAAAAGATTGTGGGCAGAAAATGGGTGATCACTGTACATTTCTCTTCTGTTTCCTATTTATATTTATATTTTACTTCCTTAATTTAGCATTATGGATAGGGAAAGACCTAATCTAAAATCTGCAAAAAAATATTTTGCCTTCAAATTCATACTGTGATCGTAGCATGCATGGACTCGACTCATATGACTGGGATTTCCATGAAAAAGATTGTGGGCAGATAATGGGAGAACACTGTACATTTCTCTTCTGTTTACTATTTATATTTCTATTTTACTTCCTTAATTTAGCATTATATACAGGGAAAGACCTAATCTAAAATCTGCAAAAAAATATTTTGCCTACAAATTCATACCGTGATCGTAGCATGCATGGACTCGACTCTTATGACTGGGATTTCCATGAAATACATTGAGGGCAAATAATGGGTGATCACTGTACATTTCTCTTCTGTTTCCTATTTATATTTATATTTTACTTCCTTAATTTAGCATTATGGACAGGGAAAGACCTAATGTAAAATCTGCAAAAACTTATTTTGCCTTCAAATTCATACCGTGATCGTAGCATGCATGGACGCAACTCATATGACTGGGATTTCCAAGAAAAAGATTGTGGGCAGAAAATGGGAGATCACTGTACATTTCTCTTCTGTTACATGTTTATATTTCTATTTTACTTCCTTAATTTAGCATTATGGACAGGGAAAGACCTAATCTGAAATCTGCAAAAAAATATTTTGCCTTCAAATTCATACCGTGATCGTAGCATGCATGGATTCGACTCATATGACTGGGATGTCCATGAAAAAGATCGTGGACAGAAATTGGGTGAACACTGTACATTTCTCTTCTGTTTACTATTTATATTTCTATTTTACTTCCTTAAATTAGCATTATGGACAGGGAAAGACATAATCTAAAATCTGCAAAAAATTATTTTGCCTTAAAATTCATACCGTGATCATAGCATGCATGGACTCGACTCATATGACTGGGATTTCCATGAAAAAGATTGTGGGCAGAAAATGGGTGATCACTGTACATTTCTCTTCTGTTTCCTATTTATATTTCTATTTTACTTCCTTAATTTAGCATGATGGAAAGGGAAAGACCTAATCTAAAATCTGCAAAAAAATATTTTGCCTTCAAATTCATACTGTGATCGTAGCATGCATGGACTCGACTTATATAACTGGGATTTCCATGAAAAAGATGGTGGGCACAAAATGGGTGAACACTGTACATTTCTCTTCTGTTTACTATTTATATTTCTATTTTACTTCCTTAAATTAGCATTATGGACAGGGATAGACATAATCTAAAATCTGCAAAAACATTATTTTGCCTTCAAATTCATACCGTGATCATAGCATGCATGGACTCGACTCATATGACTGGGATTTCCATGAAAAAGATTGTGGGCAGAAAATGGGTGATCACTGTACATTTTTCTTCTGTTTCCTATTTATATTTATATTTTACTTCCTTAATTTAGCATTATGGACAGGGAAAGACCTAATCTAAAATATGCAAAAAAATATTTTGCCTTCAAATTCATACCGTGATCGTAGCATGCATGGACTCGACTCATATGACTGGGATTTTCATGAAAAAGATTATGGGCAGAAAATGGGTGAACACTGTACATTTCTCTTCTGTTTCCTATTTATATTTATATTTTACTTCCTTAATTTAGCCTTATGGACAGGGAAAGACATAATCTAAAATCTGCAAAAAAATATTTTGCCTTCAAATTCATACCGTGATCGTAGCATGCATGGACTTGACTCATATGACTGGGATTTCCATGAAAAAGATTGTGGGCACAAAATGGGTGATCACTGTATATTTCTCTTCTGTTTCCTATTACTATTTCTATTTTACTTCCTCAATTTAGCATTATGGACAGGGAAAGACCTAATCTAAAATCTGCAAAAAAATATTTGGCCTTCAAATTCATACCGTGATCGTAGCATGCATGGACTTGACTCATATGACTGGGATTTCCATGAAAAAGATTGTGGGCAGAAAATGGGTGATCACTGTACATTTCTCTTCTGTTTCCTATTTATATTTATATTTTACTTCCTTAATTTAGCATTATGGACAGGGAAAGACCTAATCTAAAATCTGTAAAAAAATATTTTGCCTTCAAATTCATACCGTGATCGTAGCATGCATGGACTCGACTCTTATGACTGGGATTTCCATGAAAAAGATTGTGCGCAGAAAATGGGTGAGAACTGTACATTTCTCTTCTGTTTCCTATTTATATTTCTATTTTACTTCCTTAATTTAGCATTATTGACAGGGACAGACCTAATCTAAAATCTGCAAAAAAATTATTTTGCCTCCAAATTCATACCGTGATCATAGCATGCATGGACTCGACTCATATGACTGGAATTTTATTGAAAAAATTGTGGGCAGAAAATGGTTGATCACTGTACATTTCTCTTCTGTTCCCTATTTATATTTATATTTTACTTCCTTAATTTAGCATTATTTACAGGGAAAGACCTAATCTAAAATCTGCAAAAATATATTTTGCCTTCAAATTCATACCATGAACGTAGCATGCATGGACTCGACTCATATGACTGGGATTTTCATGAAAAAGATTGTGGGCAAAAAATGGGTGATCACTGTACATTTCTCTTCTGTTTCCTATTTATATTTATATTTTACTTCCTTAATTTAGCATTACGGACAGGGAATGACCTAATGCAAAATCTGCAAAAACATATTTTGCCTTCATATTCATACCGTGATCGTAGCATGCATAGACTCGACTCATATGACTGGTATTTCCATGAAAAAGATTGTGGGAAGAAAATGGGTGATCACTGTACATTTCTCTTCTGTTTCCTATTTATATTTATATTTTACTTCCTTAATTTAGCATTGTGGACCAGGAAAGACATACTCTAAAATCTGCAATAAAATATTTTGCCTTCAAATTCATACCGTTTTCGTAGCATGCATGGACTCGACTCATATGACTGGGATTTCCTCGAAAAAGATTGTGGGCAGAAAATGGGTGATCACTGTACATTTCTCTTCTGTTTCCTATTTATATTTATATTTTACTTCCTTAATTTAGCATTATGGACAGGGAAAGACCTAATCTAAAATCTGCAAAAAAATATTTTGCCTTCAAATTCATACCGTGATCGTAGCATGCATGGACTCGACTCATATGACTGGGATTTCCACGAAAAAGATTGTGGGCAGAAAATGGGTGATCACTGTACATTTCTCTTCTGTTTCCTATTTATATTTATATTTTATTCCTTAATTTAGCATTATGGACAGGGAAAGACCTAATCTAAAATCTGCAAAGAAATATTTTGCCTTCAAATTCATACCGTGATCGTAGCATGCATGGACTCAATTCTTATGACTGGGATTTCCATGAAAAAGATTGTGGGCAGAAAATGGGTGAGCACTGTACATTTCTCTTCTGTTTCCTATTTATATCTATATTTTATTTCCTCAATTTAGAATTATGGTCAGGGAAAGACCTAATCTAAAATCTGCAAAAAAATATTTTGCCTTCAAATTCATACCATGATCGTAGCATGCATGGACTTGACTCATATGACTGGAATTTCCATGAAAAAGATTGTGGCCAGAAAATTGGTGATCACTGTACATTTCTCTTCTGTTTCTTATTTATATTTATATTTTACTTCCTCAATTTAGCATTATGGGTAGGGAAAGACCTAATCTAGAATCTGCAAAAAAATATTTTGCCTTCAAATTCATACCGTGATCGTAAAATGCATGGACATGACTCATATGACTGGAATTTCCATGAAAAAGATTGTGGGCAGAAAATGGGTGATCACTGTACATTTCTCTTCTGTTTCTTATTTATATATCTATTTTACTTCAATTCAGCATTATGGTCAGGGAAAGACATAATCTAAAATCTGAAAAAAAAAAATATTTTGCCTTCAAATCCATACCATGATCGTAGCATGCATGGACTTGACTCATATGACTGGAATTTCCATTAAAAAGATTGTAGGCTGAAAATTGGTTATCACTGTACATTTCTCTTCTGTTTCTTATTTATATTTATATTTTAATTCCTCAATTTAGCATTATGGACAGGGAAAGACCTAATCTAAAATCTGCATATAAATATTTTGCCTTCAAATTCATACCGTGATCGTAGCATGCATGGACATGACTCATATGACTGGAATTTCCATGAAAAAGATTGTGGGCAGAAAATGGGTGATCACTGTACATTTCTCTTCTGTTTCTCATTTATATTTATATTTTACTTCCTCAATTTAGCATTATGGACAGGGAAAGACCTAATCTAAAATCTGCAAAAACATATTTTGCCTTCAAATTCATACCGTGATCGTAGCATGCATAGACTCAACTCATATGACTGGGATTTCCATGAAAAAGATTGTGGGCAGAAAATGGGTGATCACTGTACATTTCTCTTCTGTTTCCTATTTATATTTATATTTTACTTCCTTAATTTAGCATTATGGACAGGGAAAGACTTAATCTAAAATCTGTAAAAAAATATTTTGCCTTCAAATTCATACCGTGATCGTAGCATGCATGGACTCGACTCTTATGACTGGGATTTCCATGAAAAAGATTGTGCGCAGAAAATGGGTGAGAACTGTACATTTCTCTTCTGTTTCCTATTTATATTTATATTTTACTTCCTTAATTTAGCATTATTGACAGGGACAGACCTAATCTAAAATCTGCAAAAAAATTATTTTGCCTTCAAATTCATACCGTGATCATAGCATGCATGGACTCGACTCATATGACTGGAATTTTATTGAAAAAATTGTGGGCAGAAAATGGTTGATCACTGTACATTTCTCTTCTGTTCCCTATTTATATTTATATTTTACTTCCTTAATTTAGCATTATTTACAGGGAAAGACCTAATCTAAAATCTGCAAAAATATATTTTGCCTTCAAATTCATACCATGAACGTAGCATGCATGGACTCGACTCATATGACTGGGATTTTCATTAAAAAGATTGTGGGCAAAAAATGGGTGATCACTGTACATTTCTCTTCTGTTTCCTATTTATATTTATATTTTACTTCCTTAATTTAGCATTACGGACAGGGAATGACCTAATGCAAAATCTGCAAAAACATATTTTGCCTTCATATTCATACCGTGATCGTAGCATGCATAGACTCGACTCATATGACTGGTATTTCCATGAAAAAGATTGTGGGAAGAAAATGGGTGATCACTGTACATTTCTCTTCTGTTTCCTATTTATATTTATATTTTACTTCCTTAATTTAGCATTGTGGACCAGGAAAGACATACTCTAAAATCTGCAATAAAATATTTTGCCTTCAAATTCATACCGTTTTCGTAGCATGCATGGACTCGACTCATATGACTGGGATTTCCTCGAAAAAGATTGTGGGCAGAAAATGGGTGATCACTGTACATTTCTCTTCTGTTTCCTATTTATATTTATATTTTACTTCCTTAATTTAGCATTATGGACAGGGAAAGACCTAATCTAAAATCTGCAAAAAAATATTTTGCCTTCAAATTCATACCGTGATCGTAGCATGCATGGACTCGACTCATATGACTGGGATTTCCACGAAAAAGATTGTGGGCAGAAAATGGGTGATCACTGTACATTTCTCTTCTGTTTCCTATTTATATTTATATTTTATTCCTTAATTTAGCATTATGGACAGGGAAAGACCTAATCTAAAATCTGCAAAGAAATATTTTGCCTTCAAATTCATACCGTGATCGTAGCATGCATGGACTCAATTCTTATGACTGGGATTTCCATGAAAAAGATTGTGGGCAGAAAATGGGTGAGCACTGTACATTTCTCTTCTGTTTCCTATTTATATCTATATTTTATTTCCTCAATTTAGAATTATGGTCAGGGAAAGACCTAATCTAAAATCTGCAAAAAAATATTTTGCCTTCAAATTCATACCATGATCGTAGCATGCATGGACTTGACTCATATGACTGGAATTTCCATGAAAAAGATTGTGGCCAGAAAATTGGTGATCACTGTACATTTCTCTTCTGTTTCTTATTTATATTTATATTTTACTTCCTCAATTTAGCATTATGGGTAGGGAAAGACCTAATCTAGAATCTGCAAAAAAATATTTTGCCTTCAAATTCATACCGTGATCGTAAAATGCATGGACATGACTCATATGACTGGAATTTCCATGAAAAAGATTGTGGGCAGAAAATGGGTGATCACTGTACATTTCTCTTCTGTTTCTTATTTATATATCTATTTTACTTCAATTCAGCATTATGGTCAGGGAAAGACATAATCTAAAATCTGAAAAAAAAAAAATATTTTGCCTTCAAATCCATACCATGATCGTAGCATGCATGGACTTGACTCATATGACTGGAATTTCCATTAAAAAGATTGTAGGCTGAAAATTGGTTATCACTGTACATTTCTCTTCTGTTTCTTATTTATATTTATATTTTAATTCCTCAATTTAGCATTATGGACAGGGAAAGACCTAATCTAAAATCTGCATATAAATATTTTGCCTTCAAATTCATACCGTGATCGTAGCATGCATGGACATGACTCATATGACTGGAATTTCCATGAAAAAGATTGTGGGCAGAAAATGGGTGATCACTGTACATTTCTCTTCTGTTTCTCATTTATATTTATATTTTACTTCCTCAATTTAGCATTATGGACAGGGAAAGACCTAATCTAAAATCTGCAAAAACATATTTTGCCTTGAAATTCATACCGTGATCGTAGCATGCATAGACTCAACTCATATGACTGGGATTTCCATGAAAAAGATTGTGGGCAGAAAATGGGTGAACACTGTACATTTCTGTTCTGTTTCCTATTTATATTTATATTTTACTTCCTTAATTTAGCATTGTGGACCAGGAAAGACATAATCTAAAATCTGCAAAAAAATATTTTGCCTTCAATTTCATACCGTGATCGTAGCATGCATGGACTCGACTCATATGACTGGGATTTCCATGAAAAAGATTGTGGGCAGAAAATCGGTGATCACTGTACATATCTCTTCTGTTTCCTATTTATATTTATATTTTACTTCCTTAATTTAGCATTATGGACAGGGAAATACCTAATCTAAAATCTGCAAAGAAATATTTTGCCTTCAAATTCATACCGTGATCGTAGCATGCATGGACTCGACTCATATGACTGGAATTTCCATGAAAAAGATTGTGGGCAGAAAATTGATGATCACAGTACATTTCTCTTCTGTTTCCTATTTATATCTATATTTTACTTACTCAATTTAGCATTATGGTCAGGGAAAGACCTAATCTAAAATCTGCAAAAAAATATTTTGCCTTTAAATTCATACCGTGATCGTAGCATGCAAGGACTTGACTCATATGACTGAGATTTCCATGAAAAAGATTGTCGGCAGAAAATAGGTGATCACTGTACATTTCTCTTCTGTTTCCTATTTATATTTATATTTTACTTCCTAAATTTAGCATTATGGACAGGGAAAACCTAATCTAAAATCTGCAAAAACATATTTTGCCTTCAAATTCATACTGTGATCGTACCATGCATGGACTTGACTCATATGACTGGGATTTACATGAAAAAGATTTTGGACAAAAATGGGTGATCACTGTACATTTCCCTTCTGTTTCTTATTTATATTTCTATTTTACTTCCTCAATTTAGCATTATGGATAGGGAAAGACCTAATCTAAAATCTGCAAAAAAATATTTTGCCTTCAAATTCATACCGTGATCGTAGCATGCATGGACTCAACTCATATGACTGGGATTTCCATGAAAAAGATTGCGGGCAGAAAATGGGTGAACACTGTACATTTCTCTTCAGTTTCCTATTTATATTTATATTTTACTTCCTCAATTTAGCATTATCGACAGGGAAAGACCTAATCTAAAATCTGCAAAAAAAATTTGCCTTCAAATTCATACAGTGATCGTAGCATGCATTGACTTGACTCATATGACTGAGATTTCCATGAAAAAGATTGTCGGCATAAAATAGGTGATCACTGTACATTTCTCTTCTGTTTCCTATTTATATTTATATTTTACTTCCTAAATTTAGCATTATGGACAGGGAAAACCTAATCTAAAATCTGCAAAAACATATTTTGCCTTCAAATTCATACTGTGATCGTAGCATGCATGGATTCGATTCATATGACTGGAATTTCCAAGAAGAAGATTGTGGGCAGAAAACGGGTGATCACTGTACATTTCTCTTCTGTTTCCTATTTATATCTATATTTTACTTCCTCAATTTAGAATTATGGTCAGTGAAAGACCTAATCTAAAATCTGCAAAAAAATATTTTGCCTTCAAATTCATACCATGATCGTAGCATGCATGGACTTGACTCATATGACTGGAATTTCCATTAAAAAGATTGTAGGCTGAAAATTGGTTATCACTGTACATTTCTCTTCTGTTTCTTATTTATATTTCTATTTTACTTCCTCAATTTAGCATTATGGACAGGGAAAGACCTAATCTAAAATCTGCATATAAATATTTTGCCTTCAAATTCATACCGTGATCGTAGCATGCATGGACATGACTCATATGACTGGAATTTCCATGAAAAAGATTGTGGGCAGAAAATGGGTGATCACTGTACATTTCTCTTCTGTTTCTTATTTATATTTATATTTTACTTCCTCAATTTAGCATTATGGACAGGGAAAGACCTAATCTAAAATCTGCAAAAACATATTTTGCCTTCAAATTCATACCGTGATCGTAGCATGCATAGACTCAAATCATATGACTGGGATTTCCATGAAAAAGATTGTCGGCAGAAAATGGGTGAACACTGTACATTTCTGTTCTGTTTCCTATTTATATTTATATTTTAAATACTTAATTTAGCATTGTGGACCAGGAAAGACATAATCTAAAATCTGCAAAAATTATTTTGCCTTCAATTTCATACCGTGATCGTAGCATGCATGGACTCGACTCATATGACTGGGATTTCCATGAAAAAGATTGTGGGCAGAAAATCGGTGATCACTGTACATATCTCTTCTGTTTCCTATTTATATTTATATTTTACCTCCTTAATTTAGCATTATGGACAGTGAAAGACCTAATCTAAAATCTGCAAAGAAATATTTTGCCTTCAAATTCATACCATGATCGTAGCATGCTAGGACTCGACTCATATGACTGGAATTTCAATTAAAAAGATTGTGGGCAGAAAATTGGTTATCACTGTACATTTCTCTTTTGTTTCCTATTTATATTTATATTTTACTTCCTCAATTTAGCATTATGGTCAGGGAAAGACCTAATCTAAAATCTGCAAAAAATATGTTGCCTTCAAATTCATACCGTGATCGTAGCATGCATGGACTCGACTCATATGACTGGAATTTCCATGAAAAAGATTGTGGGCAGAAAATGTGTGATCACTGTATATTTCTCTTCTGTTTCTTATTTATATTTATATTTTACTTCCTCAATTTAGCATTATGGACAGGGAAAGACCTAATCTAAAATCTGCAAAAATATTTTGCATTTAAATTCATACCATCATCGTAGCATGCATGGACTTGACTCATATGACTGGGATTTCCATGAAAAAGATTGTGGGCACAAAATGGGTGATCACTGTATATTTCTCTTCTGTTTCATATTACTATTTCTATTTTACTTCCTTAATTTAGCATTATGGACAGGGAAAGACCTAATCTAGAATCTGCAAAGAAATATTTTGCCTTCAATATCATACTGTGATGGTAGCATGCATGGACTCGACTCATATGACTGGGATTTCCATGAAAATATTGTGGGCAGAAAATGGGTGAACACTGTACATTTCTCTTCTGTTTCCTGTTTATATTTATATTTTACTTCCTTAATTTAGCATTGTGGACCAGGAAAGACATAATCTAAAATCTACAAAAAAATATTTTGCCTTCAAATTCATACCGTGAACGTAGCATGCATGGACTCGACTCATATGACTGGGATTTCCACGAAAAAGATTGTGGGCAGAAAATGGGTGATCATTGTACATTTCTCTTCTGTTTCCTATTTATATTTATATTTTACTTCCTCAATTTAGCATTATGGTCAGGGAAAGACCTAATCTAAAATCTGCAAGAAATATGTTGCCTTCAAATTCATACGGTGATCGTAGCATGCATGGACTCGACTCATATGACTGGGATTTCCCTGAAAAAGATTGTGGGCACAAATGGGTGATCACTGTATATTTCTCTTCTGTTTCATATTACTTTTTCTATTTTACTTCCTTAATTTAGCATTATGGACAGGGAAAGACCTAATCTAAAATCTGCAAAAAAATATTTTGCCTTCAAATTCATACCGTGATCGTAGCATGCATGGACTCGACTCATATGACTGGAATTTCCATGAAAAAGATTGTGGCAGAAAATGGGTGATCACTGTACCTTTCTCTTCTGTTTCCTATTGATATCTATATTTTACTTCCTCAATTTAGCATTATGGTCAGGGAAAGACCTAATCTAAAATCTGCACAAAAATATTTTGCCTTCAAATTCATACCGTGATCGTAGCATGCATGGACTTGACTCATATGACTGGAATTTCCATTAAAAAGATTGTGGGCAGAAAATGGGTGAACACTGTACATTTCTCTTCTGTTTCCTATTTATATTTATATTTTACTTCCTCAATTTAGCATTATGGACAGGGAAAGACCTAATCTAAAATCTGCAAAAAACATTTTGCCTTCAAATCCATACAGTGATCGTAGCATGCATTGACTTGACTCATATGACTGAGATTTCCATGAAAAAGATTGTCGGCAGAAAATAGTTGATCACTGTACATTTTTCTTCTGTTTCCTATTCATATTTATATTTTACTTCCTAAATTTAGCATTATGGACAGGGAAAACCTAATCTAAAATCTGCAAAAACATATTTTGCCTTCAAATTCATACCGTGATCGTACCATGCATGGACTTGACTCATATGACTGGGATTTCCATGTAAAAGATTGTGGGCAAAAAATGGGTGATCGCTGTACATTTCTCTTCTGTTTCCTATTTACATTCATATTTTACTTCCTTAATTTAGCATTATGGACAGGGAAAGACCTAATGTAAAATCTGCAAAAACATATTTTCCCTTCAAATTCATAACGTGATCGTAGCATGCATGGACTTGACTCATATGACTGGGATTTCCATTGAAAAGATTGTGGGCACAAAATGGGTGATCACTGTATTTTTCTCTTCTGTTTCCTATTACTATTTCTATTTTATTTCCTCAATTTAGCATTATGGACAGGGAAAGATCTAATCTAATATCTGCAAATAAATATATTGCCTTCAAATTCATACCGTGATCGTAGCAATCATAGACTCGACTCATATGACTGGGATTTCCATGAAAAAATTGTGGGCAGAAAATGGGTGATCACTGTACATTTCTCTTCTGTTTCCTATTTATATTTATATTTTACTTCCTCAATTTAGCATTATGGACAGGGAAAGACCTAATCTAAAATCTGCAAAAAACATTTTGCCTTCAAATTCATACAGTGATCGTAGCATGAATTGACTTGACTCATATGACTGAGATTTCCATGAAAAAGATTGTCGGCAGAAAATAGTTGATCACTGTACATTTTTCTTCTGTTTCCTATTTATATTTATATTTTACTTCCTAAATTTAGCATTATGGACAGGGAAAACCTAATCTAAAATCTGCAAAAACATATTTTGCCTTCAAATTCATACCGTGATCGTACCATGCATGGACTTGACTCATATGACTGGGATTTCCATGTAAAAGATTGTGGGCAAAAAATGGGTGATCACTGTACATTTCTCTTCTGTTTCCTATTTACATTCATATTTTACTTCCTTAATTTAGCATTATGGACAGGGAAAGACCTAATGTAAAATCTGCAAAAACATATTTTCCCTTCAAATTCATAACGTGATCGTAGCATGCATGGACTTGACTCATATGACTGGGATTTCCATTGAAAAGATTGTGGGCACAAAATGGGTGATCACTGTATTTTTCTCTTCTGTTTCCTATTACTATTTCTATTTTATTTCCTCAATTAAGCATTATGGACAGGGAAAGACCTAATCTAAAATCTGCAAAAAAATATTTAGCCTTCAAATTAATACCGTGATCGTAGCATGCATGGATTCGACACATATGACTGGGATTTCCATGAAAAAGATTGTGGGCAGAAAATGGGTGATCACTGTACATTACTCTTCTGTTTCGTATTCATATTTTTTTTTACTACCTCAATTTTACATTATGGAAAGGGAAAGACCTAATCTAAAACCTGCAAAAAAATATTTTGCCTTCAAATTCATACCGTGATCGTAGCATGCATGGACTTGACTCATATGACTGGGATTTCCATGAAAAAGATTGTAGGCAGAAAATGGCTGATTGCTGTACATTTCTCTTCTGTTTCCTATTTATATTTCGATTTAACTTACTTAATTTAGCATTATGGACAGGTAAAGACCTAATCTAAGATCTCATTCTAATTCATACTGTGAGCGTAGCATGCATGGACTCGACTCATACGACTGGGATATCCATGAAAAAGATTCTGTGCAGAAAATGGGTGAACACTGTACATTTCTCTTCTGTTACCTATTTATGTTTATATTTTACTTCCTTAATTTAGCATTATGGACAGGGAAAGACGTAATCTATGATCTGCAAAAAAATATTTTGCCTTCAAATTCGTACCGTGATCGTAGCATGCATGGACTCGACTCATATGACTGGGATTTCCATGAAAAAGATTGTGAGCAGAAAATGGGTGATCACTGAACATTTCTGTCCTGTTTCCTATTTATATTTTTATTTTACTTCCTTAATTTAGCATTATGGACAGGGAAAGACCTAATCTAAAATCTGCAAAAAAAATTTTTTGCCTTCAAATTCATACCCTGATCGGAGCATGCATGGACTCGACTAATATGACTGGGATTTCTATGAAAAAGATTGTGGGCAGAAAATGGCTAATCACTGTATATTTCTCTTCTGTTTCCTATACATATTTCTATTTTACTTCCTTAATTCAGCATTATGGACAGGGAAAGACCTAATCTAAGACCTGCAAAAAATATTTTCCCTTCAAATTCATACCGTGATCGTAGCATGAATGCACTCCACTCATATGACTGGGATTTCCATGAAAAAGATTGTGGACTGAAAATGGGAGACCACTGTACATTTCTCTTATGTTTCCTATTTAATTTCTATTTTACTTCCTTAATTTAGGATTATGGACAGGGAAAGACCTAAACTAAAACCTGCAAAAAAATATTTTGCCTTCAAATTCATACCGGATTGTAGCATGCATGGATTCGACTCATATGACTGGGATTTCCATGAAAAAGATTGTGCGCAGAAAATGGTTGATCACTGTACATTTCACGTCTGTTTCCTATTTATATTTCTATTTTACTTCCTTATTTTAGCATTATGGACAGGGAATGACCTAATCTAAGATCTGGAAAAAATATTTTGCCTTCAAAATCATAGCGTGATCGTAGCATGCATGGACATGACTCATATGACTGGGATTTCCATGAAAAAGATTGTGGGCAGAAAATGGGTGATCACTGTACATTTCACTTCTGTTTCCTATTTATATTTTACTTCTATAATTTAGCATTATGGACAGGGAAAGACCTAATCTAAAACCTGCAAAATTATTTTTCCCTCAATTTCATACTGTGACCGTAGCATGCATGGACTCGAATCATATTACTGGGATTTCCATGAAAAAGATTTTGGGCAGAAAATGGGTGATCACTGTACCTTTCTCTTCTGTTTCATATTTATATTTATATTTTACTTCCTTAATTTAGCATTATGGACCAGTGAAAGACATAATCTAAGATCTGCAAAAAATATTTTGCCTGCAAATTCATAGCATGATCGTAGCATGCATGGACTCGACTCATATGACTGGGATTTCCATGAAAAAGATTGTGGGCAGAAAATGGGTGATCACTGTACATTTCCCTTCTGTTTCCTATTCATATTTATATTTTACTTCCTTAATTTAGAATTATGGACAGGGAAATATCTAATCTATAATCTGCAGAAATATTTTGCCTTCAAATTCATACCGTGATCGTAGCATGCATGGACTCGACTCATATGATTGGGATGTCCATGAAAAAGATTGTGGGCAGATAATGGGTGATCACTGTACATTTCTATCCTGTTTCCTATTCATATTTCCATTTTACTTCCTTTATTTAGCATTATGGAGAGGAAAGACCTAATCTAAGCTGTGCAAAAAAATATTTTGCCATCAATTTCATACCGTGATCGTAGCATTTATGGACTCGACTCATATGACTGGGATTTCCATGAAAAAGATTTTGGGAAGAAAATAGGGGATCAGTGTACATTTCTCTCCTGATTCCTATTTATATTTCTATTTTACTTCATTAATTTAGCATTATGGACTGGGAAAGACCTAATCTAAGCTCTGCAAAAAAATATTTTGCCTTCAATTTCATACCCTAGTATTGGTGCGCATGAAAATTCCAACAAATTTACTAACGTTATATCCCGAATCGATTGCAGCTACTGGAAATATTTATAAAGCATTGAATTGAGCGATGCCCACCCAGTTTTGTTGCACATGAAAATCGCAACAAATTTACTAACGCTAGGTCACGAATCGTCGAAGATCACTCCCTCCCCACACAAGCGACTGAAATAAACCTATGACTGATGCAGTCAATTGGAAATTTCCCACTATCTGACATCTATCTCATTAGTATCCCGTAGACAGGAAAAATAGAAATGCGATCTCTTTGAGCAAACCGCTTTTCGGACACTGTAAATTGCCAATGGTGACAGCAGTGACATGGTCAATGCTGCATTTTGCCGCATGAAAGCGAACGAACAATGCTTGTGGCCATATAAAGAGTAAGAGATTCCACACAATTTGATACAAAGTTGGAAGAGAATTCAGCTACTGGAAAAATTTATAAAGCAATGAATTGAGGGATTCCCCGCCAGTGTTGGTGTGCATGAATATTCCAACAAATTTACTAACGCTAGGTCCCGAATCTTCGAAGGTCACTCCATCCCCACACAAGGGACTGAAATAAACCTTTGACTGATGGAGTCAGCAGGATATTTCACACAATCTGACATCTATGTCATGACGATACCCTAGAGAGGACAAAATGGAAATGCCATCTCTTCGAGCAAACCGCATTTCCGACACCGTAAAGTGCCAACGGTAACAGCATTGACATGGTCGAAGCTGCAGTTTGCCGCATGAAAGCGAACGAAAAATGCTTGTAGGCATGCACAGAGTGAGAGATTCCACAACATTTGATACCAATTTCGAAGAGATCCCAGCTACTGGAAAAAATTTATAAAGCAATGAATTGGGGGATGCCCCCCAGGTTTGGTGCGCATGAAAATTCCAACAAATTCACTAACGCTAGGTCTCGAATCGTCGAAGGTCACTCCCTACCCACGCAACCGACTGAAATAAACCTTTGACTAATGGAGTCAGCAGGAAATTCCACACAATCTGACATCTATCTCATGAGGATCGCCTAAAGAGGAAAATTAGAAATGCGATCTCTTCGAGCCAACCGATTTTAAGACAACGTAAATTTCCAACGGTGACAGCAGTGATATGGTCGAACCTGCAGTTTGCCGCATGAAAGCGAACGAAAAATGCTTGTAGGCATGCACAGAGTGAGAGATTCCACAACATTTGATACCAATTTGGAAGATAATCCAGCTACTGGAAAAAATTTATAAAGCAATGATTTCCGGGAGGCCCACCCAGTTTTGGAGCGCATGAAAATACCAACAAATTTACTAATGCTAGGTCCAGAATCGTCGAAGGTCACTCCCTACCCACAGAAGCGACTGAAATAAACCTTTGACTGATTGAGTCAGCAGGAAATTCCACACAATGTGACATCTATCTCATGAGGAACCCCTAAAGCGGAAAAAATAGAAATGCGATCTCTTCGTGCAAACCGCTTTTCGGACACCGTAAATGCCAATGGTGAAATCAGTGACATGGTCGAAGCTGCAGTTTGCCGCATGAAAGAGAACGAATAATGCTTGTAGCCATGCACAGAGTGAGAGATTCCACACACTTTGATACCAATTTGGAAGAGATTCCAGCTACTTAAAAAAATTTATAAAGCAATGAATTGGGGGAGGCGCCCCAGTATTGGTGCGCCTGAATATTCCAACCAATTTACTAACGCTAGGTCCCGAATCGTCGAAGGTCACACCTTGCCCAAACAAGCGACTGATATAAACATTTGACTGATGGAGTCACCAGGAAATTCCCCACAATCTGACATCTATTTCATGACGATCCCCTAGAGAGGAAAAAGTAAAATGCGATCTCTTCGAGCAAACCGCTTTTCGGACACCGTAAAGTGACGACGGTGAGAGCGTTGACATGGACGAAGCTGCAGTTTGCCGCATGAAAGCGAACGAAAAATGCTTGTAGCGATGCACAGAGTGAGAAGATTCCGCACAATTTCATACCAATTTGGAAGCGATTCCAGCTACTTGAAAAAATTTATAAAAAATGAATTTGGGGAGCCCCCCCAGTTTCGGTGCGCAAGAAAATTCCAACAAATACACTAACGCTAGATCACGAATCGTCGAAGGTTACACCCTCCCAACACAATTGACTGAAATAAACTTATGACTGATCGTGTCAGCAGGAACTTCCCCACAATCTGACATCTATCTCATGAGGATCACATAGAGAGGAAAAAGTAGAAATGCGATCTCTTCGAGCAAACCGCTTTTCAGACACCGTAAAGTGCCAAAGGTGACAGCAGTGACATGGACGAAGCTGCAGCTTGCCGCATGAATGCGAACGAAAAATGCATGTAGGCATGCACAGAATAAAATATTCCTCACTATTTGATACCAATTTAGAAGAGACTCCAGCTACTGGAAAAAATTTATAAAGCAATGAATTGGGTGAGGCTCACCCAGTTTTGGTGCGCATGAAAATTCCAACAAATTTAATAACGCTAGGTCCCGAATCGTCGAAGGTCACTCCCTACCCACACAAGCGACGGAAATAAACCTTTGACTGATGGCGTCACCAGGAAATTCCCCACAATCTGACATCTATCTCATGAGGATCCAATAGAGAGGAAAAAATAGAAATGCCATCTCTTCGAGCAAACAGCTTTTCCGACACCGTAAAGTGCCAACAGTGACAGCAGTGACATGGTCGAAGCTGATTGCCGCATGAAAGCAAACAAAAAATGCTTGTAGCCATGCACAGAGTGAGAGATTCCAAACAATTTGATACCAATTTGGAAGATATTCCAGCTACTCGAAAAAATTTATAAATCAATGAAATGGTGGAAATCCCCCAGTTTTGGTGCGCATGAAAATACCAACAAATTTACTAACGCTAGGACCCAAATCGTCGAAGGTCTCTCCCTACCCACACCAGCGACTGAAATGAACATTTGACTGATGGAGTCAGCAGGAAATTCCCCACAATCTGACATCTATCTCATGTGTATCCCCTAGAGGGGAAAAGTAGAAATGCGATCTCTTCGAGCAAACCGCTTTTTGGACATCGTGAAGTTCCAACGGTTACAGCAGTGACCTAGTCGAAGCTGCAGTTTGCCGCAGGAAAGCGAACGAAAAATGATTGTAGCCATGCACAGACTGAGAGGTTCCGCACAATTTGATATCAATTTGGAAGAGATTTCATATACTGGAAAAAATTTATCATGCAATGAATTGTGGGAGACACCCCCCAGTTTTGGTGCGCATGAAAATACCAAAAAATTCACTAACGCTAGGTCCCGAATAGTCGAAGGTCACTCCCTCCCCACACAAGCGACTGAAATAAAAATTTTTCTGATGGAGACTGCAGCAAATTCCCCACAATCTAACATCTATCTCATGAGGATCACCTAGAGATGTAAAAATAGAAATGCGCTCTCTTCGAGCAAACCGCTTTTCGGACACAGTAAAGTGACAACGGTGACAGCAGTGACATGTTCGAAACTGCAGTTTGCCGCATGAAAGCGAACGCAAAATGCTTGTAGACAGGCACAGAGTGAGAGATTCGACACAAATTGATACCAATTTGGAAGAGAATCCAGCTACTGGAAAAAATTTATAAAGCAATGAATTTGGGGAGGCGCCCCCAGTATTGGTGGGCATGAAAATTCCTACAAATTCATTAAGGCTAGTTCCAGAATCGTCGAAGATCACTCCCTCCCCATAGAAGCGACTGAAAGAAAACCTTTGACTGATGTAGTCAGCAGGATATTCCCCACACTCTGACATCTATCTCATGAGGATCCCCTAGAGAGGAAAAAATAGAAATGCAGTATTTTCGAGTAACCGCTTTTCGGACACCGTAATGTGCCAACGGTGACAGCAGTGACAATGTCAAAGCTGCAGTTTGCCAGATGAAAGCGAACGAAAAATGCTTGTAGACATGCACAGAGTGAGAGATTCCACACAATTTGATAACAATTTGGAAGAGAATCCAGCTACTGGAAAAAATTTATGAAGCAATGAATTGGGGGAGGCCCCCCCCAGGTTTGGTGCTTATGAATATACCAACAAATTCACTAACGCTAGGTCCAGAATCGTCGAAGGTCACTCCCTCCCCACACAAGCGACTGAAATAAACATTTGACTGATGTAGTCAGCAGGAAATTCCCCACAATCTGAGATCTATCTCATGAGAATCCCCTACAGAGGAAAAAGTAGAAATGCGATATCTTCGAGGAAACTGCTTTTCAGACACCGTAAAGTGCCACCGGTGACAGCAGTGACATTGTCGAAGCTGCAGTTTGCCGCCTGAAAGCAAACGAAAAATGCTTGTAGCCATGCCCAGAGTGAGAGATTCCACACAATTTGATACCAATTTGGAAGAGATTCCACCTACTGGAAAAAATTTATAAATCAATGAATTGGGGGAGGCCCACCGAATTTTGGTGCGCATGAGAATACCAACAAATTCACTAACGCTAGGTCCTGAATCGTCGAAGGCCACTCCCTCCCCACACAAGCGACTGAAATAAGCCTTTGACTGATGGAGTCAGCAGGAAATTCCCCACAATCTGTCATCTATCTCATGAGGATCCTTTTGAGAGGAAAAAGTAGAAATGCGAACTCTTCGTGCAAACAGCATTTCGGACACCGTAATGTGCCAACGGAGACAGCAGTGACATGGTCGAAGCTGCAGTTTGCCGCATGAAAGCGAACGAAAAATGCTTGTAGCCATGCACAGAGTGAGAGTTTCCACACAAATTGATAACAATTTGGAAGAGATACCAGCTATTGGAAAGAAATTATCATGCAATGAATTGGGGGAGGCTCCCCCCAGTTTTAGTGCGCATGAAAATACCAACAAATTCACTAACTCTAGGTCCTGAATCGTCGAAGGTCACTCCCTCCCCACACAAGGGAATGAAATAAACATTTGACTGATGGAGTCATCTGGAAATTCCAAACAATCTGACATCTATCTCATGAGGATCCCCTACAGAGGAAAAAGTAGAAATGCTATCTCTTTGAGCAAACCTCTTTTCGGACACCGTAAAGAGCCAACGGTGAAAGCAGTGACATGGGCGAAGCTGCAGTTTGCCGCATGAAAGCGAACGAAAAATGCTTGTAGCCATGCACAGAGTGAGAGATTCCACACAATTTGATACCAATTTGGAAGAGATTTCTATCTACTGCAAAAAATTTATAAAGCAATGAATTGCGGGATGCCCCCCCCCCGGTTTTGGTGCGGTTGAAAATACCAACAAATTCACTATCGCTACGTCCCAAATCATCGAAGGACACTGCCTCCTCAAACAAGTGACTGAAATAAACCTATGACTGATGGAGTCAGCTGGAAATTCCCCACAATCTGACATCTATCTCATGAGGATCCCCTAGATAGTAAAAAGTAGAAATGCGATCTCTTCGAGCAAACCGCTTTACGGACACTGTAAAGTGCCAACGGTGACAGCAGTTTCATAGTCGAAGCTGCAGTTTGCCGCATGAAAGCGAACGAAAAATGCTTGCGGCCATATACAGAGTGAGGGATTCCACACAATTTGATAACAATTTGGAAGAGAATCCAAGTACTGGAAAAAATTTATAAAGCAATGAATTTGAGGGATACCACGCCAGTGTTGGTGTGCATGGATATTCCAACAAATTTACTAACACTAGGTCCGAATAGTCGAAGGTCACTCTCTCCCCACACAAGTGACTGAAATAAACATTTGATTGAGCAGGAAATTCCCCACAATATGACATCTATTTCATGAGGATCCCCTAGAAAGGAAAAAATAGAAATGCGATCTCTTCGAGCAAACTGCTTTTCGGACACCGTAAAGTGCCAACGGTGACAGCAGTGACATGGACGAAGCTGCAGTTTGCCCCATGAAAGCGAACGAATAATGCTTGTAGGCATGCACAGAGTGGAAGATTCCACACAATTTGATACCAATTTGGAAGAGATTCCAGCTACTGAAAAAAATTGATTAAGCAATGATTTGCGGGATGCCCCTCCAGTGTTGGTGCGGATGAGAATTCCAACATATTCACTAATTCTAGGTCCCGAATCGTCGAAGGTGACTCACTCACCACACAAGCGACTGAAATAAACCATTGACTGATGGAGTCAGCAGGAAATTCCACACAATCTGACATCTTGTGGGGAAAAAAGGAATGGCTTACCTCCCAAGCGCCCTCGCGTCTGTCTGGCCTGTGGGTTACGAAAGGAAAGGATCCAAGATGGCGTCCGTGACTTTTAATATTTACGGTCTCGTGCGGTCACGCAAAGTCGCGTTACACGCATGTTAATGAGGTGTTTCTGGACTCCATAAAAGCAGGAAAAAAAAATGAACAGGACACCATTTTTTCCCCAGTGTTCGGTGTACATGGCTTTGCGTTGCAGCGTGTGAGACATTTTCCGACGGAAAGAGTTGCGTCCCTTTTACCCTTGAATTTGACACCCTTGCTACAAGCTATTTCGGCCATTACTACAACATGGACAGATTCGACTTGAAGTTGATACCAGAGTTCGACGGTTCCCCTGCTGGCCCGTCTGTGGTCGAGTGGTGGGAAAAGGCCGAGCGGGTCTGCCGGCTGTGTAAAGTTAAAGATCCCGCACTGGTAATCCCTCTGAGGCTCACCAAAGGAGCTTACGCCTTGTATCAGCAGCTAAGGGCTGACGCAGACTTAGAGGAAATTAAGCAGGCTCTATACGTGGCATTCGGTGCGGATCACTTTGTCTCCTGGAGGCAGTTCTCCGAACGGCGGCTTGGGCCAGATGAAACGGTAGATGTCTATCTGGCCGATTTGAGGAAGCTGGCCGCACCGTTCGGTGGAGCAAGCGACCAAATCCTAGGATGCGCCTTTCTGGCCGGACTCCCAGACAACGCCAGTCGACTGCTACGAGCATCGTCAAGGCTCAATGATCTCGGGTTAGACGAGTTACTGGCCAGAGCCCGGAATATTCTGAAGGACGACGCGGATCCCGTCTCAGCAGCTGTGGAAACACCCGCACCGCCAACTGAGGACACAAGGTGCTATAAATGTGGTGAACTGAACCACTTCTCCAAAGACTGCCGAAGCCGAAGCAGTGCGAAGGATACGCATAACCGAGGAACACGGAGACGTATGCGTTGCTACAGGTGCAACAAGATGGGCCACGTAGCAAGAAGCTGTCCGGGAAACGGGCAAGGGGAGTAAGCTACAGCAGCAGTCTTCTCCCCAGATCACCGCTGAACAAGGCGCTACCCGCAGTGAGCGTGCGGATTAACCGGCTTGAGCGCTTCGCGCTTGTAGACACCGGGTGCACCCGGACCCTTGTGCGCAAGGCATGTTGTGACACAACAAGATTCCAATTCTGACTGTTGGCGAGGGCTCGCTAGCCTCTTGTGGAGTGAGCGTCATCCGCGCAAGCATCGGCGATGGGCCTGCAGTAGCCGTACAAGCCCTGGTCGTGGACGGAGAACTGCTCGGCTATGATCTGCTCCTGGGAATGGACGTCATCAAAAAAGTGGGTGGCGTCCATGTTGACGAAGAGGGTCGGGCGCGTTTCACTGAAACTGGTCTTGCTCTAAGTGCAGCAATGGAGCTAGAACGGCCTGACTTTCGTGCGGAATTCGACCAGAGCACAAAGTCCTGGACAGTTTCCTGGAAATGGTCGGACGATCAACCGCCAGAGAAGCTGTACAACAGTGTGCCAGAGTATAAAATCCCCCCGCTAGCTCGTGCGGAATACGACAAGGAGTTGCGAGCCTGGATTAATAACGGGTGGTTGGTTCCTTATCCAGAGAAGGAATTGGGGCCCCCGAAGGGCCTGATCCCGCTAATGGCGGTTCTCCAGCACAACAAACAAAAGGTGAGGCCGGTGCTCGACTATCGGAAACTGAACGAGCACGTGGACCCTTTTATAGCCCGCGCGGACGTGTGTACCGTGAAGCTAAGGGAATGGCGACAGGCAGGATCAAATGTATCTGTGCTGGATCTTCGCAAAGCATACCTTCAAGTGCGTGTGCACCAATCACTGTGGCCCTATCAAACTGTGCTTATCAAGGGGCAAAGGTATTGCCTGACCCGCATGGGGTTTGAACTCAATGTGGCGCCATCAATTATGCAGATGATTGTTGACGCCATTCTGACGAAGGATGAGCGTATACGGCGGGCAACATCTGCATATATTGATGACGTGTACCTGAACGAGGGAGTCATATCTGCGGCGCGCGTGAAGGAGCATCTCTACAACTTTGGCCTCCTCAGCAAGGAACCGGAGAGGCTGCAGGATTGTGCACGAGTGCTTGGTTTGCAGGTCTGGGGAGAGGATGATGTTCTGTATTGGAAACGGGGAAACGAGGTCCCAGACATGCCCACCGTTGTCACGCGGCGAAGAATATTTTCCTTGTGCGGCAAGTTAGTTGGGCACCTTCCTGTAGGTGGCTGGCTGCGTGTTGCAGTGGCGTTCATCAAGCGGAGAGCATCTGATGTCACCACTGGATGGGATGACGAAGTTCACGACGCCCCTCTCCTCACCATGATGAGTGAGGTCCTCGCTAGAGTACGCAAGGAAGACCCAGCGCGGGGCAGATGGTGCGTCGACAGCCAAGACCTCAGTGTGTGGGTTGACGCAAGCTCTCTTGCAACTGGTGTATCGATAGTTCACGATGGAGCCGTGGTGGAAGATGCTTGCTCGTTACGTCCAGAAAAGGACTCCCAGCACATAAACCTAGCAGAGCTCGATGCTGTCATCAAGGGGATCAACTTGGCGATCCTCTGGAAGTCGACCACCCTGCGTCTGTTCACGGATTCCGCTTGCGTCTATAAGTGGATCTCGGATACTCTTACCAGGAGGGCCAGGGTGCGGACTAAAGCCGCCAGCGAGATGCTTATCCGACGACGGCTCGACACGATCGTGAAGCTGGTGCAAGAGTACGCACTGACAATGGAGGTGTCCCTGGTCAAATCTAGCCTCAACAAGGCAGATTGTTTAACGAGGGTGCCCCAAAGGTGGCTCGACGCCACTAAGAATGCTATTGAGCCCGTGCAACCCCCCTGCGCGGCGTCCATGAGTCCCGTTCGATTTAATCGGATCAAAGAAGTCCACCAACAAAGCGGGCACCCCGGAGTCAAGCGGACCCTATATTTCGCCAAGTTGGTTGACCCAGGAGTACAAAAGACAGACGTCAGAAGAGTGGTCAGAAACTGCGCGGCGTGCCAGTCTATAGACCCAGCACCCGTTTGCTGGAAGAAAGGGCAGCTGAGCTTGAGGAACCACTGGAGTCGGCTGGCGATAGATGTTACTCACCACAACGGCGAGGATTTCCTGACGCTCATTGATTGCGGTCCATCCAGGTTTGCGATATGGCGGCTGCTGCGTCGGCAGGATTCAGCTACCATCATCCGTCAGTTAAATGGTATCTTCCTTGAACGTGGCCCCCCAACGGAGATATTAACCGACAATGGCACCGCATTCAACAGTGAGCAGTTCAGGAGGTTTGCGGATGCCTGGGGAGTGCACCTACGGTTCCGGTGCGCCCACGTACCGGGTGGAAATGGGATCATCGAGCGGAACCACAGGACCGTCAAGACCATCGCAGCCAGGACGGGCTGCGCGGTGTCTGAGGCGGTCTACTTGTACAACGTGACCCCGAAGGATGATGTCTCACCCTCTACGACTCCAGCTGACACATTGCATAGGTACCACGTCAGAGTGAAGGGCATAGAGACCAACCCGCTGACGGAACTGAAAGTAACCGGAGAGAGGCTGAAGAAAGGCGATGTCGTCTGGGTTAAAAACCCGCGCAGCAAGTGCACGACGAAATACGGAACCGGACGCGTCACTGAGGTGATCAGCCCACAGGCGGTGCGGGTCGACGGTGTGCCCCGTCACGTTAAGGACCTACGGCCTGCGACGCAGTTGCAACCATCGCTGGACGACGGGAGCGAATCGGAATCTGAGACCAGTGAGGCATCGCTCTGGTTCATGCCAGCTCAAACAGGCAGTGACTCAGATATCAGCAGCCTTCCAAGGGACGCGGTGTTTTTCGACCCTCAGACCGCGGACATGAGCGCAAACGGCGATGAGGCTGGCAGCGTCCCTCTTCGAAGAAGCACCCGGCGAAAGCGATCGGCACCTCCCTGTCACCTCTGTGATCATGAGATCAGTGGGGAGTGTGGGGAAAAAAGGAATGGCTTACTTCCCAAACGCCCTCGCGTCTGTTTGGCCTGTGGGTTACGAAAGGAAAGGATCCAAGATGGCGTCCGTGACTTTTAATATTTACGGTCTCGTGCGGTCACGCAAAGTCGCGTTACACCCATGGTAATGAGGTTTTTCTGGACTCCATAAAAGCAGGAAAAAAAAATGAACAGGACACCATTTTTTCACCAGTGTTCGGTGTACATGGCTTTGCGTTGCAGCGTGTGAGACATTTTCCGACGGAAAGAGTTGCGTCCCTTTCACCCTTAAATTTGACAGCCTTGCTACATCTGACATCTATCTCATGAGGATCCCCTAGAGAGGAAAAATTAGAAAGGCGATCTCTTTTAGCAAACCGTTTTTCGGACACCGTAAAGTGCCAACGGTGACAGCAGTGACTTGGTCGAAGCTGCAGTTTGCCGCCTGAAAGCAAACGAAAAATGCTTGTAGCCATGCACAGATTGAGAGATTCCACACAATGTGATACCAATTTGGATGAGATTCCATCTACTGGAAAAAAATTATAAAGCAATGAATTGTGGGAGGCACCCCCAGTTTTGGTGCACATGAAAATACCAACAAATTCACTAACGCTAGGTCCCGAATCGTCGAAGGTCACTCCCTCCCCACACAAGTGACTGAAATAAACATTTGACTGATGGAGTCAGCAGGTAATTCCCCACAATCTGACATCTATCTCATGAGGATCCCCTAGAGAGGTAAAAATAGAAATGCGATCTCTTCGAGCAAACCGCTCTTCGGACACCTTAAATGCCAACGTTGACAGCAGTGACATGGACGAAGCTGCAGTTTGCCGCATGAAAGCGAACGAATAATGCTTGTCGCCATGCAGAGTGAGAGATTCCACACAATTTGACACCAATTTGGAAGAGAATCCAGCTACTGGAAACAATTTATAAGGCAATGATTTGGGGGATGCCCCCCCCCCAGTTTTGGTGCGCATAAAAATTCCAACAAATTAACTAACGCTAGGTCCCGAATCGACGAAAGTCAATCCCTCCCCACAGAAAACAACTGAAAGAAAGCTTTGACTGATGCAGTCAGCAGGAAATTCCCCACAATCTGACATCTTTCTCATGAGGATCCACTACAGAGGAAAAAATAGAAATGCGATATCTTCGAGCAAACCGCTTTTCGGACACCGTAAAGTGCCAACTGTGACAGCAGTGACATGGTCGAAGCTGCAGTTTGCCGCATAAAAGCGAACGAAAAATGCTTGTAGCCATGCACAGAGTGAGAGATTCCACACAATTTGATACTAATTTGGAAGAGATTCCAGCTACTGCAAAAAATTTATAAAGCAATGAATTGGGGGAGGCCCGCCCAGTTTTGCTGCGCATGAAAATTCCAACAAATTTACTAACGCTAGGTCCCGAATCATCGAAGGTCTCTCCCTCCAAACACAAGCGACGGAAATAAAACTTTGACTGATGGAGTCACCAGGAAATTCCCCACAATCTGACATCTGTCTCATGAGGATCCCCTAGAGAGGAAAAAATAGAAATGCGATCTCTTCGAGCAAACCGCTTTTCGGACACTGTAAAGTGCCAACGGTGACAGCAGTGACATGGTCGAAGCTGCAGTTTGCCGCATGAAAGCGAACGAAAAATGCTTGTAGCCATGCAGAGAGTGAGAGATTCCACAAATTTGATAACAATTTGGAAGAGAATCCAGCTACTGGAAAAATTTATAAAGCAATGAATTGGAGGCGCCCCCACCCAGTTTTGGTGCGCATTAAAATTCCAAGAAATTCACTAACGCTAGGTCCCGAATCGTCGAAGGTCATTCCCTCCCCACACGAGCGACTGAAATAAACCTTTGAATGATGGAGTCAGCAGGAAATTCCCTACAATCTGACATCTATCTCCTGAGGATCGCCTGGTGAGGGAAAAACTGAAATGTGATCTCTTAGAGCAAACCGCTTTTTGGACACCGTAAGGTGACAGCAGTAACATGTTCGAAGCTGCAGTTTGCCGCATGAAAGCGAACGAAAAATGCTTGTAGCCGTGGACAGAATGAGAGATTCCACACAATTTGATACCTATTTGGAAGAGATTCCAGCTACTGGAAAAAATTTATAAAGCAATGAATTGGGGGAGGCCCCCCCAGTTTTGGTGCGCATGAAAATTCCAACAAATTCACTAACGCTAGGTCCCGAATCGTCGAAGTTCACTCCCTCCCCACACAAGCGACTGAAATAAACATTTGACTCATGGAGTCAGCAGGAAATTCCCCACAATCTGACATCTATCTGATGAGGATCCCCTGGAGAGGAAAAAATAGAAATGCGATCTCTTCGAGCAAACCGCTTTTCGGACACCGTACTGTGACAGCAGTGACATGGTCGAAGCTGCAGTTTGCCTCATGAAAGTGAATGAAAAATGCTTGTAGCCATGCACAGAGTGAGATATTCCACAGAATTTGATACCAATTTGGAAGAGATTCCAGCTACTGGAAAAAATTTATAATGCAATGTATTGGGGGTGGCCCCCAGTTTTGGTCCGCTTACAAAAAATTCACTAACGGTAGGTCCCGAATCGTTGAAGTTCACTCCCTCCCCACGCAATCGACTTAAATAATTCTTTGACTCATAGATTAAGCAAGAAATTCCTCATAATTTGATATAAATTTCATGAGGCTGCCCTAGAGTGGAGAAAGTTGAAATCTGATGTCTTCGAGAAAACCGCTTTTCGGATACCGTAAATTGCCAGCGGTGACAGCTGCGGCAAGTTCGAACCTAGACTTTGCCCTGTAAAATCTACTTACAAATGCTTGTTGGCATGGACTGATTTAGAGACTTCGCACAATTTAATACCAAGTTTGAAGAGGTTTCATCTGCTGGAAAAAAAGTTATAAAGCAGGGAAATTGTGAGGGATCCCCTAGTTTTGGTCCGCATCAAAATTTCAACAAATTCACTAACACGAGGTCCCATATCGTCGTACGTTACTCCATCCCTACGCAATCGACTGAAATAATTATTTGACTCATGGATTAAGCAGGAAATTCCTCATAATCTGATATCAATTTCATGAGGGTGCCCTAGAGTGGAAAAAGTTGAAATGCGATCTCTTCGAGCAAATCTCTTTTCGGACACCGTAAATTGCCAGCGTTGACACGATCGAAGCTAGACTTTGCACTGTAAAAGCTGCTGACAAATTCTTGTAGATATGGACAGAGTGAGAGATTTTGCACAATTTAATACCAATTTTGAAGAGATTTCATCTGCTGGAAAAAAAGTCATAAAGCAGGGAAATGGTGTGGGATCCCCCAGTTTTGGTCCACTTTAAAATTCCGACAAATTCACTACATGAGGTCCCGTATAGTTGAACGTCACTCCCTCCCTACACAAGGGACTGAAATAATTCTTTGACTCATTGATTAAGCAGGAAATCCCTCACAATCTGATATCTATTTCATGACGATCCCCTCGAGAGGAAAAACTTGAAATGGGATCTCCTTGAGCAAACCGCCTTTCGGACATTGTAAATTGCCCACGGTGACAGCAGCGACACACTCGAAGCTACACTTTGCACTATAAAAGCAAATGAAAAATGCTTGTAGACATCGACAGAGTGAGAGATTTCGCACAATTTAATACCAATTTTGAAGAGATTTCATCTGCTAGAAAAAATTTATAAAGCAGGGATATGGTGAGAGATCCCCCAGTTTTTGGTCCGCATGAAAATTCCAACAAATTCAATAACACAAGGTCCCGTATCCTCGAACATCACTCCCTCCCTACAGAAGTGACTGAAATAATTCTTTGACTCCTGCATTAAGCAGGCAATTCCACACAATGTGATATCTATTTTATGAGGGTTCCTTAGAGGGGAAAAATTTGTATTGCAATCTTATCGAGGAAACCGGTTTCCGAACACTGTCAGTTATCAAAGGCCACAGCATCTACATGGTCGTTGCTGTATCGTGTCTATTAAACCTATTTTAAAATCATTCTAGACAGGCCTGTGTCGAGACATTCAGCCCAATTTAATATCAAAAATTGAAGTTATTTCACTTCCTGGATAAAAGTTAAGTAGTGAAAATGTGTGATCACCCAGTTACGGTCCGCATGAAAAATCCCACAATTCTACTAACCCAAGTTACCGTATCATCAAAGGCCTTCTCTCCCTACTCAATCTACTTAAATAATTCTTTCATACATGGATTAAGCAAGAAATTCCGCTCAATCTCATATCTAATTTATGAGCACTCCATAGAGGGGCAAAGTTCAAATGCAATCTTATCGAGCAAACCGGTTTTCGGACACTGTAAACTTTGAAAGGGCACAGCAGCGACATGGTCGATGCTTTACTTTGCTCTATTAAGCCAAATTTAAAATCCTTCAAGACAGGCATGAGTCGACAAATTCTGCACAATTTAATACTTGCACTAAAAAATTGCAATTGTTTTTTTTATTTTCTCATGTATCAAACTACATTAGAATCAATCATAAAATCAATATGAATAAAAATTTTGGAAAATACCATTTTTGAGGGTTCTATTACTAGTAGGGGCTAAAACCTCGATCTTCGATGTCTGATTTAAGGCTTATATCTTGCAAAAAATGATTGCAATTGTTTTTTTCTTTTCTTACCCATCAAACCACATAAGAATCAATAATAAAATCCAAAAATAAAAAAATTTGGAAAATGGTATTTTTGAGGCTTCTCTTACTACTAGTGGCTAAAACCATTATCTTCGATGTCTGATTTAAGGCATATATCTTGCATGAAAAGGATTGCTATTGTTTTTTTTTCTTTTCTTACTCATCTAACTACATTAGAATCAATAATAAAATGAATATGAATAAAAAGTTTTGGAAATTGGCATTTTTGAGGCTTCTATTACTATGAGGGTTTAAAACCGCTATCTTCCATGTCTTATTTAAGGCATATATCTTGCACGAATATGATTGCAATTGTTTTTTTCTTATCTTATGCATCTAACTACATAAGAATTAATAATAAAATCAATATGAATAAAAAATTTTGATCCCGCAGTTTTGGGCCTCATGAAAATCTCAACAAATCCACTAACACAAGTCGACGTATCATCAAACGCCACATTGTCCATACTTAAGCAACTGGAAAAATTCTTTTATACATGGATTAAGCAAGAAATTAAGAAGAAATGCAGACCCATTGAGCAATCTTAATTGTTAAAGAACACAACAGTGACATTGTCAAAGCTGCACTTTGCTCGATTCAACCAAATCAAAAATCCTTGTAGACATGGATGTATTGATAAATTTCCTACAATACTAATTTTTAAAATATTTCATTTAATGGAAAAAAATTATAAATAATTGAAATTTGACTGATCCCCCAGTTTTGGGCCTTATTAAAATTCCGACAAATCCCTTATCAAAAGTCCTATTCAACCGACTGAAAAAAAATTTTTTCAACATGGATTAAGCAAGAAATTCCCTAACATTTGATATCAATTTGATAACTATTCTATAGACGCGAAAAATTTGAAATCCGGAGTACTCAAGCAAACCGGTTTTTCCATGACGTAAATTTTCAGAGGATACGCCAAAGACATGGTTGCACCTCCACTTTCCTCTATTCAACAAAATGTATAATCTTTGTAGACATGGATTAATTAATAAATATTCTACAATTTAATACCAATTTTTAAAATATTTCATTCAATGTAAAAAAATTAAAAAGAAATGAAATATGACTGATCCCCCAGTTTTGGGCTGGACTAAAAATTCCCACAAATTCCCTAGCAAGTTGCCACTTCATCCAATGCCATGTTGTCCCTATTCAACTGACTGAAAAAAAATTTTAAACCTGGATTAAGGAAAAAAATCCATAAAATTTGATATCAATTTTATAAGTATTCTATAGAAACAAAAAAATGGTATTCCAGATTCATCAAGCAAACCGATTTTTGTATGCCTTTAATTTTCAAAGTAGACGACAGAGACATGTCTCGACATGGTCAAACCTCCACCCTGCTATATTCAACCAAATGAAAAATCCTTGTAGACATGGATTAATTCATAAATTTCCTACAATTTGATACCAATTTTGAAAATATTTCATTTAATGGAAAAAAATTAAAACGAAGTGGAATATGACTGATCCTCAGTTTTAAGCAGCACTTAAAATTTCAATAAAACCCCTTAGACAAGTTGCAACTTCATTGAATCCCATGTTTTCCCTATTGAAGCTACTGGAAAAAAAATTTCAAAATTGATTAAGGAAGAAATTCCTTAACATTTGTTATCAATTTTATAATTATTCCATAGAAAACCAAAATTTGAAATCAAGAGAAATATAGCAACCCGGTTTTTGGACACTTTAAATTATGAAATCAAACCGCAAAACATGGCTCGACATCCTCATACCTGCAGTTCCCTCTATTCAACCAAATGAAAAATCCTGTTCTATATGGAGCAATTAATAAATTTCCTACAATTTAAAACCAATTTTCGAAATATTTCATTCAATGGAAAATATTTAAAATGAAGTGAAATATGACTGATCCCCCAGTTTTGGGCTGCACTAAAAATTTCAAGAAAACCCCTAAGACAAGTTGCGTCTTCATCACTTACCAAATTTTTCCTATTCATCCCACTGAAAAATAATTTTATACTTACACAGTAAAATTCCACATCAATTTTCAGCTAATAGCGAACATATCACACTTCAGTTTTTTTAAACACCCTTTATATATATATATATATATATATATATATATATATATATATATGTATGTGTGTGTGTGTGTGTGTGTGTGTGTGTGTGTGTACCCAAAATCACTCTTTCTTTTATCACATTTTTATGTCCAACTAAGTTAGCAAATCATTCAATAAAATGACATCTTTACCCAAACCAAATCTCGTAATGTCATTACAGAACATTAAAATAATTACATTATAATGTTCAATTTTTTAATAAAATATTGATTGAAAATATCCCATTTCTAGATATTCTCATTTACTCTATGATAATTTCACTATATCTTGTAGCTTTGATGTGGCACAAGCCCAAACACTACTTCTCTATATAAAACATCTACTAATTCTAACTCTTGTTTTATAAAGTATGACAGTGAGTGCCCTGAAAAATGTCCATCTGCTGTCATTAATAACTGAATCCAAAGAGCTAAAATCATTTCTTTATCCAAAACATTATTCATTGAAGAATTAAATAATATAAAACTAACATTTATCAATAATGGGGGCCCCCCAATTATGTAGTTGATGAACAAATCAAATTTCATTTAAACAACAATTTTAGGCAATAAATCCATAGTTATAAAAATAATAATGACAATAATGCTATTAACATATATTATGAAAATCAAATACACCACATTTACAAAAATCTCAAAACAGCAATTAAAAAGTTCATACATAGATATATAAAACCAGTCGATAAAATACATTAGATTCATTATTTAATATAAAAAATCCAAAACTGTCAACTTATTCATTAAATGTAATATATCCTAAACTTCCAAGTTCTTAATAAGATTAATTTTGTGTATGAATATACTTACCCACTCAGCGAATGTTTCTCTGTAATTCAAAAGCATGAAACTTTTAACATAGGATATACCACAACCACATTCTCATGAGGACTTACCTGCCACCTATTGGAGCTGAGTGCCATCAGATAACATTAATAAGCAGCATCAGGATCTCATAGTAACATTAAACATCTGCTCACAAACAAAGCCAAAATACTAGTAAAATCAAATTCTTATCATTCTTGAAGCAATAATCATGGAATGAAAACAATCATCGATAAATAAAAAAAATTATAAGAGCTCACATCCTTAAAGATAGAGGGTGATTGAAATTTTGTCCTTGTCTGCAAAGGATTATCCATAATTTGGAAAAGTTCATCATTAATCAACACAAAATGTTTATTTTAAAAATGGAAATTTAAGTGAAATTTGAGTACAGTAGGATCGTGAAAACATTTACAATATATAATACTCTCTCACCGTACATGCTATGACTCTTCAGAATGTGGGCAAGCATGGCTCTCTACAACTTTCTTTGGTTGCTTAGAATAATACTTGCTCCTATATGCTTTCCTTTTCTCTTTGAAGTATTTGTTTCTCTATCCATTTGTCCAGACTCAAATGTCTGTCCAAAAGAATTGGAAATGGTCAAGAGACATGGTGCTAGTCTTTGACAGACCAAGGTTTGCTGATCCAGATGAAGTAACTGAACCTGTATTCTCAATAATGGTACCCTAGTGGGTTGACAACTCTAAAACTCTGTAGAATGCAGTGTGTATTATACAATGCACAGGCTGATAGGTTGAGTAGCACTGGCATTGAATTACATTGCCTTTCATTGTATCATTCTATATATATAATATAAATTAAGTTCTCTCTTATTGATATAGATTTGGTTAAAAGAGAATCCATTTTTCTGATGATGCTATTTCATTTTTTTCACTATTTTATCAAGTTCTTCCCATGCTAATGCTGGGAGTGGCTTCAGACTTTTGAACAATATATATATATATATATATATATATATATATATATATATATATATATATTACAAGTAGATAAAATTCAATACCCCATAGGATAAAGAGCCATTTTACCCAGAACCAGCTTGTCAACACCAAGAAGTTAGATAAAGAAATGAATCAATGTTTTTGTAAATACGAAGAAAGAGGAGGGAAATTAACAACTAGGAGTAAATGTATTTAAAAAGACAAGCCCATTGTGGGTGAAATGGCTATATATCATATGGGGTATTGAATTTTATCTACAGTAATTCCTGTTTGCTGTATAATAAATATGTTGAGATCTCTTCTGTGGATCAGTCTTAATATTTTATATTACGAGGATTCACATGGATTACTTACTATATATATATATATATATATATATCTATATATATATATATATATATATTTAAAGTATGCTATATTTATGAGCTATAACTGCCTCAGCAAGTTGGCATAGTACTCACCATTGATGGTAACTCCTAAACCGTATTTGTCTGCAAACATTTATTGGTATTTTTTAAATAATCGTGTACATTTACACCAGAATGGAAATTTTCATTACAATTGGTTTCTGGGGCTTAATATGCAAATTTACTGAAAAATGACCCTGGATCTTTACTGACTGAGCATAAAAACACAATAATATTTGACTAATTAATTTAATGAAATTACTTATTATTCAACATTCTAGTATTATCACTTAATAAACATTAAAGAATTTAACACTGAAAAATGATGAGACCTCAAAAAACAGAAACGTGATTCTACAGAAGGATACTGAGGATACCAAGGACTGAATATGTAAGCAAGAAGTAAGAATTAAGTTTTAAAGAAAATGGAAACCAGAAGGAAACTTATACTTAACATATGTTGATAGTTGAAATTTCCTTGGCACATAATGAGCAAAGAGGGCTTGGCAAATCTGATACTCGCAAGAAGGCAAGAGGGACAGAGGAAAACAATGTATAACCTATTTAGTAAGCTTGAGTAAATGGAACAAGTTTTAGGAGAAATAACAAAAAAATGAATTATTAAGAGCTATGAAGGATAGGAAGTTGTGGAAAGGCATGATTGCCTACATCATGAAGAGAGGAAGTCAGCTTTTAAGACATCCATTTTGCTATTAACTTCTTCAAGGAATCTTTGAGTAGATTGTAACTTATAGCTTTATCATTTATTATTTCAGATCCTTGTTTCTCAGTTGGTGCTTTCATTCACATCAATGTTCCCTGAAAGAAAACAAGGTGTGCCCCACATTAACAGGACAGTAATTTATGGATCATTTTTATATTTAAAAAAATCTTTCTTTTTAAAAGTTAAAGACACCAAGCAATGTAATATCTAAAAAAAAAAAAAAAAGAAATTAATGCTTATTTCAGGAGACCTCTGTATTATTTTCCTATTTTCAAATTTCATGATTAATGATTTCCTTATTAAAATTTAAAGTATGCCCCAGAATTTCAGTTATTCTACAAGTGTGTCCTGAATTAAAAAAAAAATGTTTGTGAAATACAAAGAGTTTAGATTGGATTAAAGCTAAAAGTAACAAGACCTCAACAGAATCCAGAGATGGAAATAGGATATGATGGGTCCTGATCTGGCATCTCATCTACTGTCACTTTCTCACAGATGTACCTTTGCTTCCCTCTGTCTTTTCTACAAGTATTTTCACAGTAACTGCTCTGATGAACTACTTTCTCTGGTTCCCAAACTGCATGAATTCAAGCATGCTACTAGGTTGAAATGATTAAATATAGCCGTCTCTTCTACTCGATTAGCTTCTTATCTTGCACTTCCCATCTGTGGAACTCCCTTCCTCTTAGTTGCTTCCCTAATAGCTACAATCTTCAAATATGCATATGTCAATAGACATGTTCTAATGCTTTGTTTCCCGTCTTTCTCTTTCTTCTTTCCTCAAACACACCACTTTACTCTTGCTCTCATTCACTGTACCACCTACGTGCTAGTAGGACTTCCACTTTGCATGGAGTGAAATGCTTAAAAAAACAACAAAAAAAACATACCCACCTTACAAGACACCAACATGCAGAGACACCTGTCACTTTATTTTCTGATTGTATACACCAGCAAACATTTTCATGAAGAGGAGATGAGATGGTCGGATGAGCAAATCAAAACTGAAAATCCCATAAACAAAGGAAATTATTCAATTAATATTCTAGTATTAAAAAATCAAACTGCTGGATACATTCATCAAAATCAATAAATGGAACAGATCAATAGTTATATATGGTATCAGACTATTGATAAATGCAGGGCTAATATCATTCTTCAGTCAAACAAATTGCTAACAAAAATTGATTTCAATTGCTTCGTCAATTTAGTTTTTGATTTTGGATTATTTTTATAATTATTTCAATTACATAACATTGTGTTTAATAAAATTCTAAATGTCAAATTTACCATTTATTTTTCATCTTGTAATTTAAATATGAATGTAATGACTGCTATTTTTTCTGTGACTTTCTTTATTTACAAAGTGTATTCCTTTTCCACAACTGTTCCTAAGTGATTCTGGTAATGCTTTGCAATTGCAAAGACAAGTTTGTCAGATGAACGACTACTTATTTCTCTACATATTTAACTCTCCTGCTCAATTTCCCCCCACCCCATTGGTGGCACTCACAGAAGATCAGACAGGAAGAGTATGATGCCTTGCTGTATGATTGCTACAAATTCATGGGTATAAATTGGATGCTAAAAATATATGGTTATTATTCAGAGAAAAATAGATATTTTTTTTAGTGATGTGTATATAGTCCAAAAGGATATTAATATGCATACAAAATTTGATTAACCAATGATTAGCTGAGACAGCTTCTCTGTTGACAAATCAGAGAACAGAATTTTGTAACTTTATCTTATACATGAATGTCCAGGTGCTACAACGTTATCAGCAGAGAAAATAGAATTAAAAAGTCAATTTGGTTCGGTTGTTTTTTTATGAGTCAAATGGCTTGTTTAATATCAAAATCTAAATATTAAATATTCAAATCATGAAATAAATGTATTTAAATGTATTCACTTTTGAATTATTTATAAATTAAAGAGAATGATTTTATTTCATGGTTAAATTATAATTACGTATCTGCAAAATAACCTAACAAAATCAAATAAGAAGTAAAAACTTGTTTCTCTTTTCAATAAATGAAATTAATCATACCAAATTGTTGTTTTTTTTAAATTTTAAAAATCTTTTTTGACAATCTGTGCCATGTTTTCAATTTTGCAATATGACCCGGAGGATAAATTTTTATTAATTTTACTATAAATATGTATCTTTCATACTTTTTTAAGAAAATATATTGTTTGTGACAGCTATACAGGGAGTTAACCATTTTTACCTATTCTTCTTACATGCCTCAACTTCAAACAGTAACCCTCTACATTGAGTAGCTCTTGAGCCTTGTTTTAGGTGAACAATTAGTTAAAAAAAATAATGTTAACAATAATTCAAATAAATTCAGTTCTTTCTTTAAATTATTTATGGAAGATTAAGCCATTTCATAAATACCAATGAAGGCAGCTAACATTTCTTCAGAAATATCAGTGTACATGTACCCTGGTATTTTAAGCTCCATTAAGTACCACATGGTTTATGGTTGAGTTTTCTTTTCATTCAACAGCAAAAACAAATGCCAACTGAATGTTTTATGCAATTTTTGTAGCACAAATCAATATTCTTTGCAAAAGTATATTGAGGAATATAAGTGGAAGAGAATTTGCTTTTTTATCAAATGAAGGATTGTCAACAATTAATTTCCAATCCATTTTGTTTAATTCTAATCAGAGACTAACATTCAAAATACTTGTTTTGAAAAGCAAGTCAAATTAAGATGAAAGAAAAAGAGGAAAACTAGAATTTTCAATGTTTAATAAAAATTCAATATTAATACTAATACTACTTGATGAAAAACAATAGAAATTAAATAAGTCAAAATTGACTAATGACTGTCGATGCTTCATCTTATAAAAATTCCAGATAATATTACTACAAATACTAAGAGAGAAAAAAGGCTGACAGAAATATTGTGGAGAAATTAACTGTTGGTCAGACAGCAAAGGAGAAGAGTATTTACCTTGTGTTGTTCAAATGCTTACTAAACAAAAGCTTGTTATTTTCTGTACTATCCCTTTAGAGTTACAGTGGTCACATGCCAGGTTTACTATGTGATCCCTGAAGTTGCATAAAAAGAAGGGAAAAATCTTTTTTTTATTGCTAAATTTACCTTCTATATTTATACATCACAGAGAAGTGGCAATATATTTTGCAACTTGAGATAAGTGCTATTTCCCCCCCTCTCTGCTCAACCTGACTAGTCTCCATTCGTTTTGGAGATTGGGAGCATTTTCTCAACAGTACTAATCAAAAATTAATATTGGTTGACAATATTTTATCTAATAAAGAATAAATCAATATTACCACCACCACTGCTAATACTAATAATAATAGTGGTAAAAATAATCGCAAATATGGCATCAAACATCCAAGGGGAAAATGTAAAAGTTTAATGGTTAAACTGGGTCTTTTGCCAACCACAAAAGTCCCAGCAGCTTAATCTGTAGAGCAGCAGCTGAACATAGATTTCCTCAAGTAAAAAGGTTGAAAGTAATATCTCACCTGGAGTCTATTCCTTATTTCCAATCCGTATTGTTTACTGCTGTGGTGAAAAGTAACATCAGATATCTATCAAAAATTAATAAAAGATAACATTCCTAAACATAATGCTTGAACTGAAAGTTTGAAACATAAACGGCATCTACTGATTTCAAATTTATGAAAAATTTCAAATGAAAAAGAGCCACTTGGTTAGATGTGCTGTAGACAGTGCAGAAAACAACTATCAACCACTGAGACTCTAAAAGTAATGTTTTTCCCCAAATGTTGTTTTTCATATTCCATAGATGTTAATATCACAAATCAATAGCAATAATGGATCTTTGTTTCTACCAGAAAATATCATCAGATGTTTAACAAGAATAGTGCTAGCACATTTACTTTAATAGCTTCTGAAGAAATTTAAAATATTCGCTTCATTTATGACTTGTAAAGGATTTTTATAGACAGTTTAACAGCCATTCGAAGTAGAGGATTACTGAACGATTGAAGGGTGTTATCACTAACATTTTTTGTCAAGATTTACAAACTATGTTTCATTCAATTTTGCAAACTACCGTAATTCCCCACTTCATCCATAATACGCACCCCTAAAATTTTGACTGAAAATGTGGGGAAAATGCTTCTACACACGTAGAATACGCACCCCTTGTTTGGTAATCAAACGGTCTAGGTACCTCCACTTTTTCGCGGGAAAACAGCATAGCGTAATAAAAAAATGCCACAAACTTAACGAAAATAAAGTTTTATCGTCAAAATGCTTATGTTATTATTAAGATGAAAGACCAAAGTATTTTTTTAATTATTTTTTGAAATTTTTAAATATTTTCTAAGACGCTCGAAATTTTGGTTAAAGTCTTCATTTTTTTTTACGTCATCGCGGTGCTGTTAAAATAACATTGTTTATTTTTGCGCTTTTTTCCCGTTGAAAACACATTGATTTGGAAATTCTTGTAAAATTAAAGTAATTGTCCTATTTTAATGAAATTTTCGGGACTTATTCACAAATGAATGAAATTATTTTTGAAATATTTCTTTTTAGTATATTTTGGTAACAAATATTTTTTTTTTAAATATGTTACACCCCATTTACTTATTATCCTGAAATTTCCTTCAAAACTTTTTTATTTACTGACAATTTTTTTTTGTTTAAAGTAAGAGTCATTAGAGATGGTAAATCACCTACTTTTTTTCAACTTTGTGCTAACTAACTGAAAATCTGCTCTGAAGTGAAAAATAATGAATCCAATAAAACTATGATATTACTTAATTAGAAAAGCTTTTAATTGCTTTTGTAAATAAGTAATATTAAAGTCATTATTGCCTGAAGAAATAAATTTTTTCTGATGAATAATTAAATTTTACAAGAATTTTTTATTTGTTTTACATTTTAATTATAATAATTTATAATAGTTTAAAAATCGTGCAAAATTCTGTATTAGCCTATTTCCTTGTGATAATTAGTAATTAAGTAGAAACAAAATTTACGAGTTCAAAATTGCAAAGTTTAATAAATTTAGGGATTCCAATTTTTTTTCAAATCATTTTTTATGTTGTATTTTTCTACTTAATACGTTCCTTATTTCTATGTACGGTAGACTGAAATTGCCATTATTACAAAAAGAGTTTTGTCCTAATACGTGCTAGCACCGTTACTTGAAGAAATTTAAAATATTTGCTTCATTTATGAGTTGTAAAGGATTTTTATAGACGGTTTAAGAGCCATTCGAAGTAGAGGATTACTGAAGGGTTGAAGCGTGTTATCACTAACATTTTTGTCAAGATTTACAAACTATGTTTCATTCAATTTTGCAAACTAACGTAATTCCCCACATATAATATAAGTACCTCCACGAGATTGCTAACAAAAAGCATGATGAAAAAGACGCCAAACTTGACGAAAACAAAATTTTATCGTCTAAACGTTTGGTATTATTAAGAAGAAAGATCAAAGTAATTTTGGGGTATTTTTTACATTTTATAATCGTTCCTAGCACGTCCGAAATTTTCGTTAAAAATCTAGTTTTTTTTTTGAGTCAGCAAAATTGACCATTTTTTCCATTTAAAAAAAAAACTAGAAATCTCACTTTGAAATACTTTTAAATATCAATTATCATTTTTTCAAAACTTATTTTAAAAAATCAGACATTATAATGTTTATTTAAAATATTTTGAACCAAACTTAACTTAGCTTTTGTGTCAAGAAGATGTAATTTGAAAATAAAACAAAGCCGGTCAAACTTTCGCGTCTCTTGACAGGTGATGAATGACATATTTACGAATTCCATGAGGCTAATTTATTCTACGGAAGGAGAAAAGTGAAATAATTTACATTTAAGCGAACAAATTATTTACCTCGTTATTTTAACGAAAACTTTCAGCGGTCTAATTTTTTTTTTGTACTTAGCTTTCACCTTTACGTTTATGATGCTTTATGGAAAGTATATTATAAAGAAATTAAAATAAGACTGTTAAGAGTGACATTAAATTTCATATTTCCTAAGAAATGTGTCTAATTCATTTATAGGTACCTTTCTTATGAAATTCTATCAAAACTGTACATAAAATACTACAATTTTATGTACATTTATTACATTTTACTGTTATTTGTATTTGCATTCATTTTATTAATTTTGATATTTCATTTATGGAAAAATGTCATAACTGAGATTAATATAAAAATAAGATCATATAAATTTCATAAGATGATACTGATACTTGTAGGTACCCTTTTCAGTTGAAATTGAAAAATCAAATTAACTTCTCCACACGTGTTCCGCGAAAGTAAAGGCCTTAACAGCGGAGAACAATGCTTAACTCAAATAACGCAACTTAATTATATTCTGGTTGGTCTTCCGTACTTTATAATTACAGCCCGGTTATGAGCACAAAATTACATTTCTTAATTACTGTGGATCTTCTGATTAGTTAAAATGATACAATTTACAACGCGCTAAAAAAGATCTATCTCATAAGGACAGTTAGGAAAATCGATGGGGCTTTTAACTAATTTTATAATATTTTAATGTAAATCTATTATAACTAATAACTTTTAACTAATTTTATAATATTTAAATGTAAAATCTATTATAATTAAAGAAATAAATAATTGTATTAAAAATTCATTTTTCATCGAAAAATTTTTTTTGCTTTCAGGAATTATTGTCCATATTCATAAAAACAACTAAAAGAAATAAAAGCATTTGAAATTAAATAATATCTTTGTTTTATTGGGTTTTGTATGTTACAATTCAGAGCTGATTTTCAGGTACGTTGGCTCCAATTAAAAACAAAAAAAGACATGCTTTGCATTCCTCAAAGCCCTGTGCTTTTAATTTTTGTAATCACTAAACCCGATGCGATCGAATTTCTAGCGTTTTCATAAAATTAGTTGGGGGGGGGGTAATAAATATTTAAAAAGAATATTTCTACCATGACCTTAATAAAAAAAAACATTTATAATAATTTCGATCATCTGTGAATAGTTCCTGAAAATTTCATTAACATCCGACAATTATTTCTATTTTTGCACGATTTTTCAAATTAATGTGTGTCATACCAAAAAAACGTGCTAAAAATTGTCTGTTATTTACTAGTTCCGCTGATACAAACAGAAACAAAGTTTTTTAATCAAAATTTAGTATGTTCTAAAAAGAAGGAAACATTTTTAAAAATAAAAAAAAAACTTTGGTCTTTCCTCTTAATAACATAAGCATTTAGACAATAAAATTTTGTTTTCGGCAAGATTGGCGTCTTTTTCATCAAGCTATGCTCTTTTTTTTAGCGATTTCGTGGAGGTACATAGTATAATACGACTTCATCCATAATACGCACCCCTAAAATTTTGGCTGAAAATGTGGGGAAAATGCTTCTACAAACGTAGAATACGCACCCCTTGTTTGGTAATCAAACCCCATAAACTGTACCTCCCCAATTTCATTACGTCCAGCGTTTCCTACTCTTATTAACAAAATGGTTTTAAACATAGAATAATATTCTGATTTAGTTTTATAATAATTCTTATTTTATTTTACATTTCTAAGTATTGTTAGGTACATATGATTGTATTTAACATCCTTATGCGGTCGCAATCGCCGAATGTTTTTGTCAAATTGACGTCTGTTTGTGGTGAATAGTCATTTCGTAACTAAAATCAACCTATGAAAACGCAAATTTTAAAGATTTTTTTTGTTGCTGCGCATAATACGGACTCCTAATTGTGCTTAATTTTTTTAAGAAAAAAATGCGTATTATACATGGGGAAATTTGAATGAATTGATTTCTTTGGAAAAACCATCTTTGTCAAAAACCCTACTTTTTGGTTATATAATTTCTCTAATTTTAGGACTTCATGGCAAACAATTTTTAACAGCGACGAATAAAAAATTCAACGCTGTTAATAACAAGAGGAACTAGATGATCAAATGTCTATGAAGTGTATTTAAAGTTTCAATTTTAAACAGTAATATTCAAAATTTAAAGAAAGGAAAAGAAGTTCGGTTACCTTTCGTAGTTGAAATTAAGTCCTTTTTCTGATCTCTCTCTTACTTGTTTTGATTTCTTCGTCTTCTCTTTTCTCAGCAAATAAAAACACCAGTTGAGGGTTGTTTTTGGTTTGATTTTTTCGGGTTTTTTTTTTTTTGTTTTTTAGTGGGGAGAGTGGGGTGGGCTTATGACGAGTGACAGAGATTCCCCCGGCAACTCAAAAAGGTTGGTATTTATCAACCCACCCACGTAGGTTAAATGTGGCACAAGGCCAGTTTAATGTGGGTATCTCCAAGCCCGTAGGCTCGGCCAAAAATATGACCTTTGAACCCGCCTAGACGGGTTCAGGTCCTGTCTACCTCCCCGAAGGAAACCTTGCCCTTCGGCAAAGCTTCCTCCGATTTCCTCTCTGCAGTAGAGAGTTTGACAGAAAACCCGAGACGCAACTCAAAAAGGTTGGTATTTATCAACCCCCCACGTGGGTTAAATGTGGCACAAGGCCGGTTTAATGTGGGTATCTCCAAGCCCGTAGGCTCGGCCAAAAATATGACCTTTGAACCCGCCTAGACGGGTTCAGGTCCTGTCTACCTCCCCGAAGGAAACCTTGCCCTTCGGCAAAGCTTCCTCCGAGTTCATCTCTGCAGTAGAGAGTTTGACAGAAAACCCGAGCCGCAACTCAAAAAGGTTGGTATTTATCAACCCCCCACGAGGGTTAAAAGTGGCACAAGGCCGGTTTAATGTGGGTATCTCCAAGCCCGTAGGCTCGGCCAAAAATATGACATTTGAACCCGCCTAGACGGGTTCAGGTCCTCTCTACCTCCCCGAAGGAAACCTTGCCCTTCGGCAAAGCTTCCTCCGAGTTCCTCTCTGCAGTAGAGAGTCTGACAGAAAACTCGAGCCGCAACTCGAAATGGTTGATATTTATCAACCCCCCCACGTAGGTTAAATGTGGCACAAGGCCGGTTTAATGTGGGTATCTCCAAGCCCGTAGGCTCGGCCAAAAATATGACCTTTGACCCCGCCTAGACGGGTTCAGGTCCTGTCTACCTCCCCGAAGGAAACCTTGCCCTTCGGCAAAGCTTCCTCCGAGTTCCTCTCTGCAGTAGAGAGTTTGACAGAAAACCCGAGCCGCAACTCGAAATGTTTGATATTTATCAACCCCCCCACGTGGGTTAAATGTGGCACAAGGCCGGTTTAATGTGGGTATCTCCAAGCCCGTAGGCTCGGCCAAAAATATGACCTTTGAACCCGCCTAGACAGGTTCAGGTCCTGTCTACCTCCCGGAAGGAAACCTTGCCCTTCGGCAAAGCTTCCTCCTAGTTCCTCTCTGCAGTAGAGAGTTCGACATAAAACCCGAGCCAAAACTCGAAAAGGTTGGTATTTATCAACGCCCCCACGTGGGTTAAATGCGGCACAAGGCCGGTTTAATGTAGGTATCTCCAAGCCCGTAGGCTCGGCCAAAAACATGACCTTTGAACCCGCCGAGACGGGTTCAGGTCCTGTCTACCTCCCCGAAGGAAACCTTGCCCTTCGGCAAAGCTTCCTCCGAGTTCCTCTCTGCAGTAGAGAGTCTGAAAGAAAACCCGAGCAGCAACTCGAATTGGTTGATATTTATCAACCCCCCCACGTGGGTTAAATGTGGCACAAGGCCGGTTTAATGTGGGTATCTCCAAGCCCGTAGGCTCGGCCAAAAATATGACATTTGAACCCGCGTAGACGGGTTCAGGTCCTGTCTACCTCCCCGAAGGAAACCTTGCCCTTCGGCAAAGCTTCCTCCGAGTTCCTCTCTGCAGTAAAGAGTTTGACAGAAAACCCGAGCCGCAACTCGAAATGGTTGATATTTATCAACCCCCCAACGTGGGTTAAATGTGGCACAAGGCCGGTTTAATGTGGGTATCTCCAAGCCCGTAGGCTCGGCCAAAAATATGACCTTTGAACCCGCCTAGACGGGTTCAGGTCCTGTCTACCTCCCCGAAGGAAACCTTGCCCTTCAGCAAAGCTTCCTCCGAGTTCATCTCTGCAGTAGAGAGTCTGACAGAAAACCCGAGCCGCAACTCAAAATGGTTGAAATTTATCAAACCCCCCACGTGGGTTAAATGTGGCACAAGGCCGGTTTAATGTGGGTATCTCCAAGCCCGTAGGCTCGGCCAAAAACATGACCTTTGAACCCGCCTAGACGGGTTCAGGTCCTGTCTACCTCCCCGAAGGAAACCTTGCCCTTCGGCAAAGCTTCCTCCGAGTTCCTCTCTGCAGTAGAGAGTCTGACAGAAAACCCGAGCCGCAACTCGAATTGGTTGATATTTATCAACCCCCCCACGTCGGTTAAATGTGGCACAAGGCCGGTTTAATGTGGGTATCTCCAAGCCCGTAGGCTCGGCCAAAAATATGACATTTGAACCCGCGTAGACGGGTTCAGGTCCTGTCTACCTCCCCGAAGGAAACCTTGCCCTTCGGCAAAGCTTCCTCCGAGTTCCTCTCTGCAGTAAAGAGTTTGACAGAAAACCCGAGCCGCAACTCGAAATGGTTGATATTTATCAACCCCCCAACGTGGGTTAAATGTGGCACAAGGCCGGTTTAATGTGGGTATCTCCAAGCCCGTAGGCTCGGCCAAATATATGACCTTTGAACCGGCCTAGACGGGTTCAGGTCCTGTCTCCCTCCCCGAAGGAAACCTTGCCTTTCGGCAAAGCTTCCTCCGAGTTCCTCTCTGCAGTAGAAAGTCTGACAGAAAACCCGAGACGCAACTCGAAATGGTTGATATTTATCAACCCCCCCACATGGGTTAAATGTAGCACAAGGCCGGTTTATTGTGGGTATCTCCAAGCCCGTAGTCTCGGCCAAAAATATGACCTTTGAACCCGCCTAGACGGGTTTAGGTCCTGTCTACCTCCCGGAAGGAAACCTTGCCTTTCGGTAAAGCTTCCTCCGAGTTACTCTCTGCAATAGAGAGTTTGACAGAAAACCCGAGCCGCAACTCAAAAAGGTTGGTATTTATCAACCTCACCACGTGGGTTAAATGCGGCACAAGGCCAGTTTAATGGTTCGGGTCCTGTCTATCTCCCCGAAGGAAACCTTGCCCTTCAGCAAAGCTTCCTCCGAGTTCATCTCTCCAGTAGAGAGTCTGACAGAAAACCCGAGCCGCAACTCAAAATGGTTGATATTTATCAACCCCCCCACGTGGGTTAAATGTGGCACAAAGCCGGTTTAATGTGGATATCTCCACGCCCGTAGGCTCGGCCAAAAATATGACATTTGAACACGCCTAGACGGGTTCAGGTCCTGTCTACCTCCCCGAAGGAAACCTTGCCCTTCTGCAAAGATTCCTCCGAGTTCCTCTCTGCAGTAGAGAGTTTGACAGCAAACCCGAGCCGCAACTCAAAAAGGTTGATATTTATCAACCCCCCCACGTGGGTTAAATGTGGCACAAGGCCGGTTTAATGTGGGTATCTCTAAGCCCGTAGGCTCGGCCAAAAATATGACCTTTGAACCCGCCTAGACGTGTTCAGGTCCTGTCTACCTCCCCGAAGGAAACCTTGCTCTTCGGCAAAGCTTCCTCCGAGTTACTCTCTGCAGTAGAGAGTTCGACAGAGAACCCGAGCCGCAACTTTAAATGGTTGATACTTATCAACCCCCCCGTGGGTTAAATGTGGCACAAGGCCGGTTTAATGTGAGTGTCTCCAAGCCCGTAGGCTCGGCCAAAAATATGACCATTGAACCCGCCTAGACGGGTTCAGGTCCTGTCTACCTCCCGAAGGAAACCTTGCCCTTCGGCAAAGCTTCCTCCGAGTTCCTCTCTGCAGTAGAGAGTTTGACAGAAAACCCGAGCCGCAACTCGAAATGGTTGATATATATCAACCCCCCCACGAGGGTTAAATGTGGCACAAGGCCGGTTTAATGTGGGTATCTCCAAGCCCGTAGGCTCGGCCAAAAATATGACTTTTGAACCCGCCTAGACGGGTTCAGGTCCTGTCTACCTCCCGGAAGGAAACCTTGCCGTTCGGCAAAGCTTCCTCCGAGTTCCTCTCTGCAGTAGAGAATTTGACAGAAAACCCGAGCCGCAACTCGAAATGGTTGATATTTATCAACACCCCGACGTGGGTTAAATGTGGCACAAGGCCGGTTTAATGTGGGTATCTCCAAGCCCGTAGGCTCGGCCAAAAATATGACCTTTGAACCCACCTAGACGGGTTCAGGTCCTCTCTACCTCGCCGAAGGAAACCTTGCCCTTCGGCAAAGATTCCTCCGAGTTCCTCTCTGCAGTAGAGAGTTTGACAGAAAACCCGAGCCGCAACTCAAAATGGTTGATATTTATCAACCCCCCCACGTGGGTTAAATGTGGCACAAAGCCGGTTTAATGTGGATATCTCCACGCCCGTAGGCTCGGCCAAAAATATGACATTTGAACACGCCTAGACGGGTTCAGGTCCTGTCTACCTCCCCGAAGGAAACCTTGCCCTTCTGCAAAGATTCCTCCGAGTTCCTCTCTGCAGTAGAGAGTTTGACAGCAAACCCGAGCCGCAACTCAAAAAGGTTGATATTTATCAACCCCCCCACGAGGGTTAAATGTGGCACAAGGCCGGTTTAATGTGGGTATCTCCAAGCCCGTAGGCTCGGCCAAAAATATGACCTTTGAACCCGCCTAGACGTGTTCAGGTCCTGTCTACCTCCCCGAAGGAAACCTTGCCCTTCGGCAAAGCTTCCTCCGAGTTCCTCTCTGCAGTAGTGAGTTTGACAGAAAACCCGAGCCGTAACTCGAAAAGGTTGGTATTCATCAACCCCCCCACGTGGGTTAAATGCGGCACAAGGCCAGTTTAATGTGGGTATCTCTAAGCCCGTAGGCTCGGCCAAAAATATGACCTTTGAACCCGCCTAGACGGGTTCAGGTCCTGTCTACCTCCACGAAGGTAAACTTGCCCTTCGGCAAAGCTTCCTCCGAGTTCCTCTCTGCAGTAGAGAGTTCGACATAAAACTCGAAATGTTGATATTTTTCAACCCCCCCACGTAGGTTAAATGTGGCACAAGGCCGGTTTAATGTGGGTATCTCCAAGCCCGTAGGCTCGGCCAAAAATATGACCTTAGAACCCGCCTAGACGGGTTCAGGTCCTGTCCACCTCCCCGAAGGAAACCTTGCCCTTCGGCAAAGCTTCCTCCTAGTTCCTCTCTGCAGTAGAGAGTTCTTCATAAAACCCGAGCCAAAACTCGAAAAGGTTGGTATTTATCAACCCCCCCACGTGGGTTAAATGTGGCACAAGGCCGGTTTAATGTGGGTATCTCCAAGCCCGTAGGCTCGGCCAAAAATATGACCTTAGAACCCGCCTAGACGGGTTCAGGTCCTGTCTACCTCCCCGAAGGAAACCTTGCCCTTCGGCAAAGCTTCCTCCGAGTTCCTCTCTGCAGTAGAGAGTTTGACAGAAAACCCGAGCCGCAAATCAAAAAGGTTGGTATTTATCAACCCCCCACGTGGGTTAAATGCGGCACAAGGCCAGTTTAATGTAGGTATCTCCAAGCCAGTAGGCTCGGCCAAAAATATGACCTTTGAACCCGCCTAGACGGGTTCAGGTCCTGTCTACCTCCCGGAAGGAAACCTTGCCCTTCGGCAAAGATTCCTACGAGTTCCTCTCTGCAGTAGACAGTTTGACAGAAAACCCGAGCCGCAACTCGAAATGGTTGATATTTATCAACCCACCCACGTGGGTTAAATGTGGCACAAGGCCGGTTTAATGTGGGTATCTCCAAGCCCGTAGGCTCGGCCAAAAATATGACCTTTGAACCCGCCTAGACGGGTTCAGGTCCTGTCTACCTCCCGAAGGAAACCTTGCCCTTCGGCAAAGCTTCCTCCGAGTTCCTCTCTGCAGTAGAGAGTTTGACAGAAAACCCGAGCCGCAACTCGAAATGGTTGATATATATCAACCCCCCCACGAGGGTTAAATGTGGCACAAGGCCGGTTTAATGTGGGTATCTCCAAGCCCGTAGGCTCGGCCAAAAATATGACTTTTGAACCCGCCTAGACGGGTTCAGGTCCTGTCTACCTCCCGGAAGGAAACCTTGCCGTTCGGCAAAGCTTCCTCCGAGTTCCTCTCTGCAGTAGAGAATTTGACAGAAAACCCGAGCCGCAACTCGAAATGGTTGATATTTATCAACACCCCGACGTGGGTTAAATGTGGCACAAGGCCGGTTTAATGTGGGTATCTCCAAGCCCGTAGGCTCGGCCAAAAATATGACCTTTGAACCCGCCTAGACGGGTTCAGGTCCTCTCTACCTCCCCGAAGGAAACCTTGCCCTTCGGCAAAGATTCCTCCGAGTTCCTCTCTGCAGTAGAGAGTTTGACAGCAAACCCGAGCCGCAACTCAAAAAGGTTGATATTTATCAACCCCCCCACGTGGGTTAAATGTGGCACAAGGCCGTTATAATGTGGGTATCTCCAAGCCCGTAGGCTCGGCCAAAAATATGACCTTTGAACCCGCCTAGACGGGTTCAGGTCCTGTCTACCTCCCCGAAGGAAACCTTGCCCTTCGGCAAAGCTTCCTCCGAGTTCCTCTCTGCAGTAGAGAGTTTGACAGAAAACCCGAGCCGCAACTCGAAATGGTTGATATTTATCAACCCCCCCACGTGGGTTAAATGTGGCACAAGGCCGGTTTAATGTGGGTATCTCCAAGCCCGTAGGCTCGGCCAAAAATAAGACCTTTGAACCCGCCTAGACGGGTTCAGGTCCTGTCTACCTCCCGGAAGGAAACCTTGCCCTTCTGCAAAGATTCCTCCGAGTTCCTCTCTGCAGGAGAGAGTTTGACAGAAAACCCGAGCCGCAACTCGAAATGGTTGATATTTATCAACCCACCCACGTGGGTTAAATGTGGCACAAGGCCGGTTTAATGTGGGTATCTCCAAGCACGTAGGCTCGGCCAAAAATATGACCTTTGAACCCGCCTAGACGGGTTCAGGTCCTGTCTACCTCCCGGAAGGAAACCTTGCCCTTCGGCAAAGATTCCTCCGAGTTCCTCTCTGCAGTAGAGAGTTTGACAGAAAACCCGAGCCGCAACTCGAAATGGTTGATATTTATCAACCCACCCACGTGGGTTAAATGTGGCACAAGGCTTGTTTAATTTGGGTATCTCCAAGCCCGTTGGCTCGGCCAAAATATGACCTTTGAACCCGCCTAGACGGGTTCAGGTCCTGTCTACCTCCGCGAAGGAAACCTTGCTCTTCGGCAAAGCTTCCTCCGAGTTCCTCTCTGCAGTAGAGAGTTTGACAGAAAACCCGAGCCGCAACTCGAAATGGTTGATATTTATGAACCCCCCACGTGGGTTAAATGTGGCACAAGGCCGGTTTAATGTGGGTATCTCCAAGCCCGTAGGCTCGGCCAAAAATATGACCTTTGAACCAGCCTAGACGGGTTCAGGTCCTGTCTACCTCCCCGAAGGAAACCTTGCCCTTCGGCAAAGTTTCCTCCGAGTTCCTCTCTGCAGTAGAGAGTTTGATAGAAAACCCGAGCCGCAACTCGAAATGGTTGATATTTATTAACCCCCCCACGTGGGTTAAATGTGGCACAATGCCGTTTTAATATGGGTATCTCCAAGCCCGTAGGCTCGGCCAAAAATATGACCTTTGAACCCGCCTAGACGGGTTCAGGTCCTGTCTACCTCCCGGAAGGAAACCTTGCCCTTCGGCAAAGATTCCTACGAGTTCCTCTCTGCAGTAGACAGTTTGACAGAAAACCCGAGCCGCAACTCGAAATGGTTGATATTTATCAACCCACCCACGTGGGTTAAATGTGGCACAAGGCCGGTTTAATGTGGGTATCTCCAAGCCCGTAGGCTCGGCCAAAAATATGACCTTTGAACCCGCCTAGACGGGTTCAGGTCCTGTCTACCTCCGCGAAGGAAACCTTGCTCTTCGGCAAAGCTTCCTCCGAGTTACTCTCTGCAGTAGAGAGTTTGACAGAAAACCCGAGCCGCAACTCGAAATGGTTGATATTTATGAACCCCCCCACGTGTGTTAAATGTGGCACAAGGCCGGTTAAATGTGGGTTTCTCCAAGCCCGTAGGCTCGGCCAAAAATATGACCTTTGAACCCGCCTAGACGGGTTCAGGTCCTGTCTACCTCCCGGAAGGAAACCTTGCCCTTCGGCAAAGCTTCCTCCTAGTTCCTCTCTGCAGTAGAGTGTTCGAAATAAAACCCGAGCCAAAACTCGAAAGGTTGGTATTTATCAACGCCCCCACGTGAGTTAAATGCGGCAGAAGGCCGGTTTAATGTGGGTATCTCCAAGCCCGTAGGCTCGGCCAAAAACATGACCTTTGAACCCGCCTAGACGGGTTCAGGTCCTGTCTACCTCCCCGAAGGAAACCTTGCCCTTCGGCAAAGCTTCCTCCGAGTTCTTCTCTGCAGTAGAGAGTTCGACATAAAACTCGAAATGTTGATATTTATCAACCCCCCCACGTAGGTTAAATGTGGCACAAGGCCGGTTTAATGTGGGTATCTCGAAGCCCGGAGGCTCGGCCAAAAATATGACCTTTGAACCCGCCTAGACAGGTTCAGGTCCTGTCTACCTCCCCGAAGGAAACCTTGCCCTTCGGTAAAGCTTCCTCCTAGTTCCTCTCTGCAGTAGAGAGTTCTACATAAAACCCGAGCCAAAACTCGAAAAGGTTGGTATTTATCAACCCCCCCCCCACGTGGGTTAAATGCGGCACAAGGCCAGTTTAATGTGGGTATCTCCAAGCCCGTAGGCTCGGCCAAAAATATGACCTTTGAACCCGCTTTGACGAGTTCAGGTCCTGTCTACCTCCCCGAAGGAAACCTTGCCCTTATTCTTAGAAACCCAAATTCTTACATTTACTTTACGTAGATGACCCCTTCATACTCTGGTCAACCCAGGAAGTCCAATTTCTCCTGAACCAAGTGAACTCAATAAGATCATCGAAACAGTTCCCAGTGGACAGAAAAAAACGACATCAAAATCGCAAACTGCACTAATATCTCCAACAGAGCATAGCTTCAAGACATCTCTATACCGCAAGCCAACATTCACCGACCTATACCTCAACTTCAACTCCTAACAGGCATACAGTGTAAAGAAAGGAGTTGTCCGCTGCTTACAACATCGAGCAAAAGTAATAAGTGGTGATTCAGAGACATATGACCAAGAAATGATCAGTAGAAGCAGTACTCTACAACGTAACAACTAATCTAGGTACATGACAGCAGCTCCTACAAACTGGGATAGAAGGATACAAGAGGATAACTATATTCAGAAAACAGCTTCCGTCAACTTATGTGAAGGGATTATCGGAAAAATACAAAAGATCTGAGATCTATGTAATATCTGGACGACCTTCAAAAGTTTTTGAAAACTTCGCAGACACGTCTTTCGGTTAAGAAATAGAGGAGAACTTGATTGAGGACTATGTGTTCACCATCCCCTGCAGTTTTGGTAAGAAATGAAAAACGGGCTGCTCCCTTAAAACTGCAAGAACATCGTAAAACCTTAACACGAGGGGAAATAGAAAAATCAGGCGGAGCTGACCACATATGAAGGGAAAAGTGAGATCACCGCCCCTTGTTGTTTTACATTTAAATGTAATTTTTTATCACAACATTTGTTGAAGCACAAGTAAGTTTTCATAGCGAAAATGCGGCCCCCCAAAACGTTTGGGAACCACTGCTCTAGCGGAACAAAACTTGTTAACAAAAAAGGAAATGCCAGATAAACAGAATAAAGAAATATATATATATATATATATATATATATATATATATATATATATATATATATATATATATATATAACAATCAAGAATGGTCTTAAACTGCAAATCACCACCATACCAATTTATTTTTTAATAACTTACCAACTTACCAGATACATTTTTGGAATCTTTCTTGTTGGCGGTATTCAATATATATATATATATATATATATATATATATATATATATATATATATATATATATATATATATATATTGTTTTTATTTATTTATTTATTTTTCCTCTTTTGGATCCCTTAAACAACACTTTTATCCACACACAGGTGTCCTTAGAGACTTCAGAGAATTAATTTTGCGGACTTATAAACGTAATTGTACAATAAATACATACACACACACACAGATATATATATTAGGTTGGTGCAAAAATAATTTCGTTTTCTAACATATGTTACTATGTGAGAAAACGAAATTATTTTTGCACCAACCAAATATATATATATATATATATATATATATATATATATATATATATATATATATATATATATTACCAGAGCGCATATACAATTTTGTTATTGTTGTTTTTCACCAGCTCGCAGTATTACATCAAGTTAATCCCACAGAGGCAGGGATCTCCCTTTTCCCTTCATATATGATCAGCCATGCCTGATCTTCTTATTTTCCCTCGTGTTATGTCCTGACGGTGTTCCTGTAGTCTTATCTTCAGGCGACGGCCTGTTTGTCCTTCATATTTCTTGCCACAATTCCACTGGATGATGTTACGCACAGTCCTTAATCTTGTTCTCCTTTATAGGTGGTCTTACTCGAAAGAGGTGTTTACGTAGTGTTGAACTACACCGGAAGGTTGCTCTAATGATATACAGACCACGGATCCTTTATACCTTTCCCAATAAACCATTTACATAGGGTGGGAAGACCGAGATTGTTTTCTGAGTGTTGTTATCATTTTGTACACTTCTTTCCCAGTTTATGGGGGTTTTTTACATCTACCCAAGTTAGTTATTACACTTTAGGCTACTGTTTATACTGACCATTTCTTGTTCATATGTCTCTGGATCGCCACATGACTTTTACTCGATATTGTAGGTTACAGGGTCTTGGACAAAATGGAAGTGGACGAAAGACAACCCACAATCCTATAACTGCCAATGTATATCATTGTGCACGGCTTTAATTAATTCTTTTCTCGGAGACTGTGGAGGTACTAGGATATCTTCATTACACATAATTTCTTTTTCTATCGTTGTGTCTTGATTCTTTAAAAGGTCTCTCGCTCATACAGCAATTCTTCCATGTATTTCTCTTTATTTCTATCCATAATTCTATTCAACACTGGTCCCTGTCTATTTCCCAGCCTAAGCCCTTTTAAGGATAATACATCCATTTCTATCTAGTACAAAATCGTTCCGCAATATTTCCGATTACTTCAATATTTTTACTCCCAAACTTTAACCAAGATAATGCATCAACATACGGAATAGTATTTCCTTTAATATATACAATGTCAAAGTCAAACGACATCAGCCTAATCGTCCATATTAATATCCTTGCATATTTGACATGTGGGAACTCTCTTCTGGTGTTGAATATAAATTCCAAAGGCTTATGATCAGATTTCAATAGAAATGTCCTACCCAGCAAAAAAAAAAAAATCTAGCTCTTTCTTTGCTCCACACAATCGCTATTTCCTCCTCCTTGTCAATATTTAAATAATTCGCCTCCGTCAATGTTAGTTTTCCGGATAAGTACATTACAAGGTAATAACCCCTGTGACAACATTGCGGCTATAGCACAGTCACTGACATCAGTAGTTAACGTCAATTTTTTCGCCGAGTCCAAAATTTTAACAACTCCTTTGTTTACGAGTGTTTTATTTTTTAATTTCTTGAAAGCAACCTCCTGTCTTTTTGTCCATTGAAATTCGGTATTCTTCTTCCTTATTTTGTTAAATCGTTCCACTATATCGCGGTAGATATCTGTTATAGAAATTGGTTAATCACAAAAAAGATTGTGACTCTTTCTTATTTCTGGGTGCAGCTATCTCTCATATCTTACGAGTTTATCATCCAGCAACATATCATCTTTGTATATTTGATATCCTAAGTATGATTTTCCCAATTAAACTTGCATTTATCACGATTAAGTCCTATTTGATTTTCTCAAACTTGTCCCGTTTTACTGTTTAGCGCTTCTTTACTGCAAGCACCAATGCCAATATTGTCCTCATATACAATTATATTTTTAATCACCTCTAAAACATTTTCGATGGTTTTTTTGATTTTGTGTTTTAAATTTTTAACTCCAAACTTCCTTCTGTTTAATCCAATAAGATGTTCATTGTGGTGACTTCTTTAAACTTGCTATCAATTGTGATCTGATTATATGCTGACTTGAAGTTAATTTTAGCAAATTATTTAATACCAGCAAAATCATGGTACGTTATTTCAGTGTTTGGCAGTGGCAATGAATCAGAACAGTTTTGGTGATTCACGCCAATCTTATAATTGCCACAAATTCTTAAATCTTCATTGTACTTGCATATCAGCACAGTTGATGAATCCTAACTGCTACCATCCTGGCTGACTTTTTCTAATATTCCTTGTTCCAACACATTTTCAGCTTAGTAACAATCAAGGGTAACATATGAGCATGAACTTTTCGGGCTTGAAAATACATTGCTTTCTTTAAGCCGAATTTTCGTCTGTATCACTTTAATAATCCAGTATCCGCTTCTAGAATTCATGGAACTTACACGCTTCGATGTATCCACTCTTCAATTCCAAAAAGACCGCGAATTGTGATGTTTTCCACCCATCAAAAATAACCTTTGGTATGACAGGGAAGATATTACGGAATAAAAAAAGAGAAAGAGACTTAAAAAAAAGAAAAAAAAGAAAAAAATTAGTGCCTTTGATTTATTTTATCACATGTAGATTTCAAGGATTATGTCTGAAAATAATGTATCAATTTATATTTTCAAAAATATTCCTTTTTCAAGTCTGAACCTCTTTTTCTAAAGAGGGAAATAATTTTACCTTGCAAAATCAGTGTAGACAGATAACTCATTTTTAAGACTTTCTTTTAATCTCTCATCTCTGAATATGATTAAAAATTAGAAAAGTTTTATACACAACAATTAAATAAAATCCTTGCTGATAACTTTTATTTCGATTTTAATTTTTGCAAGTAGGTAAAAATGAAGCATAATAAAAGATCTTAAATAATTTGTAAAAATGGAAATAATCTCATTAGAGTCAAAATTGGGCCACAATTCCATTTATTATCTTTTTGAAGAATGCACAACTCCAAAGTATCTATTGTATCTGAACTTTGTCTGGTTATACAGGTCCTGAACTGGCATCTCCGTATTCAGAAATGATAAGCTAAGCTCCCTATGCAATAATGGATCTGAAATGTTTTTAAAGTCATTATAATTGCACATTTAAAGAAGATAAAAAATATTTGATTGCTATTTCAACTTTTCACATCATAAATGTTTAATTCATTTCAAATTTGTTTGCGTTTTCTTGACGTTCAACTGATGTTTTAAAAATACAAACGAAAAACTAACGTATTTAAACTTATTGTTTTAAATATACATTTCTGACATGCTTTAAGTTTGGGCATCAAATATCTCGGAATTTTGTTTACTGTGTAAGCCTAAGAATAACTTATCCTTGATGACTGACATCACATCACGTACATTTGAGTAGCGAAATTAAACCTCCTTTAAATTTTACAATTTAAAAAAGTATTGAAACTTATCCATCTAATCACGCAAGGGTTATTTAATGGAAACAGTTGTTACCTGCCTTCCGCCAGACAACTTGGCTAGGTTCAAAGACCTTGTTGGTATCCAGATAATTTCAACTCCAGATTACCTGATACATATTGCTGATCTCGATCTTCTTAATAAACACGCCAGTCAGTTATGTGCCATGCATGATACACGTTTAGGCGATCATGTACCTATCGATACATGACTGATGAGGCAGATTTTTTCTCGCAGTAGGTTGCCTTTTCTTTCTGCAGTAGATCAGATGCCATCCAAGGCTATAGAACCCGGTCTGTACTGATATTTACCCATAGCTTGGGAAGAAAAAGTGCATTCATACATTTCGCAAGGGAATTAACACGTAAGCGAATGTAATGGATTCAACTGGGAATTCGAGCTCGGTCCTCCGATTTAGCTAATTGCCATGTGCGATACACTTTAAGGCGATCATGTATCTTTCGATACATGACTGATGAGGCATATTTTTTCTCGCAGTAGGTTGCCATTTCTTTTTGCAGTAGACCAGATGCCATTCAGGAATATAGAACCCGGTCTGTACTGCTATTTAACCATAGCTGGTGAGAAGAAGAGGATTCATATCTTTTCCAAGGGAATTCGAACTTGGCTCCAAGCCGCTATCAAATACTCCACCGTGCCTCTTGACTTATTACCAATATGACTGTTTCATTATTTAATTTTTCTTTTCCTTTCATTTTCCGATTTTTATTTCAGAAAAAGTTCTATAAAATTATTTTAAAAAGAATTCTTTCCTGTCGCAGGATATGAAACAAAAAAAAACATCTTTATTAACTGAAATGAAATTTTGATACTTTAAATCAGGTGAACAAATATTGGTACGGTCAGATTTTATTATCAAAGTCAATGTTTTCTCCTTGAAATTCGTGTTAACCAACCAATGTTGGTAAGTTTCAGCATATGAATTTCAGTCTATGTAAAATGAACATTCTTTCATATCAACATATTTAATTAATAATTAATCAAATAAAGGTAAAAATAAATAAACAAAAATAAATAAATAAATAAAGGTAAAAATAGATTACTTTACTTTCCTGGTTTTATCCGAAATAAATACTCCAGTCTGCATAGTTCTTAGATATTTTCCAAATAAATCAATCTCTAGATAGAAGGATAAAGAGCATCACCAAAATATCTATAATTAAATAGAACGGTGTATGATCCAAGAAAATAGATTTCTTCTCCTAATTATAGACTGGATTTTTTTAAAAAATCCTCCTGACCAATATGTTTCAAAGATTTGATTTTAATCGAATATGTGGATGCGTGTCAGAATTTAAAATTATCAAGAATCTATTTCAAGATGAATTTGTCCCATGTTTTGCTTAGATTATGAAAAATATATAAATAGAAAATACTAAAGTTAAGAAAAGCTTACTACTGAAATGTTGTGCAAGTGTTCTGACACATTAACAAAAGTAAAAGAAATGTTGAAACTTTCAGCGCAATAGCAAACATGTTGGTTTTGATAAACTGTAAGACTGAACACACATTAAATGATTTTTGTAAAAAGGAATTTGAAAATTGCAAATCTATGGTACGATATGTTTCAGGTAGTGAAAGAATGGACTAAAACTTAGCCTGCCTCCACATTGTTTAATAATTGGAAGGGGTTGACTTCCTCACAGCCACAGTACTGAAGATAACTTGATGACTTAGGTATCTGACCAATTTGGTTCGACACAAGAATTTTCTTTATCAGAACAAGCGTTTAATATATATATACACTTTATATGCCTACCTTCTATATGAAGTGAAATGTTTGGGCCCAAAATGAAAGACGTAATACAGTGGCGAGAGATCTTGTGGCGTAGGGAAATTTTGAATGTTACATTTTAGAAAAGACTTTATAAATTAACTGTATGTACATTCTAGTTTTCGGGGAGCCTAGTCATAACTCTGGTTGTACGCGATGATTAAATTTTAATAAAAATGTATTTTAACGAGTGAAGTAATTTTCAATCTTTGCAGTTTTATGGGTTAACATATTTGAGATGTAAGGTGTGCGAATGTAAATTACAATCGTAAATTTTTCGTTGTATCTCGTAGGTTAGTAGTTTCGCATTTTACCAACATGACAATTTTAATGCGTATCACCACCAATAAGAAAGTTCACATCTATTCAGTTTTAAACTATCTATTAACAAAAACTTATTTTCCATATACAAGTAAATTGTTTGAAAATGAAAGATGTGCTACAAATCAGGCAACTGATAAATTAACGCAATTTGAAAACTTAATTTGTGCACTATATATTGTTGAAACATAATAAAATATCGAACGGTTTAAATATTCGTAATCATTTAAAATATATTGTATAATAATTGTTGAAACTAAAATAATTTTCACTCACCATTTACCATATTCCGACACAGAAATCTTTTATCGGTAAACTCTAATATTCCTTCTTAGGTGGTACTTCAAAGAGCTAGTCAGTGTAACAAAGAAAATAACATGAACCAGCAAAGAACCTCCCGTCAAGAGTTGAGTTTTTACGTGTGGATATTAGCGAATTGAAGCCAAGTGTGATTTTTTAAAATCTTTGTTAGTGGTTTGAACTTTTTACCCCGTCCATCTTTTTTTTTTAGTTTTGTTTTCCGCTTCAAGCCGCATACCATTTTTTTCTATTTGACTTACTTTTTAATTTTTTAGTCAAATTCTAATTTTCACCCTCCTCCCACTTTAGTTTCTGGCTTTTTTAAGTAGAACTTTAATTTTTTGGTTTGTCTTATTTTCTTTTTCTTATTCTTTTTGCGTTTTTACGTGTGACTTGTTTTTTGGCATAGCCAAGCTTTGTTGAATTTTATTTGGTCTCTTGGCCCGTTATTCTTGAGTTTTGTTGTAATGCAAATTAAAGAAAAGAAAATTACATTAACAGCACTATGGTCGTGCTGCTCATGAGGGACTCTGAAAAATCACCGCCGGTAAAGAAACGGACCGGGCTTAAAACGGGCCAAAGAAAAGCCGCACCCTGTTTTTCTTGCGAGTTTTAGTACGTTGATTAGGGGTGGAGAGTTGCCAGCATCGGATTTGCCAATAATGGCAAATCCAACGCCGATAAGATCTCCAACGGACGCACAGGAATAATTGATTTCCCGTACAACTAACCATTAGTATGGGTTGCTTGCCAGAATTGAACATGTAACAGCAAGTCCATTTTTTCTCAGACATACCGCTACCTTATAGATTTTTATTGACTTATAAACATAATGTTTGTTGGCATGGTCTGTTGTAAGAAAAATGTAACATAGCCGCGAGTCTGGCACGATCCTACAATCAGAGATTTCGTGGGTAGAGATCTTACCACTGAACCATTATCGCCGCCTTACAAATTCTTACCTAATAATTGAACTTGAAGTGGGGACTCTTTGGAATTGGAACCGCAAACTATGAGTCTGATTAACTTCGCCTCGGAACATATTAATTTTCATTTCAACTTTGACATTCACTAGGAAATTATTTCTAAATAGAATGATGAAAATTCATATTTGTTTCAAAGGTATATTTATTCTTAAGACTTTTTAAACCAGCCAACCAAAGTCTCGAAGTTTTATTATTGTTATGTAATTATTTTGAATTTAACTTCGACGTGTCAAAATATTCCCGCCGCTTCTGGGGTCTGTGGTTAATTTTTTTTAAGGATATAGTTTATATGGTTAACTGGTTATTGCACTTCTGTATTTTGAACATGGCCCGTTTAGACCGTTACAAAGTTAAAGTTATCATTTCTAATCGAATAGTAAGGATTACATGGGTCATTTATTGATTTATTAGCTAGCACGTTTGAAAAGGCGGGTACAAAAAAGACTGATGACGTGCGGACAGGGGCGAATTCGACATGATCTTCTGTACTTGCCCCTATAAAACCAAATGAAAAATCCTTGGAGAAATGGAAGGACTGAGACATTCCGCACAATTTAATACCAATTTTGAAGAGATTTCATCCACTGTAAAAAAAAATTACAAAGAAGTGAATTCTGAGCGATCCCCCAGTTTTGGACCGCAAGAAATTCCAACAAATTCACTAGCACAAGGTACCGCATTTTCGAATGTCACTCCTTCCCTACACAAGAGACTGAAATAATTCATTGACTCAAGGATTAAGCAGGAAATTCTGCAGAAACTGATATCAATTTCATAAGGATTCCCTAGAGAGGAAAAGTTCAAATGCGATCTCATCGAGAAAACTGCTTTTCCGACACCGTAATTTGTCAACGGGCACAGCAGCGACACGGTCGAAGCTGAACTTTGCCCTATAAAACCAAATGGAAAATCATTGTAGACATGGATGGACTGAGAAATTCCGCACAATTTAATACCAATTTTGAAGAAAAGTTCTACAGAAGTGAAAGGTGAGTGATCTCTCAGTTTCGGTCTGCATGAAAATTCCAACAAATTCACTAGCACAAGGTCCCCTATCATCAAAGGTCAATTGTCCCTACACAAGAGAGTTAAATAATTCTTTGATGCATAGTTTACGCAGGAAATACTGCACAATCTGATATCAATTTCATGAGAATTCCCTGGAGAGGAAAAAGTTGAAATGCGATCTCATCGAGCAAACCGCTTCTCGGACACCATAAATTGCAAAGAGTCACAGCAGAGACAAGGTCGAAGTATTACTTTGCTTATAAAACCAAATAAAAAAAACTTGTAGACATGGATATACTGAGAAAGCTGGCACATTTTAATATCAAATTTGAAGATATTTCAGCTCCACGAAAAAAATTATAAAGGAGTGAAATGTGAGTGTTCCCCCGGTTTACGTACGCATGAAAATTCCAACAAATTCACTAGCACAAGGGCCTGTATAGTCGAAGGTTACTCCCTCCCTACACAAGCGACTGAAATAATTCTTTAACACATGGATTCAGCAGGAAATTCCGCACAATTTGATACCTATTTCATGAAGATCGCCTAGAGAGGACAACGTTAGAGGCTTCCATTATTACTAGGGCCTAAAACTGCAATGTTCGATGTGTGATTTAAGGGATATGTCTTGCCCGAAAAGGACTGCAGTTGTTTTTTTTTCTTTTCTTATGCATCAAACTGTAGAGGAATCAATAATAAAATGTGTACAAAAAAGAAATTTGGGAAATTGGTACTTTTGAGCGTTCTATTACTACTAGGGCCTAAAACTGCAATGTTCGATGTCTGATTTAAGGCATATGTCTTGCACGAAAAGGACTGCAATTGCTTTTTTTTGTTATGCGTCAAACTGTAAATGAATCAATAATAAAATGTGTACAAATAAAACATTTTGGAAATTGGCATGTTTGAGGCTTCTATTACTAGTAGGGTCTAAAACTTCAATGTTCGATGTATGATTTAAGGCATATGTCTTGCACGAAAAGGACTGCAATAGATTTTTCATTTCTTATGCATCAAACCGTAGTCTAAAACTGAAATGTTCGATGTCTGATGTAAGGCATATGTCTTGCACGAAAAGAAGTGCAATTGCTTTTTTTTGTTATGCATCAAACTGTAAATGAATCAATAATAAAATGTGTACAAATAAAATATTTTGGAAATTGGCATTTTGGAGACTTCTATCACTACTAGAACCTAAAGGTGCAATGTTCGATGTCTGATTTCAAGCATATGTAATGCACGAAATAGACTGCATTTGCTCTTTTCTTTTCTTGTGCATCAAACTGTATAGGAATCAATAATAAAATGTGTACAACAAGAAATTTGGGAAATTGGCCTTTTGTGGCTTCTATTACTACTAGAGCCTAAAACAGCAATGTTCGATGTCTGATTTGCACGAAAGGGACTGCATTTTCTTTTCTTATGCATCAACCTCTATAGGAATCAATAATAAAATGTGTACAAACAATAAATTTTGGAAATTGGCATTTTTGAGGCTTCTATTACTATTAGGGCCTTAAACTGCAATGTTCGATGTGTGATTTAAGGCATTTGCCTTGCACGAAAAGGACTGCAATTGCTTTTTTCTTTTCCCATGCATCAAATTGTATAGGAATCAAATTTTACAATGTGAAGAAATAAGAAATGTTGGAAATTGGAATTTTTGAGGCTTCTATTACTACTAACGACTAAAACTGCAATGTTCGATGTCTGATTTAAGGCATATGTCTTGCACAAAAAGGACTGCAATTGAATCTTTTCTTTTTTTATGCATCAAAGTGTATAGGAATCAATAATAAAATGTGTCTAAATAAGAGATTTTGGAAATTGGCAGTTTTGAGGCTTCTATTACTACTAGGGCCTAAAAATGCAATGTTCGATATCTGGTTTAAGGCATATATCTTGCACGAAAAGGACTGGAAATTGCTTTTTTCTTATCTTATGCATCAAACTGTATAGGAATCAATAATACAATGTGAAGAATTAAGAATTGTTGGAAATTGGCATTTTTGAGGCTTCTATTATTATTAGGGCCTAAAACTGCAATGTTCGATATCTGATTTAAGCCATATGTTTTGCACGAAAAGGACAGCAATTGCTTTTTTCTTTTCTTATGCATCAAACTGTATCGGAATCAATAATAAAATTTGTACACATACAACATTTTGGAAATTGGCATTTCCGAGCCTTCTATTACTTCTAGGGACTAAAACTGCAATGTTCGATATCTAACCCTAACCCTAACCCTAACCCCTGCCGGGTAAACGGCGGGTGTAACTGTGACCGACTAAAGTTGAGTGAGCAGATGCCTCGTCATCTCCAAAATGTCGTCTAAAGGGAAAGAGATGACGAAGCAGCGGCAAATCTACGCTCTGTCAATCACGCGAAGCGCGTGTCCACCGCTCGAGGAGGCAGGCTGGATGCAAAACGACGTCCGCCGACGCAGCAGTGCGTTCGTTCCGTTTGCAGGCTGCACGTCGTCGTCGACGCCGGACGAGCGTCGCGCGCTTCAGCATTGGTCGGCGGCGGTGATGTTACTTTCCGAAAGAAGTGCCCATTTTCAGAAAAATATTGCCAAAATAATTCGAAAATCGAACTGAAACTATTGAGTGTTGTCGGCATGTCGTTCGCGAGATTTCTGCACACTGTCCGCGTCGATTAGTAGAAAACTGTCTGAAAAAGCAAAGCATGTTACAAGAAAACATTTCGACACTTTAGTGTGGAAAGAGCGGCGCAGTCCGGCAGCTTCGTTCGCTCGACCGTTCGGTCTGAACGGCAGTAGCGCAGCAAGAGAGGGTGACCCAAGGAAGGAAGCGTTGTGCAGGCAGGCAGGCAGGCAAGAAGGCAGGAGGGCAGGCAGGAATGAACGCTCTCGGACAGCGAGCATTGCTGCTGCAAGTTCCGCGCCCGCTAGCTGCTTGCGGCCTAGCCACGAAACTAATCGGTCGGTCGGTACTGCTGGTGCAACGCGATCGACCAAGCGCGGGTAAACGGCGGGGGTAACTGTGACCGACTAAATTTCAGTGAGCAGATGCTTCCTCATCTCGAAAGTGTCGTCTAAAGGGAAAGAGATGACGAAGCAGCGGCAAATCTACGCTCTGTCAATCACGCGAAGCGCGTGTCCACCGCTCGAGGAGGCAGGCTGGATGCAAAACGAGGTCCGCCGACGCAGCAGTGCGTTCGTTCCGTTTGCAGGCTGCACGTCACCGTCGACGCCGGACGGGCGTCGCCAACTTCAGCAGTGGTCGGCGGCGGTGATGTTACTTTCCGAACGAAGTGCCGAGTTTCAGAAAAAAAATTGCCAAAATAATTCGAAAATCGAACTGAAACTATTGAGTGTTGTCGGCGTGTCGTTCGCGAGATTTCTGCACACTTTCCGCGTCGACTAGTAGAAAACTGTCTGAAAAAGCAAAGCATGTTACAGGAAAACATTTCGACACTTTAGTGTGGAAAGAGCGGCGCAGGCCGTCAGCTTCGTTCGCTCGACCGTTCGGTCTGAACGGCAGTAGCGCAGCAAAAGTGGGCGACCCAAGGAAGGAAGCCTTGTGCAGGCAGGCAGGCAGGCAGGCAGGAAGGCAGGAGGGCAGGCAGGAATGCACGCTCTCGGACTGCGAGCATTGCTGCAGCAAGTTCCGCGCCCGCTAGCTGCTTGCGGCCTAGCCCCTAAATTAATCGGTCTGTCGGTACTGCTGGTGCAACGCGATCGACCAAGCGCGGGTAAACGGCAGGTGTAACTGTGACCGACTAAAGTTCAGTGAGCAGATGCCTCGTCATCTCGAAAGTGTCGTCTAAAAGGAAAGAGATGACGAAGCAACGGCAAATCTAAACTCTGTCAATCACGCGAAGCGCGTGTCCACCGCTCGAGGAGGCAGGCTGGATGCAAAACGACGTCCGCCGACGCAGCAGTGCGTTCGTTCCGTTTGCAGGCTGCACGTCGTCGTCGACGCCGGACGCGCGTCACCCGCTTCAGCAGTGGTCGGCGGCGGTGATGTTACTTTCCTAACGAAGATCCGAGTTTCAGAAAAAACATTGCCAAAATAATTCGAAAATCGAACTGAAACTATTGAGTGTTTTCGGCGTGTCGTTCGCGAGATTTCTGCACACTGTCCGCGTCGACTAGGTGGAATCTGTCTGAAAAAGCAAATCATGTTACACGAAAACTTTTCGAAACTTAAGTGTGGAAAGAGCGGCGCAGGCCAGCAGCTTCGTTCGCTCGAGCGTTCGGTCTGAACGGCAGTAGCGCAGCAAGAGATGGCGACCCAAGGAAGGAAGCGTTGTGAAGGCAGGTAGGCAGGCAGGAAGACAGGAGGGCAGGCAGGAATGCATGCTCTCGGACAGCGAGCATTGCTGCTGCAAGTTCCGCGCCCGCTAGCTGCTTGCACCCTAGCCAGGAAAGTAATCGGTCGGTCGGTACTGCTGGTGCAAATCGATCGACCAAGCGCGGGTAAACAGCGGGGGTAACTGTGACCGACTAAATTTCAGTGAGCAGATGCCTCCTCATCTCGAAAGTGTCGACTAAAGGGAAAGAGATGACGAAGCAGCGGCCAATCTACGCTCTGTCAATCACGCGAAGCGCGTGTCCACCGCTCGAAGAGGCAGGCTGGATGCGAAACGAGGTCCGCCGACGCAGCAGTGCGTTCGTTCCGTTTGCAGGCTGCACGTCACCGTCGACGCCGGACGGGCGTCGCCCGCTTCAGCAGTGGTCGGCGGTGGTGATGTTACTTTCCGAACGAAGTGCCGAGTTTCAGAAAAAAAATTGCCAAAATAATTCGAAAATCGAACTGAAACTATTGAGTGTTGTCGGCGTGTCGTTCGCGAGATTTCTGCACACTTTCCGCGTCGACTAGTAGGAAACTGTCTGAAAAAGCAAAGCATGTTACAGGAAAACATTTCGACACTTTAGTGTGGAAAGAGCGGCGCAGGCCGTCAGCTTCGTTCGCTCGACCGTTCGGTCTGAACGGCAGTAGCGAAGCAAAAGTGGGCGACCCAAGGAAGGAAGCCTTGTGCAGGCAGGCAGGCAGGCAGGCAGGAGGGCAGGCAGGAATGCACGCTCTCGGACTGCGAGCATTGCTGCTGCAAGTTCCGCGCCCGCTAGCTGCTTGCGGCCTAGCCCCTAAATTAATCGGTCTGTCGGTACTGCTGGTGCAACGCGATCGACCAAGCGCGGGTAAACGGCGGGTGTAACTGTGACCGACTAAAGTTCAGTGAGCAGATGCCTGGTCATCTCGAAAGTGTCGTCTAAAAGGAAAGAGATGACGAAGCAACGGCAAATCTAAACTCTGTCACTCACGCGAAGCGCGTGTCCACCGCTCGAGTAGGCAGGCTGGATGCAAAACGACGTCCGCCGACGCAGCATAGCCTTCGTTCCGTTTGCAGGCTGCACGTCGTCGTCGACGCCGGACGCGCGTCGCCCGCTTCAGCAGTGGTCGGCGGCGGTGATGTTACTTTCCTAACGAAGATCCGAGTTTCAGAAAAAACATTGCCAAAATAATTCGAAAATCGAACTGAAACTATTGAGTGTTTTCGGCGTGTCGTTCGCGAGATTTCTGCACACTGTCCGCGTCGACTAGGTGGAATCTGTCTGAAAAAGCAAATCATGTTACACGAAAACTTTTCGAAACTTAAGTGTGGAAAGAGCGGCGCAGGCCAGCAGCTTCGTTCGCTCGAGCGTTCGGTCTGAACGGCATTAGCGCAGCAAGAGAGGGCGACCCAAGGAAGGAAGCGTTGTGAAGGCAGGTAGGCAGGCAGGAAGACAGGAGGGCAGGCAGGAATGCACGCTCTCGGACAGCGAGCATTGCTGCTGCAAGTTCCGCGCCCGCTAGCTGCTTGCACCCTAGCCAGGAAAGTAATCGGTCGGTCGGTACTGCTGGTGCAACGCGATCGCCCAAGCGCGGGTAAACGGCGGGGGTAACTGTGACCGACTAAATTTCAGTGAGCAGATGCCTCCTCATCTCGAAAGTATCGTCTAAAGGGAAAGAGATGACGAAGCAGCGGCAAATCTACGCTTTGTCAATCACGCGAAGCGCGTGTCCACCGCTCGAGGAGGCAGGCTGGATGCAAAACGACGTCCGCCGACGCAGCAGTGCGATCGTTCCGTTTGCAGGCTGCACGTCGTCGTCGACGCCGTACGCGCGTCGCCCGCTTCAGCAGTGGTCGGCGGCGGTGATGTTACTTTCCGAACGAAGTGCCGAGTTTCAGAAAAAAAATTGCCAAAATAATTCGAAAATCGAACTGAAACTATTGAGTGTTGTCGGCGTGTCGTTCGCGAGATTTCTGCACACTTTCAGCGTCGACTAGTAGGAAACTGTCTGAAAAAGCAAAGCATGTTACACGAAAACTTTTAGAAACTTAAGTGTGGAAAGAGCGGCGTAGGCCAGCAGCTTCTTTCTCTCGACCGTTCGGACTGAACGGCAGTAGCGCAGCAAGAGAAGGCGACCAAAGGAAGGAAGCGTTGTGCAGGCAGGCAGGCAGGCAAGAAGGCGGGAAGGCAGGAGGGCAGGCAGGAATACACGCTCTCGGACAGCGAGCATTGCTGCTGCAAGTTCCGCGCCCGCTACCTGCTTGCGGCCTAGCCACGAAAGTAATCGGTCGGTCGGTACTGCTTTTGCAACGCGATCGACCAAGCGCGGGTAAACGGCGGGTGTAACTGTGACCGACTAAAGTTCAGTGAGCAGATGCCTTGTCATCTCGAAAGTGTAGTCTAAAGGGAAAGAGATGACAAAGCAGCGGCAAATCTACGCTCTGTCAATCACGCGAAGCGCCTGTCCACCGCTCGAGGAGGCAGACTGGATGCAAAACGACGTCCGCAGAGGCAGCAGTGCGTTCGTTCACTTTTCAGGCTGCACGTCGTCGTCGACGTCGGACGAGCGTCGCCCGCTTCAGCAGTTGTCGGCGGCGGTGATGTTACTTTCCGAACGAAGTGCCGAGTTTCAGAAAAAAAATTGCCAAAATAATTCGAAAATCTAACTGAACCTATTGAGTGTTGTCGGCGTGTCGTTCGCGAGATTTCTGCACACTGTCCGCCTCGACTAGTAGGAAACTGTCTGAAAAAGCAATGCATGTTACACGAAAACTTTTCGAAACATAAATGTGGATAGAGCGGCGTAGGCCAGCAGCTTCGTTCGCTCAACCATTCGGTCTGAACGGCAGTAGCGCAGCAAAAGAGGGCGACCCAAGGAAGGAAGCGTTGTGCAGGCAGGTAGGCAGGCAGGAAGACAGGAGGGCAGGCAGGAATGCACGCTCTCGGACAGCGAGCATTGCTGCTGCAAGTTCCGCGCCCGCTAGCTGCTTGCACCCTAGCCAGGAAAGTAATCGGTCGGACGGTACTGCTGGTGCAACGCGATCGACCAAGCGCGGGTAAACGGCGGGGGTAACTGTGACCGACAAAATTTCAGTGAGCAGATGCCTCCTCATCTCGAAAGTGTCGTCTAAAGGGAAAGAGATGACGAAGCAGCGGCAAATCTACGCTTTGTCAATCACGCGAAGCGCGTGTCCACCGCTCGAGGAGGGAGGCTGGATGCAAAACGACGTCCGCCGACGCAGCAGTGAGATCGTTCCGTTTGCAGGCTGCACGTCGTCGTCGACGCCGTACGCGCGTCGCCCGCTTCAGCAGTGGTCGGCGGCGGTGATGTTACTTTCCGAACGAAGTGCCGAATTTCAGAAAAAAAATTGCCAAAATAATTCGAAAATCGAACTGAAATTATTGAGTGTTGTCGGCGTGTCGTTCGCGAGATTTCTGCACACTTTCAGCGTCGACTAGTAGGAAACTGTCTGAAAAAGCAAAGCATGTTACACGAAAACTTTTAGAAACTTAAGTGTGGAAAGAGCGGCGTAGGCCAGCAGCTTCTTTCTCTCGACCGTTCGGACTGAACGGCAGTAGCGCAGCAAGAGAAGGCGACCAAAGGAAGGAAGCGTTGTGCAGGCAGGCAGGCAGGCAGGCAAGAAGGCGGGAAGGCAGGAGGGCAGGCAGGAATACACGCTCTCGGACAGCGAGCATTGCTGCTGCAAGTTCCGCGCCCGCTACCTGCTTGCGGCCTAGCCACGAAAGTAATCGGTCGGTCGGTACTGCTTTTGCAACGCGATCGACCAAGCGCGGGTAAACGGCGGGTGTAACTGTGACCGACTAAAGTTCAGTGAGCAGATGCCTTGTCATCTCGAAAGTGTAGTCTAAAGGGAAAGAGATGACAAAGCAGCGGCAAATCTACGCTCTGTCAATCACGCGAAGCGCCTGTCCACCGCTCGAGGAGGCAGACTGGATGCAAAACGACGTCCGCAGAGGCAGCAGTGCGTTCGTTCACTTTTCAGGCTGCACGTCGTCGTCGACGTCGGACGAGCGTCGCCCGCTACAGCAGTTGTCGGCGGCGGTGATGTTACTTTCCGAACGAAGTGCCGAGTTTCAGAAAAAAAATTGCCAAAATAATTCGAAAATCTAACTGAACCTATTGAGTGTTGTCGGCGTGTCGTTCGCGAGATTTCTGCACACTGTCCGCCTCGACTAGTAGGAAACTGTCTGAAAAAGCAATGCATGTTACACGAAAATTTTTCGAAACATAAATGTGGATAGAGCGGCGTAGGCCAGCAGCTTCGTTCGCTCAACCATTCGGTCTGAACGGCAGTAGCGCAGCAAAAGAGGGCGACCCAAGGAAGGAAGCGTTGTGCAGGCAGGCAGGCAGGCAGGAAGGCAGACAGGAATGCACGCTCTCGGACAGCGAGCATTGCTGCTGCAAGTTCCGCGCCCGCTAGCTGCTTGCACCCTAGCCAGGAAAGTAATCGGTCGGTCGGTACTGCTGGTGCAACGCGATCGACCAAGCGCGGGTAAACGGCGGGGGTAAATGTGACCGACTAAATTTCAGTGAGCAGATGCTTCCTCATCTCGAAAGTGTCGTCTAAAAGGAAAGAGATGACGAAGCAGCGGCAAATCTAAGCTCTGTCACTCACGCGAAGCGCGTGTCCACCGCTCGAGGAGGGAGGCTGGATGCAAAACGAGGTCCGCCGACGCAGCAGTGCGTTCGTTCCGTTTGCAGGCTGCACGTCACCGTCGACGCCGGACGGGCGTAACCCGCTTCAGCAGTGGTCGGCGGCGGTGATGTTACTTTCCGAACGAAGTGCCGAGTTTCAGAAAAAAAATTGCCAAAATAATTCGAAAATCGAACTGAAACTATTGAGTGTTGTCGGCGTGTCGTTCGCGAGATTTCTGCACACTTTCCGCGTCGACTAGTAGGAAACTGTCTGAAAAAGCAAAGCATGTTACAGGAAAACATTTCGACACTTTAGTGAGGAAAGAGCGGCGCAGGCCGTCAGCTTCGTTCGCTCGACCGTTCGGTCTGAACGGCAGTAGCGCAGCAAAAGTGGGCGACCCAAGGAAGGAAGCCTTGTGCAGGCAGGCAGGCAGCCAGGCAGGCCGGAAGGCAGGAGGGCAGGCAGGAATGCACGCTCTCGGACAGCGAGCAATGCTACTGCAAGTTCCGCGCCCGCTAGCTGCTTGAGGACTAGCCACGAAACTAATCGGTCGGTCGGTACTGCTGGTTCAACGCGATCGACCAAGCGCGGGTAAACGGCGGGTGTAACTGTGACCGACTAAAGTTCAGTGAGCAAATGCCTCGTCATCTCGAAAGTGTCGTCTAAAGGGAAAGAGATGACGAAGCAGCGGCAAATCTACGCTCTGTCAATCACGCGAAGCGCGTGTGCATCGCTCGAAGAGGCAGGCTGGATGCGAAACGACGTCCGCCGAAGCAGCAGTGCGTTCTTTCCGTTTGCAGGCTGCACGTCGTCGTCGACGTCGGACGAGCCTCGCCCGCTTCAGCAGTGGTCGGCGGCGGTGATATTACATTCCGAACGAAGTGCCGAGTTTCAGAAAAAAAATTAACAATATAATTTGAAAATCGAACTGAAACTATTGAGTGTTGTCGGCGTGTCATTCGCGAGATTTCTGCACACTGTCCGCGTCGACTAGTAGGAAACTGTCTGAAAAAGCAAAGCATGTTACAGGAAAACATTTCGACAATTTAGTGTGAAAAGACGGGCGCAGTCCGGCAGCTTCGTTCGCTCGACCGTTCGGTCTGAACGGCAGTAGCGCAGCAAAAGTGTGCGACACAAGGAAGGAAGCCTTGTGCAGGCAGGAAGTCAGGAGGGCAGGGAGGAATGCACGCTCTCGGACTGCGAGCATTGCTGCAGCAAGTTCCGCGCCCGCTAGCTGCTTGCGGCCTAGCCCCTAAATTAATCGGTCTGTCGGTACTGCTGGTGCAACGCGATCGACCAAGCGCGGGTAAACGGCGGGTGTAACTGTGACCGACTAAAATTCAGTGAGCAGATGCCTCGTCATCTCGAAAGTGTCGTCTAAAAGGAAAGAGATGACGAAGCAACGGCAAATCTAAACTCTGTCACTCACGCGAATCGCGTGTCCACCGCTCGAGGAGGCAGGCTGGATGCAAAACGACGTCCTCCGACGCAGCAGTGCGTTCGTTCCGTTTGCAGGCTGCACGTCGTCGTCGACGCCGGACGCGCGTCGCCCGCTTCAGCAGTGGTCGGCGGCGGTGATGTTACTTTCCTAACGAAGATCCGAGTTTCAGAAAAAACATTGCCAAAATAATTCGAAAATCGAACTGAAACTATTGAGTGTTGTCGGCGTGTTGTCGGCGTGTCGTTCGCGAGATTTCTGCACACTGTCCGCGTCGACTAGGTGGAATCTGTCTTAAAAAGCAAATCATGTTACACGAAAACTTTTCGAAACTTAAGTGTGGAAAGAGCGGCGCAGGCCAGCAGCTTCGTTCGCTCGAGCGTTCGGTCTGAACGGCAGTAGCGCAGCAAGAGAGGGCGACCCAAGGAAGGAAGCGTTGTGAAGGCAGGCAGGCAGGCAGGCAAGAAGGCGGGAAGGAAGGAGGGCAGGCAGGAATACACGCTAAAGGACAGCGAGCATTGCTGCTGCAAGTTCCGCGCCCGCTAGCTGCTTGCGGCCTAGCCACGAAAGTAATCGGTCGGTCGGTACAGCTTTTGCAACGCGATCGACCAAGCGCGGGTAAACGGCGGGTGTAACTGTGACCGACTAAAGTTCAGTGAGCAGATGCCTTGTCATCTCGAAAGTGTAGTCTAAAGGGAAAGAGATGACAAAGCAGCGGCAAATCTACGCTCTGTCAATCACGCGAAGCGCCTGTCCACCGCTCGAGGAGGCAGACTGGATGCAAAACGACGTCCGCCGAGGCAGCAGTGCGTTCGTTCACTTTTCAGGCTGCACGTCGTCGTCGACGTCAGACGAGCGTCGCCCGCTTCAGCAGTTGTCGGCGGCGGTGATGTTACTTTCCGAACGAAGTGCCGAGTTTCAGAAAAAAAATTGCCAAAATAATTCGAAAATCTAACTGAACCTATTGAGTGTTGTCGGCGTGTCGTTCGCGAGATTTCTGCACACTGTCCGCGTCGACTAGTAGGAAACTGTCTGAAAAAGCAATGCATGTTACACGAAAACTTTTCGAAACGTAAATGTGGATAGAGCGGCGTAGGCCAGCAGCTTCGTTCGCTCAACCATTCGGTCTGATCGGCAGTAGCGCAGCAAAAGAGGGCGACCCAAGGAAGGAAGCGTTGTGCAGGCAGGCAGGCAGGCAGGAAGGCTGACAGGAATGCACGATCTCGGACAGCGTGCATTGCTGCTGCAAGTTCCGCGCCCGCTAGCTGCTTGCACCCTAGCCAGGAAAGTAATCGGTCGGTCGGTACTGCTGGTGCAACGTGATCGACCAAGCGCGGGTAAACGGCGGGGGTAACTGTGACCGACTAAATTTCAGTGAGCAGATGCTTCCTCATCACGAAAGTGTCGTCTAAAGGGAAAGAGATGACGAAGCAGCGGCAAATCTACGCTCTGTCAATCACGCGAAGCGCGTGTCCACCGCTCGAGGAGGCAGGCTGGATGCAAAACGACGTCCGCCGACGCAGCAGTGCGATCGTTCCGTTTGCAGGCTGCACCTCGTCGTCGACGCCGTACGCGCGTCGCCCGCTTCAGCAGTGGTCGGCGGCGGTGATGTAACTTTCCGAACGAAGTGCCGAGTTTCAGAAAAAAAATTGCCAAAATAATTCGAAAATCGAACTGAAACTATTGAGTGTTGTCGGCGTGTCGTTCGCGAGATTTCTGCACACTTTCAGCGTCGACTAGTAGGAAACTGTCTGAAAAAGCAAAGCATGTTATACGAAAGCTTTTAGAAACTTAAGTGTGGAAAGAGCGGCGTAGGCCAGCAGCTTCGTTCTCTCGACCGTTCGGACTGAACGGCAGTAGCGCAGCAAGAGAAGGCGACCAAAGGAAGGAACCGATGTGCAGGCAGGCAGGCAGGCAGGCAGGCAAGAAGGCGGGAAGGCAGGAGGGCAGGCAGGAATACACGATCTCGGACAGCGAGCATTGCTGCTCCAAGTTCCGCGCCCGCTAGCTGCTTGCGGCCTAGCCACGAAAGTAATCGGTCGGTCGGTACTGCTTTTGCAACGCGATCGACCAAGCGCGGGTAAACGGCGGGTGTAACTGTGACCGACTAAAGTTCAGTGAGCAGATGCCTTGTCATCTCGAAAGTGTAGTCTAAAGGGAAAGAGATGACAAAGCAGCGGCAAATCTACGCTCTGTCAATCACGCGAAGCGCCTGTCCACCGCTCGAGGAGGCAGACTGGATGCAAAACGACGTCCGCCGAGGCAGCAGTGCGTTCGTTCTGTTTGCAGGCTGCACGTCACCGTCGACGCCGGACGGGCGTCGCCCGCTTCAGCAGTTGTCGGCGGCGGTGATGTTACTTTCCGAACGAAGTGCCGAGTTTCAGATAAAAAAATTGCCAAAATAATTCGAAAATCTAACTGAACCTTTTGAGTGTTGTCGGCGTGTCGTTCGCGAGATTTCTGCACACTGTCCGCGTCGACTAGTAGGAAACTGTCTGAAAAAGCAATGCATGTTACACGAAAACTTTTCGAAACATAAATGTGGATAGAGCGGCGTAGGCCAGCAGCTTCGTTCGCTCAACCATTCGGTCTGAACGGCAGTAGCGCAGCAAAAGAGGGCGACCCAAGGAAGGAAGCGTTGTGCAGGCAGGCAGGCAGGCAGGAAGGCAGACAGGAATGCACGCTCTCGGACAGCGAGCATTGCTGCTGCAATTTCCGCGCCCGCTAGCTGCTTGCACCCTAGCCAGGAAAGTAATCGGTCGGTCGGTACTGCTGGTGCAACGCGATCGACCAAGCGCGGGTAAACGGCGGGGGTAACTGTGACCGACTAAATTTCAGTGAGCAGATGCTTCCTCATCTCGAAAGTGTCGTCTAAAGGGAAAGAGATGACGAAGCAGCGGCAAATCTACGCTCTGTCAATCACGCGAAGCGCGTGTCCACCGCTCGAGGAGGCAGGCTGGATGCAAAACGACGTCCGCCGACGCAGCAGTGCGATCGTTTCGTTTGCAGGCTGCACGTCGTCGTCGACGCCGGACGCGCGTCGCCCGCTTCAGCAGTGGTCGGCGCCGGTGATGTTACTTTCCGAACGAAGTGCCGATTTCCAGAAAAAAAATTGCAAAAATAATTCGAAAATCAAATTGAAACTATTGAGAGTTTGTCGGCGTGTCGTTCGCGAGATTTCTGCACACTGTCCGCGTCGACTAGTAGGAAACTCTCTGAAAAAGCAAAGCATGTTACAGGAAAACTTTTCAACACTTTAGTGTGGAAAGAGTGGCGCAGGCCGCCAGCTTCGTTCGCTCGACAGTTCGGTCTGAACGGCAGTAGCGCAGCAAAAGAGGGCGACCCAAGGAAGGAAGCTTTGTGCAGGCAGTCAGGCAGGCAGTCAGGCAGGCAGTCAGGCAGGCAGTCAGGCAGGAGGGCAGGCAGGAATGCACGCTCTCGGACAGCGAGAATTGCTGCTGCATGTTCCGCGCCCGCTAGCTGCTTGCACCATAGCCAGGAAATAATCGGTTGGTCGGTACTGCTGGTGCAACGCGATCGACCAAGCGCTGGTAAACGGCGGGTGTAAATGTGACCGAATAATTTCAGTGAGCAGATGACTCGTCATCTCGAAAGTGTCGTCTAAAAGGAAAGAGATGACGAAGCAGCGGCAAATCTAAGCTCTGTCACTCAGCAGAAGCGCGTGTACACCACACGAGGAGGCAGGCTGGATGTAAAACGACGTCCGCCGACTCAGCAGTGTGTTCATTCCGTTTGCAGGCTGCACGTCGTCGTCGACGCCATACGCGTGTTTCCCCCTTCAGCAGTGTTCGCCGGCGGTGATGTTACTTTCCGAACGAAGTGACGAGTTTCAGAAAAACATTGCCAAAATAATTCGAATATCGAACTGAAACTATTGAGTGTTTTCGGCATGTCGTTCGCGAGATTTCTGCACATTTTCCGCGTCAACTAGTAGGAAACTGTCTGAAAAAGCAAAGCATGTTGCACAAAAACTTTTAGAAACTTCAGTGTGGAAAGAGCGGCGTAGGCCAGCAGCTTCGTTCGCTCGACCGTTCGGTCTTAACGGCAGTAGCGGAGCAAAAGAGGGCGACCCAAGAAAGGAAACCTTGTACAGGCAGGCAGGCAGGCAGGCAGGAAGGCAGGAGGGCAGGCAGGATTGCACGCTCTCGGACAGCGAGCATTGCTTCTGCAAGTTCTGCGCCCGCTAGCTGCTTGCATCCTAGCCACGAAAGTAATCGGTCGGTCGGTACTGCTGGTGCAACGCGATCGACCAAGCGCGGGTAAACGGCGGGTGTAACTGTGAGCGACTACAGTTCAGTGTGCAGATGCCTTGTCATCTCGAAAGTGTCGTCTAAAAGGAAAGAGATGACGATGAAGCGGCAAATCTAAGCTCTGTCACTCACGCGAAGCGCGTGTCCACCGCTCGAGGAGGCAGGCTGGATGCAAAAAGATGTCCGCCGGCGCAGAAGTGCGTTCGTTCCGTTTCCAGGCAGCACCTCGTCGTCGACGCCGTACGCGCGTAACTCGCTTCAGCAGTGGTCGGCGGCGGTGATGTTACTTTCCGAACGAAGTGCCAAGTTTCAGAAAAAACATTGCCAAAATAATTCGAAAATCGAACTGAAACTATTGAGTGTTATCGGCGTGTCGTTCGCGAGATTTCTGCACACTGTCCGCGTCGACTAGTAGGAAACTGTCTGAAAAAGCAAAGCATGTTACAGGAAAATATTTCGACACTGTAGCGTGGAAAGAGCGGCGCAGGCCGGCAGCTTCGTTCGCTCGACCGTTCGGTCTGAACGGCAGTAGCGCAGCAAGAGAGGGCGACCCAAGGAAGGAAGCGTTGTGCAGCCAGGCAGGTAGGAAGGCAGGAAGGCAGGAGGGCAGGCAGGAATGCACGCTCTCGGACAGCGTGCATTGCTGCTGCAAGCTCCGCGCCCGCTAGCTTCTTGCGGCCTAGCCCCTAATTTAATCGGTCGGTCGGTACTGCTGGTCCAACGCGATCGACCAAGCGCGGGTAAACGGCGGGTGTAACTGTGATCGACTAAAGTTCAGTGAGCAGATGCCTCGTAGTCTCGAAAGTGTCGTCTAAAAGGCATAAGATGACGAAGCAGCGGTAAATCTAAGCTCTGTCACTCACGCGAAGCGCGTGTCTACCGCTCGAAGAGACAGGCTGGATGCTAAACGACGTCTGCCGACGCAGCAGTGCGTTGGTTCCGTTTGCAGGTTGCCCGTCGTCGTCGACACCGAACGCGCGTCGTCCGCTTCAGCAGTGGTCGGGAATTGCAATAATAATTCGAAAATCGAACTGAAACTATTGAGAGTTGTCGTCGTGTGGTTCGCGAAATTTTTCCTCACTTTCCGCGTCGACTAGTAGGAAACTGTCTGAAAAAGCAAATCATGTTACACGAAAACTTTTCGACACTTTAGTGTGGAAAGATCGGCGCAGGCCGGGAGCTTCGTTCGCTGGACCGTACGGCCTGAACGGCAGCAGCGCAGCAAGAGATGGCGAGCCGAGGAAGGAAGCCTTGTGCAGAAGGTCACTCCCTCCGCACACAAAGGACTGAAATAAACATTTGACTGATGGAGTCAGCAGGAAATTCCCCACAATCTGACATCTATCTCATGAGGATCCCCTAGAGAGGAAAAAGGAGAACTGCGATCTCTTCGAGCAAACCACTTTTCGCACACCGTAAAGTGCCAACGGTGACAGCAGTGACATGGTCGAAGCTGCAGTTTGCTACATGAAAGAGAACGAAAAATGCTTGTAGGCATGCACAAAGTGAAAGATTCCACACAATTTGATACCGATTTGGAATAGATTCATCTAATAGAAAAAGTTTATAAAGCAATGAATTGGGGGAGGCGGCCCCAGTTTTGGTGCGCATGAAAATACCACCAAATTCACTAACTGTAGGTCCCGAATAGTTGAAGATCACTACCTCCCCACAAAAGCGACTGAAATAAACCTTTGACTGATGGAGTCAGCAGGAAATTCCCCACAATCTGACATCTATCTCATGAGGATCCCGTAGAGTGGTAAAAATAGAAATGCGATCTCTTCGAGCAAACCGCTTTTCGGACACAGTTAAGTGCCAACGGTGACAGCAGTGACATGTTCGAAGCTGCAATTTACCGCATGAGAGCGAACGAAAAATGAGTGCAGCCATGCACAGAGTGAGAGATTCCACACAATTTGATACCATTTTGGAAGAAATTCCAGATACGTGAAAAAATTTATAAAGCAATGAATTGTGAGAAGCCCACCCAGTTTTGGTGCGCATGAAAATACCAACAAATTCACTAACGCTAGGTCCCGAATCGTCGAAGTTCACTCCCTCCCCACACAAGCGACTGAAATAAACCTTTGACTGATGGAGTCAGCAGGAAATTCCCCACAATCTGACATCTATCTCATGAGGATCCACTAGAGAGGAAAAAGTAGAAATGCGATCTCCGCGAGAAAACCGAATTACGGACACCGTAATGTTCCAACTGTGACAGCAGTGACATGGTTGAAGCTCCAGTTTGCCGCATGAAAGCGAACGAAAAATGCTTGTAGCCATGCACAGAGTGAGAGATTCCTCACAATTTGATACCAATTTCCAAGAGAATCCAGCTACTGGAAAAAATTTATGAAGCAATGAATTGGGGGATTCCCCTCCCCAGTTTTGGTGCGCATGAAAATTCCAACAAATTTGCTAACGCTAGATCCCGAATCGTCGAAGATCACTCCCTCCCCACACAAGTGACTGAAATAAACCTTTGACTGATGGAGTCAGCATGAAAATCCACACAATCTGACATCTATCCAATGAGGTTCCCCTAGAGAGGAAAATATAGAAATGCGATCTCTTCAAGCAAACCCCTTTTCGGACACCGTAATGTGCCAACGGTGACGGCAGAGACATGGTCGAAGGTGCAGTTTACCGCATGAAAGAGAATGAATAATGCTTGTAGCCATGCACACAGATCGAGATTCCACACAATTTGATACCAATTTGGAAGAGATTCCAGCTACTGGAAAAAATTCTTAAAGCAATGAATTGGTTGAGGCCCCCCAGTTTTGGTGCGCATGAAAATACCAACAAATTCACTAACGGTAGGTCCCGAATAGTTGAAGATCACTACCTCCCCACAAAAGCGACTGAAATAAACCTTTGACTGATGGAGTCAGCAGGAAATTCCCCACAATCTGACATCTATCTCATGAGGATCCCGTAGAGTGGTAAAAATAGAAATGCGATCTCTTCGAGCAAACCGCTTTTCGGACACACTTAAGTGCCAACTGTGACAGCAGTGACATGTTCGAAGCTGCAGTTTACCGCATGAGAGCGAACGAAAAATGAGTGCAGCCATGCACAGAGTGAGAGATTCCACACAATTTGATACCAATTTGGAAGAGATAACAGTTACTGGAAAAAATTTATAAAGCAATGAATTTGGGGAGGCCTACCCAGTTTTGGTGCGCATGAAAATACCAATAAATTCTCTAACGGTAGGTCCCGAATCGTCGAAGGTAACTCCCTCCCCACACAACTGACTGAAATATACATTTGACTGATGGGGTCAGTAGGAAATGCCCAACAATCTGACATCTATCTCATGAGTATCCCCTAGAGAGGAAAAAATAGAAATGCGATCTCTTCGAGCAAACCGCTTTTCTGACACCGTAAAGTGCCAACGGTGACAGCAGTGACATGGTCGAAACTGCAGTTTGCCACATGAAAGCGAACGAAAAATGCTTGTAGCCATGCACAGAGCGAGAGATTCCACACAATTTTATACCAATGTAGAAGAGATTTCAGCTACTGGAAAAAATTTATAAAGCAATGAATTGGGGGAGGTCCCCCAGTTTTCGTGCACATGAAAATACCAACAAATTCACTAAAGCTAGGTCCCAAATCGTCAAAGTTCAATCCCTCCCCACACAAGCGACTGAAATAAACCTTTGACTGATGGAGTCAGCAGGAAATTCCCCACAATCTGACATCTATCTCATGAGGATCCACTAGAGAGGAAAAAGTAGAAATGCGATCTCCGCGAGAAAACCGAATTACGGACACCGTAATGTTCCAACTGTGACAGCAGTGACATGGTTGAAGCTCCAGTTTGCCGCATGAAAGCGAACGAAAAATGCTTGTAGCCATGCACAGAGTGAGAGATTCCTCACAATTTGATACCAATTTCCAAGAGAATCCAGCTACTGGAAAAAATTTATGAAGCAATGAATTGGGGGATTCCCCTCCCCAGTTTTGGTGCGCATGAAAATTCCAACAAATTTGCTAACGCTAGATCCCGAATCGTCGAAGATCACTCCCTCCCCACACAAGTGACTGAAATAAACCTTTGACTGATGGAGTCAGCATGAAAATCCACACAATCTGACATCTATCCAATAAGGTTCCCCTAGAGAGGAAAATATAGAAATGCGATCTCTTCAAGCAAACCCCTTTTCGGACACCGTAATGTGCCAACGGTGACGGCAGAGACATGGTCGAAGGTGCAGTTTACCGCATGAAAGAGAATGAATAATGCTTGTAGCCATGCACACAGATCGAGATTCCACACAATTTGATACCAATTTGGAAGAGATTCCAGCTACTGGAAAAAATTCTTAAAGCAATGAATTGGTTGAGGCCCCCCAGTTTTGGTGCGCATGAAAATACCAACAAATTCACTAACGGTAGGTCCCGAATAGTTGAAGATCACTACCTCCCCACAAAAGCGACTGAAATAAACCTTTGACTGATGGAGTCAGCAGGAAATTCCCCACAATCTGACATCTATCTCATGAGGATCCCGTAGAGTGGTAAAAATAGAAATGCGATCTCTTCGAGCAAACCGCTTTTCGGACACACTTAAGTGCCAACTGTGACAGCAGTGACATGTTCGAAGCTGCAGTTTACCGCATGAGAGCGAACGAAAAATGAGTGCAGCCATGCACAGAGTGAGAGATTCCACACAATTTGATACCAATTTGGAAGAGATAACAGTTACTGGAAAAAATTTATAAAGCAATGAATTTGGGGAGGCCTACCCAGTTTTGGTGCGCATGAAAATACCAATAAATTCTCTAACGGTAGGTCCCGAATCGTCGAAGGTAACTCCCTCCCCACACAACTGACTGAAATATACATTTGACTGATGGGGTCAGTAGGAAATGCCCAACAATCTGACATCTATCTCATGAGTATCCCCTAGAGAGGAAAAAATAGAAATGCGATCTCTTCGAGCAAACCGCTTTTCTGACACCGTAAAGTGCCAACGGTGACAGCAGTGACATGGTCGAAACTGCAGTTTGCCACATGAAAGCGAACGAAAAATGCTTGTAGCCATGCACAGAGCGAGAGATTCCACACAATTTTATACCAATGTAGAAGAGATTTCAGCTACTGGAAAAAATTTATAAAGCAATGAATTGGGGGAGGTCCCCCAGTTTTCGTGCACATGAAAATACCAACAAATTCACTAAAGCTAGGTCCCAAATCGTCAAAGTTCAATCCCTCCCCACACAAGCGACTGAAATAAAACCTTTGACTGATGGAGTCGGCAGGAAATTCCCCACAATCTGACATCTAACGCATGAGTACCCCTAGAGAGGAAAGAGTAGAAATGCGATCTCTTCATGCAAACCGCTTTTCGGACACCGTAATGTGCCAACGGTGACAGCAGTGACATGGTCGAAGCTGCAGTTTGCCGCAAGAAAGCCAACGAAAAATGCTTGTAGGCATGCACAGCGTATGAGATTCCACACAATTTGATACCAATTTGGAAGAGATTCTAGCTGCTGGAAAAAATTTATAAAGTAATGAATTTGGGGAGGCCGACCCAGTTTGGTATGCATGAAAATTCCAATAAATTCACTAACGCTAGGTACCGAATCGTCGAAGGTACCTCCCTCCCCACACAAGTGAGTGAAATAAACATTTGACTGATGGAGTCAGCAGGAAATGCCCCACAATCTGACATCTATCTCATGAGGATCCCCTAGAGAGGTAAAAATAGAAATGCAATCTCTTCGAGCAAATCGCTTTTCGGACACCGTTAAGTGCCAACGGTGACAGCAGTGTCATGGTCGAAGCTGCAGTTTGCCGTATGAAAGTTAACGAAAAATGCCTGTAGCCATGCCCACAGTGAGAGATTCCACACAATTTGATAACAATTTGGAAGAGATTCCAGCTACTGGAAAAAATTTATAAAGCAATGAATTGGGGGAAGCCCCACCAGTTTTAGTGCGCTTGAAAATACCAACCAATTCACTAACGCTATGTCCCGAATCGTCGAAGGTCACTCCCTCCCAACACAAGCGACTGAAATAAACCTTTGACTGATGGAGTCAGCAGGAAATTACCCACAATCTGTCATGTGTCTCATGAGGATCCCCTAGAGAGGAAAAATAGAAATGTGATCTCTTCGAGCAAACCGCTTTTCGGACACCGTAAAGTGTCAACGGTGACAGAAGTGACATGTTCGAAGCTGCAGTTTACCGCATGAGAGCGAACGAAAAATGCTTGTGGCCATATACAGAGTTAGAGATTCCACACAATTTATACAAATTTGGAAGAGAATCCAGCTACTGGAAAAAATTATAAAGCAATGATTTTGGGGAGGACCCCCAGTTTTGGTGCGCATGAAAATTCCAACAAATTTACTAACGCTAGGTCCCGAATCGTCGAAGGTCACTCCCTCCCCACCCAAGCGACTGAAATATACTTTTGACTGATGGAGTCAACAGGAAATTCCCCACAACCTGAAATCTATCTCATGAAGATCCCCTAGAGAGGACAAAATAGAAATGCCATCTCTTCGAGCAAAACGCTTTTCGGACACCTTAAAGTGCCAACGGTGACAGCAGTGATATGGTCGAATCTGCAGTTTGCCGCATGAAAGCGAAAGAAAAATGCTTGTAGCCATGCTCAGAGTGAGAGATTCCACACAATTTCATACCAATTTGGAAGAGATTCCATCTACTGGAAAAAATTTATAAAGCAATGATTTTGAGGAGGCCCCCCCAGTTTTGGTGCGCATGAAAATTCCAACAAATTTACTAACGCTAGGTCCCGAATAGTCGAAGGTCACTCCCTCCCCACACAAGCGGCTGTAAAAAACCTATGACTGATGGAATCAGCAGGAAATTCCCCACTATCTGACATCTAACTCATGAGGATCCCCTAGAGAGGAAAAAGTAGAAATGCGATCTCTTCGAGCAAACCGATTTTTGGACACCGTAAAGTGCCAACGGTGACAGCAGTGACATGGTCGAAGCTGCAGTTTGCGCATGAAAGCGAACGAAAAATGCTTGTAGCCATGCACAGAGTGTGAGATTCCACACAATTTGATACCAATTTGGAAGAGATTCCAGCCACTGGAAAAATTTATAAAGCATTGAATTGAGGGATGCCCACCCAGTTTTGGTGCGCATGAAAATTCCAACAAATTTACTAACGCTAGGTCCCGAATCGACGAATGTCACTCCCTCCCCACACAAGCGACTGAAATAAACCTATGACTGATGGAGTCAGCAGGAAATTCCCCACTATCTGACATCTATCTCATGAGGATCACCTACAGAGGAAAAAGTAGAAATGTGATCTCTTCGAGCAAACCTCTTTTCGGACACCGTAAAGTGCCAACGGTGACAGCAGTGACATGGTCGAAGCTGCAGTTAGCTGCCTAAAAGCAAACGAAAAATGCTTGTAGCCATGCACAGAGTGAGAAATTCCACAAAATTTGATACCAATTTGGAAGAGATTACAGCTACTGGAAAAAATTCATACAGCAATGAATTCGGGGACTCAACCCCAGTTTTGGTGCGCATTAAAATTCCAACAAATTCACTAACGCTAGGTCCCGTATCGTCGTAGGTCACTCCCTCCTCACACAAGCGACGGAAATAAACCTTTGACTGATGGAGTCAGCAGTAAATTCCCCACTATCTGACATCTAACTCATGAGGATCCCCTAGAGAGAAAAAGTAGAAATGCGATCTGTTACATTTTCGTAAAAAAAAGGAAACTAACTTTCTTTCCACGTGACTTTTCACACGTTCCCTTTCCTCTTTAAAAGCTGCGTTCTTCTTCCTTTTCATTCTGAATTCTTTCTTTTGTAGACGGTGTTGCGTTTTGATTTGTTGAGTTTTGAGTTAGATTCTCTAGTCCTACCACTACGACAAATCTGTTTTTTGTGACCCACGAGGTTTTGCTGGACGAACTTTTTTCAACTTCATACGACACAAGTCTCTTTCTGTTAAGTCATTTATTAAGTTTTATTTTTTTTTATTCTTCTATTTCTTTCGTTTTGTTTTATTTTTGGGCTTTGGCCCGCATAGTTTTATTTTTTAATCCGGTTTGACATAGTCTTACCGGACGACTGCCTTTTTTTTCTGTTTATTTTCCTTCTAGTTGTTTTAATTAGGACAGCGTAAGAAAAAAAGAAGAGAAAAAGAAAGTTTTTTTTTTTATTTTCGTACCCACCTTTTTTAGCGACTTCGGTCGCATTCATTCTTTCTTTTTTTGGTTTGACTAGTTTGTTTTTTCTTTTAATTTATTTTCTTTAGCGGCTTCGGCCGCAAACCTTTTTTTTTCTGCTTTTAAACCAGACTTTTTCTTCTTTTTTTGTGAATTTGTTTTTTGAATTTTTGGAAAAAAAAAAGAAAGGAGTTTTCTGTTTTTGTTTTTTATTTTTTGGCTGCCTTTGGGCGCCATTTTTATTTTTTATTTTTTCTTCCTGTCTAATTTAATATAATTTGTCTTTTATTTTAAGTTTTTTCATTGCATTTATTTTTTTAAAAAAATATTGTCCTTGTTTCTTTTTAATTTACTGGTACATCCAGGTTTTCTTTATTTGTTTAATTTCCTTTTTTTTTCTACCTTCCCCATACTCCTTTCCCTAAATCCGAAGATAAAATCAAGACCCGCAGGTCGTAGTCTCCACTTCCTTTTTCAATATGGCCGACGGTGCCAGTCGGTCGGATGTCAAGAAAGATCTTTTCGGGTCGGCTTCTAAAGCTGACCCGCCTGATAAATCAGCAAAAAAGCGGGCTGATGATAGCCCTAACGTAGAAAAGCCTAGTAGCTCCAAGAAAGGAGAAACTAAAAAGATTGACGTGGTGCCAAAGGAGGCACAAAAAAAGACGGCCGAGGAATTGCCCTCATGTTGGAAGTCCCCACCTAGTTGCATTCTGAACATGGCGGATTTCTTGGATAAGGCGAAGGGGTACGCCCATCTTGTTAATAAAGATGGGTTCGTCGATATTGTCCAGGAACTTGACGTGTTCGCAAAAAGAATGGTGACCGTTTTTGTGGTCGATAAGAAAACCAAAAAGATTTGTCGCTCCACAAAAGACACCGTGATTAAATCACTTTTGTCCCTGGGGATAAAACCCCAAAGAATAATTAAGGGTACAGGGTTCTTCATGTGGGACATTCTGCTACCCACCCCAGAAGATTGCCTAGCCATGGCGAAAAAAGAACTTATCACTAAGGATTGCATTTTAAGAACAGAATATGAAGGAAGAAGACGGACCAGGGTGGCCGTTTTCGAGGTTCCTCCTCAAATTTCGGGAGAGCTTCTGGCTGCATTTTTTATGCAGTTCGGCCAAATTTTAGGGGCTCTATCGGACAATTTGAACTGGGGATGGACTTTCGATATTATGCTCGATCAGAAGGCCTTCAAGTCCGTCCCCAACTGTTTGGTGTATGGCGACCGGAAAATGCCGGTCATAGTGACCGGTAGGAGACCAACTTGCTGGAGGTGTGGAGAGACTGGTCACCTTTCCTCCTCCTGCCCAGAAAAGAAGGCCCCTGGAGTTCCGGTCGCTGGCGACCAAAATCCCCCCTTGGCCGAGAAGTCAAATTCCGCGGCGCCTGTAATGGGCCTAGCTGCGAGGCGGACCGGTGAGGAAAATCCCCACATTACCCCCGACACCAACGCCTGCCACAAGTGCGGTTAAGGAGAAGGAGGAGGGGGAATGGCGCCTCGTAGTTAGGGGCAAGGGGAAGACCCAAACAGCGGTTCCTCAGTCCCAACATGACCCCGGGGATAATGTCACCTACAGCCCCATTCCTTCTACCAGCTCTGAGGGCGACACCTCGGCCTCTTACGCAAAGACAGCTACGGATGCCCAAAAATTGAATGAACCCGGATGGCAAAAGATTCTTGACTTAAAAAAAACTTAAAGAAAAGCTGGATAGTAAGCGGGGTAAAAGTCGAAAATCGCTGGGGGCACCGGGCTCCCTATCCTCTGCCCCGTCTTCCCCCTCATCAAAAAAAGACACTTTCACAAAACCTCCTCCTCCAAAATCGCTGACAAATTCGCCGTCAAAAACTCGATCTGCAAAACCTTCTCCTGTGAGGACGCCTTCGGGCATGACGCCCTCATCTACTCCTATTACAACTCCCATTCCAACACCCATTCAGTCTCCAAACAAGAAAAGAGTCAGAAGCCCGGAATCACAAGCTGCAACAAAAAAAAAAAGAAAATCAAACCACCATATCTCCCGGGGGAAGACGTCTGCCGCGTATCCCGGGAACAGGCAGAAAGGGTCTTCGGACAAACGAAAAACCCAAAGCCTTTAATAGTCTTATGGAATTTCCGGCACATCAATGGCGTTGATGTAGAAGTGCCGGAAAATTTCACGAAGGCCCGAAATCTGCTGACTGTAGTTAGATCTGGCCCGGGTACGCGGGAGATTTGGGGCATGATAGAGGAGGCAAAGGCCTCCTTGAAAGTGGTGCCCCCAGCAGCAGTCTTACTTGAAGAAAATCTGGACGAATCCAAGCAGTGTAAAGGGAGGGTCCCTCTTTTTGTTCACCCGTCCCTTTATAGAGCCCTTAAACTAACCTATCCTGCGGACATCGGTGGCTTGTCCCAGGATGATACACTTAATAATGAAATGATATCTGGTTCGATGGGACAAGCTGTCGGTGTCCTCACCCCAGCCATGTTCTATCCTGAAGGACAACCCTAATCGGCTTCACGATGGCTCTCTGGTTAGCCAGTTTAAATGTCCGGGGCCTGAGGTCCGAGTCTCGCAGGGCGAGGCTCACTCATGACCTTCAGCGCCTCGGGGTGAATGTATGTTGTATACAAGAGACCCGGTTTTCTTCTCATGATCGTGAGGACATACTGTCTAAGGGGTTCGCTCTTTATTCAGCCTGTTTTGATGGTCGTTCGAGGGGTGTCTCTTGGCTAGTGAGCAGGTCTTTGAAGGCTGCTTGTACCCTTGTCTTCGCGGATCCGGCGGGCAGACTTTGCGTGCTGGATGTTACCATAAAGGATAAGGTTCTACGTCTCATTGGGGTTTATGCGCCCAATACCCATTCCGAGCGGCCTGCTTTGTTTCGGCAGATCGCGCCGTTCTTGACGACGTCTCGTCGGGTAGTTTTAGCGGGGGATTGGAATGCCGTCCTTGACCCCGATATAGATCGTATAGGGCATAAACAAGGTACTAACAACCCGGATGTGAAACCATTTCGGGACTTTATCGATCGGTTTGATCTGGTCGATAAGTTCCGGAATGAACACCCTCGGAAGGTAGCATGGACTTGGACAACTAGTGGCAACTCGGCTCCTGGGACGCTTGCGAGCTACCTGGACCGAGTCTTAGTTAGGAGAGTCGATGTAGGGCTCTTAGGGTGTCCAAGTTTCCATTATATAGTTTATACGGATCATAGGCTTGTCCGGGTCCGTGTAAACTTAGATAAGCCTAAGGTTAGATTGGCTGGTTACTGGAAATTGAACTGTTCACTTTTTGGTGATCAGGGTTTCCGGGACCAGCTGTTACTAATCATCCAAAGGGAATTGACGGGAGCGGTTGTGGGAAATGCCTGGTGGGGAAATCTTAAATCTAAAATTCGAACGTTTGCTGTCGATTTTAGTCGTCGACTCAATCTAGATAGATTAGCGGCGCAAACTGCTTTAGAAGATAAAGTCGATCGGGCTGTGAAATCCCGTGTTAGTGGGGACATAGCTTTAGCTAAGGCAGAGTTGTCCTCCTTGCTTATCAAGAAGGATCAAGCTCTGGTAGTTAGGGCTAGGTTAAAAAGAATGTCTTCTGAGGCAACGAATATGGCCGCTGAACTGCGTGCAGAGGAAAATCGAAGCCCGTCTAGGCGACATATTGCATGCGTCACGTTGCCGGATAAGCGGACCGTGACTACAAACGCGGGGATATGTGAGGTGTTTCGGGACTACTTTCAGGATCTTTTCACCAGGGAGCCCGGTCTGAGCTCTGCTCAGTTCGACGCCTATTTAGCTGACTTTCCCTGCCTCTCGGCAGCTGAAGCGGCTAGGTGCGAGGGTCCCATAACAGAGTCGGAGATCTGGGAAGCGCTGAAGCAGGTTGGCCTGGATAAGTCTCCGGGACTAGATGGTCTTCCCTACGAAGTGTACTTGAGGTTGTCGCACGTTTTTGTTCCTTTGCTGGAACTGATTTACAACCACTGGATGAAGCAGGGGTCTTTACCTCAACGCTTCACCAGGGGTGTGATCAAGTTGCTGCGTAAGGACAAGAACGGTGGGGATGGGTTAGGGAACTTTCGCCCTTTAACGATGTTAAATACGGACTTAAAGATTTTGGCGAAGATCTTAGCCAACCGTTTGCAGCTTGTCCTGTCTAGTCTGATTGGCCCTGAACAGACTTGTGCTGTGAAGGGTAGGACTATTCAGGATAACCTTCATATGGTACGTTTGATCTTAGAACAAGTCGACAGTGAAGCCGCGCTGATCAATTTAGATCAGTCCAAGGCCTTCGATAAGGTTGACCATCGATTTTTGGAGGCTGTCCTTTCGGCGGCCGGTTTCAGAGCCGACTTTCGCTCTTGGATTCGACTTTTGTATGCGACCCCCGGTGCGCTGGTGGAAGTGAATGGGGTAAGATCGAAGCCTTTCGTATTGTCTCGCTCCATTCGTCAAGGTTGTCCGCTCTCGCCTCTGCTGTACGTTCTTGCGTTGGAACCTTTCCTTCGCAAGTTAAAGGCGAATCCGGTCCTGCGCGGAATTTCCCTGCCTGGGGCTTCCACCTCAGCCAGGTATTCTGCCTATGCTGACGACGTTTCGGTTCTTGTGTCGAGCAGAGCCGAGATTGACGTAGTCAGCAAAGAGATCAGTGGGTATGAGATGGTGACAGGGGCCAAAATCAACCGCGATAAGTCTGTGGGCTTGCGGTTGGGTGCGTGGAAGGGAGTTTCTCTTCCCGGACCTTTCCTCTGGACGGATGGGCCGATCAAGATACTCGGCATCTGGTTCGGTCCTGATCTCCAGTTGGAAATGAATTGGTTGGAGGTGCAAGGGAAGGCCGAGATCGCGGGTAAACTGTGGTCTCGGAGGAGACTTTCCCTGAAGGGAAGGGCGGAGGTATGTGTTTCGCACATATATCCGATCCTCCTTTACCGACTGTCTGTGCTTCCACTCCCGTATGCCAGGCTAATGTCATTAGACCGGACCTTGTTCTCTTTCTTGTGGAGAGACAAGGCCCCTATGGTGTGTCGCGAGATCTGTTGCCTTCATCCCTCTGAGGGCGGTCTGGGTATGCCTAGCATTGAGATTCGTCAATATATGCTTCGCATTACCTTTCTAGACCGAATGTGTCGCGGATTGGATGAGGTGGGCACCTTTTGGAAAGAAGATGTCCGAAAACATTTCCCATCCCTGAGAAGTGTGCACTCGTGCGAGGAGGAGGCCGGCCGTACACCTCGTGCCGAGTGCTCCTTCTACCGCGAATGTCGTAGTGCTTTGAAGCTCCTCTTACGAACAACGGACGGCCTCTCCGACGCCCAGGCGTTGTCTCGTAAGGCATTGTATCAGTTGTTAGTTAGGGGGTCCGTTCAAGATGGTCTGATCGACGAGCTCGGTCTTACGAAGCAGGAGGCTCGCTCGATATGGCCTTGGGCGCCTGGGTTGAAATGTCTCAATAATGATGAGGCATCACTCACCTGGCTGATGATTCGTGGGGCCCTCTGGGTCGGCAAGAGACTTTGTTCAGCAGGTTTGGAGAAATATCCAAACTGTCGTCGCTGTACTGGCGAAGTCGAGACCATTGGTCACGCCTTTTTTCAGTGCAGCACGGTAGTGCCGTTGTGCAGGTTTGTTGAAGGCCTCATGGTTCGCATGCTGCAGGGAAAGTTCTTTGTCCTGGAAGCCAGTTCTGTTTGTAGCAATGTGGTGTCGCAATTGACGAAGGCTGAACACTATGTGTTCTGTTGCTTACTAGGGATTATGAGAGTCGTGATTTGGACGACGCGTCAGAAGGGATTCCATGAGGGCGAGAAGTTCACCTCTTCCCAACTGATCTTGTTCTTTAAGCATCAGCTTAAAGTCAAGATTAAGACGGAAAGGCGGCGGCTCCCTTCATCGGAATTTGGCAAAAGGTGGGTGAATCTTGCGCGAATGTGTAGAGTGAAAGGGGCTGACCTAGAGTGGCATTTGGATGTCGGTTAGGTACAGAATTTTGTCCTAACAGGGTTGAACATAGGCAACCCACCCAGATTTTAGGTTAGACTAGGTTTTGTATTTTGAATTTTTAGTTTTTCCCTTTTTTTCTAGTAAACTTAGCTAGGGTATGCATGCTCATTGGTCCCTTTTATTTCTGTCCCTATTTTTTTTTCTTTTGTTTAATTCCCCATCCCCTCCCTCGTTAGGTGGTCAGTGATGTCAGTTCTCTGGTGGATGCGGGACGACTTTCGTTTCGTGTGTGTGATTTTTTCGTATTTGTTGTTGTGTATGAATGAGTGTGTTCTTCCGTGAATGCTTGGAGGTATGAATGCTTTTTTCATTTTTTCATTTTTTCATAGTCCCGCATTGATTTCGTCCGGTGAACTGATGTTTCTGCCACATTCATGGTTTGTGGGGGGTTTTATTACTAACACAGTTTTGTTTAGTTTTATTGTAAATATTTCAGTCATATTGTAAATACTCATTTGGGGATCATTTTAAAAGTTGTTAATTTTTGACCCCCCCCCACGAAAAATAATTGTATATAAGGGGACTAGTTAGGACATCATCGAGAATTTGAGGTATTATGGTGGACGTAGTAAGAAAGGTAGGAGTGAATGTGTTGTTTGGTGATTGGAATATTGTTGGCTTGATTGGGTCAGTGTCTGCGACTAGCTGAGTTTAGATTTAAGACAGATGAAGACCGTCCTTCCCCACCCCCTTTTTAGGCCTTGTGCCACATTTTTTATTTTATACAAATAAATAATTGAATTCTTTCCTTTGTTGATTACTGACTGCTGTGAATTACGTTTAGTAAAGCCTTAAGAAAATGTTATTCTATCCTTGCTTTCTTCTCTTTACAACGTAACAATTTACTGAACTTAATTCCTCATGGACAAGATTATTCGTCTGGACAAGTTTGATATATATTCTGCAGACCCTCAGGCTAGCAAGCTCTGGAGACTATGGTACCGTAATTTTAATTATTATTTATCAACTATTGCTTCTTTAAACCCGGACAAACTCGAAGTCCTTTATTTACACATCGGTGCTACCGCTGCTGATGTTATCGAGGGTTGTTCTGGATTTGAACATGCTGTTGAATTGCTGAAAAGTGTTTATGACAAGTCTCCATGTGTTATTCATGCTAGACATTTGTTGTCTACACGTCTGCAGCAGGAAAATGAGTCTGTAGACCAATACCTTCAGGCCTTGAATCGTCTTGCTGCTGACTGTTGCTTCCAAGATGTTACTGCTACTACTTACAGGGATGAATCTGTCCGTGATGCATTTATACGTGGTCTCCGGTCCCCCGTAATACGTGCCAGACTGCTTGAAAATGATACGCTAACTCTCACGGAGGCTACTCAATGTGCTAGAGCCTTAGAACAGGCTCACTTTCGTGCTGAATCATGCGCTTCTCAGATTGGATCAGCCGCTGCTACTACCACTAGGACTAAAAATGTGTTTACTGATTCTGCCGAGGAGGCCACTTCCACTACTATTACTAAAAATATGCTTTCTGACTTAACTGATTCTCGTACGGAGTGTGACTCTGTACAATTTTCTACTGCCCTTGCTCGTGGCAAGTGCTACAACTGTGGAGGGAAACGTCACTTTAAGGATAATCGTCGCTATTGTCCTGCCCGTGATAAGAGATTTCGAAACTGTGGCAAACTCGGTCATTTTTCTAAAGTTTGCCGTTCTACCATGCAGGCGCCTTCACGTTCTACCTCAGCTATTATAGTAGCCCGTGCTAAAGACGATGATAGGTCTCCTCCAGTTACTAAAAATTTAGAATTAAAAGGAAAGAAATTAACTGCCCTCATAGACACCGGTAGTTCTGATAACTTTATCAGTGCCCGTAATGTTAAAGCAATGAAACTGTCTACTTCTAAACGGAATTCCGTAGTTTCCATGGCATCATCTGCCATTTCCCTCAAACTATCTGAATATTGTACTGAGGATATTATCTTCAATGGTTACGAATATAAACAAATTGACTTTACACTACTCCCTGATTCCTGTATGGATATTATACTCGGAGTGCCCTTCTTAAAACTACACCAGAGTATCACTATTTCTTTTGGTGGATCTCAAGATAGTTTAAAAATCTGCGCTTTAACCAAGATCAGTTGTGCTCCTGTTAAGTTGTTCCGAAACTTGACCCCTGACTGCAAACCTATTGCTACTAAATCCCGAAATTACCGTGCGGACGATGCTCGGTTCATTGAAAAAGAAATTCTACAACTGCTTGAGGATGATATAATTGAAACAAGTTACTCCCCGTGGCGTGCTCAAATTGTTGTAACTTCGTCACCTAATAAAAAGAAACGATTGGTAGTCGATTTCTCCCAGACTATTAATAGGTTCACCTTACTTGATGCCTACCCCTTGCCTCGAATTGAAGATCTCGTAAACCAAATAGCCCAGTATCGTATCTATAGTATAATTGACTTGTCCAAAGCGTACTATCAGATTGAAATTTGCCCCGAAGATCGCCCCTATACGGCCTTTCAAGCTGGAAATCGTCTGTTCCAATTTAAACGAATACCCATGGGTGTTACTAACGGGGTTTCTGCCTTTCAGCGATTTATGAATTCTTTCATTACTGATAACAAATTACCTGGAAACTTTTCGTATATAGATGATATAACTGTTTGCGGTAAAACCCAGGAGGAGCACGACGTCAATTTGGAATGTTTCTTAAAAGCTGCCTCGACATACAACCTCGAAATAAACCGGGAAAAATCAGAGTTTTCACTTCGTTCTATTAACGTGCTAGGATATCAAATTTGTAACGGAACTATCCAAACCGATCCTGAGCGTTTGAAGCCACTTTTGCAAATGCCTCCTCCTTCCGACTCACATTCGTTAAAAAGGTGTCTTGGTATGTTTGCTTACTATGCGAAATGGATACCTAAATATTCACACAAAATTCGTCCACTGGTCGAAAATAAACAATTCCCTATGCCTCCTATAGTTATAAATTCTTTCGAAAAACTTAAGAAAGACATTGCCGAGTCATCTGTAAAAGTTATTGATGATGAATTGCCATTTACTATTGAAACCGATGCTTCAGAAAAGGCTATTGGAGGCACTCTTTTACAAGCTGAGCGACCTGTAGCATTCTTTTTTCGCTCGCTAAACCCCTCTGAAATACGACTTCATATAGTCGAAAAAGAAGCATATGCCATAATCGAATGCGTTCGTAAATGGAGAGACCTCCTTGCCGGGAAACATTTTACTATTATTACTGATCAACAAGCCGTATCTTTTATGTTTAAACCTGCTAATCGCGGAAAAATTAAAAACGATAAAATTATACGGTGGAAAATGGAACTTCTTCCCTTTTCATACGACATAAATCACCGTCCTGGAAATGAAAACACAGTTGCAGATACCTTATCCAGAGTATGTGTTGCTGCTGCGTCTTCCTTGAAGGAACTTAAATCGATACACGATTCCTTAATACATCCTGGGGTACAGCGCTTTTGGCATTTTGTAAGGTCTCAGAATATGCCTTATTCGCTTGATGAAGTCCGACGTATGACTTCTGAATGTACGACCTGTGCCAAAATAAAACCCCAATTCTTCGATTCTGCTAGTAATGTTCTGATTCGTTCTACTGCGCCATTGCAGCGTCTTTCCATAGACTACAAAGGGCCTGTCCCGGTATCTCCGACAGGTTACCGATATATATTTACTGTTATCGACGAATATAATCGATTTCCCTTTGCATTTCCTTGCCGCAATTGCTCTTCGCAAACTGCTATTCAGTGCCTGACAAGTATTTTCTCCATTTTCGGGATTCCCTCGTTCATTCACTCCGATCGAGGAACTTCGTTTATGTCGGGAGAATTTAAACAATTTCTAACACGACTTGGAATTGGATGCAGTAATACTACTGCTTATAACCCTAGAGGCAATAGCCAATGCGAACGTTACAACGGCATAATTTGGAATACCATATTATTGGCCCTGGAATCGAAACAGTTACCAATTAGTGCTTGGCAAGAGGTTCTACATGATGTGTTAAATGCTATCCGCTCCCTGCTATGCACCACTACGAATGCAACCCCCCACGAACGAATGTTCAATTTTGAAAGGCGGTCCTCCTCCGGTACTGCGTTGCCTGTTTGGCTCTGTGAGCCTGGAGAGGTATTATTAAAACGATTCGGTGGCAGAGGTAAATATGACCCTATCGTTGAGGTGGTGGAACTCCTTGAGGCCAAACCTACGCAAGCCAAAATACATCACAATGATGGCCGGGAAGATTCGGTGGCGCTGAGACGGTTGGCACGTTTTCCACGCCCGGATGGACCTCAAAATGGACCTGAAAATACTCAACACGACGTGGACCATGCAGACTCAACCCTTTTGCCTGATACAGGTCCCGTTAATATTTCTTCACCTTATACAGAAAATGAATCTGTGAATAATAGCCAGAATCCTGAAAGTCAGCCTTCTCAGAGGTCTGGCTCTTCCAGTGGTGAACTACCTCCACGCCGGTCTAGCAGGATTCGTAGACCAATCCAACGACTGGATTTATAAAACTTTTTCAATCTCTTTATCAAGTGGGGGAGAATGTTATATTTTCGTAAAAAAAAAAAAAGGAAACTAACTTTCTTGCCCACGTGACATTTCACACGTTCCATTTCCTCTTTAAAAGCTGCGTTCTTCTTCCTTTTCATTCTGAATTCTTTCCTTTGTTGATTACTGACTGCTGTGAATTAAGTTTAGTAAAGCCTTAAGAAAAGGTTATTCTATCCTTGCTTTCTTCTCTTTACAACGTAACAATCCCCTATAGAGGAAAAAGTAGAAATGCGATCTCTTCGAGCAAACCGCTTTTCGGAGACCATAAAGTTCCAACGGTGACAGCAGTGACATGGTCGAAGCTGCAGTTTGGCGCATGAAAGCGAAAGAAAAATGCTTGTAGCCTTGCACAGAGTGAGAGATTCCACACTATTTGATACCAATTTGGAAGAGATTCCAGCTACTGGAATAAATTTATAAAGCAATGAATTGAGGGATTCCCCGCCAGTGTTGGTGTGCATGAATATTACAACAAATTTACTAACGCTAGGTCCCGAATCGTCGAAGGTCGCTTCCTCCCCTCACAAGCGACTGAAATAAACATTTGACTGATGCAGTCCGCAGGAAATTCCCCACAATCTGACATCTATCTCATGAGGATACCCTAGAGAGGAAAAAGTAGAAATGCGATCTCGTCAAGCAAACCGCTTTTCGGACACCGTAAAGTGCCAACGGTAACAGCAGTGACATGGTCGATGCTGCAGTTTGCCACATGAAAGCGAACGAAAAATGCTTGTAGCCATGCACAGAGTGAGAGTTTCCACACAATTTGATACCAATTGGGAAGAGATTCCAACTACTGAAAAAAATTTATAAAGCTATGAATTGGGGGACCTCCACCTGTTTTGGTGCTCATGAAAATTCCAACAAATTCACTAACGCTAGATACCGAATCGTCGAAAGTCGCTCCGTCCCCACACAAGCGAATGAAATAAAACATTGACTGATGGAGTCAGCAGGAAATTCCACACAATCTGAAATCTAACTCATGAGGATCACCTAGACAGGAAAAAATAGAAATGCGATCTCTTCGAGCAAACCGCTTTTCGGACACCGTATAATGCCAACAGTGATAGCATTGACATGTTCGAAGCTGCAGTTTGCCGCATGAAAGTGAAAGAAGAATGATTTTTGCCATGCACAGAGTGACAGATTCCACACAATTTGATACCAATTTGGAAGAGATTCCAGCTACTGGAAATATTTATAACGCAATGAATTGAGGGAGGGTCCCCCTGTTTTGGTGCGCATGAAAATACCACCAAATTCACTAACTCTAGGTCCCGAATCGTGAAAGGCCACTCCCTCCCCACTCAATGGACTGAAATAAACATTTGACTGATGGAGTCAGCAGGAAATTCCCCACAATCTGATATCTATCTCATGAGGATCCCCTAGAGAGGAAAAAGTAGGAATGCGATCTCTTCGAGCAAACCTTTCGGACACTGTAAAGTGCCAATCGTGACAGCAGTGACATGGTCGAGGCTGCAGTTTGCCGCATGAAAGGGAACGAAATATGCTTGAAGCCATGCACAGAGTGAGATTCCACAAAATTTGATAACAATTTGGAAGAGATTCCAGCTACTGGAAAAAATTTATAAAACATTGAATTGAGGGATGCCCACCCAGTTTTGTTGCCCATGAAAATTCCAACAAATTTACTAACGCTAGGTCCCGAATCGATGAAGGTCACTCCCTCCCCACACAAGCGAATGAAATAAATCTATGACAGATGGAGTCAGCAGGAAATTCCCCACTCTCTGACATCTATCTCATGAGGATCCCCTAGAGAGGAAAAAGTAGAAATGCGATCTCTTCGAGCAAACCGATTTTCGGACACCGTAAAGTGCCAACGGTGACAGCAGTGACGTGGTCGAAGCTGCATTTTGCGCATGAAAGCGAACAAAAAAATACATGTAGCCATGCACAGAGTGTAAGATTCCACACAATTTGATAGCAATTTGGAAGAGAATCCAGCTACTGGAAAAAATTTATAAAGCATTGAATTTGGGGAGGCCCACCCAGTTTTGGTGCACATGAAAATTCCAACAAATTCACTAACGCAAGGTACCGAATCGTCGAAGGTCAAACCGTCCCGTCACAAGGGACTGAAATATATATTTGACTGATGGAATCAGCAGGAAATTCCCCACAATCTGACATCTATCTCATGGGGATCCCCTAGAGAGGAAAAAATAGAAATGCGATCTCTTCGAGCAAACCGCATTTCAGAAACCGTAAAGTGCAAACGGTGACAGCAGTGACATGGTCGAAGCTGCAGTTTGCCGCATGAAAACGAGCGAAGAATGCTTGTAGCGATGCAGAGAGAGATTCCCCACAATTGGATACCAATTTGGAAGAGATTCCAGCTACTGGAAAAAATTTATAAAGCAATGAATATGGGGAGGCCCCACCAGTTTTGTTGCGCATAAAAATACCAACAAATTCACTAACGCGAGGTCTCGAATCGTCGAAGGTCACTCCCTCCCTACACAAGCGACTGAAATAAGCTTTTGACTGATGGAGTCAACAGGAAATTCCGCACAACCTGAAATCTATCTCATGTGGATACCCTAGATAAGAAAAAGTAGAAATGCGATCTCTTCAAGCAAACCGCTTTTCGGACACCGTAAAGTGCCAACGGTAACAGCAGTGACATGGTCGAAGCTTCAGTTTGCCACATGAAAGTGAACGAAAAAAGCTTGTAGCCATGCACAGAGTGAGAGATTCCACACAATTTTATTCCAATTTGGAAGAGATTCCAACTACTGGAAAAAATTTATAAAGCTATGAATTGGGGGACCTCCCCCTGTTTTGGTGCTCATGAAAATTGCAACAAATTTACTAACGCTAGGTACCGAATCGTCGAAAGTCACTCCCTCCCCACACAAGCGAATGAAATCAACCTATGTCAGATGGAGTCAGCAGGAAATTCCCCACTATCTGACATCTATTTCATGAGGATCCCCTAGATAGGAAAAAGTAGAAATGCGATCTATTCGAGCAAACCGATTTTCTGACACCGTGAAGTGCCAACGGTGACAGCATTGGCGTGTTCGAAGCTGCAGTTTGCCGCATGAAAGCGAACGAAAAATGATTGTAGGCATGGACAGAGTGAGAGATTCCACACAATTTGATACCAATTTGGAAGAGATTCAAGCTACTGGAAAAAATTTATAAAGGAATGAATTGGGGGAGGCTCACCCAGCTTTAATGCGCATGAAAATACCAACAAATTCAATAACACTAGGTCCCGAATCGTCGAAGGTCACTCCCTCCCCACTAAAGGAACTGAAAAAAACCTATGAGAGATGGAGTCAGCAGGAAATTCCCCACAATCTGATATCTATCTCATGAGGATCCTCTAGAGAGGAAAAAGTAGAAATGCGATCTCTTCGAGGAAACCGATTTTCGGACACCGTAAAGTGCCAACGGTGACAGCAGTTACATGGTCGAAACTGCAGTTAGCTGCCTAAAAGCGATCGAAAAATGCTTGTGGCCATGCACCGAGTGAGAGATTCCGCAAAATTTGATACCAATTTGGAAGAGATTCCAGCTACTGGAAAAAATTATAAAGCAATGAATTGGGGGACGCAACCCCAGTTTTGGTGCGCATGAAAATACCAACAAATTCATTAACGCTACGTCCCGAATCGTCGAAGGTCACTCCCTCCCCACTAAAGGGACTTAAATAAACCTATGACTGATGGAGTCAGCAGGAAATTCCCCACAATCTGACATCTATCTCATGAGGATCCTCTAGAGAGGAAATAGTAGAAATGAGATCTCTTCGAGGAAACCGATTTTCGGACGCCGAAAAATGCAAACGGTGACAGCAGTGACATGGTAGAAGCTGCAGTTTGCCGCAGGAAAGCGAACGAAAAATGCTTGTAGCCATTCACAAACTGAGAGATTCCATACATTTTGATACCAATTTGGAAGAGATTCCAGTCAATGGAAAAAACTTATAAACAATGAATTGGGGGAGGCCCCCCAGTTTGGTTGCGCATAAAAATTCCAAAAATTCACTAACGCTAGGTCCCGAATCGTCGAAGGTCACTCCCTCCCCACACAAGGGACTGAAATAAACCTTTGACTGATGGAGTCAGCAGGAAATTCTCCCACAATCTGACATCTATCTCATGAAGATCCCCTTGAGAGGAAAAAATAGAAATGCGATCTCTTTGAGCAAATCACTTTTCGTACACCGTAAAGTGCCAACGGTGATAGCAGTGACATGGTCGAAACTGCAGTCTGCCGCATGAAAGTGAACGAAAAATGCTTGTGGCCATTCACAGTGTGAGAGATTCCACACAATTTAATAGCAATTTGGAAGAGATTCCAGCTACTGGAAAAAAATTATTAAGCAATGAATTGGGGGAGGACCACCCAGTTTTGGTGCGGATGAAAATACCAACATCTTTACTAACGCTAGTTCCCGAATCGTCGATGGTCACTCCCTCCCCACACAAGTGACTGAAATAAACATTTGACTGATGGAGTCGACAGGAAATTCCCCACAATCTGACATCTATTACATGAGGATCCCCTAGAGAGGAAAAAGTAGAAATGCGATATCTTCGAGCCAACCGCTTTTCGGACACGGTAAAGTGCCAACGGTGACAGCAGGGACATGGTCGAAGCTGCAGTTTGCCTCTTGAAAGCGAACGAAAAATGCTTTTAGACATACACAGAGTGAGAGATTCCACACAATTTGCTACCAATTTGTAAGAGATTCCAGCTACTGGAAATAATTTATATAGCAATGAATTGGGAAACGCCACCCAGCTTTGGTACGCATGAAAATACCTACAAATTCACTAACGCTAGGTCCCGAATCGTCGAAGGTCACTCCCTCCCCACACAAGCGACTGAAATAAACCTATGACTGCGGGAGTCAGCAGGAAATTATTCACAATCTGACATCTATCTCATTAGGAACTCCTAGAGAGGAAAAAGTAGCAATGCGATCTCTTCAAGCAAACTGTTTTCGGACACCGTAAAATGCCAACGGTGACAGCAGTGACATGGTCGAATCTGCAGTTTGCCGCTTGAAAGTGAACGAAAATTGCTTGTAGCCATGCACAAAGTGAGAGATTCCACACCTTTTGGTACCAATTTGGAAGAGATTCCAGCGACTGGAAAAAATTTATAAAGGAATGAATTGGGTAAGGCCTCCCAGTTTTGGTGCGCATGAAAATACCAACAAATTCACTAACGTTAGGTCACGAATCATCGAAGGTCACTCCCTCCCCACACAAGCGACTGAAATAAAACATTGACTGATGGAGTCAGCAGGAAATTCCCCACAATCTGACATCTATCTCATGAGGTTCCCCTAGAGAGGAAAAAGTAGAAATGCGATCTCTTCTAGTAAAACTGTTTTCGGGCACCTTAAAGTGCCAACGGTGACAGCAGTGACATGATCGAAGCTGCAGTTTGCCGCATGAATTCAAAAGAAAAATGCTTGTAGTTATGCACAGAATGAGAGATTCCACACAATTTGTTACCAATTTGGAAGAGATTCCAGCTACTGGAAAAAACTTATAAAGCAATGAATTGGGGGAGGTCCCCACAGTTTTGTTGCGCATGAAAATATCAACAAATTCACTAACGCTAGGTCTCAAATCGTCAAAGATCACTCCCTCCCCACACAAGCGACAGAAAGAAACGTTTGACTGATGAAGTCAGCAGGAAATTCTACACAATCTGACAACTATCTCATGAGGATCCCCCAGAGAGGTAAAAATAGAAATGCGATCTCTTCGAGCTAACCGCTTTTCGGACACCGTAAAGTGCCAACGGTGACGCAGTGACATGTTCGAAGCTGCAGTTTGCCGCCGGAAAGCGAACGAAAAATGCTTGTAGCCATGCACAGAATGAGAGATTCCACACAATTTGATACCAATTTGGAAGAGATTCCAGCTGCTGAAAAAAAATTATAATGCAATGAATTGGGGGATTCCCCCCCACTTTCGGTGCCCATGAAAATTCCAACAAATTTACGAATGCTAGTTCCCGAATCGTCGAAGGTCACTCCCACCCAACACAAGTGATGAAATAAACCTATGACTGATGGAGTCAGCAGGAATTTCTCCTCAATTTGACATCTATCTCAAGAGGATCCCCTAGAGAGGTAAAAATAGAAATGCAATCTCTTCGAGCAAACCGCATTTCAGACACTGCAAATGCCAACGGTGACAGCAGTGACAGGGTCGAAGCTGCAGTTTGCCGCATGAAAGCGAACGAAAAATGCTTGTAGCCATGCACAGAGTGAGAGATTCCACACAATTTGATACCAATTTGAAGAGATTCCAGCTACTGGAAAAAATTTATAAAGCAATGAATTGGGGGATGCCCCCCAGTTTTGGTGCGCATGAAAATTCCAAAACATTCACTAACGCTAGGTCCAGAATCGTCGAAGGTCACTCCCTCCCCACACAAGCGACTGACCTTTGACTGATGGAGCCAGCAGGAAATTTCACACAATCTGACGTCTATTTCATGAGGATCCCCTAGAGAGGAAAAAGTAGAAATTCGATCTCTTCGAGCAAACCGCTTTTTGGACACCGTAAAGTGCCAACGGTGACAGCAGTGACATGTTCGAACCTGCAGTTTGCCGCATGAAAGCGAACGATAAATGCTTGTAGGCATGCACAGAATGATATATTCCACAAATGTGATACAATTTGGAAGAGAATCCAGCTACTGGACAAAATTTATAATGCAATGAATTGGAGGCGCCCCACCAGTATTTGTGCACATGAAAATTCCAAGAAATTCCCTAACGCTAGGTCACGAATCGTCGAAGGTCACTCCCTCCCCACACGAGCGACTGAAATAAACCTTTGACTGATGGAGTCAGAAGGATATTCCCCACAATCTGACATCTATCTCCTGAGGATCCTCTGGAGAGGAAAAAACTGTAATGTGATCTCTTCGAGCAAACCGCTTTTCGGACACCATAAGGTGACAGCAGTAACATGGTCGAAGCTGCAGTTTGCCGCATGAAAGCGAACGAAAAATGCTTGTAGCCATGCACAGAGTGAGAGATTCCACACAATTTCATACCAATTTGGAAGAGATTCCAGCTACTGGAAAAATTTATAAATTAATGGATTGGGTGAGGCACCCCCAATTTTTGGTGCGCATGAAAATAGCAACAAATTCACTAACGCGAGGTCCCGAATCGACGAAGGTCAATCCCTCCCCACAGAAAACAACTGAAATAAACCTTTGACTGAGGGAGTCAGCTGGAAATTCCCCACACTCTGACATCTATCTAATGAGGATCCCCTGGAGAGGAAAAAATAGAAATGCGATCTCTTCGAGCAAACCGCTTTTCGGACACTGTACTGTGACAGCAGTGACATGGTCGAAGCTGCAGTTTGCCGGATGAAAGTGAATGAAAAATGCTTGTAGCCATGCACAGAGTAAGATATTCCGCAGAATTTGATACCAATTTGGAAGAGATTCCAGCTACTGGAAAAAATTTATAATGCATTGTATTGGGGGTGGCCCCCCAGTTTTGGTCCGCTTCCAACAAATTCACTAACGGTAGGTCCCGAATCGTTGAAGTTCACTCCCTCCCCACGCAATCGACTTAAATAATTCTTTGACTCATGGATTGAGCAAGAAATTCCTCATAATTTGATATCAATTTCATGAGGGTGCCCAAGAGTGGAGAAAGTTGAAATCTGATCTCTTCGAGAAAACCGCTTTTCGGACACCGTAAATTGCCAGCGGTGACAGCTGCGGCAAGTTCGAAGCTAGACTTTGCCCTGTAAAACCTAATTACAAAAGCTTGTTGGCATGGACTGAGTCAGAGACTTCGCACAATTTAATACCAAGTTTGAAGAGATTTCATCTGCTGGAAAAAAAGTTATAAAGCAGGGAAATTGTGAGGGATCCCCTAGTTTTGGTCCGCATCAAAATTTCAACAAATTTACTAACACGAGGTCCCATATCGTCGTACGTCACTCCATCCCTACGCAATCGACTGAAATAATTCTTTGACTCTTGGATTAAGCAGGAAATTCCTCACAATCTGATATCAATTTCATGAGGGTGCCCTAGAGTGGAAAAAGTGGAAATGCGATCTCTTCGAGCAAACCGCTTTTCGGAAACCGTAAATTGCCAGCGTTGACCCGATCAAAGCTAGACTTTGCACTGTAATAGCTGCTGACAAATTCTTGTAGACATGGACAGAGTGAGAGATTTTGCACAATTTAATACCAATTTTCAAGAGATTTCATCTGCTGGAAAAAAGTTATAAAACAGGGAAATGGTGAGGGATCCCCCAGTTTTGGTCCACTTCAAAATTCCGACAAATTCACTACATGAGGTCCCGTATCATTGAACGTCACTCCCTCCCTACACAAGGGACTGAAATAATTCTATGACTCATTGATTAAGCAGGAAATTCCTCACAATCTGATATCTATTTCATGAGGATCCCCTCGAGAGGAAAAACTTGAAATGCGATCTCTTCGAGCAAACCGCATTTCGGACACCGTAAAGTGTCAATGGTGACAGCAGTGACATGGTCGAAGCTGCAGTTTGCCGCATGAAAGTGAACGAAAAATGCTTGTAGACATGCACAGACTGAGATATTCCACACATTTTGATACCAAGTTGGAAGAGAATCCAGCTACTGAAAAAAATTTATAAAGCAATGAATTGGGGGAGGTCCACCCAGATTTGGTGCTCTTGAAAATACCAACAAATTCACTAACGCTAGGTCCCGAATCGTCGAAGGTCACTCCCTCCCCACACAAGTGACTGAAATAAATCTTTGACAGTAGGATATTCCACACAATGTGATATCTATCTCATGAGGTTCCCCTGGAGAGGAAAAAATAGATATGCGATCACTTCGAGCAATCCGCTTTTCGGACACCGTAAAGTGCCAACGGTGACAGCAGTTACATGGTCGAACATACAGTTTGCTGCATGAAAGTTAACGTAAAATGCTTTTAGCCATGCACAGAGTGAGAAATTCCACACAATTTGATACCAATTTGGAAGACATTCCAACTACTGGAAAAAATTTTATAAAGTAATGAATTGGGTGTTACACCACCCAGTTTTGGTGCGCATGAAAATTCCAACAAATTCACTAACGCTTGGTCCCGAATCGTTGAAGGTCAGTCCCTCTCCACATAAGTGACTGAAAGAAGCCTTTGTCAGATGGAGTCAGCCGGAAATTCCACACAATCTGACAACTATCTCATGAGGATACTCTAGAGAGGAAAAAATAGAAATGCGATCTCTTCGAGCAAACCGCTTTTCGGATACCGTAAAGTGCCAACGGTGACAGCATTGACATGGTCGAAGCTGCATTTTGCCGCATGAAAGCGAACGAAAAATGCTTGTAGCCATGCACAGAGTGAGAGATTACACACAATTTGATAACAATTTGGAAGAGATTCAAGCTATTGCAAAAAATTTATAAAGCAATGTATTGGGGGATGCTCCCTTATTTTTGGTGCGCATTAAAATTCCAACAAATTCACTAACCCTAGGTCCGGAATCGTCGAAGTTCACTTTCTACCCACACAAGTGACTGAAATAAACCTATGACTGATAGAGTCAGCAGGATATTCCCCACAATCTGACATCTATCTCATCAGGATCCCCTAGAAATGAAAAAGTAGAAATGCGATCTCTTCGAGCAAACCGCTTTTCGGATACCGTAAAGTGCCAACGGTGACAGCAGTGACATGGTCGAAGCGGTAGTTTGCCGCATGTAAGAGAATGTATAAGTCTTGTAGCCATGCACAGATTATGAGATTCCACACAATTTGATACCAATTTGGAAGAGAATGCAGCTACTGGAGAAAGGTTATAAATCAAGGAATTGGGGGATCCCCCCCAGTTTTGGTGCGCATGAAAATTCCAACAAATTTACTAACGCTAGGTCCCGAATCCACGAAGGTCACACCCCTCCCCACAAAAGCGACTTAAATAAACATTTGACTGATGGAGTCAGCAGGAAATTCCACACTATCTGACATCTATCTCATGAGGATCCCCTAGAGAAAAAAATGCATGTAGTCATGCACAGAGTGAGAGATTCCTCACAGTTTGATACCAATTTGGAAGACATTCCAGCTACTGGAAGAAATTTTATAAAGCAAGGAATTGGGGGATGCCCCCCCAGTTTTGGGGCGCATGAAAATTCCAACAAATTCACTAACGATTGGTCCCGAATCGTCAAAGGTCAATCCCTCCCACAGAAGCGGCTGAAAGAAACCTTTCTCTGATGGAGTCAGCCGGAAAATCCACACAATCTGACAATTATCTCATGAGGATCCTCTAGAGAGGAAAAAATAGAAATGCGATCTCTTCAAGCAAACCGCTTTTCGGATACCGTAAAGTGCCAAAGGTGACAGCATTGACATGGTCGAAACTGCATTTTGCCGCATGAAAGCGAACGAAAAATGCTTGTATCCATGCACAGTGTGAGAGATTACATACAATTTGATACCAATTTGGAAGAGATTCCAGCTACTGGAAAAAATTTATAAAGCAATGAATTTGGGGAGGCCCACCCAGATTTGGTGCGCATGAAAATACCAACAAATTCACTAACGGCAGGTCCCGATTCGTCGAAGGTCTCTCCCTCCCCACACAAGAGACTGAAATAAACATTTGACTGATGGAATCAGCAGGAAATTCCATAGAATCTGACAACTATCCCATGAGGATCCCCTAGAGAGAGAAAAAGTAGATATGCGATCTCTTCGAGCAAACCACTTTTCGGACACCGTAAAGTGCCAACGGTGACAGCCGTGACATGTTTGAAGCTGCAGTTTGCCGCATGAAAGCGAACGAAAAATGCATGTAGCCATGCACAGAGTGAGAGATTCCACACAATTTGATACAAATTTGGAAGAGATTCCAGCTACTGGAAAAAATTTATAAAGCAATGAATTGGGGGAGGCCCCCCAGCTGTGGTGCGCATAAAAATTCCAAGAAATTCACTAACGCTAGGTCTCGAATCGTCGAAGGTCACTCCCCTCAATACAAGCGAATGAAATAAACATTTGACTGATGGAGTCAGCAGGAAATTCCACACAATCTGATATCTATCTCATGAGGATCCCCTAGAGAAGAAAAAGTAGAAATGTCATCACTTCGAGCAAAACGCTTTTCGGACACTGTGAAATGCCAACGGTGACAGCAGTGACATGCTCGAAGCTACAGCAAGCCGCATAAAAGTGAACGAAAAATGCATGTAGCCATGCACAGAGTGAGAGATTCCAAACAATTTGACACCAATTGGGAAGATATTCCAGCTACTGGAAAAAATTTATAAAGCAATGAATAGGGGAAGCCCCCCCAGTTATTGCGCGCATGAATATTCCAACAAATTCACTAACGATAGGTCCCGAATCGTCAAAGATCATTCCCTCCCCACACAAGCGACTGAAATAAACATTTGACTGATTGAGTCAGCAGGAAAATCTACACAATCAGACATCTATCTCATGAGGATCCCCTAGAGAGGAAAGAAATAGAAATGCGATCTCTTCCTGCAAACCTCTTTTCGGACACTCTAAATTGCCAACTGTGCCAGCAGTGACATGGTCGAAGCTGCTGTTTTCCGCATGAAAGCGAACGAAAAATGCTTGTAGCCATGCACAGAGTGAGAGATTCCACACAATTTGATACCAATTTGGTGGAGATTACAGCTACGGGAAAAAAATTATAAAGCATTGAATTTAGGGAGGCCCACCCAGATTTGGTGCGCATGAAAATACCAACAAATTCACTAACGCTTTGTCCCGAATCGTCGAAGATCACTCCCACCAAACACAAGCGAATGAAATAAATATTTGATGGAGTCAGCAGGAAATTCCACACAATCTGACATCTATCTCATGAGGTTCCACTAGAGAGAAAAAAATAGAAATGCGATCTCTTCGAGCAAACCTCTTTTCGGACTCCGTAAAGTGCCAACGGTGACAGCAGTGACATTGCATGAAAGCAAACGAAAAATTGCTTGTAGGCATGCACAGAGTGAGAGAATTCACACAATTTGATACCAATTTGGAAGAGAATCGAGATAGTGGAAAAAATTCATCATGCAATGAATTGGGGGAGGCAACACCAGGTTTGGTACGCATGAAATACCAACAAATTCACTAACGCTAGATCCCGAATAGTGGAAGGTCACTCCCTCCCTCCCCACACAATCGACTGAAATAAACCTTTGACTGATGGAGTCAGCAGGAAATTCCACACAATCTGACGTCTATCTCATGAGGATCCCCTAGAGAGGAAAAAGTAGAAATGCGATCTCTTCGAGCAAACCGCTTTTCGGACACCGTAAAGTGCCAACGGTGACAGCAGTGACATGGTCGAAGCTGCAGTGTGCCGCATGAAAGAGAACGAAAAATGGTTGTAGCCATACACAGAGAGATTCCACACAATTTGGTACCAATTTGGAAGAGATTCCAGCTACTGGAAAAAATTTATAAAGCAATGAATTGGGGATGCCCAGCCCCAGTTTTAGTGCGCATGACAATTCCAACAAATTCAATAACGCTAGGCCCCGAATCGTCGAAGGTCACTCCTTCCCACATAAGGGACTGAAATAAACATTTGACGGATGGATTCAACAGGAGATTCCCCACAATCTGACATCTATCTCATGAGGATCCCCTACAGAGTAAAAATTAGAAATGCAATTTCTTCGAGCAAACCTCTTTTCGGACACCGTAAAGTGCCAATAGTTACAGGTGTGACATGGTCGAATCTGCAGTTTGCCGCATAAAAGCGAACGAAAAATGCTTGAGGCCATATACAGAGTGAGAGATTCCACACAATTTGATAACAATTTGGCAGAGAATCCAGCTACTGGAAAAATTTATAAAGCAATGAATTGGAGGCGCCTCCACCCAGTTATGGTGCGCATTAAAATTCCAAGAAATTCACTAACGCTAGGTCCCGAATCGTCGAAGGTCACTCCCTCCCCACACGAGCGACTTAAATAAACATTTGACTGATGGAGTCAGCAGGAAATTCCCCACAATCTGACATCTATCTGATGAGGATCCCCTGGAGAGGAAAAAATAGAAATCCGATCTCTTCGAGCAAACCGCTTTTCGGACACCGTACTGTGACAGCAGTGACATGGTCGAAGCTGCAGTTTGCCTCATGAAAGTGAATGAAAAATGCTTGTAGCCATGCACAGAGTGAGATATTCCGCAGAATTTGATACCAATTTGGAAGAGATTCCAGCTACTGGAAAAAATTTATAATGCAATGTATTGGGGGTGGCCCCCAGTTTTGGTCCGCTTCCAACAATTTCACTAACGGTAGGTCCGGAATCGTTGAAGTTCACTCCCTCCCCACGCAATCGTCTTAAATAATTCTTTGACTCATGGATTAAGCAAGAAATTCGTCATAATTTGATATAAATTTCATGAGGGTGCCCTAGAGTGGAGAAATTTGAAATCTGATCTCTTCGAGAAAACCGCTTTTCGGATACCGTAAATTGCCAGCGGTGACAGCTGCGGCAAGTTCGAAGCTAGACTTTGCCCTGTAAAATCTACTTACAAATGCTTGTTGGCATGGACTGAGTCAGAGACTTCGCACAATTTAATACCAAGTTTGAAGAGGTTTCATCTGCTGGAAAAAAAGTTATAAAGCAGGGAAATTGTGAGGGATCCCCTAGTTTTGGTCCGCATCAAAATTTCAACAAATTCACTAACACGAGGTCCCATATCGTCGTACGTCACTCCATCCCTACGCAATCGACTGAAATAATAATTTGACTCATGGATTAAGCAGGAAATTCCTCACAATCTGATATCAATTTCATGAGGGTGCCCTAGATGGAAAAAGTTGAAATGCGATCTCTTCGAGCAAACCTCTTTTCGGACACCGTAAATTGCCAGCGTTGACACGATCGAAGCTAGACTTTGCACTGTAAAAGCTGCAGAAAAATTCTTGTAGATATGGAAAGAGTGAGAGATTTTGCACAATTTAATACACATTTTGAAGAGATTTCATCTGCTGGAAAAAAGGTATAAAAGAGGGAAATGGTGAGGGATCCCCCAGTTTTGGTCCACTTCAAAATTCCGACAAATTCACTACATGAGGTCCCGTATAGTTGAACGTCACTCCCTCCCTACACAAGGGACTGATATAATTCTTTGACTCATTGATTAAGCAGGAAATTCCTCACAATCTGATATCTATTTCATGACGATCCCCTCGAGAGGAAAAACTTGAAATGGGATCTCCTTGAGCAAACCGCATTTCGGACATTGTAAATTGCCCACGGTGACAGCAGCGACACACTCGAAGCTACACTTTGCACTATAAAAGCAAATGAAAAATGCTTGTAGACATCGACAGAGTGAGAGATTTCGCACAATTTAATACCAATTTTGAAGAGATTTCATCTGCTGGAAAAAAGTTATAAAGCAGGGATATGGTGAGAGATCCCCCAGTTTTTGGTCCGCATGAAAATTCCAACAAATTCAATAACACAAGGTCCCGTATCCTCGAACATCACTCCCTCCCTACAGAAGTGACTGAAATAATTCTTTGACTCCTGCATTAAGCAGGAAATTCCACACAATGTGATATCTATTTTATGAGGGTTCCTTAGAGGGGAAAAATTTGTATTGCAATCTTATCGAGGAAACCGGTTTCCGAACACTGTCAGTTATCAAAGGCCACAGCATCTACATGGTCGTTGCTGTATCGTGTCTATTAAACCTATTTTAAAATCATTCTAGACAGGCCTGTGTCGAGACATTCAGCCCAATTTAATATCAAAAATTGAAGTTATTTCACTTCCTGGATAAAAGTTAAGTAGTGAAAATGTGTGATCACCCAGTTACGGTCCGCATGAAAAATCCCACAATTCTACTAACCCAAGTTACCGTATCATCTAAGGCCTTCTCTCCCTACTCAATCTACTTAAATAATTCTTTCATACATGGATTAAGCAAGAAATTCCGCTCAATCTCATATCTATTTTATGAGGGCTCCATAGAGGGGCAAAGTTCAAATGCAATCTTATCGAGCAAACCGGTTTTCGGACACTGTAAACTTTGAAAGGGCACAGCAGTGACATGGTCGATGCTTTACTTTGCTCTATTAAGCCAAATTTAAAATCCTTCAAGACAGGCATGAGTCGACAAATTCTGCACAATTTAATACTTGCACTAAAAGATTGCAATTGTTTTTTTTTATTTTCTCATGTATCAAACTACATTAGAATCAATAATAAAATCAATATTAATAAAAATTTTGGAAAATACCATTTTTGAGGGTTCTATTACTAGTAGGGGCTAAAACCTCGATCTTCGATGTCTGATTTAAGGCTTATATCTTGCAAAAAATGATTGCAATTGTTTTTTCTTTTCTTACCCATCAAACCACATAAGAATCAATAATAAAATCCAAAAATAAAAAATTTTGGAAAATGGTATTTTTGAGGCTTCTCTTACTACTAGGGGCTAAAACCACTATCTTCGATGTCTGATTTAAGGCATATATCTTGCATGAAAAGGATTGCTATTGTTTTTTTTTCTTTTCTTACTCATCTAACTACATTAGAATCAATAATAAAATGAATATGAATAAAAAGTTTTGGAAATTGGCATTTTTGAGGCTTCTATTACTATGAGGGTTTAAAACCGCTATCTTCCATGTCTTATTTAAGGCATATATCTTGCACGAATATGATTGCAATTGTTTTTTTCTTATCTTATGCATCTAACTACATAAGAATTAATAATAAAATCAATATGAATAAAAAATTTTGATCCCGCAGTTTTGGGCCTCATGAAAATCCCAACAAATCCACTAACACAAGTCGACGTATCATCAAACGCCACATTGTCCATACTTAAGCAACTGGAAAAATTCTTTTATACATGGATTAAGCAAGAAATTAAGAAGAAATGCAGACCCATTGAGCAAACCGGTTTTCGGACATCTTAATTGTTAAAGGACACAACAGTGACATTGTCAAAGCTGCACTTTGCTCGATTCAACCAAATGAAAAATCCTTGTAGACATGGATGTATTGATAAATTTCCTACAATTCTAATTTTTAAAATATTTCATTTAATGGAAAAAAATTTAAAAGAATTGAAATTTGATTGATCCCCCAGTTTTGGGCCTTATTAAAATTCCGACAAATCCCTTATCACAAGTCCTATTCAACCGACTGAAAAAAAAATTTTTCAACATGGATTAAGCAAGAAATTCCCTAACATTTGATATCAATTTGATAACTATTCTATAGACGCGAAAAATTTGAAATCCGGAGTACTCAAGCAAACCGGTTTTTGCATGACGTAAATTTTCAGAGGATACGCCAAAGACATGGTTGCACCTCCACTTTCCTCTATTCAACAAAATGTATAATCTTTGTAGACATGGATTAATTAATAAATATTCTACAATTTAATACCAATTTTTAAAATATTTCATTCAATGTAAAAAAATTGAAAAGAAATGAAATATGTCTGATCCCCCAGTTTTGGGCTGCACTAAAAATTCCCACAAATCCCCTAACAAGTTGCCACTTCATCCAATGCCATGTTGTCCCTATTCAACTGACTGAAAAAAAATTTTAAACCTGGAGTCAGGAAAAAAAGTCCATAAAATTTGATATCAATTTTATAAGTATTCTATAGAAACAAAAAAATGGTATTCCAGATTCATCAAGCAAACCGTTTTTTTTTATGCCTTTAATTTTCAAAGTAGACGACAGAGACATGTCTCGACATGGTCAAACCTCCACCCTGCTCTATTCAACCAAATGAAAAATCCTTGTAGACATGGATTAATTCATAAATTTCCTACAATTTGATAGCAATTTTGAAAATATTTCATTTAATGGAAAAAAATTAAAACGAAGTGGAATATGACTGATCCCCAGTTTTGGGCAGCACTTAAAATTTCAATAAAACCCCTTAGACAAGTTGCAACCTCATTGAATCCCATGTTTTCCCTATTGAAGCTAATGGAAAAAAATTTTAAACATTAATTAAGGAAGAAATTCCTTAACATTTGTTATCTATTTTATAATTATTCCATAGAAAACCAAAATTTGAAATCAAGAGAAATATAGCAACCAGGTTTTGGGACACTTTAAATTATGAAATCAAACCGCAAAACATGGCTCAACATCCTCATACCTGCAGTTCCCTCTATTCAACCAAATGAAAAATCCTGTTATATATGGAGTAATTAATAAATTTCCTACAATTTAAAACCAATTTTCGAAATATTTCATTCAATGGAAAATATTTAAAATGAAGTGAAATATGACTGATCCCCCAGTTTTGGGCTGCACTAAAAATTTCAAGAAAACCCCTAAGACAAGTTGCGTCTTCATCACTTACCAAATTTTTCCTATTCATCCCACTGAAAAATAATTTTATACTTACACAGTAAAATTCCACATCAATTTTCAGCTAATAGCGAACATATCACACTTCAGTTTTTTTAAACACCCTTTATATATATATATATATATATATATATATATATATATATATATATATATGTGTGTGTGTGTGTGTGTGTGTGTGTGTGTGTACCCAAAATCACTCTTTCTTTTATCACATTTTTATGTCCAACTAAGTTAGCAAATCATTCAATAAAATGACATCTTTACCCAAACCAAATCTCGTAATGTCATTACAGAACATTAAAATAATTACATTATAATATTCAATTTTTTAATTAAATATTGATTGAAAATATCCCATTTCTAGATATTCTCATTTACTCTATGATAATTTCCCTATATCTTGTAGCATTGATGTGGCACATGCCCAAACACTACTTCTCTATATAAAACATCTACTAATTCTAACTCTTGTTTTATAAAGTATGACAGTGAGTGCCCTGAAAAATGTCCATCTGCTGTCATTAATAACTGAATCCAAAGAGCTAAAATCATTTCTTTATCCAAAACAATATTCATTAAAGAATTAAATAATATAAAACTAACATTTATCAATAATGGGGGCCCCCAATTATGTAGTTGATGAACAAATCAAATTTCATTTAAACAACAATTTTAGGCAATAAAACCATAGTTATAAAAACAATAATGACAATAATGCTATTAACATATTATCAAAATCAAATGCATCACATTTACAAAAATTTCATTTTTTTCACTATTTTATCAAGTTCTTCCCATGCTAATGCTGGGGGTGGCTTCAGACTTTTGAACAATATATATATATATATATATATATATATATATATATATATATATATATATATATATATATTACAAGTAGATAAAATTTAATACCCCATAGGATAAAGAGCCATTTTACCCAGAACCAGCTTGTCAACACCAAGAAGTTAGATAAAGAAATGAATCAATGTTTTTGTAAATACGAAGAAAGAGGAGGGAAATTAACAACTAGGAGTAAATGTATTTAAAATGACAAGCCCATTGTGGGTGAAATGGCTATATATCATATGGGGTATTGAATTTTATCTACAGTAATTCCTGTTTGCTTTATAATAAATATATTGAGATCTCTTCTGTGGATCAGTCTTAATATTTTATATTACGAGGATTCACATGGATTACTTACTATATATATATATATATATATATATATATATATATATATATATATATATATATATTTAAAGTATGCCATATTTATGAGCTTTAACTGCCTCAGCAACTTGGCATAGTACTCACCATTGATGGTAACTCCTAAACCGTATTTGTCTGCAAACCTTTATTGGTATTTTTTAAATAATTGTGTACATTTACACCAGAATGGAAATTTTCATTACAATTGGTTTCTGGGGCTTAATATGCAAATTTACTGAAAAATAACCCTGGATCTTTACTGACTGAGCATAAAAACAATAATATTTGACTAATTAATTTAATGAAATTACTTATTATTCAACATTCTAGTATTATCACTTAATAAACATTAAAGAATTTAACACTGAAAATGATGAGACCTCAAAAAACAGAAACGTGATTCTACAGAAGGATACTGAGGATACCAAGGACTGAATATGTAAGCAACAAGTAAGAATTAAGTTTTAAAGAAAATGGAAACCAGAAGGAAACTTATACTTAACATATGTTGATAGTTGAAATTTCCTTGGCACATAATGAGTAAAGAGGGCTTGGCAAATCTGATACTCGCAAGAAGGCAAGAGGGACAGAGGAAAACAATGTATAACCTATTTAGTAAGCTTGAGTAAATGGAACAAGGTTTAGGAGAAATAACAAAAAAATGAATTATTAAGAGCTATGAAGGATAGGAAGTTGTGGAAAGGCATGATTGCCTACATCATGAAGAGAGGAAGTCAGCTTTTATGACATCCATTTTGCTATTAAGTTCTTTCAAGGAATCTTTGAGTAGATTGTATCTTATAGCTTTATCATTTATTATTTCAGATCCTTGTTTCTCAGTTGGTGATTTCATTCACATCAATGTTCCCTGAAAGAAAACTAGGTGTGCCCCACATTAACAGGACAGTAATTTATGGATCATTTTTATATTTAAAAAAATTTTTCTTTTTAAAAGTTAAAGACACCAAGCAATGTAATGTCTAAAAAAAAAAAAAGAAATTAATGCTTATTTCAGGAGACCTCTGTATTATTTTCCTATTTTCAAATTTCATGATTAATGATTTCCTTATTAAAATTTAAAGTATGCCCCAGAATTTCAGTTATTCTACAAGTGTGTCCTGAATTAAAAAAAAAAAATGTTTGTGAAATACAAAGAGTTTAGATTGGATTAAAGCTAAAAGTAACAAGACCTCAACAGAATCCAGAGATGGAAATAGGATATGATGGGTCCTGATCTGGCATCTCATCTACTGTCACTTTCTCACAGATGTACCTTTGCTTCCCTCTGTCTTTTCTACAAGTATTTTCACAGCAACTGCTCTGATGAACTACTTTCTCTTGTTCCCAAACTGCATGAATTCAAGCATGCTACTAGGTTGAAATGATTAAATAGAGCCGTCTCTTCTACTCGAATAGCTTCTAATCTTGCACTTCCCATCTGTGGAACTCCCTTCCTCTTAGTTGCTTCCCTAATAGCTACAATCTTCAAATATGCATATATCGATAGACATGTTCTAATGCTTTGTTTCCTGTCTTTCTCTTTCTTCTTTCCTCAAACACACCACTTTACTCTTGCTCTCATTCACTGTACCACCTACGTGCTAGTAGGACTTCCACCTTGCATGGAGTGAAATGCTTTAAAAAAACAACAAAAAAACATACCCACCTTACAAGACACCAACATGCAGAGTCACCTGTCACTTTATTTTCTGATTTTCTGATCCAGCAAACATTTTCATGAAGAGGAGATGAGATGGTCGGATGAGCAAATCAAAACTGAAAATGCCATAAACAAAGGAAATTATTCAATTAATATTCTAGTATTAAAAAATCAAACTGCTGGATGCATTCATCAAAATCAATAAATGGAACAGATCAATAGTTATATATGGTATCAGACTATTGATAAATTCAGGGCTAATATCATTCTTCAGTCAAACAAATTGCTAACAAAAATTGATTTCAATTGCTTCATCAATTTAGTTTTTGATTTTGGATTATTTTTATAATTATTTCAATTACATAACATTGTGTTTAATAAAATTCTAAATGTCAAATTTACCATTTATTTTTCATCTTGTAATTTAAATATGAATGTAATGACTGCTATTTTTTCTGTGACTTTCTTTATTTACAAAGTGTATTCCTTTTCCACAACTGTTCCTACGTGATTCTGGTAATGCTTTGCAATTGCAAAGACAAGTTTGTCAGATGAACGACTACTTATTTCTCTACATATTTAACTATCCTGCTCAATTTCCCCCCCACCCCATTGGTGGCACTCACAGAAGATCAGACAGGAAGAGTCTGATGCTTTGCTGTATGATTGCTACAAATTCATGGGTATAAATTGGATGCTAAAAATAAATGGTTATTATTCAGAGAAAAATAGATATTTTTTTTTAGTGATGTGTATATAGTCCAAAAGGATATTAATATGCATACAAAATTTGATTAACCAATGATTAGCTGAGACAGCTTCTCTGTTGACAAATCAGAGAACAGAATTATGTAACTTTATCTTATACATGAATGTCCAGGTTCTACAACGTTATCAGCAGAGAAAATAGAATTAAAAAGTCAATTTGGTTCGGTTGTTTTTTTATGAGTCAAATGACTTGTTTAATATAAAAATCTAAATATTAAAAATTCAAATCATGAAATAATATCATTCTTTTGAATTATTTATAAATTAAAGAGAATGATTTTATTTCATGTTTAAATTATAATTACGTATCTGCATTTTTGAAACAAATAACCTAACAAAATCAAATAAGAAGTAAAAACTTGTTTCTCTTTTCAATAAATGAAATTAATCATACCAAATTGTTTTTTTTTAATTTTAAAAATCTTTTTTGACAATCTGTGCCATGTTTTCAATTTTGCTATATGACCCGGAGGATAAATGTTTATTAATTTTACTATAAATATGTATCTTTCATACTTTTTTTATGAAAATATATTGTTTGTGACCTTATGTATAAAGTACAGCTATACAGCGAGTTAACCATTTTTACCTATTCTTCTTACATGCCTCAACTTCAAACAGTAACCCTCTACATTGAGTAGCTCTTGAGCCTTGTTTTAGGTGAACAATTAGTTAAAAAAAATAATGTTAACAATAATTCAAATAAATTCAGTTCTTTAAATTATTTATGGAAGATTAAGCCATTTCATAAATACCAATGAAGGCAGCTAACATTTCTTCAGAAATATCAGTGTACATGTACCCTGGTTTTTTAAGCTCCATTAAGTACCACATGGTTTATGGTTGAGTTTTCTTTTCATTCAACAGCAAAAACAAATGCCAACTGAATGTTTTATGCAATTTTTGTAGCACAAATCAATATTCTTTGCAAAAGTATATTGAGGAATATAAGTGGAAGAGAATTTGCTTTTTTATCAAATGAAGGATTGTCAACAATTAAATTCCAATCCATTTTGTTTAATTCTAATCAGAGACTAACATTCAAAATACTTGTTTTGAAAAGCAAGTCAAATTAAGATGAAAGAAAAAGAGGAAAACTAGAATTTTCAATGTTTAATAAAAATTCAATATTAATACTAATACTACTTGATGAAAAACAATAGAAATTAAATAAGTCAAAATTGACTAATGACTGTCGATGCTTCATCTTATAAAAATTCCAGATAATATTACTACAAATACTAAGAGAGAAAAAAGGCTGACAGAAATATTGTGGAGAAATTAACTGTTGGTCAGACAGCAAAGGAGAAGAGTATTTACCTTGTGTTGTTCAAATGCTTACTAAACAAAAGCTTGTTATTTTCTGTACTAACCCTTTAGAGTTACAGTGGTCACATGACAGGTTTACTATGTGATCCCTGAAGTTGCATAAAAAGAAGGGAAAAATCTTTTTTTTATTGCTAAATTTACCTTCTATATTTATACATCACAGAGAAGTGGCAATATATTTTGCAACTTCAGATAAGTGCCATTGCTCCCCCCTCTCTGCTCAACCTGACTAGTCTCCATTCGTTTTGGGGATTAGGAGCATTTTCTCAACAGTACTAATCAAAAATTAATATTGGTTGACAATATTTTATCTAATAAAGAATAAATCAATATTACCACCACCACTGCTAATACTAATAATAATAGTGGTAAAAATAATCGCAAATATGGCATCAAACATCCAAGGGGAAAATGTAAAAGTTTAATGGTTAAACTGGGTCTTTTGCCAACCACAAAAGTCCCAGCAGCTTAATCTGTAGAGCAGCAGCTGAACATAGATTTCCTCAAGTAAAAAGGTTGAAAGTAATATCTCACCTGGAGTCTATTCCTTATTTCCAATCCGTATTGTTTACTGCTGTGGTGAAAAGTAACATCAGATATCTATCAAAAATTAATAAAAGATAACATTCCTAAACATAATGCTTGAACTGAAAGTTTGAAACATAAACGGCATCTACTGATTTCAAATTTATGAAAAATTTCAAATGAAAAAGAGCCACTTGGTTAGATGTGCTGTAGACAGTGCAGAAAACAACTATCAACCACTGAGACTCTAAAAGTAATGTTTTTCCCCAAATGTTGTTTTTCATATTCCATAGATGTTAATATCACAAATCAATAGCAATAATGGATCTTTGTTTCTACCAGAAAATATCATCAGATGTTTAACAAGAATAGTGCTAGCACATTTACTTTAATAGCTTCTGAAGAAATTTAAAATATTCGCTTCATTTATGACTTGTAAAGGATTTTTATAGACAGTTTAACAGCCATTCGAAGTAGAGGATTACTGAACGATTGAAGGGTGTTATCACTAACATTTTTTGTCAAGATTTACAAACTATGTTTCATTCAATTTTGCAAACTACCGTAATTCCCCACTTCATCCATAATACGCACCCCTAAAATTTTGACTGAAAATGTGGGGAAAATGCTTCTACACACGTAGAATACGCACCCCTTGTTTGGTAATCAAACGGTCTAGGTACCTCCACTTTTTCGCGGGAAAACAGCATAGCGTAATAAAAAAATGCCACAAACTTAACGAAAATAAAGTTTTATCGTCAAAATGCTTATGTTATTATTAAGATGAAAGACCAAAGTATTTTTTTAATTATTTTTTGAAATTTTTAAATATTTTCTAAGACGCTCGAAATTTTGGTTAAAGTCTTCATTTTTTTTTACGTCATCGCGGTGCTGTTAAAATAACATTGTTTATTTTTGCGCTTTTTTCCCGTTGAAAACACATTGATTTGGAAATTCTTGTAAAATTAAAGTAATTGTCCTATTTTAATGAAATTTTCGGGACTTATTCACAAATGAATGAAATTATTTTTGAAATATTTCTTTTTAGTATATTTTGGTAACAAATATTTTTTTTTTAAATATGTTACACCCCATTTACTTATTATCCTGAAATTTCCTTCAAAACTTTTTTATTTACTGACAATTTTTTTTTGTTTAAAGTAAGAGTCATTAGAGATGGTAAATCACCTACTTTTTTTCAACTTTGTGCTAACTAACTGAAAATCTGCTCTGAAGTGAAAAATAATGAATCCAATAAAACTATGATATTACTTAATTAGAAAAGCTTTTAATTGCTTTTGTAAATAAGTAATATTAAAGTCATTATTGCCTGAAGAAATAAATTTTTTCTGATGAATAATTAAATTTTACAAGAATTTTTTATTTGTTTTACATTTTAATTATAATAATTTATAATAGTTTAAAAATCGTGCAAAATTCTGTATTAGCCTATTTCCTTGTGATAATTAGTAATTAAGTAGAAACAAAATTTACGAGTTCAAAATTGCAAAGTTTAATAAATTTAGGGATTCCAATTTTTTTTCAAATCATTTTTTATGTTGTATTTTTCTACTTAATACGTTCCTTATTTCTATGTACGGTAGACTGAAATTGCCATTATTACAAAAAGAGTTTTGTCCTAATACGTGCTAGCACCGTTACTTGAAGAAATTTAAAATATTTGCTTCATTTATGAGTTGTAAAGGATTTTTATAGACGGTTTAAGAGCCATTCGAAGTAGAGGATTACTGAAGGGTTGAAGCGTGTTATCACTAACATTTTTGTCAAGATTTACAAACTATGTTTCATTCAATTTTGCAAACTAACGTAATTCCCCACATATAATATAAGTACCTCCACGAGATTGCTAACAAAAAGCATGATGAAAAAGACGCCAAACTTGACGAAAACAAAATTTTATCGTCTAAACGTTTGGTATTATTAAGAAGAAAGATCAAAGTAATTTTGGGGTATTTTTTACATTTTATAATCGTTCCTAGCACGTCCGAAATTTTCGTTAAAAATCTAGTTTTTTTTTTGAGTCAGCAAAATTGACCATTTTTTCCATTTAAAAAAAAAACTAGAAATCTCACTTTGAAATACTTTTAAATATCAATTATCATTTTTTCAAAACTTATTTTAAAAAATCAGACATTATAATGTTTATTTAAAATATTTTGAACCAAACTTAACTTAGCTTTTGTGTCAAGAAGATGTAATTTGAAAATAAAACAAAGCCGGTCAAACTTTCGCGTCTCTTGACAGGTGATGAATGACATATTTACGAATTCCATGAGGCTAATTTATTCTACGGAAGGAGAAAAGTGAAATAATTTACATTTAAGCGAACAAATTATTTACCTCGTTATTTTAACGAAAACTTTCAGCGGTCTAATTTTTTTTTTGTACTTAGCTTTCACCTTTACGTTTATGATGCTTTATGGAAAGTATATTATAAAGAAATTAAAATAAGACTGTTAAGAGTGACATTAAATTTCATATTTCCTAAGAAATGTGTCTAATTCATTTATAGGTACCTTTCTTATGAAATTCTATCAAAACTGTACATAAAATACTACAATTTTATGTACATTTATTACATTTTACTGTTATTTGTATTTGCATTCATTTTATTAATTTTGATATTTCATTTATGGAAAAATGTCATAACTGAGATTAATATAAAAATAAGATCATATAAATTTCATAAGATGATACTGATACTTGTAGGTACCCTTTTCAGTTGAAATTGAAAAATCAAATTAACTTCTCCACACGTGTTCCGCGAAAGTAAAGGCCTTAACAGCGGAGAACAATGCTTAACTCAAATAACGCAACTTAATTATATTCTGGTTGGTCTTCCGTACTTTATAATTACAGCCCGGTTATAAGCACAAAATTACATTTCTTAATTACTGTGGATCTTCTGATTAGTTAAAATGATACAATTTACAACGCGCTAAAAAAGATCTATCTCATAAGGACAGTTAGGAAAATCGATGGGGCTTTTAACTAATTTTATAATATTTTAATGTAAATCTATTATAACTAATAACTTTTAACTAATTTTATAATATTTAAATGTAAAATCTATTATAATTAAAGAAATAAATAATTGTATTAAAAATTCATTTTTCATCGAAAAATTTTTTTTGCTTTCAGGAATTATTGTCCATATTCATAAAAACAACTAAAAGAAATAAAAGCATTTGAAATTAAATAATATCTTTGTTTTATTGGGTTTTGTATGTTACAATTCAGAGCTGATTTTCAGGTACGTTGGCTCCAATTAAAAACAAAAAAAGACATGCTTTGCATTCCTCAAAGCCCTGTGCTTTTAATTTTTGTAATCACTAAACCCGATGCGATCGAATTTCTAGCGTTTTCATAAAATTAGTTGGGGGGGGGGGTAATAAATATTTAAAAAAAATATTTCTACCATGACCTTAATAAAAAAAAACATTTATAATAATTTCGATCATCTGTGAATAGTTCCTGAAAATTTCATTAACATCCGACAATTATTTCTATTTTTGCACGATTTTTCAAATTAATGTGTGTCATACCAAAAAAATGTGCTAACAATTGTCTGTTATTTACTAGTTCCGCTGATACAAACAGAAACAAAGTTTTTAATCAAAATTTAGTATGTTCTAAAAAGAAGGAAACCTTTTTAAAAATAAAAAAAAAAATTTGGTCTTTCCTCTTAATAACATAAGCATTTAGACAATAAAATTTTGTTTTCGGCAAGATTGGCGTCTTTTTCATCAAGCTATGCTCTTTTTTTAGCGATTTCGTGGAGGTACATAGTATAATACGACTTCATCCATAATACGCACCCCTAAAACTTTGGCTGAAAATGCTTCTACAAACGTAGAATACGCACCCCTTGTTTGGTAATCAAACCCCATAAACTGTACCTCCCCAATTTCATTACGGCCAGCGTTTCCTACTCTTATTAACAAAATGGTTTTAAACATAGAATAATATTCTGATTTAGTTTTATAATAATTCTTATTTTATTTTACATTTCTAAGTATTGTTAGGTACATATGATTGTATTTAACATCCTTATGCGGTCGCAATCGCCGAATGTTTTTGTCAAATTGACGTCTGTTTGTGGTGAATAGTAATTTCGTAACTAAAATCAACCTATGAAAACGCAAATTTTAAAGATTTTTTTTGTTGCTGCGCATAATACGGACTCCTAATTTTGCTTAATTTTTTTTAGAAAAAAATGCGTATTATACATGGGGAAATTTGAATAAATTGATTTCTTTGGAAAAACCCTCTTTGTCAAAAACCCTACTTTGTGGTTATATAATTTCTCTAATTTTAGGACTTCATGGCAAACAATTTTTAACAGCGACGAATAAAAAATTCAACGCTGTTAATAACAAGAGGAACTAGATGATCAAATGTCTATGAAGTGTATTTAAAGTTTCAATTTTAAACAGTAATATTCAAAATTTAAAGAAAGGAAAAGAAGTTCGGTTACCTTTCGTAGTTGAAATTAAGTCCTTTTTCTGATCTCTCTCTTACATGTTTTGATTTCTTCGTCTTCTCTTTTCTCAGCAAATAAAAACACCAGTTGAGGTTTGTTTTTGGTTTGATTTTTTCGGGGTTTTTTTTGTTTTGTTTTTTTAGTGGGGAGAGTGGGGTGGGCTTATGACGAGTGACAAAGATTCCCCCGGCAACTCAAAAAGGTTGGTATTTATCAACACCCCCACGTGGGTTAAATGCGGCACAAGGCCGGTTTAATGTGGGTATCTCCAAACCCGTAGGCTCGACCAAAAATATGAGCTTTGAACCCGCCTAGACGGGTTCAGGTCCTGCCTACCTCCCCGAAGGAAACCAAGCCATCGGCAAAGCTTCCTCCGAGTTCCTCTCTGCAGTAGAGAGTTCGACAGAAAACCCGAGCCGCAACTCAAAATTATTGATACTTATCAACCCCCCCACGTGGGTTAAATGCGGCACAAGGCCAGTTTAATGTGGGTATCTCCAAGCCCGTAGGCTCGGCCAAAAATATGACCTTTGAACCCGCCTAGACGGGTTCAGGTCCTGTCTACCTCCCGGAAGGAAACCTTGCCTTTCGGCAAAGCTTCCTCCGAGTTACTCTCTGCAGTAGAGAGTTTGACAGAAAACCCGAGCCGCAACTCGAAATGGTTGATATATATCAACCCCCCCACGTGGGTTAAATGTGGCACAAGGCCGGTTTAATGTGGGTATCTCCAAGCCCGTAGGCTCGGCCAAAAATATGATCTTTGAACCCGCCTAGACGGGTTCAGGTCCTGTCTAACTCCCCGAAGGAAACCTTGCCCTTCGGCAAAGCTTCCTCCGAGTTCCTCTCTGCAGTAGAGAGTTTGACAGAAAACCCGAGCCGCAACTCAAAAAGGTTAGTATATATCAACCCCACCCACGTGGGTTAAATGTGGCACAAGGCCGGTTTAAATTGGGTATCTCCAAGCCCGTAGGCTCGGCCAAATATATGACCTTTGAACCCGCATAGACGGGTTCAGGTCCTGTCTACCTCCCCGAAGGAAACCTTGCCCTTCGGCAAAGCTTCCTCAGAGTTCCTCTCTGCAGTAGATAGTTTGACAGAAAAACCGAGCCGCAACTCAAAAAGGTTGGTATTTATCAACCCACCCACGTGGGTTAAATGTGGCACAAGGCCGGTTTAATGTGGGTATCTCCAATCCCGTAGGCTCGGCCATATATATGACCTTTGAACCCGCCTAGACGGGTTCAGGTCTTGTCTACCTCCCCGAAGGAAACCTTGCCCTTCGGCAAAGATTCCTCCGAGTTCCTCTCTGCATTAGAGGGTTCGACAGAAAACCCGAGCCGCAACTCAAAATGGTTGATATATATCAACCCCCACACGTGGGTTAAATGCGGCACAAGGCCGGTTTAATGTGGGTATCTCCAAGCCCGTAGGCTCGTCCAAAAATATGACCTTTGAACCCGCCTAGACGGGTTCAGGTCCTGTCTACCTCCCCGAAGGAAACCTTGCCCTTCGGCAAAGCTTCCTCCGAGTTCCTCTCTGCAGTAGAGAGTTCGACAGAAAACCCGAGGCGCAACTCAAACTGGTTGATATTTATCAACCCCCCCACGTGGGTTAAATCCGGCACAAGGCCAGTTTAATGTGGGTATCTCCAAACCCGTAGGCTCGACCAAAAATATGAGCTTTGAACCCGCCTAGACGGGTTCAGGTCCTGCCTACCTCCCCGAAGGAAACCATGCCATCGGCAAAGCTTCCTCCGAGTTCCTCTCTGCAGTAGAGAGTTCGACAGAAAACCCGAGCCGCAACTCAAAATTATTGGTACTTATCAACTCCACCACGTGGGTTAAATGCGGCACAAGGCCAGTTTAATGTGGGTATCTCCAAGCCCGTAGGCTCGGCCAAAAATATGACCTTTGAACCCGCCTAGACGGGTTCAGGTCCTGTCTACCTCCCGGAAGGAAACCTTGCCTTTCGGCAAAGCTTCCTCCGAGTTACTCTCTGCAGTAGAGAGTTTGACAGAAAACCCGAGCCGCAACTCGAAATGGTTGATATATATCAACCCCCCCACGTGGGTTAAATGTGGCACAAGGCCGGTTTAATGTGGGTATCTCCAAGCCCGTAGGCTCGGCCAAAAATATGATCTTTGAACCCGCCTAGACGGGTTCAGGTCCTGTCTAACTCCCCGAAGGAAACCTTGCCCTTCGGCAAAGCTTCCTCCGAGTTCCTCTCTGCAGTAGAGAGTTTGACAGAAAACCCGAGCCGCAACTAAAAAGGTTAGTATTTATCAACCCCACCCACGTGGGTTAAATGTGGCACAAGGCCGGTTTAAATTGGGTATCTCCAAGCCCGTAGGCTCGGCCAAATATATGACCTTTGAACCCGCATAGACGGGTTCAGGTCATGTCTACCTCCCCGAAGGAAACCTTGCCCTTCGGCAAAGCTTCCTCAGAGTTCCTCTCTGCAGTAGATAGTTTGACAGAAAAACCGAGCCGCAACTCAAAAAGGTTGGTATTTATCAACCCACCCACGTGGGTTAAATGTGGCACAAGGCCGGTTTAATGTGGGTATCTCCAATCCCGTAGGCTCGGCCATAAATATGACCTTTGAACCCGCCTAGACGGGTTCAGGTCCTGTCTACCTCCCCGAAGGAAACCTTGCCCTTCGGCAAAGATTCCTCCGAGTTCCTTTCTGCATTAGAGGGTTCGACAGAAAACCCGAGCCGCAACTCAAAATGGTTGATATATATCAACCCCCACACGTGGGTTAAATGCGGCACCAGGCCGGTTTAATGTGGGTATCTCCAAGCCCGTAGGCTCGGCCAAAAATATGACCTTTGAACCCGCCTAGACGGGTTCAGGTCCTGTCTACCTCCCCGAAGGAAACCTTGCCCTTCGGCAAAGCTTCCTCCGAGTTCCTCTCTGCAGTAGAGAGTTCGACAGAAAACCCGAGGCGCAACTCAAAGTGGTTGATATTTATCAACCCCCCCCACGGGGGTTAAATCCGGCACAAGGCCAGTTTAATGTGGGTATCTCCAAACCAGTAGGCTCGACCAAAAATATGAGCTTTGAACCCGCCTAGACGGGTTCAGGTCCTTCATACCTCCCCGAAGGAAACCATGACATCTGCAAAGCTTCCTCCGAGTTCCTCTCTGCAGTAGAGAGTTCGACAGAAAACCCGAGCCGCAACTCAAAATTATTGGTACTTATCAACCCCCCCCCCACGTGGGTTAAATGTGGCACAAGGCCAGTTTAATGTGGGTATCACCAAGCCCGTAGGCTCGGCCAAAAATATGACCTTTGAACCCGCCTAGACGGGTTCAGGTCCTGTCTACCTCCCCGAAGGAAACCTTGCCCTTCGGCAAAGATTCCTCCGAGTTCCTCTCTGCATTAGAGGGTTCGACAGAAAACCCGAGCCGCAACTCAAAATGGTTGATATATATCAACCCCCACACGTGGGTTAAATGCGGCACAAGGCCGGTTTAATGTGGGTATCTCCAAGCCCGTAGGCTCGGCCAAAAATATGACCTTTGAACCCGCCTAGACGGGTTCAGGTCCTGTCTACCTCCCCGAAGGAAACCTTGCCCTTCGGCAAAGCTTCCTCCGAGTTCCTCTCTGCAGTAGAGAGTTCGACAGAAAACCCGAGGCGCAACTCAAACTGGTTGATATTTATCAACCCCCCCACGTGGGTTAAATCCGGCACAAGGCCAGTTTAATGTGGGTATCTCCAAACCCGTAGGCTCGACCAAAAATATGAGCTTTGAACCCGCCTAGACGGGTTCAGGTCCTGCCTACCTCCCCGAAGGAAACCATGCCATCGGCAAAGCTTCCTCCGAGTTCCTCTCTGCAGTAGAGAGTTCGACAGAAAACCCGAGCCGCAACTCAAAATTATTGGTACTTATCAACTCCACCACGTGGGTTAAATGCGGCACAAGGCCAGTTTAATGTGGGTATCTCCAAGCCCGTAGGCTCGGCCAAAAATATGACCTTTGAACCCGCCTAGACGGGTTCAGGTCCTGTCTACCTCCCGGAAGGAAACCTTGCCTTTCGGCAAAGCTTCCTCCGAGTTACTCTCTGCAGTAGAGAGTTTGACAGAAAACCCGAGCCGCAACTCGAAATGGTTGATATATATCAACCCCCCCACGTGGGTTAAATGTGGCACAAGGCCGGTTTAATGTGGGTATCTCCAAGCCCGTAGGCTCGGCCAAAAATATGATCTTTGAACCCGCCTAGACGGGTTCAGGTCCTGTCTAACTCCCCGAAGGAAACCTTGCCCTTCGGCAAAGCTTCCTCCGAGTTCCTCTCTGCAGTAGAGAGTTTGACAGAAAACCCGAGCCGCAACTAAAAAGGTTAGTATTTATCAACCCCACCCACGTGGGTTAAATGTGGCACAAGGCCGGTTTAAATTGGGTATCTCCAAGCCCGTAGGCTCGGCCAAATATATGACCTTTGAACCCGCATAGACGGGTTCAGGTCATGTCTACCTCCCCGAAGGAAACCTTACCCTTCGGCAAAGCTTCCTCAGAGTTCCTCTCTGCAGTAGATAGTTTGACAGAAAAACCGAGCCGCAACTCAAAAAGGTTGGTATTTATCAACCCACCCACGTGGGTTAAATGTGGCACAAGGCCGGTTTAATGTGGGTATCTCCAATCCCGTAGGCTCGGCCATAAATATGACCTTTGAACCCGCCTAGACGGGTTCAGGTCCTGTCTACCTCCCCGAAGGAAACCTTGCCCTTCGGCAAAGATTCCTCCGAGTTCCTTTCTGCATTAGAGGGTTCGACAGAAAACCCGAGCCGCAACTCAAAATGGTTGATATATATCAACCCCCCTACGTGGGTTAAATGCGGCACAAGGCCGGTTTAATGTGGGTATCTCCAAGCCCGTAGGCTCGGCCAAAAATATGACCTTTGAACCCGCCTAGACGGGTTCAGGTCCTGTCTACCTCCCCGAAGGAAACCTTGCCCTTCGGCAAAGCTTCCTCCGAGTTCCTCTCTGCAGTAGAGAGTTCGACAGAAAACCCGAGGCGCAACTCAAAGTGGTTGATATTTATCAACCCCCCCCACGTGGGTTAAATCCGGCACAAGGCCAGTTTAATGTGGGTATCTCCAAACCAGTAGGCTCGACCAAAAATATGAGCTTTGAACCCGCCTAGACGGGTTCAGGTCCTGCATACCTCCCCGAAGGAAACCATGCCATCTGCAAAGCTTCCTCCGAGTTCCTCTCTGCAGTAGAGAGTTCGACAGAAAACCCGAGCCGCAACTCAAAATTATTGGTACTTATCAACCCCCCCCCACGTGGGTTAAATGTGGCACAAGGCCAGTTTAATGTGGGTATCACCAAGCCCGTAGGCTCGGCCAAAAATATGACCTTTGAACCCGCCTAGACGGGTTCAGGTCCTGTCTACCTCCCGGAAGGAAACCTTGCCTTTCGGCAAAGCTTCCTCCGAGTTCCTCTCTGCAGTAGAGAGTTTGACAGAAAACCCGAGCCGCAACTCGAAATGGTTGATATATATCACCCCCCCACGTGGGTTAAATGTGGCACAAGGCATGTTTAATGTGGGTATCTCCAAGCCCGTAGGCTCGGCCAAAAATATGATCTTTGAACCCGCCTAGACGGGTTCAGGTCCTGTCTAACTCCCCGAAGGAAACCTTGCCCTTCGGCAAAGCTTCCTCCGAGTTCCTCTCTGCAGTAGAGAGTTTGACAGAAAACCGGAGCCGCAACTCAAAAAGGTTAGTATTTATCAACCCCACCCACGTGGGTTAAATGTGGCACAAGGCCGGTTTAAATTGGGTATCTCCAAGCCCGTAGGCTCGGCCAAATATATGACCTTTGAACCCGGATAGACGGGTTCAGGTCCTGTCTACCTCCCCGAAGGAAACCTTGCCCTTCGGCAAAGCTTCCTCAGAGTTCCTCTCTGCAGTAGATAGTTTGACAGAAAAACCGAGCCGCAACTCAAAAAGGTTGGTATTTATCAACCCACCCACGTGGGTTAAATGTGGCACAAGGCCGGTTTAATGTGGCTAACTCCAATCCCGTAGGCTCGGCCATAAATATGACCTTTGAACCCGCCTAGACGGTTTCAGGTCCTGTCTACCTCCCCGAAGGAAACCTTGCCCTTCGGCAAAGATTCCTCCGAGTTCCTCTCTGCATTAGAGGGTTCGACAGAAAACCCGAGCCGCAACTAAAAATGGTTGATATATATCAACACACACACGTGGGTTAAATGCGGCACAAGGCCAGTTTAATGTGGGTATCTCCAAACCCGTAGGCTAGACCAAAAATATGAGCTTTGAACCCGCCTAGACGGGTTCAGGTCCTGTCTACATCCCCGAAGGAAACCTTGCCCTTCGGCAAAGATTCCTCCGAGTTCCTCTCTGCAGTAGAGAGTTCGACAGATAACCCGAGCCGCAACTCAAAATGGTTGGTATTTATCAAACCCCCCCACGTGGGTTAAATGCGGCACAAGGCCAGTTTAATGTGGGTATCTCCAAGCCCGTAGGCTCGGCCAAATATATGACCTTTGAACCCGCCTAGACGGGTTCAGGTCCTGTCTACCTCCCCGAATGAAACCTTGCCCTTCGGCAAAGCTTCCTCCGAGTTACACTCTGCAGTAGAGTGTTCGACAGAAAACCCGAGCCGCAACTTTAAATGTTTCTTATTTATCAACCCCCCCACGTGGGTTAAATGTGGCACAAGGCCGGTTTAATGTGGGTATCACCAAGCCCGTAGGCTCGGCCAAAAATATGACCTTTGAACCCGCCTAGACGGGATCAGTTCCTGTCTACCTCCCCGAAGGAAACCTTGCCCTTCGGCAAAGCTTTCTCCGAGTTCCTCTCTGCAGTAGAGGGTTTGACAGAAAACCCGAGCCGCAACTCGAAATGGTTGATATATATCAACCCCCCCCCCACGTGGGTTAAATATGGCACAAGGCCGGTTTAATGTGGGTATATCCATCCCGTAGGCTCGGCCAAAAATATGACCTTTGAAACCGCCTAGACGGGTTCAGGTCCTTTCTACCTCCCCGAAGGGAACCTTGCCCTATGGCAAAGCTTACTCCGAGTTCCTCTCTGCAGTAGAGAGTTTGACAGAAAACCCGAGCCGCAACTCAAAAAGGTTGGTATATATCAACCCCCCCCCCCACGTGGGTTAAATGTGGCACAAGGCCGGTTTAATGTGGGTATCTCCAAGCCCGTAGGCTCGGCCAAATATATGACCATTGAACCCGCCTAGACGGGTTCAGGTCCTGTCTACCTCCCCGAAGGAAACCTTGCCCTTCGGCAAAGCTTCCTCCGAGTTCCTCTTTGCAGTAGAGAGTTCGACAGAAAACCCAAGCCGCAACTCAAAATGGTTGGTATTTATCAACCCCCCCACGTGGGTTAAATGCGGCACAAGGCCAGTTTAATGTGGGTATCTCCAAGCCCGTAGGCTCGGCCAAAAATATGACCTTTGAACCCGCCTAGACGGGTTCAGCTCCTGTCTACCTCCGCGAAGGAAACCTTGCCCTTCGGCAAAGCTTCCTCCGAGTTACTCTCTGCAGTAGAGAGTTCGACAGAAAACCCGAGCCGCAACTTTAACTGGTTGATATTTATCAACCCCACCACGTGTGTTAAATGTGGCACAAGGCCGTTTTAATGTGGGTATCTCCAAGCTCGTAGCCTCGGCCAAAAATATGACCTTTGAACCCGCCTAGACGGGTTCAGGTCCTGTCTACCACCCCAAAGAAAACCTTACCCTTCGGCAAAGCTTCCTCCGAGTTCCTCTCTGCAGTAGAGAGTTCGACATAAAACCGGAGCCGCAACTCGAAATGGTTGATATTTATCAACCCCCCCACGTGTGTTAAATGTGGCACAAGGCCGGTTTAATGTGGGTATCTCCAAGCCCGTAGGCTCGGCCAAAAATATGACATTTGAACCCGCCTAGACGGGTTCAGTTCCTGTCTATCTACCCGAAAGAAACCATGCCCTTCGGCAAAGCTTCATCCGAGTTCCTCTCTGCAGTAAAGAGTTTGACAGAAAACCCGAGCCGCAACTCGAAAGGGTTGATATTTATCAACCCAGACACGTGGGTTAAATGTGGCACACGGCCGGTTTAATGTGTGTATCTCCAAGCCCCTAGGCTGGGCAAAAAATATGACATTGAACCCGCCTAGACGGGTTCAGGTCCTGCCTACCTCCCCGAAGGAAACCTTGCCCATCGGCAAAGCTTCCTCCGAGTTCCTCTCTGCAGTAGAGAGTCTGACAGAAAATCCGAGCCGCAACTCGAAATGTTTGATATTTATCAACCCCCCCACGTGGGTTAAATGTGGCACAAGGCCGGTTTAATGTGGGTATCTCCAAGCCCGTAGGCTCGGCCAAAAATATGACCTTTGAACCCGCCTAGACGGGATCAGTTCCTGTCTACCTCCCCGAAGGAAACCTTGCCCTTCGGCAAAGCTTTCTCCGAGTTCCTCTCTGCAGTAGAGGGTTTGACAGAAAACCCGAGCCGCAACTCGAAATGGTTGATATTTATCAACCCCCCCACGTGGGTTAAATGTGGCACAAGGCCGGTTTAATGTGGGTATATCCATCCCGTAGGCTCGGCCAAAAATATGACCTTTGAAACCGCCTAGACGGGTTCAGGTCCTGTCTACCTCCCCGAAGGGAACCTTGCCCTATGGCAAAGCTTACTCCGAGTTCCTCTCTGCAGTAGAGAGTTTGACAGAAAACCCGAGCCGCAACTCAAAAATGTTGGTATATATCAACCCCCCCCCCAACTCGGTTAAATGTGGCACAAGGCCGGTTTAATGTGGGTATCTCCAAGCCCGTAGGCTCGGCCAAATATATGACCATTGAACCCGCCTAGACGGGTTCAGGTCCTGTCTACCTCCCCGAAGGAAACCTTGCCCTTCGGCAAAGCTTCCTCCGAGTTCCTCTTTGCAGTAGAGAGTTCGACAGAAAACCCAAGCCGCAACTCAAAATGCTTGGTATTTATCAACCCCCCACGTGGGTTAAATGCGGCACAAGGCCAGTTTAATGTGGGTATATCCAAGCCCGTAGGCTCGGCCAAAAATATGACCTTTGAACCCGCCTAGACGGGTTCAGCTCCTGTCTACCTCCGCGCAGGAAACCTTGCCCTTCGGCAAAGCTTCCTCCGAGTTACTCTCTGCAGTAGAGAGTTCGACAGAAAACCCGAGCCGCAACTTTAACTGGTTGATATTTATCAACCCCACCACGTGTGTTAAATGTGGCACAAGGCCGTTTTAATGTGGGTATCTCCAAGCTCGTAGCCTCGGCCAAAAATATGACCTTTGAACCCGCCTAGACGGGTTCAGGTCCTGTCTACCACCCCAAAGAAAACCTTGCCCTTCGGCAAAGCTTCCTCCGAGTTCCTCTCTGCAGTAGAGAGTTCGACATAAAACCGGAGCCGCAACTCGAAATGGTTGATATTTATCAACCCCCCCACGTGTGTTAAATGTGGCACAAGGCCGGTTTAATGTGGGTATCTCCAAGCCCGTAGGCTCGGCCAAAAATATGACATTTGAACCCGCCTAGACGGGTTCAGTTCCTGTCTATCTACCCGAAAGAAACCATGCCCTTCGGCAAAGCTTCATCCGAGTTCCTCTCTGCAGTAAAGAGTTTGACAGAAAACCCGAGCCGCAACTCGAAAGGGTTGATATTTATCAACCCAGACACGTGGGTTAAATGTGGCACACGGCCGGTTTAATGTGTGTATCTCCAAGCCCCTAGGCTGGGCAAAAAATATGACATTGAACCCGCCTAGACGGGTTCAGGTCCTGCCTACCTCCCCGAAGGAAACCTTGCCCTTCGGCAAAGCTTCCTCCGAGTTCCTCTCTGCAGTAGAGAGTCTGACAGAAAATCCGAGCCGCAACTCGAAATGTTTGATATTTATCAACCCCCCCACGTGGGTTAAATGTGGCACAAGGCCGGTTTAATGTGGGTATCTCCAAGCCCGTAGGCTCGGCCAAAAATATGACCTTTGAACCCGCCTAGACGGGATCAGTTCCTGTCTACCTCCCCGAAGAAAACCTTGCCCTTCGGCAAAGCTTTCTCCGAGTTCCTCTCTGCAGTAGAGGGTTTGACAGAAAACCCGAGCCGCAACTCGAAATGGTTGATATTTATCAACCCCCCCACGTGGGTTAAATGTGGCACAAGGCCGGTTTAATGTGGGTATATCCATCCCGTAGGCTCGGCCAAAAATATGACCTTTGAAACCGCCTAGACGGGTTCAGGTCCTGTCTACCTCCCCGAAGGGAACCTTGCCCTATGGCAAAGCTTACTCTGAGTTCCTCTCTGCAGTAGAGAGTTTGACAGAAAACCCGAGCCGCAACTCAAAAAGGTTGGTATATATCAACCCGCCCCACGTGGGTTAAATGTGGCACAAGGCCGGTTTAATGTGGGTATCTCCAAGCCCGTAGGCTCGGCCAAATATATGACCATTGAACCCGCCTAGACGGGTTCAGGTCCTGTCTACCTCCCCGAAGGAAACCTTGCCCTTCGGCAAAGCTTCCTCCGAGTTCCTCTTTGCAGTAGAGAGTTCGACAGAAAACCCAAGCCGCAACTCAAAATGGTTGGTATTTATCAACCCCCCCACGTGGGTTAAATGCGGCACAAGGACAGTTTAATGTGGGTATCTCCAAGCCCGTAGGCTCGGCCAAAAATATGACCTTTGAACCCGCCTAGACGGGTTCAGCTCCTATCTACCTCCGCGAAGGAAACCTTGCCCTTCGGCAAAGCTTCCTCCGAGTTACTCTCTGCAGTAGAGAGTTCGACAGAAAACCCGAGCCGCAACTTTAACTGGTTGATATTTATCAACCCCACCACGTGTGTTAAATGTGGCACAAGGCCGTTTTAATGTGGGTATCTCCAAGCTCGTAGCCTCGGCCAAAAATATGACCTTTGAACCCGCCTAGACGGTTTCAGGTCCTGTCTACCACCCCAAAGAAAACCTTGCCCTTCGGCAAAGCTTCCTCCGAGTTCCTCTCTGCAGTAGAGAGTTCGACATAAAACCGGAGCCGCAACTCGAAATGGTTGATATTTATCAACCCCCCCACGTGTGTTAAATGTGGCACAAGGCCGGTTTAATGTGGGTATCTCCAAGCCCGTAGGCTCGGCCAAACATATGACATTTGAACCCGCCTAGACGGGTTCAGTTCCTGTCTATCTACCCGAAAGAAACCATGCCCTTCGGCAAAGCTTCATCCGAGTTCCTCTCTGCAGTAAAGAGTTTGACAGAAAACCCGAGCCGCAACTCGAAAGGGTTGATATTTATCAACCCAGACACGTGGGTTAAATGTGGCACACGGCCGGTTTAATGTGTGTATCTCCAAGCCCCTAGGCTGGGCAAAAAATATGACATTGAACCCGCCTAGACGGGTTCAGGTCCTGCCTACCTCCCCGAAGGAAACCTTGCCCTTCGGCAAAGCTTCCTCCGAGTTCCTCTCTGCAGTAGAGAGTCTGACAGAAAATCCGAGCCGCAACTCGAAATGTTTGATATTTATCAACCCCACCACGTGGGTTAAATGTGGCACAAGGCCGGTTTAATGTGGGTATCTCCAAGCCCGTAGGCTCGGCCAAAAATATGACCTTTGAACCCGCCTAGACGGGATCAGTTCCTGTCTACCTCCCCGAAGGAAACCTTGCCCTTCGGCAAAGCTTTCTCCGAGTTCCTCTCTGCAGTAGAGGGTTTGACAGAAAACCCGAGCCGCAACTCGAAATGGTTGATATTTATCAACCCCCCCACGTGGGTTAAATGTGGCACAAGGCCGGTTTAATGTGGGTATATCCATCCCGTAGGCTCGGCCAAAAATATGACCTTTGAAACCGCCTAGACGGGTTCAGGTCCTGTCTACCTCCCCGAAGGGAACCTTGCCCTATGGCAAAGCTTACTCCGAGTTCCTCTCTGCAGTAGAGAGTTTGACAGAAAACCCGAGCCGCAACTCAAAAATGTTGGTATATATCAACCCCCCCCCACGTCGGTTAAATGTGGCACAAGGCCGGTTTATTGTGGGTATCTCCAAGCCCGTATGCTCGGCCAAACATATGACCTTTGAACCCGCCTAGACGGGTTCAGGTCCTGTCTACCTCCCCGAAGGAAAACTTGCCCTTGGGCAAAGCTTCCTCCGAGTTCATCTCTGCAGTAGAGAGTTTGACAGAAAACCCGAGCCGCAACTCAAAAGGTTGGTATATATCAACCACCCCACGTGGGTTAAATGTGGCACAAGGCCGGTTTAATGTGGGTATCTCCAAGCCCGTAGGCTCGGCCAAATATATGACCATTGAACCCGCCTAGACGGGTTCAGCTCTTGTCTACCTACGCGAAGGAAACCTTGCCCTTCGGCAAAGCTTCCTCCGAGTTACTCTCTGCAGTAGAGAGTTCGACAGAAAACCCGAGCCGCAACTTTAACTGGTTGATATTTATCAACCCCACCACGTGGGTTAAATGTGGCACAAGGCCGGTTTAATGTGGGTATCTCCAAGCCCGTATGCTCGGCCACAAATATGACCTTTGAACCCGCCTAGACGGGTTCAGGTCCTGTCTACCTCCCCGAAGGAAACCTTGCCCTTCGGCAAAGCTTCCTCCGAGTTCCTCTCTGCAGTAGAGAGTCTGACAGAAAATCCGAGCCGCAACTCGAAATGTTTGATATTTATCAACCCCCCCACGTGGGTTAAATGTGGCACAAGGCCGGTTTAATGTGGGTATCTCCAAGCCCGTAGGCTCGGCCAAAAATATGACCTTTGAACCCGCCTAGACGGGATCAGTTCCTGTCTACCTCCCCGAAGGAAACCTTGCCCTTCGGCAAAGCTTTCTCCGAGTTCCTCTCTGCAGTAGAGGGTTTGACAGAAAACCCGAGCCGCAACTCGAAATGGTTGATATTTATCAACCCCCCCACGTGGGTTAAATGTGGCACAAGGCCGGTTTAATGTGGGTATATCCATCCCGTAGGCTCGGCCAAAAATATGACCTTTGAAACCGCCTAGACGGGTTCAGGTCCTGTCTACCTCCCCGAAGGGAACCTTGCCCTATGGCAAAGCTTACTCCGAGTTCCTCTCTGCAGTAGAGAGTTTGACAGAAAACCCGAGCCGCAACTCAAAAAGGTTGGTATATATCAACCCCCCCCCACGTGGGTTAAATGTGGCACAAGGCCGGTTTAATGTGGGTATCTCCAAGCCCGTAGGCTCGGCCAAATATATGACCATTGAACCCGCCTAGACGGGTTCAGGTCCTGTCTACCTCCCCGAAGGAAACCTTGCCCTTCGGCAAAGCTTCCTCCGAGTTCCTCTTTGCAGTAGAGAGTTCGACAGAAAACCCAAGCCGCAACTCAAAATGGTTGGTATTTATCAACCCCCCCACGTGGGTTAAATGCGGCACAAGGCCAGTTTAATGTGGGTATCTCCAAGCCCGTAGGCTCGGCCAAAAATATGACCTTTGAACCCGCCTAGACGGGTTCAGCTCCTATCTACCTCCGCGAAGGAAACCTTGCCCTTCGGCAAAGCTTCCTCCGAGTTACTCTCTGCAGTAGAGAGTTCGACAGAAAACCCGAGCCGCAACTTTAACTGGTTGATATTTATCAACCCCACCACGTGTGTTAAATGTGGCACAAGGCCGTTTTAATGTGGGTATCTCCAAGCTCGTAGCCTCGGCCAAAAATATGACCTTTGAACCCGCCTAGACGGTTTCAGGTCCTGTCTACCACCCCAAAGAAAACCTTGCCCTTCGGCAAAGCTTCCTCCGAGTTCCTCTCTGCAGTAGAGAGTTCGACATAAAACCGGAGCCGCAACTCGAAATGGTTGATATTTATCAACCCCCCCACGTGTGTTAAATGTGGCACAAGGCCGGTTTAATGTGGGTATCTCCAAGCCCGTAGGCTCGGCCAAAAATATGACATTTGAACCCGCCTAGACGGGTTCAGTTCCTGTCTATCTACCCGAAAGAAACCATGCCCTTCGGCAAAGCTTCATCCGAGTTCCTCTCTGCAGTAAAGAGTTTGACAGAAAACCCGAGCCGCAACTCGAAAGGGTTGATATTTATCAACCCAGACACGTGGGTTAAATGTGGCACACGGCCGGTTTAATGTGTGTATCTCCAAGCCCCTAGGCTGGGCAAAAAATATGACATTGAACCCGCCTAGACGGGTTCAGGTCCTGCCTACCTCCCCGAAGGAAACCTTGCCCTTCGGCAAAGCTTCCTCCGAGTTCCTCTCTGCAGTAGAGAGTCTGACAGAAAATCCGAGCCGCAACTCGAAATGTTTGATATTTATCAACCCCACCACGTGGGTTAAATGTGGCACAAGGCCGGTTTAATGTGGGTATCTCCAAGCCCGTAGGCTCGGCCAAAAATATGACCTTTGAACCCGCCTAGACGGGATCAGTTCCTGTCTACCTCCCCGAAGGAAACCTTGCCCTTCGGCAAAGCTTTCTCCGAGTTCCTCTCTGCAGTAGAGGGTTTGACAGAAAACCCGAGCCGCAACTCGAAATGGTTGATATTTATCAACCCCCCCACGTGGGTTAAATGTGGCACAAGGCCGGTTTAATGTGGGTATATCCATCCCGTAGGCTCGGCCAAAAATATGACCTTTGAAACCGCCTACACGGGTTCAGGTCCTGTCTACCTCCCCGAAGGGAACCTTGCCCTATGGCAAAGCTTACTCCGAGTTCCTCTCTGCAGTAGAGAGTTTGACAGAAAACCCGAGCCGCAACTCAAAAATGTTGGTATATATCAACCCCCCCCCACGTCGGTTAAATGTGGCACAAGGCCGGTTTATTGTGGGTATCTCCAAGCCCGTATGCTCGGCCAAACATATGACCTTTGAACCCGCCTAGACGGGTTCAGGTCCTGTCTACCTCCCCGAAGGAAAACTTGCCCTTGGGCAAAGCTTCCTCCGAGTTCATCTCTGCAGTAGAGAGTTTGACAGAAAACCCGAGCCGCAACTCAAAAGGTTGGTATATATCAACCACCCCACGTGGGTTAAATGTGGCACAAGGCCGGTTTAATGTGGGTATCTCCAAGCCCGTAGGCTCGGCCAAAAATATGACCTTTGAAGCCGCCTAGACGGGTTCAGGTCCTGTCTACCTCCCCGAAGGTAACCTTGCCCTTCGGCAAAGTTTCCTCCGAGTTCCTCTCTGCAGTAGAGAGTGAGACAGCAAACCCGAGCCGCAACTGAAACAGGCTGGTATTTATCAACCCCCACACGTGGGTTAAATGTGGCACAGGGCTGGTTTAATGTGGGTATCTCCAAGCCCGTAGGCTCGGCCAAAAATATGATCTTTGAACCCGCCTAGACGGTTTCAGGTCCTGTCTACCTCCCCGAAGGAAACCTTGCCCTTCGGCAAAGCTTCCTCCGATTTTATCTCTGCAGTAGAGAGTCTGACAGAAAATCCGAGCCGCAACACGAAATGTTTGATATTTATCAACCCCCCCCACGTGGGTTAAATGTGTCACAAGGCCGGTTTAATGTGGGTATCACCAAGCCCGTAGCCTCGGCCAAAAATATGACCTTTGAACCCGCCTAGACGGGTTCAGGTCCTGTCTACCTCCCCGAAGGAAACCTTGCCCTTCGGCAAAGCTTCCTCCGAGTTCCTCTCTGCAGTAGAGAGTTCGACAGAAAACCCGAGCCGCAACTCAAAATGGTTGGTATTTATCACCCCCCCGCGTGGGTTAAATGCGGCACAAGGCCAGTTTAATGTAGGTACCTCCAAGCCGTAGGCTCGGCCAAAAATATGACCTTTGAACCCGCCTAGACGGGTTCAGATCCTGTCTACCTCCCCGAAGGAAACCTTGCCCTTCGGCAAAGCTTCCTCCGAGTTCCTCTCTGCAGTAGAGAGTTCGACATAAAACCCGAGCCGCAACTCGAAATGTTTGATATTTATCAACCCCCCCACGTGGGTTAAATGTGGCACAAGGCCGGTTTAATGTGGGTATCACCAAGCCCGTAGGCTCGACCAAAAATATGACTTTTGAAGCCGCCTAGACGGGTTCAGGTCCTGTCTACCTCCCCGAAGGAAACCTTGCCCTTCGGCAAAGCTTCCTCCGAGTTACTCTCTGCAGTAGAGAGTTCGACAGAAAACCCGAGCCGCAACTTTAAATGGTTGAGATTTATCAACCCCCCCACGTGTGTTAAATGTGGCACAAGGCCGGTTTAATGTGGGTATCTCCAAGCCCGTATGCTCGGCCACAAATATGACCTTTGAACCCGCCTAGACGGGTTCAGGTCCTGTCTACCTCCCCGAAGGAAACCTTGCCCTTCGGCAAAGCTTCCTCCGAGTTCCTCTCTGCAGTAGAGAGTTCGACATAAACCCGAGCCGCAACTCGATATGGTTGATATTTATCAACACCCCCACGTGGGTTAAATGTGGAACAAGGCCGGTTTAATGTGGGTATCTCCAAGCCCGTAGTCTCGGCCAAAAATATGACCTTTGAAGCCGCCTAGACGTGTTCAGGTCCTGTCTACCTCCCCGAAGGAAACCTTGCCCTTCGGCAAAGCTTCCTCCGAGTTCCTCTCTGCAGTAGAGAGTTCGGCAGAAAACCCGAGCCGCAACTCAAAATGGTTGATATTTATCAACCCCCCCACGTGGGTTAAATGTGGCACAAGGCCGGTTTAATGTGGGTATCTCCAAGCCCGTAGGCTCGGCCAAAAATATGACATTTGAGCCCGCCTAGACGGGTTCAGGTCCTGTCTACCTCCCCGAAGGAAACCTTGCTCTTCGGCAAAGCTTCCTCCGAGTTCCTCTCTGCAGTAGAGAGTGAGACAGCAAACCCGAGCCGCAACTGAAACAGGCTGGTATTTATCAACCCCCCCACGTGGATTAAATGCGGCACAAGGCCGGTTTAATGTGGGTATCTCCAAGCCCGTAGGCTCGGCCAAAAATATGACCTTTGAACCCGCCTATACGGGTTCAGGTCCTTTCTACCTCCCCGAAGGTAACCTTGGCCTTCGGCAAAGCTTCCTCGGGAGTTCCTCTCTGCAGTAGAGAATATGACAGAAAACCCGAGCCGCAACTCGAAATGGTTGATATTTATCAACCCCCCCACGTGGGTTAAATGTGGCACAAGGCCGGTTTAATGTGGGTATCTCCAAGCCTGTAGGCTCGGCCAAAAATATGACATTTGAAGCCGCCTAGACGGGTTCAGGTCCTGTCTACCTCCTCGAAGGAAACCTTGCCCTTCGGCAAAGCTTCCTCCGAGTTCCTCTCTGCAGTAGAGAGTTTGACAGCAAACCAGAGTCGCAACTCGAAATGGTTGATATTTATCAACCACCCAACTTGGGTTAAATGTGGCACAAGGCCGGTTTAATGTGGGTATCTCCAAGCCCGTAGGCTCGGCCAAAAATATGACCTTTGAACCCGGCTAGACGGGTTCAGGTCCTGTCTAACTCCCCGAAGGAAACCTTGCCCTTCGGCAAAGCTTCCTCCGAGTTCCTCTCTGCAGTAGAGAGTTTGACAGAAAACCCGAGCCGCAACTCGAAATGGTTGATATTCATCAACCCCCCTACGTGGGTTAAATGTGGCACAAGGCCGGTTTAATGTGGGTATTTCCAAGCCCGTAGGCTCGGCCAAAAATATGACCTTTGAACCCGCCTAGACGTGTTCAGGTCCTGTCTTCCTCCCCGAAGGAAACATTTCCCTTCGGCAAAGCTTTCTCCTAGTTCCTCTCTGCAGTAGAGAGTTTGACAGAAAACACGATCCGCAACTCGATATGGTTGATATATATCAACCCCCCCACGTGGGTTAAATGTGGCACAAGGCCGGTTTAATGTGGGTATCTCCAAGCCCGTAGGCTCGGCCAAAATATATGACCTTTGACGCCGCCTAGACGGGTTCAGGTCCTTTCTACCTCCCCGAAGGAAACCTTGCCCTTCGGCAAAGCTTCCTCCGAGTTTCTCTCTGCAGTAGAGAGTTTTACAGAAAACCAGAGTCGTAACTCGAAATGGTTGATATTTATCAACCCCCCCACGTGGGTTAAATGTGGCACAAGGCCGGTTTAATGTGGGTATCTCCAAGCCCGTAGGCTCGGCCAAAAATATGACCTTTGAAGCCGCCTAGACGGGTTCAGGTCCTGTCTACCTCCTCGAAGGTAACCTTGCCCTTCGGCAAAGCTTCCTCCGAGTTCCTCTCTGCAGTAGAGAGTTTGACAGAAAACCAGAGCCGTAACTCGAAATGGTTGATATTTATCACCCCCCTAAGTGGGTTAAATGTGGCTCAAGGCCGGTTTAATGAGTGTATCTCCAAGCCCGTAGGCTCGGCAAAAAATATGAACTTTGAACCCGCCTAGACGGGTTCAGGTCCTGTCTACCTCCCCGAAGGAAACCTTGCGTTTCGGCAAAGCTTCCTCCGAGTTCCTCTCTGCAGTAGAGAGTTCGACATAAAACTCGAAATGGTTGATATTTATCAACCCCCCCACGTGGGTTAAATGTGGCACAAGGCCGGTTTAATGTGGGTATCTCCACGCCCGTAGGCTCGGCCGAAAATATGACCTTTGAACCCGCCTAAGCGGGTTCAGGTCCTGTCTACCTCCCCGAAGGAAACCTTGCCCTTCGGCCAAGCTTCCTCCGAGTTCCTCTCTGCAGTAGAGAGTTTGACAGCAAACCCGAGCCGCAGCTCAAAAAGGCTGATATTTATCAACCCCCCCACGTGGGTTAAATGTGGCACAAGGCCGGTTTAATGTGGGTATCTCCAAGCCCGTAGGCTCGCCCAAAAATATGACCTTTGAACCCGCCTAGACGGGTTCAGGTCGTGTCTACCTCCCCGAAGGAAACCTTGCCCTTCAGCAAAGCTTCCTCCGAGTTCCTCTCTGCAGTAGAGAGATTGACAGCAAGCCCGAGACGCAGCTCGAAATGGCTGATATTTATCAACCCCCCCACGTGGGTTAAATGTGGCACAAGGCCGGTTTAATGTGGGTATCTCCAAGCCCGTAGGCTCGGCCAAAAATATGACCTTTGAAACCGCCTAGACGGGTTCAGGTCCTGTCTACCGCCCCGAAGGAAACCTTGCCCTTCGGCAATGCTTCCTCCGAGATCCTCTCTGCAGTAGAGAGTTTGACAGCAAACCAGAGCCGCAACACGAACTGGTTGATATTTATCAACCCCCCCCCACGTTGGTTAAATGTGGCACAAGGCCGGTTTAATGTGGTTATCTCCAAGCCCGTAGGCTCGGCCAAAAATATGACCTTTGAACCCGCCTATACGGGTTCAGGTCCTTTCTACCTCCCCGAAGGTAACCTTGGCCTTCGGCAAAGCTTCCTCCGAGTTCCTCTCTGCAGTAGAGAGTTCGACATAAAACCCGAGCCGTAACTCGAAATGGTTGATATTTATCAACCCCCCCCCACGTGGGTTAAATGTGGCACAAGGCCGGTTTAATGTGGGTATCTCCAAGCCCGTAGGCTCGGCCAAAAATATGACCTTTGAACAAGCCTAGACGGATTCAGGTCCTGTCTACCTCCCCGAAGGAGACCTTGCCCTTCGGCAAAGCTTCTTCCGAGTTCCTCTCTGCAGTAGAGAGTTTGACAGAAAACCCGAGCCGCACCTCGAAAGGGTTGATATTTATCAACCCCCCTACGTGGGTTAAAAGTGGCACAAGGCCGGTTTAATGTCGGTATCTCCAAGCCCGTAGGCTCGGCCAAAATATATGACATTTGACGCCGCCTAGACGGGTTCAGGTCCTTTCTACCTCCCCGAAGGAAACCTTGCCCTTCGGCAAAGCTTCCTCCGAGTTTCTCTCTGCAGTAGCGAGTTTTACAGAAAACCAGAGTCGTAACTCGAAATGGTTGATATTTATCACCCCCCCCCCCACGTGGGTTAAATGTGGCACAAGGCCGGTTTAATGTGGGTATCTCCAAGCCCGTAGACTCGGCCAAAAATATGACCTTTGAAGCCGCCTAGACGGGTTCAGGTCCTGTCTACCTCCTCGAAGGTAACCTTGCCCTTCGGCAAAGCTTCCTCCGAGTTCCTCTCTGCAGTAGAGAGTTTGACAGAAAACCAGAGCCGTAACTCGAAATGGTTGATATTTATCACGCCGCCTAAGTGGGTTAAATGTGGCTCAAGGCCGGTTTAATGAGTGTATCTCCAAGCCCGTAGGCTCGGCAAAAAATATGAACTTTGAACCCGCCTAGACGGGTTCAGGTCCTGTCTACCTCCCCGAAGGAAACCTTGCGTTTCGGCAAAGCTTCCTCCGAGTTCCTCTCTGCAGTAGAGAGTTCGACATAAAACTCGAAATGGTTGATATTTATCAACCCCCCCACGTGGGTTAAATGTGGCACAAGGCCGGTTTAATGTGGGTATCTCCAAGCCCGTAGGCTCGGCCAAAATATATGACCTTTGACGCCGCCTAGACGGGTTCAGGTCCTTTCTACCTCCCCGAAGGAAACCTTGCCCTTCGGCAAAGCTTCCTCCGAGTTTCTCTCTGCAGTAGAGAGTTTGACAGAAAACCAGAGTCGTAACTCGAAATCGTTGATATATATCAACCCCCCCCACGTTGGTTAAATGTGGCACAAGGCCGGTTTAATGTGGGTATCTCCAAGCCCGTAGGCGCGGCTAAAATATGACCTTTGAACCCGCCTAGACGGGTTCAGGTCCTGTCTACCACCCCGAAGGAAACCTTGCCCTTCGGCAAAGCTTCCTCTGAGTTCCTCTCTGCAGTAGAGGGTTCGACAGAAAACCCGAGCCGCAACTCAAAATGGTTGATATTTATCAACCCCCCCACGTGGGTTAAATGCGGCACAAGGCCATTTTCATGTGGGTATCTCCAAGCCCGTAGGGTCGACCAAAAATATGAGCTTTGAACCCGCCTAGACGGGTTCAGGTCCTGTCTACCTCCCCGAAGGAAACCTTGCCCTTCGGCAAAGCTTCCTCCGAGTTACTCTCTGCAGTAGAGAGTTCGACAGAGAACCCGAGCCGCAACTTAAATGGTTGATATTTATCAACCCCCCTACGTGGGTTAAATGTGGCACAAGTCCGGTTTAATGTGGGTATCTCCAAGCCCGTATGCTCGGCCAAAAATATGACCTTTGAACCCACCTAGACGGGTTCAGGTCCTGTCTACCTCCCCGAAGGAAACCTTGCCCTTCGGCAAAGCTTCCTCCGAGTTCCTCTCTGCAGTAGAGAGTTCGACATAAAACCCGAGCCGCAACTCGAAATGGTTGATATTTATCAACGCCCCCACGTGGGTTAAATGTGGCACAAGGCCGGTTTAATGTGGGTATCTCCAAGCCCGTAGGCTCGGCCAAAAATATGACCTTTAAACCCGCCTAGACGGGTTCAGGCCCTGTCTACCTCCCCGAAGGAAACCTTGCCCTTCGGCAAAGCTTCCTCCGAGTTCCTCTCTGCAGTAGAGAGTGAGACAGCAAACCCGAGCCACAACTGAAACAGGCTGGTATTTATCAACCCACCCACGTGGATTAAATGCGGCGCAAGGCCAGTTTAATGTGGGTATCTCCACGCCCGTAGGCTCCGCCAAATATATGACATTTGAACCCTCCTAGACGGGTTCAGGTCCTGTCTACATCCCCGAAGGAAACCTTGCACTTCGGCAAAGCTTCCTCCGAGTTCCTCACTGCAGTAGAGAGTTCGACATAAAACCCGAGCCGTTACTCGAAATGGTTGATATTTATCAACCCCCCCACGTGGGTTAAATGTGGCACAAGGCCCGTTTAATGTGGGTATCTCCAAGCCCGTAGGCTCGGCCAAAAATATGACCTTTGAACCCGCCTAGACGGGTTCAGGTCCTGTCTACCTCCCCGAAGGAGACCTTGCCCTTCGGCAAAGCTTCCTCCGAGTTCCTCTCTGCAGTAGTGAGTTTGTCAGAAAACCAGAGCCGTAACTCGAAACGGTTGATATTTATCAACCCCACCACGTGGGTTAAATGTGGCACAAGTCCGGTTTAATGTGGGTATCTCCAAGCCCGAAGGCTCGGCCAAAAATATGACCTTTGAACCCGCCTATACGGGTTAAGGTCCTTTCTACCTCCCCGAAGGTAACCTTGGCCTTCGGCAAAGCTTCCTCGGGAGTTACTCTCTGCAGTAGAGAGTTTGACAGAAAACCCGAGCCGCAACTCGAAATGTTTGATATTTATCAACCCCCCCACGTGGGTTAAATGTGGCACAAGGCCGGTTTAATGTGGGTATCTCCAAGCCCGTAGGCTCGGCCAAAAATATGACCTTTGAAGCCGCCTAGACGGGTTCAGGTCCTGTCTAACTCCTCGAAGGAAACCTTGCCCTTCGTCAAAGCTTCCTCCGAGTTCCTCTCTGCAGTAGAGAGTTTGACAGAAAACCAGAGCCGCAACTCGAAATGATTGATATTTATCAACCCCCCCACGTGGGTTAAATGTGGCTCAAGGCCGGTTTAATGTGTGTATCTCCAAGCCCGTAGGCTCGGCAAAAAATAAGACCTTTGATCCCGCCTAGACGGGTTCAGGTCCTGTCTACCTCCCCGAAGGAAACCTTGCCCTTCGGCAAAGCTTCCTCCGAGTTCCTCTCTGCAGTAGAGAGTTCGACATAAAACCCGAGCCGCAACTCGAAATGGTTGATATTTATCAACGCCCCCACGTGGGTTAAATGTGGCACAAGGCCGGTTTAATGTGGGTATCTCCAAGCCCGTAGGCTCGGCCAAAAATATGACCTTTAAACCCGCCTAGACGGGTTCAGGCCCTGTCTACCTCCCCGAAGGAAACCTTGCCCTTCGGCAAAGCTTCCTCCGAGTTCCTCTCTGCAGTAGAGAGTGAGACAGCAAACCCGAGCCACAACTGAAACAGGCTGGTATTTATCAACCCACCCACGTGGATTAAATGCGGCGCAAGGCCAGTTTAATGTGGGTATCTCCACGCCCGTAGGCTCCGCCAAATATATGACATTTGAACCCGCCTATACGGGTTCAGGTCCTTTCTACCTCCCCGAAGGTAACCTTGGCCTTCGGCAAAGCTTCCTCGGGAGTTACTCTCTGCAGTAGAGAGTTTGACAGAAAACCCGAGCCGCAACTCGAAATGTTTGATATTTATCAACCCCCCCCACGTGGGTTAAATGTGGCACAAGGCCGGTTTAATGTGGGTATCTCCAAGCCCGTAGGCTCGGCCAAAAATATGACCTTTGAAGCCGCCTAGACGGGTTCAGGTCCTGTCTAACTCCTCGAAGGAATCCTTGCCCTTCGTCAAAGCTTCCTCCGAGTTCCTCTCTGCAGTAGAGAGTTTGACAGAAAACCAGAGCCGCAACTCGAAATGATTGATATTTATCAACCCCCCCACGTGGGTTAAATGTGGCTCAAGGCCGGTTTAATGTGTGTATCTCCAAGCCCGTAGGCTCAGCAAAAAATAAGACCTTTGATCCCGCCTAGACGGGTTCAGGTCCTGTCTACCTCCCCGAAGGAAAACTTGCCCTTCTGCAAAGCTGACTCCGAGTTCCTCTCTGCAGTAGAGAGTTTGACAGAAAACCCGAGCCGCAGCTCGAAAAGGCTGATATTTATCAACCCCCCCACGTGGGTTAAATGTGGCACAAGGCCGGTTTAATGTGGGTATCTCCAAGCCCGTAGGCTCGGCCAAAAATATGACCTTTGAACCCGCCTAGACAGGTTCAGGTCCTGTCTACCTCCCCGAAGGAAACCTTGCCCTTCGGCAAAGCTTCCTCCGAGTTCCTCTCTGCAGTAGAGAGTTCGACATAAAACCCGAGCCGCAACTCGAAATGGTTGATATTTATCAACGCCCCCACGTGGGATAAATGTGGCACAAGGCCGGTTTAATGTGGGTATCTCCAAGCCCGTAGGCTCGGCCAAAAATATGACCTTTGAACCCGCCTAGACGGGTTCAGGTCCTGTCTACCTCCCCGAAGGAAACCTTGCCCTTCGGCAAAGCTTCCTCCGAGTTCCTCTCTGCAGTAGAGAGTTTGACAGCAAGCCCGAGCCGCAGCTCGAAATGGCTGATATTTATCAACCCCCCCACGAGGGTTAAATGTGGCACAAGGCCGGTTTAATGTGGGTATCTCCAAGCCCGTAGGCTCGGCCAAAAATATGACATTTGAACCCGCCTAGACGGTTACAGGTCCCGTCTACCTCCCCGAAGGAAACCTTGCCCTTCGGCAAAGCTTCCTCCGAGTTCCTCTCTGCAGTAGAGAGTTTGAGAGAAAACCAGAGCCGCAACTCGAAATGGTTATTATTTATCAACCCCCCCACGTGGGTTAAATGTGGCAAAAGGCCGGTTTAATGTGGGTATCTCCAAGCCCGTAGGCTCGGCCAAAAATATGACATTTGAACCCGCCTAGACGGGTTCAGGTCCTGTCTACTTCCCCGAAGGAAACCTTGCCCTTCGGCAAAGCTTCCTCCGAGTTCCTCTCTGCAGTAGAGAGTTCGACAGAAAACCCGAGCCACAACTCAAAACGGTTGATATTTATCAACCCCCCCACGTGGGTTAAATGCGGCACAAGGCCATTTTCATGTGGGTATCTCCAAGCCCGTAGGGTCGACCAAAAATATGAGCTTTGAACCCGCCTAGACGGGTTCAGGTCCTGTCTACCTCCCCGAAGGAAACCTTGCCCTTCGGCAAAGCTTCCTCCGAGTTCCTCTCTGCAGTAGAGAGTTCGACATAAATCCCGAGCCGCAACTCGAAATGGTTGATATTTATCAACACCCCCACGTGGGTTAAATGTGCCACAAGGCCGGTTTAATGTGGGTATCTCCAAGCCCGTAGGCTCGGCCAAAAATATGACCTTTGAACCCGCCTAGACGGGTTCAGGTCCTGTCTACCTCCCCGAAGGAAACTTTGCTCTTCGGCAAAGCTTCCTCCGACTTCCTCTCTGCAGTAGAGAGTGAGAGAGCAAACCCGAGCCGCAACTGAAACGGGCTGGTATTTATCAACACACCCACGTGGATTAAATGCGGCACAAGGCCAGTTTAATGTGGGTATCTCCACGCCCGTAGGCTCCGCCAAATATATGACCTTTGAACCCTCCTAGACGGGTTCAGGTCCTGTCTACATCCCCGAAGGAAACCTTGCACTTCGGCAAAGCTTCCTCCGAGTTCCTCTCTGCAGTAGAGAGTTCGACATAAAACCCGAGCCGTAACTCGAAATGGTTGATATTTATCAACCCCACCACGTGGGTTAAATGTGGCACAAGGCCGGTTTAATGTGGGTATCTCCAAGCCCGTAGGCTCGGCGAAAATATGACCTTGAACCCGCCTAGACGGGTTCAGGTCCTGTCTACCTCCCCGAAGGAGACCTTGCCCTTCGGCAAAGCTTCCTCCGAGTTCCTCTCTGCAGTAGTGAGTTTGTCAGAAAACCAGAGCCGTAACTCGAAACGGTTGATATTTATCAACCCCACCACGTGGGTTAAATGTGGCACAAGGCCGGTTTAATGTGGGTATCTCCAAGCCCGTAGGCTCGGCCAAAAATATGACCTTTGAACCCGCCTATACGGGTTCAGGTCCTTTCTACCTCCCCGAAGGTAACTTTGGCCTTCGGCAAAGCTTCCTCGGGAGTTCCTCTCTGCAGTAGAGAGTTTGACAGAAAACCCGAGTCGTAACTCGAAATGGTTAATATTTATCAACCCACCCCCACGTTGGTTAAATGTGGCACAAGGCCGGTTTAATGTGGGTATCTCCAAGCCCGTAGGCTCGGCCAAAAATATGACCTTTGAACCAGCCTAGACGGGTAGAGGTCCTGTCTATCTCCCCGAAGGTAACCTTGCCCTTCGGCAAAGCTTCCTCCGAGTTCCTCTCTGCAGTAGAATGTTCGACATAAAACTCGAAATGGTTGATATTTATCAACCCCCCCCCACGTGGGTTAAATGTGGCACAAGGCCGGTTTAATGTGGGTATCTCCAAGCCCGTAGGCTCGGCCAAAAATATGACCTTTGAACCCGCCTAAGCGGGTTCAGGTCCTGTCTACCTCCCCGAAGGAAACCTTGCCCTTCGGTCAAGCTTCCTCCGAGTTCCTCTCTGCAGTAGAGAATTTGACAGCAAAGCAGAGCCGCAACTCGAAATGGTTGATATTTATCAACCCCCCAACTTGGGTTAAATGTGGCACAAGGCCGGTTTAATGTGGGTATCACCAAGCCCGTAGGCTCGGCCAAAAATATGACTTTGAACCCGCCTAGACAGGTTAAGGTCGTGTCTACCTCCCCGAAGGAAACCTTGCCCTTCGGCAAAGCTTCCTCCGAGTTCCTCTCTGCAGTAGAGAGTTTGACAGAAAACACGAGCCGCAACTCTAAATGGTTGATATTTATCAACCCCCCCCACGTGGGTTAAATGTGGCACAAGGCCGGTTTTATGTGGGTATCTCCAAGCCCGTAGGCTCCGCCAAAATATATGACCTTTTACGCCGCCTAGACGGGTTCAGGTCCTTTCTTCCTCCCCGAAGGAAACCTTGCCCTTCGGCAAAGCTTCCTCTGAGTTCCTCTCTGCAGTAGAGAGTTCGACAGAAAACCCGAGCCGCAACTCAAAATGGTTGATATTTATCAACCCCCCCACGTGGGTTAAATGCGGCACAAGGCCATTTTCATGTGGGTATCTCCAAGCCCGTAGGATCGACCAAAAACATGAGCTTTGAACCCGCCTAGACGGGTTCAGGTCCTGTCTACCTCCCCGAAGGAAACCTTGCCCTTCGGCAAAGCTTCCTCCGAGTTACTCTCTGCAGTAGAGAGTTCGACAGAGAACCCGAGCCGCAACTTAAATGGTTGATATTTATCAACCCCCCCTACGTGGGTTAAATGTGGCACAAGTCCGGTTTAATGTGGGTATCTCCAAGCCCGTATGCTCGGCCAAAAATATGACCTTTGAACCCGCCTATACAGGTTCAGGTCCTGTCTACCTCCCCGAAGGAAACCTTGCACTTCGGCAAAGCTTCCTCCGAGTTCCTCTCTGCAGTAGAGAGTTCGACATAAAACCCGAGCCGCAACTCGAAATGGTTGATATTTATCAACGCCCCCACGTGGGTTAAATGTGGCACAAGGCCGGTTTAATGTGGGTATCTCCAAGCCCGTAGGCTCGGCCAAAAATATGACCTTTAAACCCGCCTAGACGGGTTCAGGTCCTGTCTACCTCCCCGAAGGAAACCTTGCCCTTCGGCAAAGCTTCCTCCGAGTTCCTCTCTGCAGTAGAGAGTGAGACAGCAAACCCGAGCCACAACTGAAACAGGCTGGTATTTATCAACCCACCCACGTGGATTAAAAGCGGCGCAAGGCCAGTTTAATGTGGGTATCTCCACGCCCGTAGGCTCCGCCAAATATATGACATTTGAACCCTCCTAGACGGGTTCAGGTCCTGTCTACATCCCCGAAGGAAACCTTGCACTTCGGCAAAGCTTCCTCCGAGTTCCTCTCTGCAGTAGTGAGTTTGTCAGAAAACCAGAGCCGTAACTCGAAACGGTTGATATTTATCAACCCCACCACGTGGGTTAAATGTGGCACAAGGCCGGTTTAATGTGGGTATCTCCAAGCCCGTAGGCTCGGCCAAAAATATGACCTTTGAACCCGCCTATACGGGTTCAGGTCCTTTCTACCTCCCCGAAGGTAACCTTGGCCTTCGGCAAAGCTTCCTCGGGAGTTACTCTCTGCAGTAGAGAGTTTGACAGAAAACCCGAGCCGCAACTCGAAATGTTTGATATTTATCAACCCCCCCACGTGGGTTAAATGTGGCACAAGGCCGGTTTAATGTGGGTATCTCCAAGCCCGTAGGCTCGGCCAAAAATATGACCTTTGAAGCCGCCTAGACGGGTTCAGGTCCTGTCTAACTCATCGGAGGAAACCTTGCCCTTCGTCAAAGCTTCCTCCGAGTTCCTCTCTGCAGTAGAGAGTTTGACAGAAAACCAGAGTCGCAACTCGAAATGATTGATATTTATCAACCCCCCCCCCACGTGGGTTAAATGTGGCTCAAGGCCGGTTTAATGTGTGTATCTCCAAGCCCGTAGGCTCGGCAAAAAATAAGACCTTTGATCCCGCCTAGACGGGTTCAGGTCCTGTCTACCTCCCCGAAGGAAAACTTGCCCTTCGGCAAAGCTGACTCCGAGTTCCTCTCTGCAGTAGAGTGTTCGACATAAAACTCGAAATGGTTGATATTTATCAACCCCCCCACTTGGGTTAAATGTGGCACAAGGCCGGTTTAATGTGGGTATCTCCAAGCCCGTAGGCTCCGCCAAAAATATGACTTTTGAACCCGCCTAAGCGGGTTCAGGTCCTGTCTACCTCCCCGAAGGAAACCTTGCCCTTCGGTCAAGCTTCCTCCGAGTTCCTCTCTGCCGTAGAGAGTTTGACAGCAAACCAGAGCCGCAACTCGAAATGGTTGATATTTATCAACCCCCCAACTTGGGTTAAATGTGGCACAAGGCCGGTTTAATGTGGGTATCTCCAAGCCCGTAGGCTCGGCCAAAAATATGACCTTTGAACCCGCCTAGACAGGTTCAGGTCCTGTCTACCTCCCCGAAGGAAACCTTGCCCTTCGGCAAAGCTTCCTCCGAGTTCCTCTCTGCAGTAGAGAGTTCGACATAAAACCCGAGCCGCAACTCGAAATGGTTGATATGTATCAACGCCCCCACGTGGGTTAAATGTGGCACAAGGCCGGTTTAATGTGGGTATCACCAAGCCCGTAGGCTCGGCCAAAAATATGACCTTTAAACCCGCCTAGACGGGTTCAGGTCCTGTCTACCTCCCCGAAGGAAACCTTGCACTTCGGCAAAGCTTCCTCCGATTTCCTCTCTGCAGTAGATAGTTTGACAGAAAACCAGAGTCGCAACTCGAAATGGTTGATATTTATCAACCCCCCCACGTGGGTTAAATGTGGCACAAGGCCGGTTTAATGTGGGTATCTCCAAGCCCGTAGGCTCCGCCAAAATATGACCTTTGAACACGCCTAGACGGGTTCAGGTCCTGTCTACCTCCCCGAAGGAAACCTTGCCCTTCGGCAAAGCTTCCTCCGAGTTCCTCTCTGCAGTAGAGAGTTTGACAGAAAACCAGAGCCTTAACTCGAAATGGTTGATATTTATCACCCCCCCCCACGTGGGTTAAATGTGGCTCAAGGCCGGTTTAATGAGTGTATCTCCAAGCCCGTAGGCTCGGCCAAAAATATGACCTTTGAACCCGCCTAGACGGGTTCAGGTCCTGTCTACCTCCCCGAAGGAAACCTTGCCCTTCGGCAAAGCTTCCTCCGAGTTCCTCTCTGCAGTAGAGAGTTTGACAGAAAACCCAAGACGCAACTCGAAATGGTTGATATTTATCACCCCCCCCCACGTGGGTTAAATGTGGCTCAAGGCCGGTTTAATGTGTGTATCTCCAAGCCCGTAGGCTCGGCAAAAAATATGACATTTGATCCCGCCTAGACGGGTTCAGGTCCTGTCTACCTCCCCGAAGGAAAACTTGCCCTTCGGCAAAGCTTCCTCCGAGTTCCTCTCTGCAGTAGAGAGTTCGACATAAAACTCGAAATGGTTGATATTTATCAACCCCCCCCCACGTGGGTTAAATGTGGCACAAGGCCGGTTTAATGTGGGTATCTCCAAGCCCGTAGGCTCGGCCAAAAATATGACCTTTGAACCCGCCTATGCGGGTTCAGGTGCTGTCTACCTCCCCGAAGGAAACCTTGCCCTTCGGCCAAGCTTCCTCCGAGTTCCTCTCTGCAGTAGAGAGTTTCACAGCAAACCAGAGCCGCAACTCGAAATGGTTCATATTTATCAACCCCCCAACTTGGGTTAAATGTGGCACAAGGCCGGTTTAATGTGGGTATCTCCAAGCCCGTAGGCTCGGCCAAAAATATGACCTTTGAACCCGCCTAGACGGGTTCAGGTCCTGTCTACCTCCCCGAAGGAAACCTTGCCCTTCGGCAAAGCTTAATCCGAGATCCTCTCTGCAGTAGAGAGTTTGACAGCAAACCCGAGCCGCAACTCGAAAAGGCTGATATTTATCAACCCCGCCACGTGGGTTAAATGTGGCACAAGGCCGGTTTAATATGGGTATCTCCAAGCCCGTAGGCTCGGCCAAAAATATGACCTTTGAACCCGCCTAGACGGGTTCAGGTCCTGTCTACCTCCCCGAAGGAAACCTTGCCCTTCGGCAAAGCTTCCTCCGAGTTCCTCTCTGCAGTAGAGAGTTTGACAGCAAACCCGAGCCGCAGCTCGAAAAGGCTGATATTTATCAACCCCGCCACGTGGGTTAAATGTGGCACAAGGCCGGTTTAATGTGGGTATCTCCAAGCCCGTAGGCTCGGCCAAAAATATGACCTTTGAACCCGCCTAGACGGGTTCAGGTCCTGTCTACCTCCCCGAAGGAAACCTTGCCCTTCGGCAAAGCTTAATCCGAGATCCTCTCTGCAGTAGAGAGTTTGACAGCAAGCCCGAGCCGCAGCTCGAAAAGGCTGATATTTATCAACCCCGCCACGTGGGTTAAATGTGGCACAAGGCCGGTTTAATATGGGTATCTCCAAGCCCGTAGGCTCGGCCAAAAATATGACCTTTGAACAGGCCTAGACGGGTTCAGGTCCTGTCTACCTCCCCGAAGGAAACCTTGCCCTTCGGCAAAGCTTCCTCCGAGTTCCTCTCTGCAGTAGAGAGTTTGACAGCAAACCCGAGCCGCAACTCGAAAAGGCTGATATTTTCAACCCCGCCACGTGGTTTAAATGTGGCACAAGGCCGGTTTAATGTGGGTATCTCCAAGCCCGTAGGCTCGGCCAAAAATATGACCTTTGAACCCGCCTAGACAGGTTCAGGTCCTGTCTACCTCCCCGAAGGAAACCTTGCCCTTCGGCAAAGCTTCCTCCGAGTTCCTCTCTGCAGTAGAGAGTTCGACATAAAACCCGAGCCGCAACTCGAAATGGTTGATATTTATCAACGCCCCCACGTGGGTTAAATGTGGCACAAGGCCGGTTTAATGTGGGTATCTCCAAGCGCGTAGGCTCGGCCAAAAATATGACCTTTAAACCCGCCTAGACGGGTTCAGGTCCTGTCTACCCCCCCGAAAGAAACCTTGCACTTCGGCAAAGCTTCCTCCGATTTCCTCTCTGCAGTAGATAGTTTGACAGAAAACCAGAGTCGCAACTCGAAATGGTTGATATTTATCAACCCCCCCACGTGGGTTAAATGTGGCACAAGGCCGGTTTAATGAGTGTATCTCCAAGCCCGTAGGCTCGGCCAAAAATATGACCTTTGAACCCGCCTAGACGGGTTCAGGTCCTGTCTACCTCCCCGAAGGAAACCTTGCCCTTCGGCAAAGCTTCCTCCGAGTTCCTCTCTGCAGTAGAGAGTTTGACAGAAAACCCAAGCCGCAACTCGAAATGGTTGATATTTATCAACCCCCCCCACGTGGGTTAAATGTGGCTCAAGGCCAGTTTAATGTGTGTATCTCCAAGCCCGTAGGCTCGGCCAAAAATATGACCTTTGATCCCGCCTAGACGGGTTCAGGTCCTGTCTACCTCCCCGAAGGAAAACTTGCCCTTCGGCAAAGCTTCCTCCGAGTTCCTCTCTGCAGTAGAGAGTTCGACATAAAACTCGAAATGTTTGATATTTATCAACCCCCCCACGTGGGTTAAATGTGGCACAAGGCCGGTTTAATGTGGGTATCTCCAAGCCCGTAGGCTCGGCCAAAAATATGACCTTTGAACCCGCCTAGACGGGTTCAGGTGCTGTCTACCTCCCCGAAGGAAACCTTGCCCTTCGGCCAAGCTTCCTCCGAGTTCCTCTCTGCAGTAGAGAGTTTCACAGCAAACCAGAGCCGCAACTCGAAATGGTTGATATTTATCAACCCCCCAACTTGGGTTAAATGTGGCACAAGGCCGGTTTAATGTGGGTATCTCCAAGCCCGTAGGCTCGGCCAAAAATATGACCTTTGAACCCGCCTAGACGGGTTCAGGTCCTGTCTACCTCCCCGAAGGAAAACTTGCCCTTCGGCAAAGCTTAATCCGAGATCCTCTCTGCAGTAGAGAGTTTGACAGCAAACCCGAGCCGCAACTCGAAAAGGCTGATATTTATCAACCCCGCCACGTGGGTTAAATGTGGCACAAGGCCGGTTTAATATGGGTATCTCCAAGCCCGTAGGCTCGGCCAAAAATATGACCTTTGAACCCGCCTAGACGGGTTCAGGTCCTGTCTACCTCCCCGAAGGAAACCTTGCCCTTCGGCAAAGCTTCCTCCGAGTTCCTCTCTGCAGTAGAGAGTTTGACAGCAAACCCGAGCCGCAACTCGAAATGGTTGATATTTATCAACCCCCCAACTTGGGTTAAATGTGGCACAAGGCCGGTTTAATGTGGGTATCTCCAAGCCCGTAGGCTCGGCCAAAAATATGACCTTTGAACAGGCCTAGACGGGTTCAGGTCCTGTCTACCTCCCCGAAGGAAACCTTGCCCTTCGGCAAAGCTTCCTCCGAGTTCCTCTCTGCAGTAGAGAGTTTGACAGCAAACCCGAGCCGCAACTCGAAATGGCTGATATTTATCAACCCCCCTACGTGGGTTAAATGTGGCACAAGGCCGGTTTAATGTGGGTATCTCCAAGCCCGTAGGCTCGGCCAAAAATATGACCTTTGAACCCGCCTAGACAGGTTCAGGTCCTGTCTACCTCCCCGAAGGGATCCTTGCCCTTCGGCAAAGCTTCCTCCGAGTTCCTCTCTGCAGTAGAGAGTTCGACATAAAACCCGAGCCGCAACTCGAAATGGTTGATATTTATCAACGCCCCCACGTGGGTTAAATGTGGCACAAGGCCGGTTTAATGTGGGTATCTCCAAGCGCGTAGGCTCGGCCAAAAATATGACCTTTAAACCCGCCTAGACGGGTTCAGGTCCTGTCTACCTCCCCGAAGGAAACCTTGCACTTCGGCAAAGCTTCCTCCGATTTCCTCTCTGCAGTAGATAGTTTGACAGAAAACCAGAGTCGCAACTCGAAATGGTTGATATTTATCAAACCCCCACGTGGGTTAAATGTGGCACAAGGCCGGTTTAATGTGGGTATCTCCAAGCCCGTAGGCTCCGCCAAAATATGACCTTTGAACACGCCTAGACGGGTTCAGGTCCTGTCTACCTCCCCGAAGGAAACCTTGCCCTTCGGCAAAGCTTCCTCCGAGTTCCTCTCTGCAGTAGAGAGTTTGACAGAAAACCAGAGCCGTAACTCGAAATGGTTGATATTTATCACCCCCCACGTGGGTTAAATGTGGCTCAAGGCCGGTTTAATGAGTGTATCTCCAAGTCCGTAGGCTCGGCCAAAAATATGACCTTTGAACCCGCCTAGACGGGTTCAGGTCCTGTCTACCTCCCCGAAGGAAACCTTGCCCTTCGGCAAAGCTTCCTCCGAGTTCCTCTCTGCAGTAGAGAGTTTGACAGAAAACCCAAGCCGCAACTCGAAATGGTTGATATTTATCAACCCCCCCCCCCACGTGGGTTAAATGTTGCTCAAGGCCGGTTTAATGTGTGTATCTCCAAGCCCGTAGGCTCGGCAAAAAATATGACCTTTGATCCCGCCTAGACGGGTTCAGGTCCTGTCTACCTCCCCGAAGGAAAACTTGCCCTTCGGCAAAGCTTCCTCCGTGTTCCTCTCTGCAGTAGAGAGTTCGACATAAAACTCGAAATGGTTGATATTTATCAACCCCCCCACGTGGGTTAAATGTGGCACAAGGCCGGTTTAATATGGGTATCTCCAAGCCCGTAGGCTCGGCCAAAAATATGACCTTTGAACCCGCCTAGACGGGTTCAGGTCCTGTCTACCTCTCCGAAGGAAACCTTGCCCTTCGGCAAAGCTTCCTCCGAGTTCCTCTCTGCAGTAGAGAGTTTGACAGCAAACCAGAGCCGCAACTCGAAATGGTTGATATTTATCAACCCCCCAACTTGGGTTAAATGTGGCACAAGGCCGGTTTAATGTGGGTATCTCCAAGCCCGTAGGCTCGGCCAAAAATATGACCTTTGAACCCGCCTAGACGGGTTCAGGTCCTGTCTACCTCCCCGAAGGAAACCTTGCCCTTCGGCAAAGCTTAATCCGAGATCCTCTCTGCAGTAGAGAGTTTGACAGCAAACCCGAGCCGCAACTCGAAAAGGCTGATATTTATCAACCCCGCCACGTGGGTTAAATGTGGCACAAGGCCGGTTTAATATGGGTATCTCCAAGCCCGTAGGCTCGGCCAAAAATATGACCTTTGAACCCGCCTAGAGGGGTTCAGGTCCTGTCTACCTCCCCGAAGGAAACCTTGCCCTTCGGCAAAGCTTCCTCCGAGTTCCTCTCTGCAGTAGAGAGTTTGACAGCAAACCCGAGCCGCAGCTCGAAAAGGCTGATATTTATCAACCCCGCCACGTGGGTTAAATGTGGCACAAGGCCGGTTTAATGTGGGTATCTCCAAGCCCGTAGCCTCGGCCAAAAATATGACCTTTGAACCCGCCTAGACGGGTTCAGGTCCTGCCTACCTCCCCGAAGGAAACCTTGCCCTTCGGCAAAGCTTCCTCCGAGATCCTCTCTGCAGTAGAGAGTTTGACAGCAAGCCCGAGCCGCAGCTCGAAATAGCTGATATTTATCAACCCCCCCACGTGGGTTAAATGTGGCACAAGGCCGGTTTAATGTGGGTATTTCCAAGCCCGTAGGCTCGGCCAAAAATATGACCTTTGAACAGGCCTAGACGGGTTCAGGTCCTGTCTACCTCCCCGAAGGAAACCTTGCCCTTCGGCAAAGCTTCCTCCGAGTTCCTCTCTGCAGTAGAGAGTTTGACAGCAAACCCGAGCCGCAACTCGAAATGGCTGATATTTATCAACCCCCCTACGTGGGTTAAATGTGGCACAAGGCCGGTTTAATGTCGGTATCTCCAAGCCCGTAGGCTCGGCCAAAAATATGACCTTTGAACCCGCCTAGACGGGTTCAGGTCCTGTCTACCTCCCCGAAGGAAACCTTGCCCTTCGGCAAAGCTTCCTCCGAGTTCCTCTCTGCAGTAGAGAGTTTGACAGAAAACCAGAGCCGTAACTCGAAATGGTTGATATTTATCACCCCCCCCCACGTGGGTTAAATGTGGCTCAAGGCCGGTTTAATGAGTGTATCTCCAAGCCCGTAGGCTCGGCCAAAAATATGACCTTTGAACCCGCCTAGACGGGTTCAGGTCCTGTCTACCTCCCCGAAGGAAACCTTGCCCTTCGGCAAAGCTTCCTCCGAGTTCCTCTCTGCAGTAGAGAGTTCGACATAAAACTCGAAATGGTTGATATTTATCAACCCCCCCACGTGGGTTAAATGTGGCACAAGGCCGGTTTAATGTGGGTATCTCCAAGCCCGTAGGCTCGGCCAAAAATATGACCTTTGAACCCGCCTATGCTGGTTCAGGTGCTGTCTACCTCCCCGAAGGAAACCTTGCCCTTCGGCCAAGCTTCCTCCGAGTTCCTCTCTGCAGTAGAGAGTTTCACAGCAAACCAGAGCCGCAACTCGAAATGGTTCATATTTATCAACCCCCCAACTTGGGTTAAATGTGGCACAAGGCCGGTTTAATGTGGGTATCTCCAAGCCCGTAGGCTCGGCCAAAAATATGACCTTTGAACCCGCCTAGACGGGTTCAGGTCCTGTCTACCTCCCCGAAGGAAACCTTGCCCTTCGGCAAAGCTTAATCCGAGATCCTCTCTGCAGTAGAGAGTTTGACAGCAAACCCGAGCCGCAACTCGAAAAGGCTGATATTTATCAACCCCGCCACGTGGGTTAAATGTGGCACAAGGCCGGTTTAATATGGGTATCTCCAAGCCCGTAGGCTCGGCCAAAAATATGACCTTTGAACCCGCCTAGAGGGGTTCAGGTCCTGTCTACCTCCCCGAAGGAAACCTTGCCCTTCGGCAAAGCTTCCTCCGAGTTCCTCTCTGCAGTAGAGAGTTTGACAGCAAACCCGAGCCGCAGCTCGAAAAGGCTGATATTTATCAACCCCGCCACGTGGGTTAAATGTGGCACAAGGCCGGTTTAATGTGGGTATCTCCAAGCCCGTAGGCTCGGCCAAAAATATGACGTTTGAACCCGCCAAGACGGGTTCAGGTCCTGTCTACCTCCCCGAAGGAAACCTTGCCCTTCGGCAAAGCTTCCTCCGAGATCCTCTCTGCAGTAGAGAGTTTGAGAGCAAGCCCGAGCCGCAGCTCGAAATGGCTGATATTTATCAACCCCCCCACGTGGGTTAAATGTGGCACAAGGCCGGTTTAATGTGGGTATCTCCAAGCCCGTAGGCTCGGCCAAAAATATGACCTTTGAACCCGCCTATGCGTGTTCAGGTGCTGTCTACCTCCCCGAAGGAAACCTTGCCCTCGGCCAAGCTTCCTCCGAGTTCCTCTCTGCAGTAGAGAGTTTCACAGCAAACCAGAGCCGCAACTCGAAATGGTTGATATTTATCAACCCCCCAACTTGGGTTAAATGTGGCACAAGGCCGGTTTAATGTGGGTATCTCCAAGCCCGTAGGCTCGGCCAAAAATATGACCTTTGAACCCGCCTAGACGGGTTCAGGTCCTGTCTACCTCCCCGAAGGAAACCTTGCCCTTCGGCAAAGCTTAATCCGAGATCCTCTCTGCAGTAGAGAGTTTGACAGCAAACCCGAGCCGCAACTCGAAAAGGCTGATATTTATCAACCCCGCCACGTGGGTTAAATGTGGCACAAGGCCGGTTTAATATGGGTATCTCCAAGCCCGTAGGCTCGGCCAAAAATATGACCTTTGAACCCGCCTAGAGGGGTTCAGGTCCTGTCTACCTCCCCGAAGGAAACCTTGCCCTTCGGCAAAGCTTCCTCCGAGTTCCTCTCTGCAGTAGAGAGTTTGACAGCAAACCCGAGCCGCAGCTCGAAAAGGCTGATATTTATCAACCCCGCCACGTGGGTTAAATGTGGCACAAGGCCGGTTTAATGTGGGTATCTCCAAGCCCGTAGCCTCGGCCAAAAATATGACCTTTGAACCCGCCTAGACGGGTTCAGGTCCTGCCTACCTCCCCGAAGGAAACCTTGCCCTTCGGCAAAGCTTCCTCCGAGATCCTCTCTGCAGTAGAGAGTTTGACAGCAAGCCCGAGCCGCAGCTCGAAATGGCTGATATTTATCAACCCCCCCACGTGGGTTAAATGTGGCACAAGGCCGGTTTAATGTGGGTATTTCCAAGCCCGTAGGCTCGGCCAAAAATATGACCTTTGAACAGGCCTAGACGGGTTCAGGTCCTGTCTACCTCCCCGAAGGAAACCTTGCCCTTCGGCAAAGCTTCCTCCGAGTTCCTCTCTGCAGTAGAGAGTTTGACAGCAAACCCGAGCCGCAACTCGAAATGGCTGATATTTATCAACCCCCCTACGTGGGTTAAATGTGGCACAAGGCCGGTTTAATGTCGGTATCTCCAAGCCCGTAGGCTCGGCCAAAAATATGACCTTTGAACCCGCCTAGACGGGTTCAGGTCCTGTCTACCTCCCCGAAGGAAACCTTGCCCTTCGGCAAAGCTTCCTCCGAGTTCCTCTCTGCAGTAGAGAGTTTGACAGAAAACCAGAGCCGTAACTCGAAATGGTTGATATTTATCACCCCCCCCCACGTGGGTTAAATGTGGCTCAAGGCCGGTTTAATGAGTGTATCTCCAAGCCCGTAGGCTCGGCCAAAAATATGACCTTTGAACCCGCCTAGACGGGTTCAGGTCCTGTCTACCTCCCCGAAGGAAACCTTGCCCTTCGGCAAAGCTTCCTCCGAGTTCCTCTCTGCAGTAGAGAGTTCGACATAAAACTCGAAATGGTTGATATTTATCAACCCCCCCACGTGGGTTAAATGTGGCACAAGGCCGGTTTAATGTGGGTATCTCCAAGCCCGTAGGCTCGGCCAAAAATATGACCTTTGAACCCGCCTATGCTGGTTCAGGTGCTGTCTACCTCCCCGAAGGAAACCTTGCCCTTCGGCCAAGCTTCCTCCGAGTTCCTCTCTGCAGTAGAGAGTTTCACAGCAAACCAGAGCCGCAACTCGAAATGGTTCATATTTATCAACCCCCCAACTTGGGTTAAATGTGGCACAAGGCCGGTTTAATGTGGGTATCTCCAAGCCCGTAGGCTCGGCCAAAAATATGACCTTTGAACCCGCCTAGACGGGTTCAGGTCCTGTCTACCTCCCCGAAGGAAACCTTGCCCTTCGGCAAAGCTTAATCCGAGATCCTCTCTGCAGTAGAGAGTTTGACAGCAAACCCGAGCCGCAACTCGAAAAGGCTGATATTTATCAACCCCGCCACGTGGGTTAAATGTGGCACAAGGCCGGTTTAATATGGGTATCTCCAAGCCCGTAGGCTCGGCCAAAAATATGACCTTTGAACCCGCCTAGAGGGGTTCAGGTCCTGTCTACCTCCCCGAAGGAAACCTTGCCCTTCGGCAAAGCTTCCTCCGAGTTCCTCTCTGCAGTAGAGAGTTTGACAGCAAACCCGAGCCGCAGCTCGAAAAGGCTGATATTTATCAACCCCGCCACGTGGGTTAAATGTGGCACAAGGCCGGTTTAATGTGGGTATCTCCAAGCCCGTAGGCTCGGCCAAAAATATGACGTTTGAACCCGCCAAGACGGGTTCAGGTCCTGTCTACCTCCCCGAAGGAAACCTTGCCCTTCGGCAAAGCTTCCTCCGAGATCCTCTCTGCAGTAGAGAGTTTGAGAGCAAGCCCGAGCCGCAGCTCGAAATGGCTGATATTTATCAACCCCCCCACGTGGGTTAAATGTGGCACAAGGCCGGTTTAATGTGGGTATTTCCAAGCCCGTAGGCTCGGCCAAAAATATGACCTTTGAACAGGCCTAGACGGGTTCAGGTCCTGTCTACCTCCCCGAAGGAAACCTTGCCCTTCGGCAAAGCTTCCTCCGAGTTCCTCTCTGCAGTAGAGAGTTTGACAGCAAACCCGAGCCGCAACTCGAAATGGCTGATATTTATCAACCCCCCTACGTGGGTTAAATGTGGCACAAGGCCGGTTTAATGTGGGTATCTCCAAGCCCGTAGGCTCGGCCTAAAATATGACCTTTGAACCCGCCTAGACGGGTTCAGGTCCTGTCTACCTCCCCGAAGGAATCCTTGCCCTTCGGCAAAGCTTCCTCCGAGTTCCTCTCTGCAGTAGAGAGTTTGACAGCAAGCCCGAGCCGCAGCTCGAAAAGGCTGATATTTATCAACCCCCCCCCACGTGGGTTAAATGTGGCACAAGGCCGGTTTAATGTGGGTATCTCCAAGCCCGTAGGCTCGGCCAAAAATATGACCTTTGAACCCGCCTGGACGGGTTCAGGTCCTGTCTACCTCCCCGAAGGAATCCTTGCCCTTCGGCAAAGCTTCCTCCGAGTTCCTCTCTGCAGTAGAGAGTTTGACAGCAAGCCCGAGCCGCAGCTCGAAAAGGCTGATATTTATCAACCCCCCCACGTGGGTTAAATGTGGCACAAGGCCGGTTTAATGTGGGTATCTCCAAGCCCGTAGGCTCGGCCAAAATATGACCTTTGAACCCGCCTAGGCGGGTTCAGGTCCTGTCTACCTCCCCGAAGGAAACCTTGCCCTTCGGCAAAGCTTCCTCCGAGTTCCTCTCTGGAGTAGAGAGTTTGACAGCAAGCCCGAGCCGCAGCTCGAAAAGGCTGATATTTATCAACCCCCCCCACGTGGGTTAAATGTGGCACAAGGCCGGTTTAATGTGGGTATCTCCAAGCCCGTAGGCTCGGCCAAAAATATGACCTTTGAACCCGCCTAGACGGGTTCATGTCCTGTCTACCTCCCCGAAGGAAACCTTGCCCTTCGGCAAAGCTTCCTCCGAGTTCCTCTCTGCAGTAGAGAGTTTGACAGCAAGCCCGAGCCGCAGCTCGAAAAGGCTGATATTTATCAACCCCCCCACGTGGGTCAAATGTGGCACAAGGCCGGTTTAATGTGGGTATCTCCAAGCCCGTAGGCTCGGCCAAAAATATGACCTTTGAACCCGCCTAGACGGGTTCAGGTCCTGTCTACCTCCCCGAAGGAAACGTTGCCCTTCGGCAAAGCTTCCTCCGAGTTCCTCTCTGCAGTAGAGAGTTTGACAGCAAGCCCGAGCCGCAGCTCGAAAAGGCTTAACGAGAGAGGAAAAGTCTTGTCTTTTATACAGCTTCTATGGATGATCTTATTTCAGTCAACAGGGGTGACATTTGCACTAAGTCAGTAAGATCTGACATCGCTATCTCGTTAACTGAATGCTGTAAGTTCAATCCTTGCGCTAGGCAGTACATTTTATTATTTTCTCTTCAACATCACATTCTATAATATTTCAAAATAAACAACATGTTCAGCAAGACATCAATTTTCTAAATTTCCTTTTACCCTTATGAAAAGTCCATTTGAATTTCAAACTTTTAGACTTTAATACATCGGAGTTACCATGTAAAAAAAACAACAACTAATTAACTAATGTTTGTTATTTACTCCGAATTGTTATTTACTACAACAAATAATTTTATTTCTAAAATTTGCTGTTTTTCATCTGTTTAAAATAAATAATTCGGTACAAGCAGTTTTCACAGAATCTAATTAAGTACATTATTTTTATTTATTTAGATAATTCTGTAGAACTTTTTCGGTTCCGCTTGACGTTAGTAGTGTAGTAATGGCAGCCGAGAACAATTGTTTTGAAGAAATATGAAATAAGTTCGTTAACTAATAATATCAGTCCTAAAATATAGAAATTTATAACAAAAATAATATTTCTAAATTATTTAAACCCGCTTCTAAAAAAGGAGCTTATTCTTAGAAACCCAAATTCTTACATTTACTTTACTTAGATGAACCCTTCATACTCTGGTCAACCCAGGAAGTAGTCCAATTTCTCCTGAACCAAGTGAACTCAATAACATCATCGAAACAGTTCCCAGTGGACAGAAAAAACGACATCAAACTCGCAAACTGCACTAATATCTCGAACAGAGCATAGCTTCAAGACATCTCTATACCGCAAGCCAACATTCACCGACCTATACCTCAACTTCAACTCCTAACAGGCATACAGTGTAAAGAAAGGAGTTGTCCGCTGCTTACAACATCGAGCAAAAGTCATAAGTGTTGATTCAGAGACATATGACCAAGAAATGGTCAGTAGAAGCAGTACTCTACAACGTAACAACTAATCTATGTACATGACAGCAGCTCCTACAAACTGGGATAGAAGGATACAAGAGGATAACTATATTCAGAAAACAGCTTCGGTCAACTTATGTGAAGGGATTATCGGAAAAAAATACAAAAGATCTGAGATCTATATAACATCTGGACGACCTTCAAACGTTTTTGAAAACTTCGCAGACACGTCTTTCGGTTAAGAAATAGAGGAGAACTTGATTGAGGACTATGTGTTCACCATCCCCTGCAGTTTTGGTAAGAAATGAAAAACGGGCTGCTCACTTAAGACTGCAAGAACATCGTAAAACCATAACACGAGGGGAAATAGAAAAATCAGGCGGAGCTGATCACATATGAAGGAAAAAGTGAGATCACCGCCCCTTGTTGTTTTACTTTTAAATGTAATTTTTTATCACAACATTTGTTGAAGCACAAGTAAGTTTTCATAGCGAAAATGCGGCCCCCCAAAAAGTTTGGGAACCACTGCTCTAGCGGTACAAAACTTGTTAACAAAAAAGGAAAGGCCAAATAAACTGAATAAAGAAATATATATAAATATATATATATATATAACAATCAAGAATGATCTTTAACTGTAAATCACCACCATACCAATTTATTTTTTAATAACTTACCAACTTACCAGATACATTTTTGGTTTCCTTATTTTTATCAGTTAGAAAAGAATGAAAGAATCATTCTTGTTGGCCGTATTCAATATATTTATATATATATACACATACATACATATATATATATATTATATTGTTCGGGCTGTTGTCCTGATCTTTATTGCTATATTCACGAGGTTTCGGACGTTGTACGCTCAGGTCTTCTTCAGGTGATATACGCTAGAATTTCGAGCCAAACCATTTATTTAATCCATGGGGGTATATTGTTCTAATTCCACGTGTCATGAGTTTGGATATTAATTCGCAAGCCTCCAAGATTGTTTTTATTTATTTATTTATTTTTCCTCTTTTGGATCCCTTAAACAACACTTTTATCCACACACAGGTGTCCTTAGAGACTTCAGAGAATTAATTTTGCGGACTTATAAACGTAATTGTACAATAAATACATACACACACACATATATATATATATATTAGGTTGGTGCAAAAATAATTTCGTTTTCTAACATATGTTACTATGTGAGAAAACGAAATTATTTTTGCACCAACCAAATATATATATATATATATATATATATATATATATATATATATATATATATATATATATTACCAGAGCGCATATACAATTTTGTTATTGTTGTTTTTCACCAACTCTCTGTATTACTGGTTCCCATATTTCATTCATGTCTCTGCTTGGCCGAGATTTTTGTAGTCTGGCGCTGATTCCTTAAGTTTTTTGTATTTTCACTAATGTTCACTATTATATCAAGTTAATCCCACAGAGGCAGGGATCTCCATTTTCCCTTCATATATGATCAGCCATGCCTGATCTTCTTATTTTCCCTCGTGTTATGTCCTGACGGTGTTCCTGTAGTCTTATCTTCAGGCGACGGCCTGTTTGTCCTTCATATTTCTTGCCACAATTCCACGGGATGATGTTACGCACAGTCCTTAATCTTGTTCTCCTTTATAGGTGGTCTTACTCGAAAGAGGTGTTTACGTAGTGTTGAACCACACCGGAAGGTTGCTCTAATGATATACAGACCACATATCCTTTATACCTTTCCCAATAAACCATTTACATAGGGTGGGAAGACCGAGATTTTTTTCTGAGTGTTGTTATCATTTTGTACACTTCTTTCCCAGTTTATGGGGGATTTTTTCATCTACCCAAGTTAGTTATTACACTTTAGGCTACTGTTTATACTGACCATTTCTTGTTCATATGTCTCTGGATCGCCACATGACTTTTACTCGATATTGTAGGTTACAGGGTCTTGGACAAAATGGAAGTGGACGAAAGACAACCCACAATCCTATAACTGCCAATGTATATCATTGTGCACGGCTTTAATTAATTCTTTTCTCGGAGACTGTGGAGGTACTAGGATATCTTCATTACACATAATTTCTTTTTCTATCGTTGTGTCTTGATTCTTTAAAAGGTCTCTCGGTCATACAGCAATTCTTCCATGTATTTCTCATTATTTCTATCCATAATTCTATTCAACACTGGTCCCTGTCTATTTCCCAGCCTAAGCCCTTTTAAGGATAATACATCCATTTCTATCTAGTACAAAAAACTTTCCGCAATATTTCCGATTACTTCAATATTTTTACTCCCAAACTTTAACCAAGATAATGCATCAACTTACGGAATAGTATTTCCTTTAATATATACAATGTCAAAGTCAAACGACATCAGCCTAATCGCCCATATTAATATCCTTGCAGATTTGACATTTGGGAACTCTCTTCTGGTATTGAATATAAATTCCAAAGGCTTATGATCAGATTTCAATAGAAATGTCCTACCCAGCAAAAAAAAAAAAAGAAGAAATCTAGCTCTTTCTTTGTTCCACACAATCGCTATTTCCTCCTCCTTGTCAATATTTAAATAATTCGCCTCCGTCAATGTTAGTTTTCCGGATAAGTACATTACAAGGTAATAACCCCTGTGACAACATTGCGGCTATAGCACAGTCACTGACATCAGTAGTTAACGTCAATTTTTTCGCCGAGTCCAAAATTTTAACAACTCCTTTGTTTACGAGTGTTTTATTTTTTAATTTCTTGAAAGCAACCTCCTGTCTTTTTGTCCATTGAAATTCGGTATTCTTTTTCCTTATTTTGTTAAATCGTTCCACTATATCGCGGTAGATATCTGTTATAGAAATTGGTTAATCACAAAAAAGATTGTGACTCTTTCTTATTTCTGGGTGCAGCTATCTCTCATATCTTACGAGTTTATCATCCAGCAACATATCATCTTTGTATATTTGATATCCTAAGTATGATTTTCCCAATTAAACTTGCATTTATCACGATTAAGTACTATTTGATTTTCTCAAACTTGTCCCGTTTTACTGTTTAGCGCTTCTTTACTGCAAGCACCAATGCCAATATTGTCCTCATATACAATTATATTTTTAATCACCTCTAAAACATTTTCGATGGTTTTTTTGATTTTGTGTTTTAAATTTTTAACTCCAAACGTCCTTCTGTTTAATACAATAAGATGTTCATTGTGGTGACTTCTTGAAACTTGCTATCAATTGTGATCTGATTATATGCTGACTTGAAGTTAATTTTAGCAAATTATTTAATACCAGCAAAATCATGGCACGTTATTTCAGTGTTTGGCAGTGGCAATGATTCAGAACAGTTTTGGTGATTCACGCCAATCTTATAATTGCCACAAATTCTTAAATCTTCATTGTACTTGCATATCAGCACAGTGGATGTATCCTAACTGCTACCATCCTGGCTGACTTTCTCTAATATTCCTTGTTCTAACACATTTTCAGCTTAGTAACAATCAAGGGTAACATATGAGCATGAACTTTTCGGGCTTGAAAATACATTGCTTTCTTTAAGCCGAATTCTCGTCTGTATCACTTTAATAATCCAGTATCCGCTTCTAGAATTCATGGAACTTACACGCTTCGATGTATCCACTCTTCAATTCCAAAAAGACCGCGAATTGTGATGTTTTCCACCCATCAAAAATAAACTTTGGTATGACAGGGAAGATATTACGGAATAAAAAAAGAGAAAGAGACTTAAAAAAAAAGAAAAAAACATAAAAAATTTAGTGCCTTTGATTTATTTTTAAAAAATTATCACATGTAGATTCCAAGGATTATGTCTGAAAATAATGTATCAATTTATATTTTCAAAAATATTCCTTTTTCAAGTCTGAACCTCTTTTTCTAAAGAGGGAAATAATTTTACCTTCCAAAATCAGTGTAGACAGATAACTCATTTTTAAGACTTTCTTTTAATCTCTCATCTCTGAATATGATTAAAAATTAGAAAAGTTTTATACACAACAATTAAATAAAATCCTTGCTGATAACTTTTATTTCGATTTTAATTTTTGCAAGTAGGTAAAAATGAAGCATAATAAAAGATCTTAAATAATTTGTAAAAAAGGAAATAATCTCATTAGAGTCCAAATTGGGCCACAATTCCATTTATTATCTTTTTGAAGAATGCACAACTCCAAAGTATCTATTGTATCTGAACTATGTCTGGTTTAGAGGTCCTGAACTGGCATCTCCGTATTCAGAAATGATAAGCTAAGCTCCCTATGCAATAATGGATCTGAAATGTTTTTAAAGTCATTATAATTGCACATTTAAAGAAGATAAAAAATATTTGATTGCTATTTCAACTTTTCACATCATAAATGTTTAATTCATTTCAAATTTGTTTGCGTTTTCTTGACGTTCAACTGATGTTTTAAAAATACAAACGAAGAACTAACGTATTTAAACTTATTGTTTTAAATATACATTTCTGACATGCTTTAAGTTTGGGCATCAAATATCTCGGAATTTTGTTTACTGTGTAAGCCTAAGAATAACTTATCCTTGATGACTGGCATCACATCACGTACATTTGAGTAGCGAAATTAAACCTCCTTTAACTTTTACAATTTAAAAAAGTATTGAAACTTATCCATCTAATCACGCAAGGGTTATTTAATGGAAACAGTTGTTACCTGCCTTCCGCCAGACAACTTGGCTAGATTCAAAGACCTTGTTGGTATCCAGATAATTTCAACTCCATATTACCTGATACATATTGCTGATCTCGATCTTCTTAGTAAACACGCCAGTCAGTTATGTGCCATGCATGATACACGTTTAGGCGATCATGTACCTATCGATACATGACTGATGAGGCAGATTTTTTCTCGCAATAGGTTGCCATTTCTTTCTGCAGTAGATCAGATGCCATCCAAGGCTATAGAACCCGGACTGTACTGATATTTACCCATAGCTTGGGAAGAAAAAGTGCATTCATACATTTCGCAAGGGAATTAACACGTAAGCGAATGTAATGGATTCAACTGGGAATTCGAGCTCGGTCCTCCGATTTAGCTAATTGCCATGTGCGATACACTTTAAGGCGATCATGTATGTTTCAATACATGACTGATGAGGCATATTTTTTTCTCGCAGTAGGTTGCCATTTCTTTTTGCAGTAGACCAGATGTCATTCAGGAATATAGAACCCGGTCTGTACTGCTATTTAACCATAGCTGGTGAGAAGAAGAGGATTCATATCTTTTCCAAGGGAATTCGAACTTGGCTCCAAGCCGCTATCAAATACTCCACCGTGGCTCTTGACTTATTACCAATATGACTGTTTCATTATTTAATTTTTATTTTCCTTTCATTTTCCGATTTTTATTTCAGAAAAAGTTCTATAAAATTATTTTAAAAAGAATTTTTGCTGTCGCAGGAAATGAAACATAAAAAACATCTTTATTAACTGAAATGAAATTTTGATACTTTTAATCAGGTGAACAAATATTGGTACGGTCAGATTTTATTATCAAAGTCAATGTTTTCTCCTTGAAATTCGTGTTAACCAACCAATGTTGGTAAGTTTCAGCATATGAATTTCAGTCTATGTAAAATGAACATTCTTTCATATCAACATATTTAATTAATAATTAATCAAATAAAGGTAAAAATAAATAAACAAAAATAAATAAATAAATAAAGGTAAAAATAGATTACTTTACTTTCCTGGTTTTATCCGAAATGAATACTCCAGTCTGCATAGTTCTTAGATATTTTCCAAATAAATCAATCTCTAGATAGAAGGATAAAGAGCATCACGAAAATATCTATAATTAAATAGAACGGTGTATGATCCAAGAAAATAAATTTCTTCTCCTAATTATAGACTGGATTTTTTTAAAAAATCCTCCTGACCAATATGTTTCAAAGATTTGATTTTAATCGAATATGTGGATGCGTGTCAGAATTTAAAATTATCAAGAATCTATTTCAAGATGAATTTGTCCCATGTTTTGCTTAGATTATGAAAAATATATAAATAGAAAATACTAAAGTTAAGAAAAGCTTACTACTGAAATGTTGTGCAAGTGTTCTGACACATTAACAAAAGTAAAAGAAATGTTGAAACTTTCAGCGCAATAGCAAACATGTTGGTTTTGATAAACTGTAAGACTGAACACACATTAAATGATTTTTGTAAAAAGGAATTTGAAAATTGCAAATCTATGGTACGATATGTTTCAGGTAGTGAAAGAATGGACTAAAACTTAGCCTGCCTCCACATTGTTTAATAATTGGAAGGGGTTGACTTCCTCACAGCCACAGTACTGAAGATAACTTGATGACTTAGGTATCTGACCAATTTGGTTCGACACAAGAATTTTCTTTATCAGAACAAGAGTTTAATATATATATACACTTTATATGCCTACCTTCTACATGAAGTGAAATGTTTGGGCCCAAAATGAAAGACGTAATACAGTGGCGAGAGATCTTGAGGCGTAGGGAAATTTTGAATGTTACATTTTAGAAAAGACTTTATCAATTAACTGTATGTACATTCTAGTTTTCAGGGAGCCTAGTCACAACTCTGGTTGTACGCGATGATTAAATTTGAATAAAAATGTATTTTAACGAGTGAAGTAATTTTCAATCTTTGCAGTTTTATGGGTTAACATATTTGAGATGTAAGGTGTGCGAATGTAAATTACAATCGTAAATTTTTCGTTGTATCTCGTAGGTTAGTTTCGCATTTTACCAACATGACAATTTTAATGCGTATCACCAGCAATAAGAAAGTTCACATCTATTCAGTTTTAAACTATGTATTAGCAAAAACTTATTTTCCATATACAAGTAAATTGTTTGAAAACGAAAGATGTGCTACAAATCAGTCAACTGATAAATTAACGAAATTTGAAAACTTAATTTGTGCACTATATATTGTTGAAACATAATAAAATATCGAACGGTTTAAATATTCGTAATCATTTAAAATATATTGTATAATAATTGTTGAAAGTAAAATAATTTTCATTCACCATTTACAATATTCCAAAACAAAAATCTTTTATCGGTAAATTCTAATATTCCTTCTTAGGTGGTATTTCGGACACCATAAAGTGCAAGCAGTGACAAGGTCGTATCTGCAGTTTGCCGCATGAAAGCGAAAGAAAAATGCTTGTAGCCATGCAGAGAGTGAGAGATTCCTTACAATTTGATACCAATTTGGAAGAGATTCCAGCTACTGAAAAAATTTATAAAGCAATGGATTGGAGGAAGCCACCCACCAGTTTTGGTGGGCAAGAAAACTCCAACAAATTGACTGAAGCTAGGTCCCGATTCGTCGAAGGTCACTCCCTCCCCACACAAGCGACTGAAACAAACATTTGACTGATGGAGTCAGCAGGAAATTCCACACAATCTGACATCTAACTCATGATGATCCCGTAGAGAGGAAAAAATAGAAATGGGATCTCTTCGAGCAAACCGCTTTTCGGACACCATAAAGGGCCAACGTTGACAGCAGTGACATGGTCCAACCTGCAGTTTGCCGCATGAAAGCCAACGAAAAATGCTTGTAGCCATGCACAGCCTGAGAGATTCCACACAATTTGATACCAATTTGGAAGAGATTCCAGCCACTGGAAAAAATTTCCCGCATGAAAGCGAACGAAAAATGCATGTAGCCATGCACAGAGTGAGAGATTCCATTCAAATTGATACCAATTTGAAAGAGATTCCAGCTACTGGAAAAAATTTATAAAGCAATGAATTGGGGGAGGCGCCCCCAGTTTTGGTGCGCATGAAAATACCAACAAATTCACTAACGCTAGTTACCGAATCGTCGAAGGTCACTCCCTCCCCACGCACGCGACTGAAATAAACCTGTGACTGATGGAGTTAAGCAGGAATTTCCCCACAATCTGACATCTATCTCATGAGGAACCCCTACAGTGGAAAAAGTAGAAATGCGATCTCTTCGAGCAAACCAGTTTGCGGACACCGTAAAGTGCCAACGGTGACAGCAGTGACATGGTCGAAGCTACAGTTTGCCGCATGAAAGCGAACGAAAAATGTTTGTGGCCATATACAGAGTGAGAGATTCCAGACCATTTGATACCAATTTGGAAGAGATTCCAGCTAGTGGAAAAACTTATAAAGCAATGATTTTTGGGATTCACCGCCAGTGTTGGTGTGCATGAATATTCCAACAAATTTACTAACGCTAGGTCCCGAATCTTCGAGCAAAACGCTTTTCGGACACCCTAAAGTGTCAACGGTGACAGCAGTGACATGGTCGAAGCTTAAGTTTGCCGCATGAAAGCAAACGAAAAATGCTTGTAGCCATGCACAGAGAGAGAAATTCCACACAATTCCATACCAATTTGGAAGAGATACCAGCTACTGGAAAAAATTTGGGCAGGACACCCATTTTCGGTGCGAATGAATATTCTAACAAATTCATTAACGCTAGGTCCCGAATCGTCGAAGGTCACACCCAACCCACACAACCGTCCGAAATAAACCTTTGACTGATGGAATCAGCAGGAAATTCCACACAATCTGACATCTATAACATGAGGTTCCCCTAGAGAGGAAAAAATAGAAATGCGATCTATTCGAGCAAACCGCTTTTCAGACACCGTAAAGTGCCAACGGTGACAGCATTGACATGGTCGAAGCTGCAGCTTGCCGCATGAAAGTGAACGAAAAATGAGTGTAGCCATGCATAGAGTGAGAGATTTCACACGATTTGATACCAATTTGGAAGAGTTTCCAGCTACTGGAAAAAAATTATAATGCAGTGAATTGTGATAGGCCTCCCCAGTTTTGGTGCGCATGAAAAATCCAACAAATTCACTAACACTAGACCCCGAATCGTCGAAGGTCACTCCTTTCCCACACAATTGACTTAAATAAACCTTTGACTGATTGAGTCAGCAGGAAATTCCCCACAATCTGACATCTATCTCATGACGATCCCCTAGAGAGGAAAAAAAAGGAATGCGATCTATTCGAGCAAACCGCTTTTTGGACACCTGAAAGTGCCAACGGTGACAGCAGTGACATGGTCGATGCTGCATTTTGCCGGATGAAACCGTAACAAAAATGCTTGTAGCCATGCACAGTGTGAGAGATTCCACACAATTAGATACCAATTTGGAAGAGATTCCAGCTACTGAAAAAACTTATAAAGCAATGAATTGTGAGAGGCCTCCCCAGGTTTGGTGCGCATGAAAATTCCAACAAATTTACTAACGCTAGATCCCGAATCGTCGAAGGTCACTCCCTCCCCACACAAGCGACTGAAATAAACCTTTGACTGATTGAGTTACCAGGAAATTCCCCACAATCTGACATCTATCTCATGAGGATCCCCTAGAGAGGAAAAAAAAATAACGCGATCCCCTCGAGCAAACGGCTTTTCGGACACCGTAAAGTGCCAACGGGGACAGCAATGATATGGTCGAAGCTGCAGTTTGCCGCAGGAAAGAGAACGAGAAATGCTTGTAGTCATGGACCGAGTGACAGATTCCACACAATTTGAGACTAATTTAGAAGAGATTCCAGCTACTGGAAAAAATTTATAAAGCAATGAATTGTGGGAGGCCCACCCAGTTTTGGTGCGTATGAAAATAGCAATAAATTTACTAACGCTAGGTCCCGAATCGTCGAAGGTCACTCCCACCTCACACAAGCGACTGAAATAAACATTTGACTGATGGAGTCAGCAGGAAATTACCCAGCATCTAACATCTATCTCATGAGGATCCCGTGGAGAGGAAAATGTAGAAATGCGATCTGTTCGGGCAAACCGATTTTCGGACACCGTAGAGTGCCAACGGTGTCACCAGTGACATGGTCGATGCAGCAGTTTGCAGCATGAAATCGAACGAAAAATGCTTGTGGCCATATACAGAGTGAGAGATTCCACACAATGTGATACCAATTTTGAAGAGAATACAGTTATTGGAAAAAAATTATGAAGTAATGTATTGAGGGATACCCCGCCAGTGTTGGTGTGCATGAAAAGTCCAAAAAATTCACTAACGCTATGTCCGGAATCGTCGAAGGTCACAGCCTCCCCACACAAGCGACTGAAATAAACATTGGACTGATGGAGTCAGCAGGAATTTCCCCGCAATCTGACATTTTTCACATGAGGTACCACTAAAGAGGAAAAAATAGAAATGAAATCTCTTCGAGCAAACCGCATTTCGGACAAAATAAAGTGCCAACGGTGACAGCAGTGACATGATCGAAGCTACAGTTTGCCGCATGAAAGCGAACGAATAATGCTTGTAGCCATGGACAGGGTGAGAGATTCCAAACAATTTGATACCAATTTGGAAGAGATTCCATCTACTGGAAAAAATCTATAAACCAATGAATTGGGGGATGCCCCCCGCCCAGGTTTAGTCCGCATGAAAATACCAACAAATTCACTAACGCTAGGTCCCGAATCGTCGAAGGTCAATCCTTCCCAACACAAGCGACTAAAATAAACCTTTGACTGATGGAGTCAGCAGGAAATTCCCCACAATCTCACATCTATCTCATGAGTATCCCCTGGAGAGGAAAAAATAGAAATGCGATCGCATCGAGCAAACCGCATTTCAGACACCGTAGAGTTCCAACGGTGACAGCTGTGACATGGTCGAAGCTGCAGTTTGCCGCATGAAAGCGAAAGAAAAATGTTTGTAGCCATGCACAGTGTGAGAGATTCCACAGAGTTTGATACCAATTTGGAAGAGATTCCAGCTACTGGAAAAAATTTATAAAGCAATGAATTGGAGGAGGACCACCCAGTTTTGGTGTGCAGTTACATGATCTAATCTGCAGTTTGCCGTATGAAAGCGAATGAAAAATGCTTGTAGTCATGCACAGAGTGAGAGATTCCAAACAATTTCATACCAATTTGGAAGAGATTCCAGCTACTGGAAAAAATTTATAAAGCAATGAATTGGAGGAGGAACACCCAGGTTTGGTGTGCATGAAAATACCAAATAATTTACTAACGCTAGGTCCCGAATCGTCGAAGGTCACTCCCTCCCACACAAGCGACGGAAATAAACCTTTTACTGATGGAGTCAGCAGGAAATTCCCCACAATCTGACATCTATTTCATGAGCATCTCCTAGAGTGGTAAAATTAGAAATGCGATCTATTCGAGCAAACCGCATTTCGGACACCGTAAAGTGCCAAAGGTGACAAAAGTAACATGGTCGAAGCTGCAGTTTGCCGCATGAAAGCGAACGAAAAATGCTTGTAGGCATGCACAGAATGAGAGATTCCACACAATGTGATACCAATTTGGAAGATTCCAGCTACTGGAACAAATTTATAAAAAATGAATTGGGGGTGGCCGCCCAGTTTAGCTGCACATGAAAATACCAACAAATTCACTAACGCTAGGTCCCGAATCGTCGAAGGTCACTCCTTCCCCACACGTGATTGAAATTATCTTTTGACTGATGGAGTCACCAGGAAATTCCCCACAATCTGACATCTATCTCATAAGGATCCTATAGAGAGGAAAAATAGAAATGCGATCACTTCGAACAAACCCCTTTTCGGACACCGTAAAGTGCCAACGGTGACAGCAGAGACATGGTCGAAGCTGCAGTTTGCCGAATGAAAGAGAACAAAAAATGATGGTAGCCATACACAGAGGAGAGATTCCACACAATTTGATACCAATTTCGAAGAGATCCCAGCTACTGGAAAAAATTTATAAAGCAATGAATTGGGGGATGCCCCCCCCCCCAGTTTTGGTGCACATGAAAATTCCAACAAATTCAATAACGCTTGGTCCCGAATCGTCGAAGGTCACTACCTACCCACACAACCAATTGAAATAAACCTTTGACTGATGGAGTCAGCTGGAATTTCCACACACTCTGACATCTATCTCATGAGGATGCCCTAGAGTGGAAAAATTAGAAATGCGATCTCTTCGAGCAAACTGCTTTTCGGACACCGTAAAGGGCCAACGGTTACAGCATTGACATGGTCGAAGCCGCAGTTTGCCGAATGAAAGCGAATAAAAAATGCTTGTAGCCATGCACAGAGTGAGAGATTCCACAAAATTTATACCAATTTGGAAGAGAATACAACTACTGGAAAACATTTATAAAGCAATGAATTAGGGGAGGCACCCCAGTTTTGGTGTGCATGTAAATTCCATCAAATTCACTAACGCTAGGTCCCGAATCGTCGAAGGTCACTCCATCCCCACACAAGCGACTGATATAAACATTTGACTGATGGAGTCAGCAGCAAAATTCCCCATAATCTGACATCTATCTCAGGAGGATCCCCGAGAGAGGAAAAAATAGAAATGCGATCTCTTCGAGTAAACCACATTTCGGACAGGGTAAAATAACAAAGGTGACAACAGTGACATAGACGAAGCTGCAGTTTGCCGCATGAAAGCGAACGAAAAATGCATGTAGCCATCCACAGAGTGAGAGATTCCACACAATTTGATACCAATTTGGAAGAGATTCCAGCTACTGGAAAAAATTTATAAAGCAATGAATTGGGAAAGGTCCCCCCAGTTTTGGTCAGCATGAAAATACCAACAAATTCACTAAAAGTAGGTGCCGTATCGTCGAAGTTCACTCCCTCCCCACAAAAGCGACTTAAATAAACCTTTGACTGATGCAGTCAGCAGGAAATTACCCACAATCAGACATTTATCTCACGAGGATCCCATGGAGAGGAAAAAGTAGAAATGTGATCTCTTCGAGCAAACGGCTTTTCGGACAGCGTAAAGTCCCAACGGTAACAGCAGTGACATAGTCGAAGCTGCAGTTTGCCGCATGAAAGCGAACGAAAAATGCTTGTAGCCATGCACAGAGTGAGAGAATCCACACAATTTGATACCAATTTGGAAGAGATTACAGCTACTGGAAAAAAATTATAAAACAATGAATTTGGAGAGGTCCCCCAGTTTTTGGTGAGCCTGAAAATAACGAAAAAATTCACTAAAGCTAGGTCCCGAATCGTCGAAGGTCACTCCCTCTCCAAACAAGCGACTGAAATAAACCTTTGACTGATAGAGTCAGCAGGAAATGAAACACAATATGACATCTATATCATGAGGATCCCCCAGAGAGAGAAAATTAGAAATGCGATCTCTCCGAGCAAACCGCTTTCCGGACACCGTAAAGTGCCAACAGTGACAGTAGTGACATGGTCGAAGCTGCAGTTTGCTGCATGAAAGCGAACGTAAAATGCTTGAAGCCATGCACACAGTGAGAGATTCCAGACAATTTGATAACAATTTTGAAGAGAATCCAGCTACTGGAAAAAATTTATAAAGCAATGAATTGAGTGATTCCCCTCCAGTGTTAATGCGCATGAAAATTCATAAAACAATTAATTGGGGGAGGCACCCCAGTTTTGGTGCGCAAGAAAATACCAAAAAATTCACTAACCCGAGGTCCCGAATCGTCGAAGGACACTCCCTCCCCACACAAGCGACTGAAATAAAACTTAGACTGATGGAGTCAGCAGGAAATTCCACACGAATATGACATCTATCTCATGAGGATACCCTAGAGAGGATAAAGCAGAAATGCGATCTCTTCGAGCAAACCGCTTTTCGGACAGCGTAAAGTGAAAACGGTGACAGCAATGACATGGTCAAAGCTGCAGTTTGCCGCATGAAAGCGAAAGAGAAATGCTTATAGCCATGCACAGAGTGAGAGATTCCACACAATTTGATACCAATTTGGAAGAGAATGCAGCTACTGGAAAAAATTTATAAAGCAATGAATTGGGGGAGGCACCGACAGTTTTGGTGCGCACGAAAATTCCAACAAATTCACTAACGCTAGTTCCCGAATTTTCGAAGGTCACTCCCTCCCCAAACATGCGACTGAAATAAAACTTTGATTTATGGAGTCAGCTGGAAATTCCCCACAATCTGACATCAATCTCATGAGTATCACCTAGAGAGGAAAAAGTAGAAATGCGATCTCTTCGAGCAAACCGCTTTTCGGACACCGTAAAGTGCCAACGGTGACAGCAGTGACATGGTCGATGCTGCAGTTTGCTGCATGAAAGCGAAAGAGAAATGCTTATAGCCATGCACAGAGTGAGAGATTCCACACAATTTGATACCAATTTGGAAGAGAATGCAGCTACTGGAAAAAATTCATGAAGCAATGAATTGGGGGATAGCCCCCCCATTTTCTGTGCGCATGAAAATTCCAACAAATTTACTAACGCTAGGTCCCGAATCGTCGAAGGTCACTCCATCCCTAGAAAATTGACTGAACGAAACCTATGACTGATGGAGTCAGCAGAAAATTCCCCACAATCTGACATCTATCACACCAGGATCCACTAGAGAGGAAATAGTAGATATGCGATCTCTTCGAGCAAACCACATTTCGGACACCGTAAAGTTCCAACGGTGACAGCAGTGACATGTTCGAAGCTGCAGTTAGCCGCATGAAAGCGAACGAAAAATGATTGTAGCCATGCACAGTGTGCGAGATTCAAAAAAATTTGATACCAATTTGGAAGAGATTCCAGCTACTGGAAAAAATTTATAAAGCATGAATTGGGGGATGCCTCCCCAGTTTTGATGCGCATGAAAATTACAAAAAATTCACTAACGCTAGCTCCTGAATCGTCGAAGGTCACTCCCTCCCCAGACATTCGACTGAAATAAACCTTTGAATGATGGAGTCAGCAGGAAATTCCACACTATCTGACATTTATCTCATGAGTGTCCCCTAGAGAGGAAAAAATTGAAATGCCATCTCTTCGAGCAAACCGCTTTTCGGATACCGTAAAGTGCCAACGGTGACAGCGGTGACATGATTGAAGCTGCAGTTTGCCGCATGAAAGCGAATGAAAAATGCTTGTAGCCATGAACAGAGTGGGAGATTCCGCAGAATTTGATACCAATTTGGAAGAGATTCCAGCTACTGGAAAAAATTTATAATGCAATGTATTGGGGGTGGCCCCCCAGTTTTGGTCCGCTTCCAACAAATTCACTAACGGTTGGTCCCAAATCGTTGAAGTTCACTCCCTCCTCACGCAATCGACTTAAATAATTCTTTGACTCATGGATTTAGTAAGAAATTCCTCATAATTTGATATCAATTTCATGAGGGTGCCGAAGAGTGGAGAAAGTTGAAATCTGATCTCTTCGAGAAAACCGCTTTTCGGACACCGTAAATTGCCAGCGGTTTCAGCTGCGGCAAGTTCGAAGGTAGACTTTGCCCTGTAAAATCTACTTACAAATGCTTGTTGGCATGGACTGAGTCAGAGACTTCGCACAATTTAATACCAAGTTTGAAGAGATTTCATCTGCTGGAAAAAAAGTTATAAAGCAGGGAAATGGTGGGGGATCCCCTAGTTTACTTCCGCATCAAAATTTCAACAAATTCACTAACACGAGGTCCCATATTGTCGAACGTCACTAAATCCCTACGCAATCGACTGAAACAATTCTTTGACTCATGGATTAAGCAGGAAATTCCTCACAATCTGTTATCAATTTCATGAGGGTGCCCTAGAGTGGAAAAAGTTGAAATGCAATCTCTTCGAACAAACCGCTTTTCGGACACCGTAAATTGCCAGCGTTGACACGATCGAAGCTAGACTTTGCACTGTAAAAGCTGCTGACAAATTCTTGTAGACATGGACAGAGTGAGAGATTTTGCACAATTTAATACCAAAGTGAAGAGATTTCATCTGCTGGAAAAAAGTTATAAAGCAGGGAAATGGTGAGGGATCCCCCAGTTATGGTCCAATTCAAAATTCCTACAAATTTACTACATGAGTTCCCGTATCGTTGAACGTCACTCCCTCCCTACACAAGGGACTGAAATAATTCTTTGACTCATTGATTAAGCAGGAAATTCCTCACAATCTGATATCTATTTCATGAGGATCCCCTCGAGAGGAAAAACTTGAAATGGGATCTTCTTGTGCAAACGCTTTTCGGACACTGTAAATTGCCCACGGTGACAGCAGCGACACACTCGAAGCTACACTTTGCACTATAAAAGCAAATGAAAAATGCTTGTAGACATCGACAGAGTGAGAGATTTCGCACAATTTAATACCAATTTTGAAGAGATTTCATCTGCTGGAAAAAAGTTATAAAGCAGGGATATGGTGAGAGATCCCCCAGTTTTTGGTCCGCATGAAAATTCCAACAAATTCAATAACTCAAGGTCCCGTATCCTCGAACATCACTCCCTCCCTACAGAAGTGACTGAAATAATTCTTTGACTCCTGCATTAAGCAAGAAATTCCACACAATGTGATATGTATTTTATGAGGGTTCCTTAGAGGGGAAAAATTTGTATTGCAATCTTATCGAGCAAACCGGTTTCCGAACACTGTCAGTTATCAAAGGCCACAGCATCTACATGGTCGTTGCTGTATCGTGTCTATTAAACCTATTTTAAAATCATTCTAGACAGGTCTGTGTCGAGACATTCAGCCCAAATTTAATACCAAAAATTGAAGTTATTTCACTTACTGGATAAAAGTTAAGTAGTGAAAATGTGTGATCACCCAGTTACGGTCCGCATGAAAAATCCCACAATTCTACTAACCCAAGTTACCGTATCATCTAAGGCCTTCTCTCCCTACTCAATCGACTTAAATTATTCTTTCATACATGGATTAAGCAAGAAATTCCGCTCAATCTCATATCTATTTTATGAGGGCTCCATAGAGGGGCAAAGTTCAAATGCAATCTTATCCAGCAAACCGGTTTTCGGACACTGCAAACTTTGAAAGGGCACAGCAACGACATGGTCGATGCTTTACTTTGCTCTATTAAGCCAAATTTAAAATCCTTCAAGACAGGCATGAGTCGACAAATTCTGCACAATTTAATACTTGCACTAAAAGATTGCAATTGTTTTTTTTATTTTCTCATGTATCAAACTACATTAGAATCAATAATAAAATCAATATGAATAAAAATTTTGGAAAATGCCATTTTTGAGGTTTCTATTACTAGTAGGGGCTAAAACCTCGATCTTCGATGTCTGATTTAAGGCTTATATCTTGCACAAAATGATTGCAATTGTTTTTTTCTTTTCTTACCCATCAAACCACATAAGAATCAATAATAAAATCCAAAAATAAAAAACTTTTGGAAAATGGTATTTTTGAGTCTTCTCTTACTACTAGGGTCTAAAACCGCTATCTTCGATGTCTGATTTAAGGCATATATCTTGCATGAAAAGGATTGCTATTGTTTTTTTTCTTTTCTTACTCATCTAACTACATTAGAATCAATAATAAAATGAATATGAATAAAAAGTTTTGGAAATTGGCATTTTTGAGGCTTCTATTACTATGAGGGTTTAAAACCGCTATCTTCCATGTCTTATTTAAGGCATATATCTTGCACGAATATGATTGCAATTGTTTTTTTTCTTATCTTACACATCTAACTATATAAGAATTAATAATAAAATCAATATGAATAAAAAATTTTGATCCCGCAGTTTTGGGCCTCATGAAAATCCCAACAAATCCACTAACACAAGTCGACGTATCATCAAACGCCACATTGTCCATACTTAAGCAACTGGAAAAATTCTTTTATACATGGATTAAGCAAGAAATTAAGAAGAAATGCAGACCCATTGAGCAAACCGGTTTTCGGACATCTTAATTGTTAAAGGACACAACAGTGACATTGTCAAAGCTGCACTTTGCTCGATTCAACCAAATGAAAAATCCTTGTAGACATGGATGTATTGATAAATTTCCTACAATACTAATTTTTAAAATATTTCATTTAATGGAAAAAAATTAAAAAGAATTGAAATTTGATTGATCCCCCAGTTTTGGGCCTTATTAAAATTCCAAAAAATCCCTTATCACAAGTCCTATTCAACCGACTGAAAAAAAATTTTTTCAACATGGATTAAGCAAGAAATTCCCTAACATTTGATATCAATTTGATAACTATTCTATAGACAGGAAAAATTTGAAATCCGGAGTCCTCAAGCAAACCGGTTTTTGGACGACGTAAATTTTCAGAGGATACGCCAAAGACATCGTTGCACCTCAACTTTCCTCTATTCAACAAAATGTATAATCTTTGTAGACATGGATTAATTAATAAATATTCTACAATTTAATACCAATTTTTAAAATATTTCATTCAATGTAAAAAAATTGAAAAGGAATGAAATATGACTGGTCTCCCAGTTTTGGCTGCACTAAAAATTCCCACAAATCCCCTAACAAGTTGCCACTTCATCCAATGCCATGTTGTCCCTATTCAACTGACTGAAAAAAAATTTAAAACCTGGATTAAGGAAAAAAATCCATAAAATTTGATATCAATTTTATAAGTATTCTATAGAAACAAAAAAAATGGTATTCCAGATTCACCAAGCAAACCGTTTTTTGTATGCCTTTAATTTTCAAAGTAGACGACAGAGACATGTCTCGACATGGTCAAATCTCCACCTTGCTCTATTCAACCAAATGAAAAATCCTTGTAGACATGGATTAATTAATAAATCTCCTACAATTTGATACAAATTTTGAAAATATTTCATTTAATGGAAAAAAATTAAAACGAAGTGGAATATGACTGATCCCCAGTTTTGGGCAGCACTTAAAATTTCAATAAAACCCCTTAGACAAGTTGCAACTTCATTGAATCCCATGTTTTCCCTATTGAAACTACTGGAAAAAAATTTTAAACATTGATTAAGGAAGAAATTCCTTAACATTTGTTATCAATTTTATAATTATTTCATAGAAAACCAAAATTTGAAATCAAGAGAAATTTAGCAACCCGGTTTTTGGACACTTTAAATTATGAAATCAAACCGCAAAACATGGCTCAACATCCTCATAACTGCATTCCCTCTATTCAACCAAATGAAAAATCCTGTTATATATGGAGTAATTAATAAATTTCCTACAATTTAAAACCAATTTTCGAAATATTTCATTTAATGGAAAATATTTAAAATGAAGTGAAATATGACTGATCCCCCAGTTTTGGGCTGCACTAAATATTTGAAGAAAACCCCTAAGACAAGATGCGTCTTCATCACTTACCAAATTTTTCCTATTCATCCCATTGAAAAATAATTTTATACTTACACAGTAAAATTCCACATCAATTTTCAGCTAATAGCGAACATATCACACTTCAGTTTTTTTATACACCCTTTATATATATATATATATATATATATATATATATATATATATATATATGTGTGTGTGTGTGTGTGTGTGTGTGTACCCAAAATCACTCTTTCCTTTATCACATTTTTATGTCCAACTAAGTTAGCAAATCATTCAATAAAATGACATCTTTACCCAAACCAAATCTCGTAATGTCATTACAGAACATTAAAATAATTACATTATAATGTTCAATTTTTTAATTAAATATTGATTGAAAATATCCCATTTATAGATATTCTCATTTACTCTATCATAATTTCACTATATCTTGTAGCTTTGATGTGGCACAAGCCCAAACACTACTTCTCTATATAAAACATCTACTAATTCTAACTCTTGTTTTAAAAAGTATGACTGTGAGTGCCCTGAAAAATGTCCATCTGCTGTCATTAATAACTGAATTCAAAGAGCTAAAATCATTTCTTTATCCAAAACAATATTCATTGAAGAATTAAATAATATAAAACTAACATTTATCAATAATGGGGGCCCCCAATTATGTAGTTGATGAACAAATCAAATTTCATTTAAACAACAATTTTAGGCAATAAAACCATAGTTATAAAAATAATAATGACAATAACGCTATTAACATATTATCAAAATCAAATGCATCACATTTACAAAAATTTCATTTTTTTCACTATTTTATCAAGTTCTTCCCATGCTAATGCTGGGTGTGGCTTCAGACTTTTGAACAATATATATATATATATATATATATATATATATATATATATATATATATATATATATATATATTACAAGTAGATAAAATTCAATACCCCATAGGATAAAGAGCCATTTTACCCAGAACCAGCTTGTCAACACCAAGAAGCTAGATAAAGAAATGAATCAATGTTTTTGTAAATACGAAGAAAGAGGAGGAAAATTAACAACTAGGAGTAAATGTATTTAAAAAGACAAGCCCATTGTGGGTGAAATGGCTATATATCATAAAGGGTATTGAATTTTATCTACAGTAATTCCTGTTTGCTTTATAATAAATATATTGAGATCTCTTCTGTGGATCAGTCTTAATATTTTATATTACGAGGATTCACATGGATTACTTACTATATATATATATATATATATATATATATATATATATATTTAAAGTATGCCATATTTATGAGCTTTGACTGCCTCAGCAAGTTGGCATAGTACTCACCATTGATGGTAACTCCTAAACCGTATTTGTCTGCAAACCTTTATTGGTATTTTTTAAATAATTGTGTACATTTACACCAGAATGGAAATTTTCATTACAATTGGTTTCTGGGGCTTAATATGCAAATTTACTGAAAAATAACCCTGGATCTTTACTGACTGAGCATAAAAACAATAATATTTGACTAATTAATTTAATGAAATTACTTATTATTCAACATTCTAGTATTATCACTTAATAAACATTAAAGAATTTAACACTGAAAATGATGAGACCTTAAAAAACAAAAACGTGATTCTACAGAAGGATACTGAGGATACCAAGGACTGAATATGTAAGCAACAAGTAAGAATTAAGTTTTAAAGAAAATGGAAACCAGAAGGAAACTTATACTTAACATATGTTGATAGTTGAAATTTCCTTGGCACATAATGAGTAAAGAGGGCTTGGCAAATCTGATACTCGCAAGAAGGCAAGAGGGACAGAGGAAAACAATGTATAACCTATTTAGTAAGCTTGAGTAAATGGAACAAGGTTTAGGAGAAATAACAAAAAAATGAATTATTAAGAGCTATGAAGGATATGAAGTTGTGGAAAGGCATGATTGCCTACATCATGAAGAGAGGAAGTCAGCTTTTAAGACATCCATTTTGCTATTAAGTTCTTTCAAGGAATCTTTGAGTAGATTGTATCTTATAGCTTTATCATTTATTATTTCAGATCCTTGTTTCTCAGTTGGTGATTTCATTCACATCAATGTTCCCTGAAAGAAAACAAGGTGTGCCCCACATTAACAGGAGAGTAATTTATGGATCATTTTTATATTTAAAAAAATTTTTCTTTTTAAAAGTTAAAGACACCAAGCAATGTAATGTCTAAAAAAAAAAAAGAAATTAATGCTTATTTCAGGAGACCTCTGTATTATTTTCCTATTTTCAAATTTCATGATTAATGATTTCCTTATTAAAATTTAAAGTATGCCCCATAATTTCAGTTATTCTACAAGTGTGTCCTGAATTAAAAAAAAAATGTTTGTGAAATACAAAGAATTTAGATTGGATTAAAGCTAAAAGTAACAAGACCTCAACAGAATCCAGAGATGGAAATAGGATATGATGGGTCCTGATCTGGCATCTCATCTACTGTCACTTTCTCACAGATGTACCATTGCTTCCCTCTGTCTTTTCTACAAGTATTTTCACAGCAACTGCTCTGATGAACTACTTTCTCTGGTTCCCAAACTGCATGAATTCAAGCATGCTACTAGGTTGAAATGATTAAATATAGCCGTCTCTTCTACTCGAATAGCTTCTAATCTTGCACTTCCCATCTGTGGAACTCCCTTCCTCTTAGTTGCTTCCCTAATAGCTACAATCTTCAAATATGCATATGTCAATAGACATGTTCTAATGCTTTGTTTCCTGTCTTTCTCTTTCTTCTTTCCTCAAACACACCACTTTACTCTTGCTCTCATTCACTGTACCACCTACGCGCTAGTAGGACTTCCACCTTGCATGGAGTGAAATGTTAAAAAAAACAACAAAAAAACATACCCACCTTACAAGACACCAACATGCAGAGTCACCTGTCACTTTATTTTCTGATTGTATACACCAGCAAACATTTTCATGAAGAGGAGATGAGATGGTCGGATGAGCAAATCAAAACTGAAAATGCCATAAACAAAGGAAATTATTCAATTAATATTCTAGTATTAAAAAATCAAACTGCTGGATGCATTCATCAAAATCAATAAATGGAACAGATCAATAGTTATATATGGTATCAGACTATTGATAAATGCAGGGCTAATATCATTCTTCAGTCAAACAAATTGCTAACAAAAATTGATTTCAATTGCTTCATCAATTTAGTTTTTGATTTTGGATTATTTTTATAATTATTTCAATTACATAACATTGTGTTTAATAAAATTCTAAATGTCAAATTTACCATTTATTTTTCATCTTGTAATTTAAATATGAATGTAATGACTGCTATTTTTTCTGTGACTTTCTTTATTTACAAAGTGTATTCCTTTTCCACAACTGTTCCTACGTGATTCTGGTAATGCTTTGCAATTGCAAAGACAAGTTTGTCAGATGAACGACTACTTATTTCTCTACATATTTAACTATCCTGCTCAATTTCCCCCCCACCCCATTGGCGGCACTCACAGAAGATCAGACAGGAAGAGTCTGTGTGCTTTGCTGTATGATTGCTACAAATTCATGGGTATAAATTGGATGCTAAAAATAAATGGTTATTATTCAGAGAAAAATAGATATTTTTTTTAGTGATGTGTATATAGTCCAAAAGGATATTAATATGCATACAAAATTTGATTAACCAATGATTAGCTGAGACAGCTTCTCTGTTGACAAATCAGAGAACAGAATTATGTAACTTTATCTTATACATGAATGTCCAGGTTCTACAACGTTATCAGCAGAGAAAATAGAATTAAAAAGTCAATTTGGTTCGGTTGTTTTTTTATGAGTCAAATGGCTTGTTTAATATCAAAATCTAAATATTAAATATTCAAATCATGAAATAAATGTATTTAAATTTATTCACTTTTGAATTATTTATAAATTAAAGAGAATGATTTTATTTCATGTTTAAATTATAATTACGTATCTGCATTTTTGAAACAAATAACCTAACAAAATCAAATAAGAAGTAAAAACTTGTTTCTCTTTTCAATAAATGAAATTAATCATACCAAATTTTTTTTTTTTAATTTTAAAAATCTTTTTTGACAATCTGTGCCATGTTTTCAATTTTTCTATATGACCCGGGGAATAAATGTTTATTAATTTTACTATAAATATGTATCTTTCATACTTTTTTTATGAAAATATATTGTTTGTGACCTTATGTATAAAGTACAGCTATACAGCGAGTTAACCATTTTTACCTATTCTTCTTACATGCCTCAACTTCAAACAGTAACCCTCTACATTGAGTAGCTCTTGAGCCTTGTTTTAGGTGAACAATTAGTTAAAAAAATAATGTTAACTATAATTCAAATAAATTCAGTTCTTTCTTTAAATTATTTATGGAAGATTAAGCCATTTCATAAATACCAATGAAGGCAGCTAACATTTCTTCAGAAATATCAGTGTACATGTACCCTGGTTTTTTAAGCTCCATTAAGTACCACATGGTTTATGGTTGAGTTTTCTTTTCATTCAACAGCAAAAACAAATGCCAACTGAATGTTTTATGCAATTTTTGTAGCACAAATCAATATTCTTTGCAAAAGTATATTGGGGAATATAAGTGGAAGAGAATTTGCTTTTTTATCAAATGAAGGATTGTCAACAATTAAATTCCAATCCATTTTGTTTAATTCTAATCAGAGACTAACATTCAAAATACTTGTTTTGAAAAGCAAGTCAAATTAAGATGAAAGAAAAAGAGGAAAACTAGAATTTTCAATGTTTAATAAAAATTCAATATTAATACTAATACTACTTGATGAAAAACAATAGAAATTAAATAAGTCAAAATTGACTAATGACTGTCGATGCTTCATCTTATAAAAATTCCAGATAATATTACTACAAATACTAAGAGAGAAAAAAGGCTGACAGAAATATTGTGGAGAAATTAACTGTTGGTCAGACAGCAAAGGAGAAGAGTATTTACCTTGTGTTGTTCAAATGCTTACTAAACAAAAGCTTGTTATTTTCTGTACTAACCCTTTAGAGTTACAGTGGTCACATGACAGGTTTACTATGTGATCCCTGAAGTTGCATAAAAAGAAGGGAAAAATCTTTTTTTTATTGCTAAATTTACCTTCTATATTTATACATCACAGAGAAGTGGCAATATATTTTGCAACTTGAGATAAGTGCTATTGCTCCCCCCTCTCTGCTCAACCTGACTAGTCTCCATTCGTTTTGGGGATTGGGAGCATTACTAATCAAAAATTAATATTAGTTGACAATATTTTATCTAATAAAGAATAAATCAATATTACCACCACCACTGCTAATACTAATAATAATAGTGGTAAAAATAATTGCAAATATGGCATCAAACATCCAAGGGGAAAATGTAAAAGTTTAATGGTTAAACTGGGTCTTTTGCCAACCACAAAAGTCCCAGCAGCTTAATCTGTAGAGCAGCAGCTGAACATAGATTTCCTCAAGTAAAAAGGTTGAAAGTAATATCTCACCTGAAGTCTATTCCTTATTTCCAATCCGTATTGTTTACTGCTGTGGTGAAAAGTAACATCAGATATCTATCAAAAATTAATAAAAGATAACATTCCTAAACATAATGCTTGAACTGAAAGTTTGAAACATAAACGGCATCTACTGATTTCAAATTTATGAAAAATTTCAAATGAAAAAGAGCCACTTGGTTAGATGGGCTGTAGACAGTGCAGAAAACAACTATCAACCACTGAGACTCTAAAAGTAATGTTTTTCCCCAAATGTTGTTTTTCATATTCCATAGATGTTAATATCACAAATCAATAGCAATAATGGATCTTTGTTTCTACCAGAAAATATCATCAGATGTTTAACAAGAATAGTGCTAGCACAGTTACTTTAATAGCTTCTGAAGAAATTTAAAATATCTGCTTCATTTATGACTTGTAAAGGATTTTTATAGACGGTTTAAGAGCCATTCGAAGTAGAGGATTACTGAAGGGTTGAAGGGTGTTATCACTAACATTTTTTGTCAAGATTTACAAACTATGTTTCATTCAATTTTGCAAACTACCGTAATTCCCCACGTATAATACGACTTCATCCATAATACGCACCCCTAAAATTTTGACTGAAAATGTGGGGAAAATGCTTCTACACACGTAGAATACGCACCCCTTGTTTGGTAATCAAACGGTCTAGGTACCTCCACTTTTTCGCGGGAAAACAGCATAGCGTAATAAAAAAATGCCACAAACTTAACGAAAATAAAGTTTTATCGTCAAAATGCTTATGTTATTATTAAGATGAAAGACCAAAGTATTTTTTTAATTATTTTTTGAAATTTTTAAATATTTTCTAAGACGCTCGAAATTTTGGTTAAAGTCTTCATTTTTTTTTACGTCATCGCGGTGCTGTTAAAATAACATTGTTTATTTTTCCGCTTTTTTTCCCGTTGAAAACACATTGATTTGGAAATTCTTGTAAAATTAAAGTAATTGTCCTATTTTAATGAAATTTTCGGGACGTATTCACAAATGAATGAAATTATTTTTGAAATATTTCTTTTTAGTAAATTTTGGTAACAAATATTTTTTTTTAAATATGTTACACCCCATTTACTTATTATCCTGAAATTTCCTTCAAAATTTTATTATTTCCTGACAATTTTTTTTTGTTTAAAGTAAGAGTCATTAGAGATGGTAAACCACCTACTTTTTTTTTTCAACTTTGTGCTAACTAACTGAAAATCTGCTCTGAAGTGAAAAATAATGAATCCAATAAAACTATGATATTACTTAATTAGAAAAGCTTTTAATTGCTTTTGTAAATAAGTAATATTAAGGTCATTATTGCCTGAAGAAATAAATTTTTTCTGATGAATAATTAAATTTTACAAGAATTTTTTATTTGTTTTACATTTTAATTATAATAATTTATAATAGTTTAAAAATCGTGCAAAATTCTGTATTAGCCTATTTCCTTGTGATAATTAGTAATTCAGTAGAAACAAAATTTACGAGTTCAAAATTGCAAAGTTTAATAAATTTAGGGATTCCAATTTTTTTTCAAATCATTTTTTATGTTGTATTTTTCTACTTAATACGTTCCTTATTTCTATGTACGGTAGACTGAAATTGCCATTATTACAAAAAGAGTTTTGTCCTAATACGTGCTAGCACCGTTACTTGAAGAAATTTAAAATATTTGCTTCATTTATGACTTGTAAAGGATTTTTATAGACGGTTTAAGAGCCATTCGAAGTAGAGGATTACTGAAGGGTTGAAGGGTGTTATCACTAACATTTTTGTCAAGATTTACAAACTATGTTTCATTCAATTTTGCAAACTAACGTAATTCCCCACATATAATATAAGTGCCTCCACGAGATTGCTAAAAAAAAGCATGATGAAAAAGACGCCAAACTTGACGAAAACAAAATTTTATCGTCTAAACGTTTGTTATTATTAAGAAGAAAGATCAAAGTAATTTTGGGGTATTTTTTACATTTTATAATCGTTCCTAGCACGTCCGAAATTTTCGTTAAAAATCTAGTTTTTTTTTTGAGTCAGCAAAATTGACCATTTTTTCCATTTAAAAAAAAACTAGAAATCTCACTTTGAAATACTTTTAAATATCAATTATCATTTTTTCAAAACTTATTTTAAAAAATCAGACATTATAATGTTTATTTAAAATATTTTGAACCAAACTTAACTTAGCTTTTGTGTCAAGAAGATGTAATTTGAAAATAAAACAAAGCCGGTCAAACTTTCGCGTCTCTTGACAGGTGATGAATGACATATTTACGAATTCCATGAGGCTAATTTATTCTACGGAAGGAGAAAAGTGAAATAATTTACATTTAAGCGAACAAATTATTTACCTCGTTATTTTAACGAAAACTTTCAGCGGTCTATTTTTTTTTTGTACTTAGCTTTCACCTTTACGTTTATGATGCTTTATGGAAAGTATATTATAAAGAAATTAAAATAAGACTGTTAAGAGTGACATTAAATTTCATATTTCCTAAGAAATGTTTCTAATTCATTTATAGGTACCTTTCTTATGAAATTTTATCAGAACTGTACATAAAATACTACAATTTTATGTACATTTATTACATTTTACTGTTATTTGTATTTGCATTCATTTTATTAATTTTGATATTTCATTTATGGAAAAATGTCATAACTGAGATTAATATAAAAATAAGATCATATAAATTTCATAAGATGATACTGATACTTGTAGGTACCCTTTTCAGTTGAAATTGAAAAATCAAATTAACTTCTCCACACGTGTTCCGCGAAAGTAAAGGCCTTAACAGCGGAGAACAATGCTTGACTCAAATAACGCAACTTAATTATATTCTGGTTGGTCTTCCGTACTTTATAATTACAGCCCGGTTATAAGCACAAAATTACATTTCTTAATTACTGTGGATCTTCTGATTAGTCAAAATGATACAATTTACAACGCGCTAAAAAATATCTATCTCATAAGGACAGTTAGGAAAATCGATGGGGCTTTTAACTAATTTTATAATATTTTAATGTAAATCTATTATAACTAATAACTTTTAACTAATTTTATAATATTTAAATGTAAAATCTATTATAATTAAAGAAATAAATAATTGTATTAAAAATTCATTTTTCATCGAAAAAATTTTTTTGCTTTCAGGAATTATTGTCCATATTCATAAAAACAACTAAAAGAAATAAAAGCATTTGAAATTAAATAATATCTTTGTTTTATTGGGTTTTGTATGTTACAATTCACAGCTGATTTTCAGGTACGTTGGCTCCAATTAAAAACAAAAAAAGACATGCTTTGCATTCCTCAAAGCACTGTGCTTTTAATTTTTGTAATCACTAAACCCGATGCGATCGAATTTCTAGCGTTTTCATAAAATTAGTTGGGGGGGGTAATAAATATTTTAAAAAATATTTCTACCATGACCTTAATAAAAAAAACATTTATAATAATTTCGATCATCTGTGAATAGTTCCTGAAAATTTCATTAACATCCGACAATTATTTCTATTTTTGCACGATTTTTCAAATTAATGTGTGTCATACCAAAAAAACGTGCTAAAAATTGTCTGTTATTTACTAGTTCCGCTGATACAAACAGAAACAAAGTTTTTTAATCAAAATTTAGTATGTTCTAAAAAGAAGGAAACATTTTTAAATATAAAAAAAAACTTTGGTCTTTCCTCTTAATAACATAAGCATTTAGACAATAAAATTTTGTTTTCGGCAAGATTGGCGTCTTTTCATCAAGCTATGCTCTTTATTTAGCGATTTCGTGGAGGTACATAGTATAATACGACTTCATCCATAATACGCACCCCTAAAATTTTGGCTGAAAATGTGGGGAAAATGCTTCTACAAACGTCGAATACGCACCCCTTGTTTGGTAATCAAACCCCATAAACTGTACCTCCCCAATTTCATTACGTCCAGCGTTTCCTACTCTTATTAACAAAATGGTTTTAAACATAGAATAATATTCTGATTTAGTTTTATAATAATTCTTATTTTATTTTACATTTCTAAGTATTGTTAGGTACATATGATTGTATTTAACATCCTTATGCGGTCACAATCGCCGAATGTTTTTGTCAAATTGACGTCTGTTTGTGGTGAATAGTCATTTCGTAACTAAAATCAACCTATGAAAACGCAAATTTTAAAGATTTTTTTTGTTGCTGCGCATAATACGGACTCCTAATTTTGCTTAATTTTTTTTAGAAAAAAATGCGTATTATACATGGGGAAATTTGAATAAATTGATTTCTTTGGAAAAACCCTCTTTGTCAAAAACCCTACTTTGTGGTTATATAATTTCTCTAATTTTAGGACTTCATGGCAAACAATTTTTAACAGCGACGAATAAAAAATTCAACGCTGTTAATAACAAGAGGAACTAGATGATCAAATGTCTATGAAGTGTATTTAAAGTTTCAATTTTAAACAGTAATATTCAAAATTTAAAGAAAGGAAAAGAAGTTCGGTTACATTTCGGAGTTGAAATTAAGTCTTTTTTCTGATCTCTCTCTTACTTGTTTTGATTTCTTCGTCTTCTCTTTACTCAGCAAATAAAAACACCAGTTGAGGTTTGTTTATGTTTTTTTTTGTTTTTGTTTTTTTAGTGGGGAGAGGGGGGTGGGCTTATGACGAGTGACAAAGATCTCCCCGGCAACTCAAAAAGGTTGGTATTTATCAACCCCACCACGTGGGTTAAATGTGGCACAAGGCCGGTTTAATGTGGGTATCTCCAAGCCCGTAGGCTCGGCCAAAAATATGACTTTGAACCCGCCTAGACGGGTTCAGGTCCTGTCTACCTCCCCGAAGGAAACCTTGCCCTTCGGCAAAGCTTCCTCCGAGTTCCTCTCTGCAGTAGAGAGTTTGACAGAAAACCCGAGCCGCAACTTAAAAAGGTTGGTATTTATCAACCCCGCCCACGTGGGATAAATGTGGCACAAGGCCGGTTTAATGTGGGTATCTCCAAGCCTGTAGGCTCGGCCAAAAATATGATCTTTGAACCCGCCTAGACGGGTTCAGGTACTGTCTACCTCCCCGAAGGAAACCTTGCCCTTCGGCAAAGCTTCCTCCGAGTTCCTCTCTGCAGTAGAGAGTTCGACAGAAAACCCGAGCCGCAACTCAAAATGGTTAATATTTATCAAACCCCCCACGTGGGTTAAATGTGGCACAAGGCCGGTTCAATGTGGGTATCTCCAAGCCCGTAGGCTCGGCCAAAAATATGACCTTTGAACCCGCCTAGACGGGTTCAGGTCCTGTCTACCTCAGCGAAGGTAACCTTGCCCTTCGGCAAAGCTTCCTCCGAGTTCCTCTCTGCAGTAGAGAGTTCGACATAAAACCCGAGCCGCAACTAAAAATGGTTGATATTTATCAACCCCCCACGTGGGTTAAATGCGGCACAAGGCCAGTTTAATGTGGGTATCTCCAAGCCCGTAGGCTCGGACAAAAATATGACCTTTGAACCCGCCTAGACGGGTTCAGGTCCTGTCTTCCTCCACGAAGGAAACCTTGCCATTCGGCAAAGCTTCCTCCGAGTTCCTCTCTGCAGTAGAGAGTTTGACAGAAAACACGAGCCGCAACTCAAAAAGTTTGGTATTTATCAACCCCCCCACGTGGGTTAAATGTGACACAAGGCCGGTTTAATGTGGGTATATCCAAGCCTGTAGGCTCGACCAAAAATATGACATTTGAACCCGCCTAAACGGGTTCAGGTCCTGTCTACCACCCCGAAGGAAACCTTGCCCGTCGGCAAAGCTTCCTCCGAGTTCCTCTCTGCAGTAGAGAGTTTGACAGAAAACCCGAGCCGCAACTCAAAAAGCTTGGTATGTAACAACCCCCCCCACGTGGGTTAAATGTGGCACAAGGCTTGTTTAATGTGGGTATCTCCAAGCCCGTAGGCTCGGCCAAAAATATGACCTTTGAACCCGCCTAGACGGGTTCAGGTCCTGTCTACCTCCCCGAAAGAAACCCTTGCCCTTCGGCAAAGGTTCCGCCGAGTTCCTCTCTGCAATAGAGAGTTCGACAGAAAACCCGAGCCGCAACTCAAAAAGGATGGTATTTATCAACCCCCCCACGTGGGTTAAATGTGGCACAAGGCCGGTTTAATGTGGGTATCTCCAAGCCCGTAATCTCGACCAAAAATATGACATTTGAACCCGCCTAGACGGGTTCAGGTCCTATCTACCTCCCCGAAGGAAACCTTGCCCTTCGGCAAAGCTTCCTCCGAGTTCCTCTCTGCGGTAGAGAGTTTGACAGAAAACCCGAGCCGCAACTCAAAAAGGTTGGTATTTATCAACCCCCCGACGTGGGTTCAATATGGCACAAGGCCGGTTTAATGTGGGTATCTCCAAGCCCGAAGTCTCGGCCAAAAATATGACCTATGAACCCGCCTAGACGGGTTCAGGTCCTGTCTACCTCCCCGAAGGAAACTTCTGCCCTTCGGCAAAGCTTCCTCCGAGTTCCTCTCTGCAGTAGAGAGTTTGACAGAAAACCCGAGCCGCAACTCAAAAAGGTTGGTATTTATCAAGCCCCCCACGTGGGTTAAATGTGGCACAGGGCTTGTTTAATGTGGGTATCTCCAAGCCCGTAGGCTCGGCCAAAAATATGACCTTTGAACCCGCCTATACGTGTTCAGGTCCTGTCTACCTCCCCGAAGCAACCCTTGCCCTTCGGCAAAGCTTCCTCCGAGATCCTCTCTGCAGTAGAGAGTTTGACAGAAAACCCGAGCCGCATGTCAAAAAGTTTGGTATTTATCAAACCCCCCACGTGGGATAAATGTGGCACAATGCCGGTTTAATGTGGGTATCTCCAAGCCCGTAGGCTCGGCTAAAAATATGACCTTTGAACCCGCCTAGACGGTTTCAGGTCCTGTCTACCTACCCGAAGGAAACCTTGCCCTTCGGCAAAGAATCCTCCGAGTTCCTCTCTGCAGTAGAGAGTTCGACATAAAACCCGAGCCGCAACTGAAAACGGTTGATAATTATCAACCCCACCACGTGGGTTAATTGTGGCACAAGGCCGGTTTAATGTGGGTATCTCCAAGCCCGTAGGCTCGGCCAAAATATGATCTTTGAACCCGCCTAGACGGGTTCAGGTCCTGTCTACCTCCCCGAAGGAAACCTTGCCCTTCGGCAAAGCTTCCTCCGAGTTCCTCTCTGCAGCAGAGAGTTTGACAGAAAACCCGAGCCGCAAATAAAAACGGTTGAAATTTATCAACCCACCCACGTGGGTTAAATGTGGCACAAGGCCGGTTTTATGTGGGTATCTCCAAGCCCGTAGGCTCGGCCAAAATATGACCTTTGAACCCGCCTAGACGGTTTCAGGTCCTGTCTACCTCCCCGAAGGAAACCTTGCCCTTCGGCAAAGCTTCCTCCGAGTTCCTCTCTGCAGTAGAGAGTTTGAGAGAAAACCCGAGCCGCAACTCAAAAAGGTTGGTATTTATCAAAGCCCCCACGTGGGTTAAATGAGGCCCAAGGCCGGTTTAATGTGGGTATCTCCAAGCCCGTAGGCTCGGCCAAAAATATGACCTTTGAACCCGCCTAGACGGGTTCAGGTCCAGTCTACCTCCCCGAAGGAAACCTTGCCCTTCGTCAAAGAATCCTCCGAGTTCCTCTCTGCAGTATAGAGTTGGACATAAAACCCGTGCCGCAACTCAAAACGGTTGATATTTATCAACCCCCCCTCGTGGGTTAAATGTGGCACAAGGCCGGTTTAATGTGGGTATCTCCAAGCCCGTAGGCTCGGCCGCAAATATGACCTTTGAAACCGCCTAGACGGGTTCAGGTCCTGTCTACCTCCCCGAATGAAACCTTGACCTTCGGCAAAGCTTCCTCCGAGTTCCTCTCTGCAGCAGAGAGTTCAAGAGAAAACCCGAGCCGCAACTCAAAAAGTTTGGTATTTATCAACCCCCCGCCACGTGGGTTAAATGTGGCACAAGGCCGGTTTAATGTATGTATCTCCAAGCCGGTAGGCTCGACCAAAAATATGACCTTTGAACCCGCCTAGACGGGTTCAGGTCCTGTCTACCTCCCCGAAGGAAACCTTGCCCTTCGGCAAAGCTTCCTCCGAGTTCCTCTCTGCAGTAGAGAGTTTGACAGAAAACCCGAGCCGCAACTCAAAAAGGTTAGTATTTATCAACCCCCCCACGTGGGTTAAATGTGGCACAAGGCTTGTTTAATGTGGGTATCTCCAAGCCCGTAGGCTCGGCCAAAAATATGACCTTTGAACCCGCCTAGACGGGTTCAGGTCCTGTCTACCTCCCCGACGGAAACCTTGCCCTTCGGCAAAGCTTCTTCCGAGTTCCTCTCTGCAGTAGAGAGTTTGACAGAAAACCCGAGCCGCAACTCAAAAAGGTTGGTATTTATCCACCAACCCACGTGGGTTAAATGTGGCATAAGGCCGGTTTAATGTGGGTATCTCTAAGCCCGTAGGCTCGGCCAAAAATATGACCTTTGAACCCGCCTAGACGGGTTCAGGTCCTGTCTACCTCCCCGAAGGAAACCTTGCCCTTCGGCAAAGCTTCCTCCGAGTTCCTCTCTGCAGTAGAGAGATTGACAGAAAACCCGAGCCGCAACTCAAAAAGGTTGGTATTTATCAAGCCCCCGACGTGGGTTAAATGAGACACAAGGCCGGTTTAATATGGGTATCTCCAAGCCCGTAGGCTCGGCAAAAATATGACCTTTGAACCCTACTAGACGGGTTCAGGTCCTGTCTACCTCCCCGAACGTAACCTTACCCTTCGGCAAAGCATCATCCGAGTTCCTCTTTGCAGTAGAGAGTTCGACATAAAACCCGAGCCGCAAAACAAAACCGTTGATATTTATCAACCCCCCCCACGTGGGTTAAATGTGGCACAAGCCCGGTTTAATGTGTGTATCTCCAAGCCCGTAGGCTCGGACAAAAATATGACCTTTGAACCCGCCTAGACGGGTTCAGGTCCTGTCTACCTCCCCGAAGGTACCTTGCCCTTCGGCAAAGTTTCCTCCGAGTTCCTCTCTGCAGTAGAGAGTTCAACAGAAAATCCGAACCGCAACTCAAAAAGGTTGGTATTTATCAACCCCACCACGTGGGTTAAATGCGGCACAAGGCCAGTTTAATGTGGGCATCTCCAAGCCCGTAGGCTCGGCCAAAAATATGACCTTTGAACCCGCCTAGACGGGTTCAGGTCCTGTCTAACTCCCCGAAGGAAACCTTGCCATTCGGCAAAGCTTCCTCCGAGTTCCTCTCTGCAGTAGAGAGTTCGACAGAAAACTCGAGCCGCAACTCAAAAAGGTTGGTATTTATAAACCCCCCACGTGGGTTAAATGTGGCACAAGGCCGGTTTAATGTGGGTATCTCCCAGCCCGTAGGTTCGACCAAAAATAAGACATTTGAACCCGCCTAGACGGGTTCAGGTCCTGTCTACCTCCCCGAAGGAAACCTTGCCTTTCGCCAAAGCTTCATTTTAGTTCCTCTCTGCGGTAGAGAGTTTGACAGAAAACCCGAGCCGCAACTCAAAAAGTTTGGTATTTATCAACCCCCCTTACGTGAGTTAAATGTGGCACATGGCCGGTTTAATGTGGGTATCTCCAAGCCGGAGGCTCGGCCAAAATTATGACCTTTGAACCCGCCTAGACGGGTTCAGGTCCTGTCTACCTCCCCGAAGGAAACCGTGCCCTTCGGCAAAGCTTCCCTTAGAGTTCCTCTCTGCAGTAGAGAGTTTGACAGAATACCCGAGCCGCAACTCAAAAAGTTTGGTATTTATCAAACCCCCCACGTGGGTTAAATGTGGCACAAGGCCGGTTTAATGTGGGTATCTCAAAGCTCGTAGGCTCGGCCCAAAATATGACCTTTAAACCCGGCTAGTCGGGTTCAGGTCCTGTCTACCTCCCCGAAGGAAACCTTGCCCTTCGGAAAAGCTTCCTCCGAGTTCCTCTCTGCAGTAGAGAGATTGACAGAAAACCCGAGCCGCAACTCAAAAAGGTTGGTATTTATCAAACCCCCGACGTGGGTTAAATGAGACACAAGGTCGGTTTAATGTGGGTATCTCCAAGCCCGTAGGCTCGGCAAAAATATGACCTTTGAACGCGACTAGACGGGTTCAGGTCCTGTCTACCTCCCCGAAGGAAACCTTGGCCTTCGGCAAAAGTTCCTCCGAGTTCCTCTCTGCAGTAGAGAGTTTGACAGAAAATCCGAGCCGCAACTCAAAAAGGTTGGTATTTATCAACGCCCCCACGTGGGTTAAATGTGGCACAAGGCCGGTTTAATGTGGGTATCTTCAAGCCCGTAGGCTCGGCCAAAAATATGACCTTTGAACCCGCCTAGACGGGTTCAGGTCCTGTCTACCTCCCCGAAGGAAACCTTGCCCTTCGTCAAAGAATCCTCCGAGTTCCTCTCTGCAGTATAGAGTTGGACATAAAACCCGTGCCGCAACTCAAAACGGTTGATATTTATCAACCCCCCCTCGTGGGTTAAATGTGGCACAAGGCCGGTTTAATGTGGGTATCTCCAAGCCCGTAGGCTCGGCCGCAAATATGACCTTTGAAACCGCCTAGACGGGTTCAGGTCCTGTCTACCTCCCCGAATGAAACCTTGACCTTCGGCAAAGCTTCCTCCGAGTTCCTCTCTGCAGCAGAGAGTTCAAGAGAAAACCCGAGCCGCAACTCAAAAAGTTTGGTATTTATCAACCCCCCGCCACGTGGGTTAAATGTGGCACAAGGCCGGTTTAATGTATGTATCTCCAAGCCGGTAGGCTCGACCAAAAATATGACCTTTGAACCCGCCTAGACGGGTTCAGGTCCTGTCTACCTCCCCGAAGGAAACCTTGCCCTTCGGCAAAGCTTCCTCCGAGTTCCTCTCTGCAGTAGAGAGTTTGACAGAAAACCCGAGCCGCAACTCAAAAAGGTTAGTATTTATCAACACCCCCACGTGGGTTAAATGTGGCACAAGGCTTGTTTAATGTGGGTATCTCCAAGCCCGTAGGCTCGGCCAAAAATATGACCTTTGAACCCGCCTAGACGGGTTCAGGTCCTGTCTACCTCCCCGACGGAAACCTTGCCCTTCGGCAAAGCTTCTTCCGAGTTCCTCTCTGCAGTAGAGAGTTTGACAGAAAACCCGAGCCGCAACTCAAAAAGGTTGGTATTTATCCACCAACCCACGTGGGTTAAATGTGGCATAAGGCCGGTTTAATGTGGGTATCTCTAAGCCCGTAGGCTCGGCCAAAAATATGACCTTTGAACCCGCCTAGACGGGTTCAGGTCCTGTCTACCTCCCCGAAGGAAACCTTGCCCTTCGGCAAAGCTTCCTCCGAGTTCCTCTCTGCAGTAGAGAGATTGACAGAAAACCCGAGCCGCAACTCAAAAAGGTTGGTATTTATCAAGCCCCCGACGTGGGTTAAATGAGACACAAGGCCGGTTTAATGTGGGTATCTCCAAGCCCGTAGGCTCGGCAAAAATATGACCTTTGAACCCTACTAGACGGGTTCAGGTCCTGTCTACCTCCCCGAACGTAACCTTACCCTTCGGCAAAGCATCATCCGAGTTCCTCTCTGCAGTAGAGAGTTCGACATAAAACCCGAGCCGCAAAACAAAACTGTTGATATTTATCAACCCCCCCACGTGGGTTAAATGTGGCACAAGGCCGGTTTAATGTGTGTATCTCCAAGCCCGTAGGCTCGGACAAAAATATGACCTTTGAACCCGCCTAGACGGGTTCAGGTCCTGTCTAACTCCCCGAAGGAAACCTTGCCATTCGGCAAAGCTTCCTCCGAGTTCCTCTCTGCAGTAGAGAGTTCGACAGAAAACCCGAGCCGCAACTCAAAAAGGTTGGTATTTATAAACCCCCCACGTGGGTTAAATGTGGCACAAGGCCGGTTTAATGTGGGTATCTCCCAGCCCGTAGGCTCAACCAAAAATAAGACATTTGAACCCGCCTAGACGGGTTCAGGTCCTGTCTACCTCCCCGAAGGAAACCTTGCCTTTCGCCAAAGCTTCATTTTAGTTCCTCTCTGCGGTAGAGAGTTTGACAGAAAACCCGAGCCGCAACTCAAAAAGTTTGGTATTTATCAACCCCCCTTACGTGAGTTAAATGTGGCACATGGCCGGTTTAATGTGGGTATCTCCAAGCCCGTAGGCTCGGCCAAAATTATGACCTTTGAACCCGCCTAGACGGGTTCAGGTCCTGTCTACCTCCCCGAAGGAAACCGTGCCCTTCGGCAAAGCTTCCCTTAGAGTTCCTCTCTGCAGTAGAGAGTTTGACAGAATACCCGAGCCGCAACTCAAAAAGTTTGGTATTTATCAAACCCCCCACGTGGGTTAAATGTGGCACAAGGCCGGTTTAATGTGGGTATCTCAAAGCTCGTAGGCTCGGCACAAAATATGACCTTTAAACCCGGCTAGTCGGGTTCAGGTCCTGTCTACCTCCCCGAAGGAAACCTTGCCCTTCGGAAAAGCTTCCTCCGAGTTCCTCTCTGCAGTAGAGAGATTGACAGAAAACCCGAGCCGCAACTCAAAAAGGTTGGTATTTATCAAACCCCCGACGTGGGTTAAATGAGACACAAGGCCGGTTTAATGTGGGTATCTCCAAGCCCGTAGGCTCGGCAAAAATATGACCTTTGAACGCGACTAGACGGGTTCAGGTCCTGTCTAGCTCCCCGAAGGAAACCTTGGCCTTCGGCAAAAGTTCCTCCGAGTTCCTCTCTGCAGTAGAGAGTTTGACAGAAAATCCGAGCCGCAACTCAAAAAGGTTGGTATTTATCAACGCCCCCACGTGGGTTAAATGTGGCACAAGGCCGGTTTAATGTGGGTATCTTCAAGCCCGTAGGCTCGGCCAAAAATATGACATTTGAACCCGCCTAGACGGGTTCAGGTCCTGTCTACCTCCCAGAAGGAAACCTTGCCCTTCGGCAAAGCTTCCTCCGATTTCCTCTCTGCAGTAGAGAGTTTGACAGAAAACCCGAGCCGCAACTCAAAAAGGTTGGTATATATCAAACCCCCCACGTGGGTTAAATGTGGCACAAGGCCGGTTTCATATGTGTATCTCAAAGCTCGTAGGCTCGGCCAAAATTATGACCTTTGAACCAGCCTAGACGGGTTCAGGTCCTGTCTACCTCCCCGAAGGAAACCTTGCCATTCGGCAAAGCTTCCTCCGAGTTCCTCTCTGCAGTAGAGAGTTCGACAGAAAACCCGAGCCGCAAATCAAAAAGGTTGGTATTTATCAACCCCCCACGTGGGTTAAAGGTGGCACAAGGCCGGTTTAATGAAGGTATCTCCCATCCCGTAGGCTCGACCAAAAATAAGACATTTGAACCCGCCTAGAGGGGTTCAGGTCCTGTCTACCTCCCCGAAGGAAACCTTGCCCTTCGCCAAAGCTTCATTTTAGTTCCTCTCTGCGGTAGAGAGTTTGACAGCAAACCCGAGCCGCAACTAAAAAAGTTTGGTATTTATCAACACCCCTTACGTGATTTAAATGTGGCACATGGCCGGTTTAATGTGGGTATCTCCAAGCCCGTAGGCTCGGCCAAAAATATGACCTTTGAACCCGCCTCGACGGGTTCAGGTCCTGTCTAACTCCCCGAAGGAAACCGTGCCCTTCGGCAAAGCTTCCTCCGAGTTCCTATCTGCAGTAGAGAGTTTGACAGAAAACCCGAGCCGCAACTCAAAAAGGTTGGTAATTATCAAGCCCCCCACGTGGGTTAAATGTGGCACAAGGCTTGTTTAATGTGGGTATCTCCAAGCCCGTAGGCTCGGCCAAAAATATGACCTTTGCACCCGCCTATACGGGTTCAGGTCCTGTCTACCTCCCCGAAGGAAACCTTGCCCTTCGGCAAAGCTTCCTCCGAGTTCCTCTCTGCAGTAGAGAGTTTGACAGAAAACCCGAGCGGCAACTCAAAAAGTTTGGTATTTATCAAACCCCACACGTGGGTTAAATGTGGCACAAGGCCGGTTTAATGTGGGTATCTCAAAGCTCGTAGGCTCGGCCAAAAATATGACATTTGAACCCGCCTATACGGGTTCAGGTCCTGTCTACCTCCCCGAAGGAAACCTTGCCCTTCGTCAAAGCTTCCTCCGAGTTCCTCTCTGCAGTAGAGAGTTTGACAGAAAACCCGAGCCGCAACTCAAAAAGGTTGGTATTTATCAAGCCCCCCACGTGGGTGAAATGTGGCACAAGGCTTATTTAATGTGGGTATCTCCAAGCCCGTAGGCTCGGCCAAAAATATGACCTTTGCACCCGCCTATACGCGTTCAGGTCCTGTCTACCTCCCCGAAGGAAACCTTGCCCTTCGGCAAAGCTTCCTCAGAGATCCTCTCTGCAGTAGAGAGTTTGACAGAATACCCGAGCCGCAACTCAAAAAGGTTGGTATTATCAACCACCCCACGTGGGTTAAATGTGGCACAAGGCCGGTTTAATGTGGGTATCTCCAAGCCCGTAGGCTCGGCCAAAAATATGACCTTTGAACCCGCCTATACGGGTTCAGGTCCTGTCTACCTCCCCGAAGGAAACCTTGCCCTTCGGCAAAGCTTCCTCCGAGTTCCTCTCTGCAGTAGAGAGTTTGACAGAAAACCCGAGCCGCAACTCAAAAAGTTTGGTATTTATCAAACCCCACACGTGGGTTAAATGTGGCACAAGGCCGGTTTAATGTGGGTATCTCAAAGCTCGTAGGCTCGGCCAAAAATATGACATTTGAACCCGCCTAGACGGGTTCAGGTCCTGTCTACCTCCCCGAAGGAAACCTTGCCCTTCGGCAAAGTTTCCTCCGATTCCTCTCTGCTGTAGAGAGTTTGACAGAAAACCCGAGCCGCAACTGAAAAAGGTTGGTATTTATCAAACCCCCCACGTAGGTTAAATGAGGCACATGGCCGGTTTAATGTGGGTATCTCCAAGCGCGTAGGCTCGGGCAAAAATATGACCTTTGAACCCGCCTAGACGGGTTCAGGTCCTGTCTACCTCCACGAAGGAAACCTCGCCATTCGGCAAACCTTCCTCCGAGTTCCTCTCTGCAGTAGAGAGTTCGACATAAAACCCGAGCCGCAACTCAAAACGGTTGATATTTATCAACCCCCCCACGTGGGTTAAATGTGGCACAAGGCCGGTTTTATGTGGGTATCTCCAAGCCCGTAAGCTTGGCCAAACTATGACCTTTGAACCCGCCAAGACGGGTTCAGGTCCTGTCTACCTCCCCGAAGGAAACCTTGCCCTTCGGCAAAGCTTCCTCCGAGTTCCTCTCTGCGGTAGAGAGTTTGACAGAAAACCCGAGCCGCAACTCAAAAAGGTTGGTATTTATCAACCACCCCACTCGGGTTAAATGTGGCATAAGGCCTGTTTAATGTGGGTATCTCTAAGCCCGTATGCTCGGCCAAAAATATGACCTTTGAACCCGCCTAGACGGGTTCAGGTCCTGTCTACCTCACCGAAGGAAACCTTGCCCTTCGTCAAAGCTTCCTCCGAGTTCCTCTCTGCAGTAGAGAGTTTGACAGAAAACCCGAGCCGCAACTCAAAAAGGTTGGAATTTATCAAACACACGACGTGGGTTAAATGAGGCACAAGGCCGGTTTAATGTGGTTATCTCCAAGCCCGTAGGCTCGGCCAAAAATATGACATTTGAACCCGTCTAGACGGGTTCAGGTCCTGTCTACCTCCCCGAAGGTAACCTTACCCTTCGGCAAAGCATCCTCCGAGTTCCTCTCTGCAGTAGAGAGTTCGACATAAAACCCGAGCCGCAACTCAAAACCGTTGATATTTATCAACCCCCCCACGTGGGTTAAATGTGGCACAAGGCCGGTTTAATGTGGGTATCTCCAAGCCCGTAGGCTCGGCTAAAATTATGACCTTTGAACGCGCCTAGACGGGTTCAGGTCCTGTCTGCCTCCCCGATGGAACCCTTGCCCTTCGGCAAAGATTCCTCCGAGTTCCTCTCTGCAGTAGAGAGTTCAACAGAAAACCCGAACCGCAACCTAAAAAGGTTGGTATTTATCAACCCCACCACGTGGGTTAAATGCGGCACAAGGCCAGTTTAATGTGGGTATCTCCAATCCCGTAGGCTCGGCCAAAAATATGACCTTTGAACCCGCCTAGACGGGGTCAGGTCCTGTCTACCTCCCCGAAGGAAACCATGCCATTCGGCAAAGCTTCCTCCGAGTTCCTCTCTGCAGTAGAGAGTTCGACAGAAAACCCGAGCCGCAACTCAAAAAGGTTGGTATTTATCAACCCCCCCACCCACGTGGGTTAAATGTGGCACAAGGCCGGTTTAATGTGGGTATCTCCAAGCCCGTAGGCTCGACCAAAAATAAGACATTTGAACCCGCCTAGACGGGTTCAGGTCCTGTCTACCTCCCCGAAGGAAACCTTGCCCTTCGCCAAAGCTTCATTTTAGTTCCTCTCTGCGGTAGAGAGTTTGACAGAATACCCGAGCCGCAACTCAAAAAGGTTGGTATTTATCAACCCCCCCACCCACGTGGGTTAAATGTGGCACAAGGCCGGTTTAATGTGGGTATCTCCAAGCCCGTAGGCTCGACCAAAAATAAGACATTTGAACCCGCCTAGACGGGTTCAGGTCCTGTCTACCTCCCCGAAGGAAACCTTGCCCTTCGCCAAAGCTTCATTTTAGTTCCTCTCTGCGGTAGAGAGTTTGACAGAATACCCGAGCCGCAACTCAAAAAGGTTGGTATTATCAACCACCCCACGTGGGTTAAATGTGGCACAAGGCCGGTTTAATGTGGGTATCTCCAAGCCCGTAGGCTCGGCCAAAAATATGACCTTTGAACCCGCCTATACGGGTCCAGGTCCTGTCTACCTCCCCGAAGGAAACCTTGCCCTTCGGCAAAGCTTCCTCCGAGTTCCTCTCTGCAGTAGAGAGTTTGACAGAAAACCCGAGCCGCAACTCAAAAAGTTTGGTATTTATCAAACCCCACACGTGGGTTAAATGTGGCACAAGGCCGGTTTAATGTGGGTATCTCAAAGCTCGTAGGCTCGGCCAAAAATATGACATTTGAACCCGCCTAGACGGGTTCAGGTCCTGTCTACCTCCCCGAAGGAAACCTTGCCCTTCGGCAAAGCTTCCTCCGATTCCTCTCTGCAGTAGAGAGTTTGACAGAAAACCCGAGCCGCAACTCAAAAAGAATGGTATTTATCAAACCCCCCACGTAGGTTAAATGAGGCATCGGGCCGGTTTAATGTGGGTATCTCCAAGCGCGTAGGCTCGGCCAAAAATATGACCTTTGAACCCGCCTAGACGGGTTCAGGTCCTGTCTACCTCCACGAAGGAAACCTCGCCATTCGGCAAACCTTCCTCCGAGTTCCTCTCTGCAGTAGAGAGTTCGACATAAAACCCGAGCCGCAACTCAAAACGGTTGATATTTATCAACCCCCCCACGTGGGTTAAATGTGGCACAAGGCCGGTTTTATGTGGGTATCTCCAAGCCCGTAAGCTTGGCCAAACTATGACCTTTGAACCCGCCTAGACGGTTTCAGGTCCTGTCTACCTCCCCGAAGGAAACCTTGCCCTTCGGCAAAGCTTCCTCCGAGTTCCTCTCTGCAGTAGAGAGTTTGACAGAAAACCCGAGCCGCAACTCAAAAAGGTTGGTATTTATCAAACCCCCCACGTGTGTTAAATGAGGCACAAGGCCGGTTTAATGTGGGTATCTCCAAGCCCGTAGGCTCGCCAAAATATGACCTTTGAACCCGCCTAGACGGGTTCAGGTCCTGTCTACCTCCCCGAAGGAAACCTTGCCCTTCGGCAAAGCTTCCTCCGAGTTCCTCTCTGCAGCAGAGAGTTCAAGAGAAAACCCGAGCCGCAACTCAAAAAGGTTGGTATTTATCAACCCCCCCCACGTGGGTTAAATGTGGCACAAGGCCGGTTCAATGTGGGTATCTCCAATCCCGTAGGCTCGGCCAAAAATATGACCTTTGAACCCGCCTAGACGGGGTCAGGTCCTGTCTACCTCCCCGATGGTACCCTTGCCCTTCGGCAAAGATTCCTCCGAGTTCCTCTCTGCAGTAGAGAGTTCAACAGAAAACCCGAACCGCAACCTAAAAAGGTTGGTATTTATCAACCCCACCACGTGGGTTAAATGCGGCACAAGGCCAGTTTAATGTGGGTATCTCCAATCCCGTAGGCTCGGCCAAAAATATGACCTTTGAACCCGTCTAGACGGGTTCAGGTCCTGTCTACCTCCCCGAAGGAAACCTTGCCCTTCGGCAAAGCTTCCTCCGAGTTCCTCTCTGCAGCAGAGCGTTCAAGAGAAAACCCGAGCCGCAACTCAAAAAGGTTGGTATTTATCAACCCCCCCCACGTGGGTTAAATGTGGCACAAGGCCGGTTCAATGTGGGTATCTCCAAGCCCGTAGGCTCGACCAAAAATATGACCTTTGAACCCGCCTAGACGGGTTCAGGTCCTGTCTACCTCCCCGAAGGAAACCTTGCCCTTCGGCAAAGCTTCCTCCGAGTTCCTCTCTGCGGTAGAGAGTTTGACAGAAAACCCGAGCCGCAACTCAAAAAGGTTGGTATTTATCAACCACCCGACGTGGGTTAAATGTGGCATAAGGCCTGTTTAATGTGGGTATCTCTAAGCCCGTATGCTCGGCCAAAAATATGACCTTTGAACCCGCCTAGACGGGTTCAGGTCCTGTCTACCTCACCGAAGGAAACCTTGCCCTTCGTCAAAGCTTCCTCCGAGTTCCTCTCTGCAGTAGAGAGTTTGACAGAAAACCCGAGCCGCAACTCAAAAAGGTTGGAATTTATCAAACCCCCGACGTGGGTTAAATGAGGCACAAGGCCGGTTTAATGTGGGTATCTCCAAGCCCGTAGGCTCGGCCAAAAATATGACATTTGAACCCGTCTAGACGGGTTCAGGTCCTGTCTACCTCCCCGAAGGTAACCTTACCCTTCGGCAAAGCATCCTCCGAGTTTCTCTCTGCAGTAGAGAGTTCGACATAAAACCCGAGCCGCAACTCAAAACCGTTGATATTTATCAACCCCCCCACGTGGGTTAAATGTGGCACAAGGCCGGTTTAATGTGGGTATCTCCAAGCCCGTAGGCTCGGCTAAAATTATGACCTTTGAACGCGCCTAGACGGGTTCAGGTCCTGTCTACCTCCCCGATGGAACCCTTGCCCTTCGGCAAAGATTCCTCCGAGTTCCTCTCTGCAGTAGAGAGTTCAACAGAAAACCCGAACCGCAACCTAAAAAGGTTGGTATTTATCAACCCCACCACGTGGGTTAAATGCGGCACAAGGCCAGTTTAATGTGGGTATCTCCAATCCCGTAGGCTCGGCCAAAAATATGACCTTTGAACCCGCCTAGACGGGGTCAGGTCCTGTCTACCTCCCCGAAGGAAACCTTGCCATTCGGCAAAGCTTCCTCCGAGTTCCTCTCTGCAGTAGAGAGTTCGACAGAAAACCCGAGCCGCAACTCAAAAAGGTTGGTATTTATCAACCCCCCACCCACGTGGGTTAAATGTGGCACAAGGCCGTTTTAATGTGGGTATCTCCAAGCCCGTAGGCTCGACCAAAAATAAGACATTTGAACCCGCCTAGACGGGTTCAGGTCCTGTCTACCTCCCCGAAGGAAACCTTGCCCTTCGCCAAAGCTTCATTTTAGTTCCTCTCTGCGGTAGAGAGTTTGACAGAAAACCCGAGCCGCAACTCAAAAACGTTGGTATTTATCAACGCCCCCACGTGGGTTAAATGTGGCACAAGGCCGGTTTAATGTGGGTATCTCCAACCCCGTAGGCTCGGCCAAAAATATGACCTTTGAACCCGCCTAGACGGGTTCAGGTCCTGTCTACCTCCCCGAAGGAAACCTTGATCTTCGGCAAAGCTTCCTCCGAGTTCCTCTCTGCAGTAAAGAGTTTGACAGAAAACCCGAGCCGCAACTCCAAAAGGTTGGTATTTATCAACCCCCCCACTTTGGTTAAATGTGGCACAAGGCCGGTTTAATATGGGTATCTCCAAGCACGTAGGCTCGGCCAAAATATGACCTTTGAACCCGCCTAGACGGGTTCAGGTCCTGTCTACCTCCCCGAAGGAAACCTTGCCCTTCGGCAATGCTTCCTCCGAGTTCCTCTCTGCAGTAGAGAGTTCGACATAAAACTCGAAACGGTTGATATTTATCAACCCCCCCACGTGGGTTAAATGTGGCACAAGGCCGGTTTAATGTGGGTATCTCCCAGCCCGTAGGCTCGACCAAAAATAAGACATTTGAACCCGCCTAGACGGGTTCAGGTCCTGTCTACCTCCCCGAAGGAAACCTTGCCCTTCGCCAAAGCTTCATTTTAGTTCCTCTCTGCGGGAGAGAGTTTGACAGAAAACCCGATCCGCAACTCAAAAAGGTTGGTATTTATCAACCCCCCCCACGTGGGTTAAATGTGGCACAAGGCCGGTTTAATGTGGGTATCTCCAAGCCCGTAGGCTCGGCCAAATTATGACATTTGAACCCGCCTAGACGGGTTCAGGTCCTGTCTACCTCCCCGAAGGTAACCTTACCCTTCGGCAAAGCATCCTCCGAGTTCCTCTTTGCAGTAGAGAGTTCGACATAAAACCCGAGCCGCAACTCAAAACCGTTGATATTTATCACCCCCCCCCCAACGTGGGTTAAATGTGGCACAAGTCCGGTTTAATGTGGGTATCTCCAAGCCCGTAGGCTCGGCCAAAAATATGACCTTTGAACCCGCCTAGACGGGTTCAGGTCCTGTCTACCTCCCCGAAGGAAACCTTGCCATTCGGCAAAGCTTCCTCCGAGTTCCTCTCTGCAGTAGAGAGTTCGACAGATAACCCGAGACGCAACTCAAAAAGTTTGGTATTTATCAACCCCCCACGTGGGTTAAATGTGGCACAAGGCCGGTTTAATGTGGGTATCTCCCTGCCCGTAGGCTCGACCAAAAATAAGTCATTTGAACCCGCCTAGACGGGTTCAGGTCCTGTCTACCTCCCCGAAGGAAACCTTGCCCTTCGCCAAAGCTTCATTTTAGTTCCTCTCTGCGGTAGAGAGTTTGACAGAAAACCCGAGCCGCAACACAAAAAGGTTGGTATTTATCAACCCCCCTTACGTGGGTTAAATGTGGCACATGGCCGGTTTAATGTGGGTATCTCCAAGCCCGTAGGCTCGGACAAAAATATGACATTTGAACCCGCCTAGACGGGTTCAGGTCCTGTCTACCTACCCGAAGGAAACCTTGCCCTTCGGCAAAGCTTCCTCCGAGTTCCTCTCTGCAGTCGATAGATTGACAGAAAACCAGAGCCTCAACTCAAAAAGGTTGGTATTTATCAAACCCCCGACGTGGGTTAAATGAGACAGAAGGCCGGTTTAATGTGGGTATCTCCAAGCACGTAGGCTCGGCAAAAATATGACCTTTGAACCCGACTAGACGGGTTCAGGTCCTGTCTACCTCCCCGAAGGAAACCTTGGCCTTCGGCAAAGCTTCCTCCGAGTTGCTCTCTGCAGTAGAGAGTTTGACAGAAAATCCGAGCCGCAACTCAAAAAGGTTGGTATTTATCAACGCCCCCACGTGGGTTAACTGTGGCACAAGGCCGGTTTAATGTGGGTATCTTCAAGCCCGTAGGCTCGGCCAAAAATATGACCTTTGAACCCGCCTAGACGTGTTCAGGTCCTGTCTACGTCCCCGAAGGAAACCTTGCCCTTCGGCAAAGCTTCCTCCGAGTTCTTCTCTGCAGTAGAGAGTTTGACAGAAAACCCGAGCCGCAACTCAAAAAGGTTGGTATTTATCAAACCGCCCACGTGGGTTAAATGTGGCACAAGGCCGGTTTAATATGTGTATCTCAAAGCTCGTAGGCTCGGCCAAAAATATGACCTTTGAACCCGCCTAGACGGGTTCAGGTCCTGTCTACCTCCCCGAAGGAAACCTTGCCCTTCGGCAAAGCTTCCTCCGAGTTCCTCTCTGCAGTAGATAGTTTGAGAGAAAACCCGAGCCGCAACTCAAAAAGGTTGCTATTATCAAACCCCCCACGTGGGTTAAATGAGACACAAGGCCGGTTTAATGTGGGTATCTCCAATCCCGTAGGCTCGGCCAAAAATATGACCTTTGAACCCGCCTAGACGGGTTCAGGTCCTGTCTACCTCCCCGAAGGAAACCTTGCCCTTCGGCAAAGCTTCCTCCGAGTTCCTCTCTGCAGTAGAGAGTTCAACAGAAAACACGAGCCGCAACTCAAAAAGTTTGGTAATTATCAACCCCCCGACGTGGGTTAAATGTGGCACACGGCCTGTTTAATGTGGGTATCTCCAAGCCCGTTGGCTCGGCCAAAAATATGACCTTTGATCCCGCCTAGACGGGTTCAGGTCCTGTCTACCTCCCCGAAGGAAACCTTGCCCTTCGGCAAAGCTTCCTCCGAGTTCCTCTCTGCAGTAGAGAGTTTGACAGAAAACCCGAGCCGCAACTCAAAAACGTTGGTATTTATCAGCGCCCCCACGTGGGTTAAATGTGGCACAAGGCCGGTTTAATGTGGGTATCTCCAAGACCGTAGGCTCGGCCAAAAATATGACCTTTGAACCCGCCTAGACGGGTTCAGGTCCTGTCTACCTCCCCGAAGGAAACCTTGCCCTTCGGCAAAGCTTCCTCCGAGTTCCTCTCTGAAGTAGAGAGTTTTACAGAAAACCCGAGCCGCAACTCAAAAAGGTTGGTATTTATCAACCCCCCCACGTTGGTTAAATATGACACAAGGCCGGTTTAATGTGGGTATCTCCAAGCCCGTAGGCTCGGACAAAAATATGACCTTTGAACCCGCCTAGACGGGTTCAGGTCCTGTCTTCCTCCACGAAGGAAACCTTGCCATTCGGCAAAGCTTCCTCCGAGTTCCTCTCTGCAGTAGAGAGTTTGACAGAAAACACGAGCCGCAACTCAAAAAGTTTGGTATTTATCAACCCCCCACGTGGGTTAAATGTGACACAAGGCCGGTTTAATGTGGGTATATCCAAGCCTGTAGGCTCGACCAAAAATATGACATTTGAACCCGCCTAAACGGGTTCAGGTCCTGTCTACCTCCCCGAAGGAAACCTTGCCCTTATGCAAAGCTTCCTCCGAGTTCCTCTCTGCAGTAGAGAGTTCAACAGAAAACCCGAGCCGCAACTCAAAAAGATTTGTATTTATCAACGCCCCCACGTGGGTTAAATGTGGCACAAGGCCGGTTTTTGTGGGTATCTACAAGCCCGTAGGCCTGGCCAAAAATATGACCGTTGAACCCGCCTAGACGGGTTCAGGTCCTGTCTACCTCCCCGAAGGAAACCTTGCCCTTAGGCAAAGCTTCCTCCGAGTTCCTCTCTGCAGTAGAAAGTTTGACAGAAAACCCGTGCCGCAACTCAAAAAGGTTGGTATTTATCAACCCGCCCACGTGGGTTAATTGTGGCACAAGGCCGGTTTAATGTGGGTATCTCCAAGCCCGTAGGCTCGGCCAAAAATATGACCTTTGAACTCGCCTAGACGGGTTCAGGTCCTGTCTACCTCCCCGAAGGAAACCTTGCCCTTCGGCAAAGCTTCCTCCGAGTTCCTCTCTGCAATAGAGAGTTCGACAGAAAACCCGAGCCGCAACTAAAAAGGTTGGTATTTATCAACCCCCGCACGTGGTTTAAATGTGGCACAAGGCTTGTTTTATGTGGGTATCTCCAAGCCCGTAGGCTCGGCCAAAATATGATCTTTGAACCCGCCTAGACGGGTTCAGGTCCTGTCTACCTCCCCGAAGGAAACCTTGCCCTTCGGCAAAGCTTCTTCCGAGTTCCTCTCTGCAGTAGAGAGTTCGACAGAAAACCCGAGCCACAACTCAAAAAGGTTGGTATTTATCAACCCCCCTACGTGGGTTAAATGTGGCACAAGTCCGGTTTAATGTGGGTATCTCCAAGCCCGTAGACTCCACCAAAAATATTACCTTTGAACCCGCATAGACGGGTTCAGGTCCTGTCTACCTCCCCGAAGGAAACCTTGCCCTTAGGCAAAGCTTCCTCCGAGTTCCTCTCTACAGCAGAGACTTAGACAGAAAACCCGAGACGCAACTCAAAAAGGTTGGTATTTATCAACGCCCCCACATGGGTTAAATGTGGCACAAGGCCGGTTCAATGTGGGTATCGACAAGCCCGTAGGCTCGGCCAAAAATATGACCGTTGAACCCGCCTAGAGGGGTTCAGGTCCTGTCTACCTCCCCGAAGGAAACCTTGCCCTTAGGCAAAGCCTCTTCCCAGTTACTCTCTGCAGTAGAGAGTTTGACAGAAAACCCGAGCAGCAACTCAAAATGGTTGGTATTTATCAATTCCACCAGGTGGGTTAATTGTGGCACAAGGCCGGATTAATGTGGGTATCTAAAAGCTCGTAGGCTCGGCCAAAAATATGACCATTGAAACCGCCTAGACGGGTTCAGGTCCTGTCTGCCTCCCCGAAGGAAACCTTGCCCTTCGGCAAAGCTTCCTCCGAGTTCCTCTCTGCAGTAGAGAGTTTGATAGAAAACCCGAGTCGCAGCTCAAAAAGGCTGGTATTTATCAAACCACCCACGTGGGTTAAATGAGACACAAGGCCGGTTTAATGTGGGTATCTCCAAGCCCGTAGGCTCTGCCAAATATATGACCTTTGAAACAACCTAGACGGGTTCAGGTCCTGTCTACCTCCCCGAAGGAATCCTTGCCCTTAGGCAAAGCTTCCTCCGAGTTCCTCTCTGCAGTAGAGAGTTCAACAGAAAACCCGAGCCGCAACTCAAAAAGGTTGGTATTTATCAACGACCCACGTGGGTTAAGTGTGGCACAAGACCGGTTTAATGTGGGTATCTCCAAGCCCGTAGGCTCGGCCAAAAATATGACCTTTGAACCCGCCTAGACGGGTTCAGGTCCTGTCTACCTCCCCGAAGGAAAACTCTGCCCTTCGGCAAAGCTTCCTCCGAGTTCCTCTCTGCAGTAGAGAGTTTGACAGAAAACCCGAGCCGCAACTCAAAAAGGTTGGTATTTATAAAAAAAACCCACGTGGGTTAAATATGGCACAAGGCCGGTTTAATGTGGGTATCTCAAAGCTCGTAGGCTCGGCCAAAAATATGACATTTGAAACCGCCTAGACGGGTTCAGGTCCTGTCTACCTCCCAGAAGGAAACCATGCCCTTCGGCAAATCTTCCTCCGAGTTCCTCTCTGCAGTAGAGAGTTTGATAGAAACCCGAGCCGCAGCTCAAAAAGGTTGGTATTTTCAAACACCCCACGTGGGTTAAATGAGACACAAGTCCGGTTTAATGTGGGTATCTCCAAGCCCGTAGGCTCGGCCAAAAATATGACCTTTGAACCCGCCTAGACGTGTTCAGGTCCTGTCTACCTCCCCGAAGGAAACCTTGCCCTACTGCAAAGCTTCGTCCGAGTTCCTCTCTGCAGTAGAGAGTTCGACAGAAAACCCGAGCCGCAACTCAAAAAGGTTGGTATTTATCAACCCCCACCACGTGGGTTAAATGTGGCACAAGGCCGGTTTAATGTGGGTATCTCCAAGCCCGTAGACTCGACCAAAAATATGAGATTTGAACCCGCCTAGACGGGTTCAGGTCCTGTCTACCTCCAAGACGGAAACCTTGCCCTTAGGCAAAGATTCCTCCGAGTTCCTCTCTGCAGTAGACAGTTTGACATAAAACCCGAGCCGCAACTCAAAACGGTTGATATTTATCAACCCCCCCCCCACGTGGGTTAAATGTGGCACAAGGCCGGTTTAATGTGGGTATCCCCAAGCCCGTAGTCTCGCCCAAAATATGACGTTTGAACCCGCCTAGACGCGTTCAGCTCCTGTCTACCTCCCCGAAGGAAACCTTGCCGTTCGGCAAAGCTTCCTCCGAGTTCCTCTCTGCAGTAGAGAGTTGGAAAGAAACCACGAGCCGCAACTCAAAAAAGTTGGTATTTATTAACCCCCCCACGTGGGTTAAATGTGGCACAAGGCCGGTTTAATGTGGGTATCTCCAAGCCCGTATGCTCGGCCAAAAATATGACATTTGAACCCGCCTAGACGGGTTCATGTCCTGTCTACCTCCCCGAAGGAAACCTTGCCCTTCGTCAAAGCTTCCTCCGAGTTCCTCTCTGCAGTAGAGAGTTTGACAGAAAACCCGAGCCGCAACTCAAAAAGGTTGGTATATATCAACCCCACCACGTGGGTTAAATGTGGCACAAGGCCGGTTTCATGTGGGTATCTCCAAGCCCGTAGGCTCGGCCAAAGTATGACCTATGAACGCGCCTAGACGGGTTCAGGTCCTGTCTACCTCCCCGAAGGAAACCTTGCCCTTCGGCAAAGGTTCCTCCGAGTTCCGCTCTGCAGTAGACAGTTCGACATAAAACCCGAGCCGCAATTCAAAACGTTTGATATTTATCAACCCCCCCACGTGGATTAAATGTGGCACAAGGCCGGTTTAATGTGGGTATCTCCAAGCCCGTAGGCTCGGCCAAAATATGACCTTTGAACCCGCCTAGACGGGTTCAGGTCCTGTCTACCTCCCCGAAGGAAACCTTGCCCTTCGGCAAAGCTTCCTCCGAGTTCCTCTCTGCAGTAGAGAGTTTGAGAGAAAACCCGAGCCTCAACTCGAAAAGGTTGGAATTTATCAACCCCACCACGTGGGTTAAATGTAGCACAAGGCCGGTTTAATGTGTGTATCTCCAAGCCCGTAAGCTCGGCCAAAATTATGACCTTTGAACCCGCCTAGACGGGTTCAGGTCCTGTCTACCTCCCCGAACGAAACCTTGCCCTTCGGCAAAGCTTCCTCCGAGTTCCTCTCTGCAGTAGAGAGTTTGACAGAAAACCCGAGCCGCAACTCAAAAAGGTTGGTATTCATCAACCCCCCCACGTGGGTTAAATGTGGCACAAGGCCGGTTTAATGTGGGTATCTCCAAGCCAGTAGGCTCGGCCAAAAATATGACATTTGAACCGGCCTAGACGGGTTCAGGTCCTGTCTACCTCCCCGAAGGAAACCTTGCCCTTCGGCAAAGCTTCCTCCGAGTTCCTCTCTGCAGTAGAGAGTTCCACATAAAACCCGAGACGCAACTCAAAACGGTTGATATTTATCAAACCCCCCACGTGGGTTAAATGTGGCACGAGGCCGGTTTAATGTGGGTATCTCCAAGCCCGTATGCTCGGCCAAAATTATGACCTTTGAACTCGCCTAGACGGGTTCCGGTCCTGTCTACCTCCCCGAAGGGAACCTTGCCCTTCGGCAAAGCTTCCTCCGAGTTCCTCTCTGCAGTAGAGAGTTCGACAGAAAACCAGAGACGCAACTCAAAAAGGTTGGTAATAATCAACCCCCACACGAGGGTTAATGTGGCACAAGGCCGGTTTAATGTGGGTATCTCCAAGCCCGGAGGCTCGGCCAAAAATATGACTTTTGAACCCGCCTAGACGGGTTCAGGTTCTGTCTACCTCCCCGAAGGAAACCTTGCCTTCGGCAAAGCTTCCTCCGAGTTCATCTCTGCAGTAGAGAGTTTGAGAGAAAACCCAAGCCGCAACTCAAAAAGGTTGGTATTTATCAAACCCCCCATGTGGGTTAAATGAGGCACAAGGCCGGTTTAATGTGGTATCTCCAAGCACGTAGGCTCGGCCAAAAATATGACATTTGAACCCACCTAGACGGGTTCAGGTCCTGTCTACCTCCCCGAAGGAATCCTTGCCCTTCGGCAAAGCTTCCTCCGAGTTCCTCTCTGCAGTAGAGAGTTTGACAGAAAACCCGAGCCGCAACACAAAAAGGTTGGTAATTATCAACCACCACACGTGGGTTAAATGTGGCACAAGGCCGGTTTAATCTGGGTATCTCCAAGCCCGGAGGCTCGGCCAAAAATATGACCTATGAACGCGCCTAGACGGGTTCAGGTCCTGTCTACCTCCCCGAAGGAATCCTTGCCCTTCGGCAAAGGTTCCTCCGAGTTCCGCTCTGCAGTAGACAGTTCGACATAAAACCCGAGCCGCAATTCAAAACGTTTGATATTTATCAACCCCCCCACGTGGATAAAATGTGGCACAAGGCCGGTTTAATGTGGGTATCTCCAAGCCCGTAGGCTCGGCCAAAATATGACATTTGAACCCGCCTAGACGGGTTCAGGTCCTGTCTACCTCCCCGAAGGAAACCTTGCCCTTCGGCAAAGCTTCCTCCGAGTTCCTCTCTGCAGTAGAGAGTTTGAGAGAAAACCCGAGCCGCAACTCGAAAAGGTTGGTATTTATCAACCCCACCACGTGGGTTAAATGTAGCAGAAGGCCGGTTTAATGTGTGTATCTCCAAGCCCGTAAGCTCGGCCAAAAATATGACCTTTGAACCCGCCTAGACGGGTTCAGGTCCTGTCTACCTCCCCGAAGGAAACCTTGCCCTTCGGCAAAGCTTCCTCCGAGTTCCTCTCTGCAGTAGAGAGTTTGACAGAAAACCCGAGCCGCAACTCAAAAAGGTTGGTATTCATCAACCCCCCACGTGGGTTAAATGTGGCACAAGGCCGGTTTAATGTGGGTATCTCCAAGCCCGTAGGCTCGGCCAAAAATATGATCTTTGAACCCGACTAGACGTGTTCAGGTCCTGTCTACCTCCCCGAAGGAAACCTTGCCCTTCGGCAAAGCTTCTTCCGTGTTCCTCTCTGCAATAGAGAGTTTGACATAAAACCCGAGCCGCAACTCAAAACGGTTGATTTTATCAACCCCACCACGTGGGTTAAATGTAGCACAAGGCCGGTTTAAAGTGGGTATCTACAAGCCAGTAGGCTCGGCCTAAAATATGACCTTTGAAACCGGCTAGACGGGTTCAGGTCCTGTCTACCTCCCCGAAGGAAACCTTGCCCTTCGTCAAAGCTTCTTCCGGGTTCCTCTCTGCAGTAGAGAGTTTGACAGAAAACCCGAGCCGCAACTCAAAATGGTTGGTATTTATCAACCCCACCACATGGGTTAAATGTGGCACAAGGCCGGTTTAATGCGGGAATCTCCAAGCCCGTAGGCTCGGCCAAAAATATGACCTTTGAACCTGCCTAGACGGGTTCAGGCCCTGTCTACCTCCCCAAAGGAAACCTTGCCCTTCGGCAAAGCTTCCTCCGAGTTCCGCTCTGCAGTAGACAGTTCGACATAAAACCCGAGCCGCAATTCAAAACGTTTGATATTTATCAACCCCCCCACGTGGATTAAATGTGGCACAAGGCCGGTTTAATGTGGGTATCACCAAGCCCGTAGGCTCGGCCAAAATATGACCTTTGAACCCGCCTAGACGGGTTCAGGTCCTGTCTACCTCACCGAAGGAAACCTTGCCCTTCGGCAAAGCTTCCTCCGAGTTCCTCTCTGCAGTAGAGAGTTTGAGAGAAAACCCGAGCCGCAACTCGAAAAGGTTGGTATTTATCAACCCCACCACGTGGGTTAAATGTAGCAGAAGGCCGGTTTAATGTGTGGATCTCCAAGCCCGTAAGCTCGGCCAAAAATATGACCTTTGAACCCGCCTAGACGGGTTCAGGTCCTGTCTACCTCCCCGAAGGAAACCTTGCCCTTCGGCAAAGCTTCCTCCGCGTTCCTCTCTGCAGTAGAGAGTTTGACAGAAAACCCGAGCCGCAACTCAAAAAGGTTGGTATTCATCAACCCCCCCACGTGGGTTAAATGTGGCACAAGGCCGGTTTAATGTGGGTATCTCCAAGCCCGTAGGCTCGGCCAAAAATATGATCTTTGAACCCGACTAGACAGGTTCAGGTCCTGTCTACCTCCCCGAAGGAAACCTTGCCCTTCGGCAAAGCTTCTTCCGTGTTCCTCTCTGCAATAGAGAGTTTGACATAAAACCCGAGCCGCAACTCAAAACGGTTGATATTTATCAACCCCACCACGTGGGTTAAATGTAGCACAAGGCCGGTTTAATGTGGGTATCTACAAGCCAGTAGGCTCGGCCTAAAATATGACCTTTGAAACCGCCTAGACGGGTTCAGTTCCTGTCTACCTCCCCGAAGGAAACCTTGCCCTTCGTCAAAGCTTCTTCCGGGTTCCTCTCTGCAGTAGAGAGTTTGACAGAAAACCCGAGCCGCAACTCAAAATGGTTGGTATTTATCAACCCCACCACGTGTGTTAAATGTGGCACAAGGCCGGTTTAATGCGGGAATCTCCAAGCCCGTAGGCTCGGCCAAAAATATGACCTTTGAACCTGCCTAGACGGGTTCAGGACCTGTCTACCTCCCCAAAAAAAACCTTGCCCTTCGGCAAAGCTTCCTCCGAGTTCCTCTCTGCAGTAGAGAGTTTGACAGCAAACCCGAGCCGCAACTCAAAACGTTTGATATTTATCAACCCCCCCACGTGGATTAAATGTGGCACAAGGCCGGTTTAATGTGGGTATCTCCAAGCCCGTAGGCTCGGCCAAAATATGACCTTTGAACCCGCCTAGACGGGTTCAGGTCCTGTCTACCTCCCCGAAGGAAACCTTGCCCTTCGGCAAAGCTTCCTCCGAGTTCCTCTCTGCAGTAGAGAGTTTGAGAGAAAACCCGAGCCGCAACTCGAAAAGGTTGGTATTTATCAACCCCACCACGTGGGTTAAATGTAGCACAAGGCCGGTTTAATGTGTGTATCTCCAAGCCCGTAAGCTCGGCCAAAAATATGACCTTTGAACCCGCCTAGACGAGTTCAGGTCCTGTCTACCTCCCCGAAGGAAACCTTGCCCTTCGGCAAAGCTTCCTCCGAGTTCCTCTCTGCAGTAGAGAGTTTGACAGAAAACCCGAGCCGCAACTCAAAAAGGTTGGTATTCATCAACCCCCCCACGTGGGTTAAATGTGGCACAAGGCCGTTTTAATGTGGGTATCTCCAAGCCAGTAGGCTCGGCCAAAAATATGACATTTGAACCCGCCTAGACGGGTTCAGGTCCTGTCTACCTCCCCGAAGGAAACCTTGCCCTTCGGCAAAGCTTCCTCCGAGTTCCTCTCTGCAGTAGAGAGTTTGAGAGAAAAACCCGAGCCGCAACTCGAAAAGGTTGGTATTTATCAACCCCACCACGTGGGTTAAATGTAGCACAAGGCCGGTTTAATGTGTGTATCTCCAAGCCCGTAGGCTCGGCCAAAAATATGACCTTTGAACCCGCCTAGACCGGTTCAGGTCCTGTCTACCTCCCCGAAGGAAACCTTGCCCTTCGGCAAAGATTCCTCCGAGTTCCTCTCTGCAGTAGAGAGTTCCACATAAAACCCGAGACGCAACTCAAAACGGTTGATATTTATCAAACCCCCCACGTCGGTTAAATGTGGCACGAGGCCGGTTTAATGTGGGTATCTCCAAGCCCGTAGGCTCGGCCAAAAATATGACCTTTGAACTCGCCTAGACGGGTTCCGGTCCTGTCTACCTCCCCGAAGGAAACCTTGCCCTTCGGCAAAGCTTCCTCCGAGTTCCTCTCTGCAGTAGAGAGTTTGACAGAAAACCCGAGCCGCAACTCAAAAAGGTTGGTATTTATCAAACCCCCGACGTGGGTTAAATGTGGTACAAGGCCGGTTTAATTTGGGTATCTCAAAGCTCGTAGGCTCGGCCAAAAATATGACCTTTAAACCCGCCTAGACGGGTTCAGGTCCTCTCTACCTCCCCGAAGGAAACCTTGCCCTTCGGCAAAGCTTCCTCCGAGTTACGCTCTGCAGTAGATAGTTCGACATAAAACCCGAGCCGCAACTCAAAACGGTTGATATTTTTCAACCCCCCTACGTGGGTTAAATGCGGCACAAGGCCGGTTTAATGTGGGTATCTACAAGCCCGTAGGCTCGATACAAAATATGACCTTCGAACCGGCCTAGACGGGTTCAGGTCCTGTCTACCTCCCTGAAGGAAACCTTGCCCTTCGGCAAAGCTTCCTCCGGGTTCCTCTCTGCAGTAGAGAGTTTGACATAAAACCCGAGCCGCACCTCAAAACGGTTGATATTTATAAACCCCACCACGTGGGTTAAATGTAGCACAAGGCCGGTTAAATGTGGGTATCTCTAAGCCCGTAGGCTCGGCATAAAATATGACCTTTGAACCCGCCTAGACAGGTTAAGGTCCTGTCTACCTCCCCGAAGGAAACCTTGCCCTTCGGCAAAGCTTCCTCCGAGTTCCTCTCTGCAGTAGAGAGTTTGACAGAAAACCCGAGCCGCAACTCAAAAAGGTTGGTATTTATCAACACCCCAACGTGGGTTAAATGTGGCACAAGGCCGGTTTAATATGGGTATCTCCAAGGCCGTAGGCTCGGCAAAAATATGACCTTTGTACCCGCCTAGACAGGTTCAGGTCCTGTCTAACTCCCCGAAGGAAATCTTGCCCTTCAGCAAAGCTTCCTCCGATTTCCTCTCTGCAGTAGAGTGTTTGACAGAAAACCCGAGCCGCAACTCAAAAAGGTTGGTATTTATCAACCCCACCACGTGGGTAAAATGTGGCACAAGGCCGGTTTAATGTGGGTATCTCCAAGCCCGTAGGCTCGGCCAAAAATATGACCTTTGAACCCGCCTAGACCGGTTCAGGTCCTGTCTACCTCCCCGAAGGAAACCTTGCCCTTCGTCAAAGCTTCCTCCGAGTTCCTCTCTGCAGTAGAGAGTTTGACAGAAAACCCGAGCCGCAACTGAAAATGGTTGGTATTTATCAACCCCACCACGTGGGTTAAATGTGGCACAAGGCCGGTTTAATGCGGGAATCTCCAAGCCCGTAGGCTCGGCCAAAAATATGACCTTTGAACCTGCCTAGACGGGTTCAGGCCCTGTCTACCTCCCCAAAGGAAACCTTGCCCTTCGGCAAAGCTTCCTCCGAGTTCCTCTCTGCAGTAGAGAGTTTGACAGAAATCCCGAGCCGCAACTCAAAATGTTTGATATTTATCACCCCCCCACGTGGGTTAAATGTGGCACAAGGCCGGTTTAATGTGGGTATCTCCAATCCCGTAGGCTCGGCCAAAAATATGACCTTTGAACCCGCCTAGACGGGTTCAGGTCCTGTCTACCTCCCCGAAGGAAACCTTGCCCTTCGTCAAAGCTTCCTCCAAGTTCCTCTCTGCAGTAGAGAGTTTGACAGAAAACCCGAGCCGCAACTCAAAATGGTTGGTATTTATCAACTCCCCCACGTGGGTTAAATGTGGCACAAGGCCGGTTTAATCAGGTATCCCCAAGCCCGTAGGCTCGGCCAAAAATATGACATTTGAACCCGCCTAAACGGGTTCAGGTCCTGTCTACCTCCCCGAAGGAAACCTTGCCCTTCGGCAAAGCTTCCTCCAAGATACTCTCTGCAGTATAGAGTTCGACAGAAAACCCGAGCCGCAACTCAAAATGTTTGGTATTTATCAACCCCCCCACGTGGATTAAATGCGGCACAAGCCCAGTTTAATGTGGGTATCTCCAAGCCCGTAGGCTCGGCCAAAAATATGACCTTTGAACCTGCCTAGACGGGTTCAGGTCCTGTCTACCTCCCCGAAGGAAACCTTGCCCTTCGGCAAAGCTTCCTGCGAGTTCCTCTCTGCAGTAGAGAGTTTGACAGAAACCCGAGCCGCAACACAAAATGGTTGTTATTTATCAAACCCACCCACGTGGGTTAAATGTGGCACAAGGCCGGTTTAATGTGGGTGCCTCCAAGCCCGTAGGCTCGGCCAAAATTTTGACCTTTGAACCCGCCTAGACGGGTTCAGGTCCTGTCTACCTCCTCGAAGGAAACCTTGCCTTTCGGCAAAGCTTCCTCCGAGATCCTCTCTGCAGTAGAGAGTTTGACAGAAAACCCGAGCCGCGACTGAAAAAGGTTGGTATTGATCAACCCCACCACGTGGGTTAAATGTGGCACAAGGCCGGTTTAATCTTGGTACCTCCAACCCCGTAGGCTCAGCCAAAATTATGACCTTTGAACCCGCCTAGACGGGTTCAGGTCCTGTCTACTTCCCGAAGGAGACCTTGCCCTTCGGCAAAGTTTCCTCAGTGTTCCTCTCTGCAGTAGAGAGTTCGACATAAACCCCGAGCCGCAACTCAAAACGGTTGATATTTATCAACCACCCCCAAGTGGGTTAAATGTGGCACAAGGCCGGTTTAATGTGGGTATCTCCAAGCCCGTAGGCTCGGCCGAAAATATGACATTTGAACCCGCCTAGACGGGTTCAGGTCCTGTCTACCTCCCCGAAGGATACCTTGCCCTTCGGCAAAGCTTCCTCTGAGTTCCTCTCTGCAGTAGAGAGTTCGACATAAAACCCGAGCCGAAACTCAAAACGGTTGATATTTATCAACCCCCCCACGTGGGTTAAATGTGTCACAAGGCCGGTTTAATGTGGGTGTCTCCAAGCCCGTAAGCTCGGCCAAAAATATGACCTTTGAACCAGCCTAGACGGGTTCAGGTCCTGTCTACCTCCCCGAAGGAAACCTTCCCATTCGTCAAAGCTTCCACCGAGTTCCTCTCTGCAGTAGAGAGTTTGACAGATAACCCGAGCCGCAACTCAAAATGGTTGGTATTTATCAACCCCCCCACGTGGGTTAAATGTGGCACAAGGCCGGTTTAATGTGGGTATCTCCAAGCCCGTAGGCTCGGCCAAAAATATGACCTTTGAACCCGCCTAGACGGGTACAGGTCCTGTCTACCTCCCCGAAGGAAACCTTGCCCTTCGGCAATGCTTCCTCCGAGTTCCTCTCTGTAGTAGCGAGTTTGACAGCAAACCCGAGCCGCAACTCAAAAATGTTGATCTTTATCAGCCCCCCCACGTGGGTTAAATGTCACACAAGGCCGGTTTAATGTGGGTATCTCCAAGCCCGTAGGCTCGGCCAAAAATATGACCTTTGAACCCGCCTAGACGGGTTCAGGTCCTGTCTACCTCCCCGAAAGAAACCTTGCCCTTCGGCAAAGCTTCCTCCGAGTTCCTCTCTGCAGTAGAGAGTTTGACAGAGAACCCGAGCCGCAACTCAAAAAGCTTCGTATTTAACAACCCCCCCACGTGGGTTAAATGTGGCACCAAGCCGGTTTAATGTGGGTATCTCCAAGCCCGTAGGCTCGGCCAAAATATGACCTTTGAACCCGCCTAACGGGTTCAGGTCCTGTTTACCACCCCGAAGGAAACCTTGCCCTTCGGCAAAGCTTCCTCCGAGTTACTCTCTGCAGTAGAGAGTTCGACAGAAAACCCGAGCCGCAACTCAAAACAGTTGATATTTATCAACCCCCCCACGTGGGTTAAATGTGGCACAAGGCCGGTTTAATGTGGGTATCTCTAAGCCCGTAGGCTCGGCCAAATATATGACCCTTGAACCCGCCTAGACGGTTTCAGGTCCTGTCTACCTCCCCGAATGAAACCTTGCCCTTCGGCAAAGCTTCCTCCGAGTTCTTCCCTGCAGTAGAGAGTTTGACAGAAAACCCGAGCCGCAACTCAAAAAGGTTGGTATTTATCAAACCCCCGACGTGGGTTAAATGAGGCACAAGGCCGGTTTAATGTGGGTATCACCAAGCCCGTAGGCTCGGCGAAAAATATGACCTTTGAACCCGCCTAGACGGGTTCAGGTCCTGTCTACCTCCCCGAATGAAACCTTGCCCTTCGGCAAAGCTTCATCCGAGATCCTCTCTGCAGTAGAGAGTTCGACATAAAACCCGAGCCGCAACTCAAAACAGTTGATATTTATCAACCCCACCACGTGGGTTAAATGTGGCACAAGGCTAGTTTAATGTGGGTATCTACAAGCCCGTAGGTTCGGCGAAAAATATGACCTTTGAACACGCCTAGACGGGTTCAGATCCTGTCTACCTCCCCGAAGGAAACCTTGCCCTTCGGCAAAGTTTCCTCCGAGTTCCTCTCTGCAGTAGAGAGTTCGACATAAAACCCGAGCCGCAACTCAAAACTGTTGATATTTATCAACCCCCTTCACGTGGGTTAAATGTGGCACAAGGCCGGTTTAATGTGGGTATCTCTAAGCCCGTAGGCTCGGCCAAAATATGACATTTGAACCCGCCTAGACGGGTTCAGGTCCTGTTTACCACCCCGAAGGAAACCTTGCCCTTCGGCAAAGCTTCCTCCGAGTTACTCTCTGCAGTAGAGAGTTCGACAGAAAACCCGAGCCGCAACTTAAAACAGTTGATATTTATCAACCCCCCCACGTGGGTTAAATGTGGCACAAGGCCGGTTTAATGTGGGTATCTCTAAGCCCGTAGGCTCGGCCAAAAATATGACCTTTGAACCCGCCTAGAGGGGTTCAGGTCCTGTCTACCTCCCCGAAGGAAACCTTGCCCTTCGGCAAAGCTTCCTCCGAGTTCCTCTCTGCAGTAGAGTGTTCGACATAAAACCCGAGCCGCAACTCAAAACGGTTGATATTTATCAACCCTCCCAAGTGGGTTAAATGTGGCACAAGGCCGGTTTAATGTGGGTATCTCCAAGCCCATAGGCTCGGCCAAAAATATGGGTTCAAAGGTCATATTTTTGGCCGAGCCTACGGGCTTGGAGATACCCACATTAAACCGGCCTTGTGCCACATTTAAACCACGTGGGGGGGATTTGATAAATATCAACCGTTTTGTGTTGCGGCTCGGGTCTATGTCGAACTCTCTACTGCAGAGAGGAACTCGGAGGAACCTTTGCCGAAGGGCAAGGTTTCCTTCGGGGAGGTAGGACCGACTAGGCGGGTTCAAAGGTCATATTTTTGGCCGAGCCTCCGGGCTTGGAGATACCCACATTAAACCGGCCGTGTGCCACATTTAACCCACGTGGGGGGGGGGGTGACAAATACCAAACTTTTTGAGTTGCGCCTCGAGTTTTCTGTCAAACCCTTTACTGCAGAGAGGAACTCGGAGGAAGCTTTGCCGAAGGGCAAGGTTTCCTTCGGGGAGTTAGACAGGACCTGAACCAGTCTAGGCGGGATCAAAGGTCATATTTTTGGTCGAGCCTACGGGCTCTGTAGTAGAGAATTCGACATAAAACGCAAGCCGCAACTCAAAACGGTTGATATTTATCAACGCCCCCACGTGAGTTAAATGTGGCACAAGGCCGGTTTAATGTGGGTATCTCTAAGCCCGTAGGCTCGGGGAAAAATACGACCTTTGAACCCGCCTAGACGGGTTCATGTACTGTCTACCTCCCCGAAGGAATCCTTGCCCTTCGGCAAAGCTTCCTCCGAGTTCCTCTCTGCAGTAGAGCGTTCGACATATAACACGAGCCGCAACTCAAAACGGTTGATATTTATCAACCCTCCCAAGTGGGTTAAATGTTGCACAAGGCCGGTTTAATGTGGGTATCTCCAAGCCCGTAGGCTCGGCCAAAAATATGACATTTGAACCCGCCTAGACGGGTTCAGGTCCTGTCTACCTCCCCGAAGGAAACCTTGCCCTTCGGCAAAGCTTCCTCCGAGTTCCTCTCTGCAGTAGTGAGTTTGACAGAGAACCCGAGCCGCAACTCAAAAAGGTTGGTATTTATAAACCCCACAACGTGGGTTAAATGTGGCATAAGTCCGGTTTAATGTGGGTATCTTCAAGCCCGTAGGCACGGCCAAAATATGACCTTTGATCCCGCCTAGACGGGTTCAGGTCCTGTCTACCTCCGCGAAGGAATCCTTGCCCTTCGGCAAAGCTTCCTCCGAGTTCCTCTCTGCAGTAGAGAGTTCGACATAAAACCCGAGCCGCAACTCAAAACGGTTGATATTTATCAACCCCCCCACATGGGTTAAATGTGGCACAAGGCCAGTTTAATGTGGGTATCTCCAAGCCCGTAGGCTCGGCCAAAAATATGACCTTTAAACCCGACTAGACGGGTTTAGGTCCTGTCTGCCTCCCCGAAGGAAACCTTGCCCTTCGGCAAAGCTTCCTCCGAGTTCCTCTCTGCAGTAGAGAGTTTGACAGAAAACCCGAGCCGCAACTCAAAAAGGTTGGTATTTATCAACACCCCCACGTGGGTTAAATGTGGCACAAGGCCGGTTAAATGTGGGTATCTCCAAGCCCGTAGGCTCGGCCAAAAATATGACCTTTTAACCCGCCTAGACGGGTTCAGGTCCTGTCTACCTCTCCGAAGGAAACCTTGCCCTTCGGCAAAGCTTCCACCGAGTTCCTCTCTACAGTAGAGATTTTGACAGAAAACCCGAGCCGCAAATCAAAAAGGTTGGTATTTATCAACCCCCCACGTGGGTTAAATGTGGCAAAAGCCCGGTTTAATGTGGGTATCTCAAAGCCCGTAGTTTCGGCCAAAAATATGACCTTTGAACCCGCCTAGACTGGTTCAGGTCCTGTCTACCTTCCAGAAGGAAACCTTGCCCTTCGGCAAAGCTTCCTCCGAGTTCCTCTCTGCAGTAGAGAGTTTGACAGAAAACCCGAGCCGCAAATCAAAAAGGTTGGTATTTATCAACCCCCCCACGTGGTTTATATGTGGCACAAGCCCGGTTTAATGTGGGTATATCCAAGCCCGTAGGCTCGGCCAAAAATATGACCTTTGAACGCGCCTAGACGGGTTCAGGTCCTGTCTACCTCCCCGAAGGAAACCTTGCCCTTCGGCAACGCTTCCTCCGAGTTCCTCTCTGCAGTAGAGAGTTTGACAGAAAACCTTAGCCGCAAATCAAAACGTTTGATATTTATCAACCCCCCCACGTGGGTTAAATGTGGCACAAGGCCGGTTCAATGTGGGTATCTCCAAGCCCGTAGGCTCGGCCAAAAATATGACCTTTCAACCCGCCTAGACGGGTTCAGTTCCTGTCTACCTCCCCGAAGGAAATCTTGCCCTTCGGCAAAGCTTACTCCGAGTTCCTCTCTGCAGTAGAGAGTTCGTCATAAAACCCGAGCCGCAACTCGAAATGGTTGATATTTATTAACCCCACCACGTGGGTTAAATGTGGCACAACGCGGGTTTAATGTGGGTATCTCCAAGCCCGTAGGCTCGGCCAAAAATATAACCTTTGAACCCGCCTAGACGGGTTCAGTTCCTGTCTAACTCCCCGAAGGAAACCTTGCCCTTCGGCAAAGCTTCCTCCGAGTTCCTCTCTGCTGTAGAGAGTTTGACAGAAAACCAGAGTCGCAACTCGAAATGGTTGATATTTATCAACCCTCCCAAGTAGGTTAAATGTGGCACATTCCGGTTTAATGTGGGTATCTCCAAGCCCGTAGGCTCGGCAAAAATATGACCTTTGAACCCGCCTAGACGGGTTCAGGTCCTGTCTACCTCCCCGAAGGAAACCTTGCTCTTCGGCAAAGCTTCCTCCGAGTTCCTCTCTGCAGTAGAGAGTTTGACAGAAAACCCAAGCCGCAACTCAAAAAGAATGTTATTTATCAACACCCCCACGTGGGTTAAAAGTGGCAAAAGCCCGGTTTAATGTGGGTATCTCCAAGCCCGTAGGCTCGGCCAAAAATATGACCTTTGAACCAGCCTAGAGGGGTTCAGGTCCTGTCTACCTCCCCGAAGGAAACCTTGCCCTTCGGCAAAGCTTCCTCCGAGTTCCTCTCTGCAGTAGAGAGTTTGACAGAAAACCCGAGCCGCAACTCAAAAAGGATGTTATTTTTCAACCCCCCCACGTGGGTTAAAAGTGGCACAAGCCCGGTTTAATGTGGGTATCTCCAAGCCCGTAGGCTCGGCCAAAAATATGACCTTTGAACCAGCCTAGAGGGGTTCAGGTCCTGTCTACCTCCCCGAAGGAAACCTTGCCCTTCGGCAAAGCTTCCTCCGAGTTCCTCTCTGCATTAGAGAGTTTGACAGAAAATCCGAGCCGCAACTCAAAAAGGTTGGTATTTATCAACCCCCACGTGGGTTAAATGTGGCACAAGGCCGGTTTAATGTGGGTATCTCCAAGCCCGTAGGCTCGGCCAAAAATATGACATTTGAACCCGCCTAGACGGGTTAGGTCCTGTCTACCTCCCCGAAGGAAACCTTGCCCTTCAGCAAAGCTTCCTCTGAGTTCCTCTCTGCAGTAGAGAGTTCGACATATAACCCGAGCCGTAACTCGAAATGGTTGATATTTATCAACCCCCCACGTGGGTTAAATGTGGCACAACGCCGGTTTAATGTGGATATCTGCAACCCCGTAGGCTCGGCCAAAAATATGACCTTTGAACCCGCCTAGACGGGTTCAGGTCCTGTCTACCTCCCCGAAAAAAACCTTGCCATTCGGCAAAGCTTCCTCCGAGTTCCTGTCTGCAGTAGAGAGTTTGACAGGAAACCCGAGCCGCAACTCGAAATGGTTGATATTTATCAATCCCCGACGTGGGTTAAATGTGGCACAACGCGGGTTTAATGTGGGTATCTCCAAGCCCGTAGGCTCGACAAAAATATGACCTTTGAACCCGCCTAGACGGGTTCAGGTCCTGTCTACCTCCCCGAAGGAAACCTTGCCCTTCGGCAAAGCTTCCTCCGATTTCCTCTCTCCAGTAGAGAGTTTGACAGAAAACCCAAGCCGCAACTCAAAAAGACTGTTATTTATCAACCCCCCCCACGTGGGTTAAAAGTGGCAAAAGCCCGGTTTAATGTGGGTATCTCCAAGCCCGTAGGCTCGGCCAAAAATATGACCTTTGAACCAGCCTAGAGGGGTTCAGGTCCTGTCTACCTCCCCGAAGGAAACCTTGCCCTTCGGCAAAGCTTCCTCCGAGTTCCTCTCTGCAGTAGAGAGTTTGACAGCAAACCCGAGCCGCAACTCAAAAAGGTTGTTATTTTTCAACCCCCCCACGTGGGTTAAAAGTGGCACAAGCCCGGTTTAATGTGGGTATCTCCAAGCCCGTAGGTTCGGCCAAAAATATGACCTTTGAACCAGCCTAGAGGGGTTCAGGTCCTGTCTACCTCCCCGAAGGAAACCTTGACCTTCGGCAAAGCTTCCTCCGTGTTCCTCTCTGCATTAGAGAGTTTGACAGAAAATCCGAGCCGCAACTCAAAAAGGTTGGTATTTATCAACCCCCACGTGGGTTAAATGTGGCACAAGGCCGGTTTAATGTGGGTATCTCCAAGCCCGTAGGCTCGGCCAAAAATATGACCTTTGAACACGCCTAGACGGGGTCAGGTCCTGTCTGCCTCCCCGAAGGAAACCTTGCCCTTCGGCAAAGCTTCCTCCGAGTTCCTTTCTGCAGTAGAGAGTTTGACAGAAAACCCGAGCCGCAACTCAAAAAGACTGTTATTTATCAACCCCCCCACGTCCTTAAAAGTGTCAAAAGCCCGGTTTAATGTGGGTATCTCCAAGCCCGTAGGCTCGGCCAAAAATATGACCTTTGAACCAACCTAGAGGGGTTCAGGTCCAGTCTACCTCCCCGAAGGAAACCTTGCCCTTCGGCAAAGCTTCCTCCGAGTTCCTCTCTGCATTAGAGAGTTTGACAGAAAATCCGAGCCGCAACTCAAAAAGGTTGGTATTTATCAACCCCCACGTGGGTTAAATGTGGCACAAGGCCGGTTTAATGTGGGTAACTCCAAGCCCGTAGGCTCGGCCAGAAATGTGACCTTTGAACCTGCCTAGACTGGTTCAGGTCCTGTCTACCTCCCCGAAGGAAACCTTGCCCTTCGGCAAAGCTTCCTCCGACTTCCTCTCTGCAGTAGAGAGTTTGACAGAAAACCCGAGCCGCAACTCAAAAAGGTTGGTATTTATCAACCCCCCCACGTGGGATAAATGTGGCACAAGGCCGGTTTAATGTGGGTATCTCCAAGCACGTAGGCTCGGCCAAAAATATGACCTTTGAACCCGCCTAGACGGGTTCAGGTCCTGTCTACCTCCCCGAAAAAAAACTTGCCCTTTCGGCAAAGCTTCCCCTGAGTTCCTGTCTGCAATAGAGAGTTTGACAGGAAACCCGAGCTGCAACTCGAAATGGTTGATATTTATCAACCCCCCGACGGGGGTTAAATGTGGCACAACGCGGGTTTAATGTGGGTATCTCCAAGCCCGTAGGCTCGGCCAAAAATATGACCTTTGAAACCGCCTAGACGGGTTCAGGTCCTGTCTACCTCCCCGAAGGAAATCTTGCCCTTCGGCAAAGCTTCCTCCGAGTTCCTCTCTGCAGTAGAGAGTTTGACAGAAAACCCGAGCCGCAACTCGAAATGGTTGATATTTATCAACACCCCCACCTGGGTTCAATGTGGCACAAGGCATGTTTAAAGTGGGTATCTCCAAGCGCGTAGGCTCGGCCAAAAATATGACCTTTGAACCCGCCTAGACGGGTTCAGGTCCTATCTACCTCCCCGAAGGAAACCTTGCCCTTCGGCAAAGCTTCCTCCGAGTTCCTCTCTGCAGTAGAGAGTTCGACATAAAACCCGAGCCGTAACTCGAAATGGTTGATATTTATCATCCCCACCCACGTGGGTTAAATGTGGCACAAGGCCGGTTTAATGTGGGTATCTTCAAAGCCGTAGGCTCGGCCAAAAATATGACCTTTGAACCCGCCTAGACGGGTTCAGGTCGTGTCTACCTCCCCGAAGGAAACCTTGCACTTCGGCAAAGCTTCCTCCGAGTTCCTCTCTGCTGTAGAGAGTTTGACAGAAAACCCGAGCCGCAACTGAAAAAGACTGTTATTTATCAACCCCCCCACGTGGGTTAAAAGTGGCAAAAGCCCGGTTTAATGTGGGTATCTCCAAGCCCGTAGGCTCGGCCAAAAATATGACCTTTGAACCAGCCTAGAGGCGTTCAGGTCCTGTCTACCTCCCCGAAGGAAATCTTGCCCTTCGGCAAAGCTTCCTCCAAGTTCCTCTCTGCAGTAGAGAGTTTGACAGCAAACCCGAGCCGCAACTCAAAATGTTGTTATTTTTCAACCCCCCCACGTGGGTTAAAAGTGGCACAAGCCCGGTTTAATGTGGGTATCTCCAAGCCCGTAGGCTCGGCCAAAAATATGACCTTTGAACCAGCCTAGAGGGGTTCAGGTCCTGTCTACCTCCCCGAAGGAAACCTTGCCCTTCGGCAAAGCTTCCTCCGAGTTCCTCTCTGCATTAGAGAGTTTGACAGAATATCCGAGCCGCAACTCAAAAAGGTTGGTATTTATCAACCCCCACGTGGGTTAAATGTGGCACAAGGCCGGTTTAATGTGGGTATCTTCAAGCCCGTAGGCTCGGCCAAAAATATGACCTTTGAACATGCCTAGACGGGTTCAGGTCCTGTCTACCTCCCCGAAGGAAACCTTGCCCTTGGGCAAAGCTTCCCCCGAGTTCCTGTCTGCAATAGAGAGTTTGACAGGAAACCCGAGCCGCAACTCGAAATGGTTGATATTTATCAACCCCCCGACGGGGGTTAAATGTGGCACAACGCGGGTTTAATGTGGGTATCTCCAAGCCCGTAGGCTCGGCCAAAAATATGACCTATGAAACCGCCTAGACGGGTTCAGGTCCTGTCTACCTCCCCGAAGGAAATCTTGCCCTTCGGCAAAGCTTCCTCCGAGTTCCTCTCTGCAGTAGAGAGTTTGACAGAAAACCCGAGCCGCAACTCGAAATGGTTGATATTTATCAACACCCCCACCTGGGTTCAATGTGGCACAAGGCATGTTTAAAGTGGGTATCTCCAAGCGCGCAGGCTCGGCCAAAAATATGACCTTTGAACCCGCCTAGACGGGTTCAGGTCCTATCTACCTCCCCGAAGGAAACCTTACCCTTCGGCAAAGCTTCCTCCGAGTTCCTCTCTGCAGTAGAGAGTTTGACAGAAAACCCGAGCCGCAAATCAAAAAGGTTGGTATTTATCAACCCCCCACGTGGGTTAAATGTGGCACAAGGCCGGTTTAATGTGGGTATCTCCAAGCCCGTAGGCTCGGCCAAAAATATGACCTTTGAACCCGCCTAGACGGGTTCAGGTCCTGTCTACCTCCCCGAAGGAGACCTTGCCCTTCGGCAAAGTTTCCTCCGAGTTCCTCTCTGCAGTAGAGAGTTTGACAGAAAACCCAAGCTGCAACTCAAAAAGGTTGGTATTTATCAACCCCGCCACGTGGGTTAAATGTGGCACAAGGCCGGTTTAATGTGGGTATCTCCAAGCCCGTAGTCTCGGCCAAAAATATGACCTTTGAACCCGCCTAGACGGGTTCAGGTCCTGTCTACCTACCCGAAGGAAACCATGCCTTTCGGCAAAACTTCCTCCGAGTTCCTCTCTGCAGTAGAGAGTTTGACATAAAACCGAGCCGCAACTCAAAATGGTTGATATTTATCAACCCCCCCACGTGGGTTAAATGTGACACAAGGCCGGTTTAATGTGGGTATCTCCAAGCCCGTAGGCTCGGTCAAAATTATGACCTTTCAACCCGGCTAGATGGGTTCAGGTCCTGTCTACCTCCCCGTAGGAAACCTTGCCCTTCGGCAAAGCTTCCTCCCAGTTCCTCTCTGCAGTAGAGAGTTTGACAGAAAACCCGCGCCGCAACTCAAAAAGGTTGGTATTTATCAACCCCCCACGTGGGTTAAATGTGGCACAAGGCCGGTTTAATGTGGGTATCTCCAAGCCCGTAGGCTCGGCCAAAAATATGACCTTTGAACACGCCTAGACGGGTTCAGGTCCTGTCTACCTCCCCGAAGGAAACCTTGCCCTTCGGCAATGCTTCCCCTGAGTTCCTCTCTGCAGCAGAGAGTAAAACAGAAAACCCGAGCCGCAACTCAAAATGGTTAATATTTATCAACCCCCCACGTGGGTTAAATGTGGCACAAGGCCGGTTTAATGTGGGTATCTCCAACCCGTAGGCTCGACCAAAAATATGACCTTTGAACCCGCCTAGACGGGTTCATGTCCTGTATACCTCCCCGAAGGAAACCTTACCCTTCGGCAAAGCTTCCTCCGAGTTCCTCTCTGCAGTAGAGAGTTTGACAGAAAACCCGAGCCGCAACTCAAAAAGGTTGGTATTTATCAACCCCCAACGTGGGTTAAATGTGGCACAAGGCCGGTTTAATGTGGGTATCTCCAAGCCCTTAGGCTCGGCCAAAAATATGACCTTTGAACCCGTCTAGACGGGTTCAGGTCCTGTCTACCTCCCCGAAGCAAACCTTGCCCTTCGGCAAAGCTTCCTCCGAGTTCCTCTCTGCAGTAGAGAGTTCGACAGAAAACTCGAGCTGCAACTCAAAAAGGTTGGTATTTATCAACCCCGCCACGTGGGTTAAATGTGGCAAAAGGCCGGTTTAATGTGGGTATCTCCAAGCCCTTAGGCTCGGCCAAAAATATGACCTTTGAACCCGTCTAGACGGGTTCAGGTCCTGTCTACCTCCCCGAAGCAAACCTTGCCCTTCGGCAAAGCTTCCTCCGAGTTCCTCTCTGCAGTAGAGAGTTCGACATAAAACCCGAGCCGCAACTCGAAAAGGCCGATATTTATCAACTACCCCACGTGGGTTAAATGTGGCACAAGGCCGGTTTAATGTGGGTATCTCAAAGGCCGTAGGCTCAGCGAAAAATATGACATTTGAACCCGCCTAGACGGGTTCAGGTCCTGTCTAACTCCCCGAAGGAAACCTTGCCCTTCGGCAAAGCTTCCTCCGAGTTCCTCTCTGCAGTATAGAGGTTGACAGCAAACCCGAGCCGCAACACGAAAAGGCTGATATTTATCAACACCCCACGTGGGTTAAATGTGGCACAAGTCCGGTTTAATGAGGGTATCTCCAAGCCCATAGGCTCGGCCAAAAATATGACCTTTGAACCCGCCTAGACGGGTTCAGGTCCTGTCTACCTACCCGAAGGAAACCATGCCTTTCGGCAAAACTTCCTCCGAGTTCCTCTCTGCAGTAGAGAGTTTGACAAAAAACCCGAGCCGCAACTCAAAATGGTTGATATTTATCAACCCCCCCACGTGGGTTAAATGTGACACAAGGCCGGTTTAATGTGGGTATCTCCAAGCCCGTAGGCTCGGTCAAAATTATGACCTTTGAACCCGCCTAGACGGGTTCAGGTCCTGTCTACGTCCCGGAAGGAAAACTTCCATTCGCCAAAGCTTCCTCCGGGTTCCTCTCTGCAGTAGAGTGTTCGACATAAAACCCGAGCCGCAACTCAAAACGGTTGATATTTATCAACCCCACTCCACGTGGGTTAATGTGGCACAAGGCCGGTTTAATGTGGGTATCTCAAAGCCCGTAAACTTGGCCAAAAATATGACCTTTGAACCCGCCTAGACGGCTTCAGGTCCTGTCTACCTTCCCGAAGGAGACCTTGCCCTTCGGCAAAGCTTCCACCGAGTTCCTCTCTGCAGTAGAGAGTTTGACAGAAAAACCGAGCCGCAACTCATAATGTTTGATATTTATCAACCCCCCACGTGGGTTAAATGTGGCACACGGCCGGTTTACTGTGGGTATCTCCAAGCCCGTAGGCTCGGCCAAAAATATGACCTTTGAACCCGCCTAGACGGGTTCAGGTCCTGTCTACCTCCCCGAAGGAAACCTTGCCCTTCGGCAAAGCTTCCTCCGAGTTCCTCTCTGCAGTAGAGAGTTCGACATAAAACCCGAGCCGCAACTCAAAATGGTTGATATTTATCAACCTCTCCACGTGAGTTAAATGTGGCACAAGGCCGGTTTAATGTGGGTATCTCCAAACCCGTAGGCTCGGCCAAAAATATGACCTTTGAACCCGCCTAGACGGGTTCAGGTCCTGTCTACCTCCCCGAAGGAAACCTTGCCCTTCGGCAAAGCTTCCACCGAGTTCCTCTCTGCCGTAGTGAGTTTGACAGAAAACCCGAGCCGCAACTCAAAATGGTTGGTATTTATCAACCTCTCCACGTGGGTTAAATGTGGCACAAGGCCGGTTTAATGTGGGTATCTCAAAGCCCGTAAACTTGGCCAAAAATATGACATTTGAACCCGCCTAGACGGCTTCAGGTCCTGTCTACCTCCCCGAAGGAGACCTTGCCCTTCGGCAAAGCTTCCACCGAGTTCCTCTCTGCAGTAGAGAGTTTGACAGAAAAACCGAGCCGCAACTCATAATGTTTGATATTTATCAACCCCCCACGTGGGTTAAATGTGGCACACGTCCGGTTTACTGTGGGTATCTCCAAGCCCGTAGGCTCGGCCAAAAATATGACCTTTGAACCCGCCTAGACGGGTTCAGGTCCTGTCTACCTCCCCGAAGGAAACCTTGCCCTTCGGCAAAGCTTCCTCCGAGTTCCTCTCTGCAGTAGAGAGTTTGACACAAAACCCAAACAGCAACTCAAAATGGTTGATATTTATCAACCCTACCCCACGTTTGTTAAATGTGGCACAAGGCCGGTTTAATTGGGTATCTCCAAGCCCGTTGGCTCGGTCAAAATTATGACCTTTGAACCCGCCTAGACGGGTTAAGGACCTGTCTAGCTCCCGGAAGGAAACCTTGACCTTCGGCAAAGCTTCCTCCGAGTTCCTCTCTGCAGTAGAGAGTTTGACAAAAAACCCGAGCCGCAACTCAAAATGGTTGATATTTATCAACCCCCCCACGTGGGTTAAATGTGACACAAGGCCGGTTTAATGTGGGTATCTCCAAGCCCGTAGGCTCGGTCAAAATTATGACCTTTGAACCCGCCTAGACGGGTTCAGGTCCTGTCTACGTCCCGGAAGGAAACCTTGCCCTTCGGCAAAGCTTCCTCCGAGTTCCTCTCTGCATTAGAGAGTTCGACATAAAACCCGACCCGCAACTCAAAATGGTTGATATATATCAACCTCTCCACCTGGGTTAAATGTGGCACAAGGCCGGTTTAATGTGGGTATCTTCAAACCCGTAGGCTCGGCCAAAAATATGACCTTTGAACCCGCCTAGACGGGTTCAGGTCCCGTCTACCTCCTCGAAGGAAACCTTGCCCTTCGCAAAGCTTCCACCGAGTTGCTCTCTGCAGTAATGAGTTTGAGAGAAAACCCGAGCCGCAACTCAAAATGGTTGGTATTTATCAACCACTCCACGTGAGTTAAATGTGGCACAAGGCCGGTTTAATGTGGGTATCTCCAAGCCCGTAGGCTCGGCCAAAAATATGACCTTTGAATCCGCCTTGACGGGTTCAGGTCCTGCCTACCCCCCGAAGGAAAACTTCCATTCGCCAAAGCTTCCTCCGAGTTCCTCTCTGCAGTTGAGAGTTCGACATAAAACCCGAGCCGCAACTCAAAACGGTTGATATTTATCAACCCCCCCCCACGTGGGTTAAAAGTGGCACAAGGCCGGTTTAATGTGGGTATCTCCAAGCCCGTAGGCTCGGCCAAAAATATGACCTTTGAACCCGCCTAGACGGGTGCAGGTCCTGTCTACCTCCCCGAGAGAAACCTTGCCCTTCGGCAAAGCTTCCTCCTAGTTCCTCTCTGCAGTAGAGAGTTTGACAGAAAACCCGAGCCGCAACTCAAAATGGTTGGTATTTATCAACCCCCCCCCACGTGGGTTAAATGTGGCATAAGGCCGGTTTAATGTGGGTATCTCCAAACCCGTAGGCTCGGCCAAAAATATGATCTTTGAACCCGTCTAGACGGGTTCAGGTCCTGTCTACCTCCCAGAAGGAAACCTTGCCCTTCGGCAAAGCTTCCTCCGAGTTCCTCTCTGCAGTAGAGAGTTCGACATAAAACCCGAGCCGCAACTCAAAATGGTTGATATTTATCAACCTCTCCACGTGGGTTAAATGTGGCACAAGGCCGGTTTAATGTGGGTATCTCCAAGCCCGTAGGCTCGGCCAAAAATATGACATTTGAACACGCCTAGACGTGTGCAGTTCCTGTCTACCTCCCCGAAGGAAACCTTGCCCTTCGGCAAAGCTTCCACCGAGTTCCTCTCTGCAGTAGAGAGTTTGACAGAAAACCCGAGCCGCAACTCAAAATGGTTTATATTTATCAACCTCTCCACGTGGGTTAAATGTGGCACAAGGCCGGTTTAATGTGGGTATCTCCAAACCCGTAGTCTCGGCCAAAAATATGACCTTTGAACCCGCTTAGACGGGTTCAGGTCCTGTCTACCACCCCGAAGGAAACCTTGCCCTTCGGCAAAGCTTCCTCCGTGTTCCTCTCTGCCGTAGAGAGTTCGACAGAAAACTGAGCCGCAACTCGAAATGGTTGATATTTATCAACCCCCCACGTGGGTTAAATGTGGCACAACGCCGATTTAATGTGGGTATCTCCAAGCCCGTAGGCTCGGCCAAAAATATGACCTTTGAACCCGCCTAGACGGGTTCAGGTCCTGTCTACCTCCCCGAAGGACACCTTGCCCTTCGGCAAAGCTTCCTCCGAGTTCCTCTCTGCAGTAGAGAGTTCGACATAAAACTCGAAACGGTTGATATTTATCAACCCCCCCACGTGGGTTAAATGTGGCACAAGGCCGGTTTAATGTGGGTATCACCAAGCCCGTAGGCTCGGCCAAAAATATGACCTTTGAACCCGCCTAGACGGGTTCAGGTCCTGTCTACCTCCCCGAAGGAAACCTTGCCCTTCGGCAAAGATTCCTCCGAGTTCCTCTCTGCAGTAGAGTGTTCGACATATAACTCGAAACTGTTGATATTTATCAACCCCCCACGTGGGTTAAATGTGGCACAAGTCCGGTTTAATGTGGGTATCTCCAAGCCCGTAGGCTCGGCCAAAAATATGACTTTTGAACCCGCCTAGACGGGTTCAGGTCCTGTCTACCTCCCCGAAGGAAAACTTGCCCTTCGGCAAAGCTTCCTCCGAGTTCCTCTCTGCAGTGGAGTGTTCGACATAAAACTCGATACGGTTGATATTTATCAACCAACCCACGGGGGTTAAATGTGGCACAAGGCCGGTTTAATGTGGGTATCTCCAAACCCGTAGGCTCGGCCAAAAATATGACATTTGAACCCGCCTAGACGGGTTCAGGTCCTGTCTACCTCCCCGAAGGAAACCTTGCCCATCGGCAAAGCTCCCTCCGAGTTCCTCTCTGCAGTAGAGATTTTGACTGAAAACCCGAGCCGCAACTCGAAATGGTTGATATTTATCAACCCCCCCACGTTGGTTAAATGTGGCACAAGGCCGGTTAAATGTGGGTATCTCCAAGCCCGTAGGCTCGGCCAAAAATATGACCTTTGAACCCGCCTAGACGGGTTCGGGTCCTGCCTACCTCCCCGAAGGAAACCTTGCCCTTCGGCAAAGCTTCCTCCGAGTTCTTCTCTGCAGTAGAGAGTTTGAGAGAAAATCCGAGCCGCAACTCAAAAAGGTTGGTATTTATCAACCCGCCCACGTGGGTTAAATGTGGCACAAGGCCGGTTTAATGTGGGTATCTACAAGCCCGTAGGCTCGGCTAAAAATATGACCTTTGAACCCGCTTAGACGGGTTCAGGTCCTGTCTACCTCCCCGTAGGAAACCTTGCCCTTCGGCAAAGCTTCCTCCGAGTTCCGCTCTGCAGTAGAGAGTTTGACAGAAAACTGAGCCGCAACTCGAAATGTTTGATGTTTATCAACCCCCCACGTGGGTTAAATGTGGCACAAGGCCGATTTAATGTGGGTATCTCCAAGCCCGTAGGCTCGGCCAAAAATATGACCTTTGAACCCGCCTAGACGGGTTCAGGTCCTGTCTACCTCCCCGAAGGAAAACTTGCCCTTCGGCAAAGCTTCTTCCGAGTTCCTCTCTGCAGTAGAGAGTTTGACAGAAAACCAGAGTCGCAAATCGAAACGGTTGATATTTATCAACCCCCCCACGTGGGTTAAATGTGGCACAAGGCCGGTTTAATGTGGGTTTCTCCAAGCCCGTAGGCTCGGCCAAAAATATGACCTTTGAACCCGCCTAGACGGGTTCAGGTCCTGTCTAACTCCCCGAAGGAAACCTTGCCCTTCGGCAAAGCTTCCTCCGAGTTCCTCTCTGCAGTAGATTGTTCGACATAAAACTCGAAACGGTTGATATTTATCAACCCCCCACGTGGGTTAAATGAGGCACAAGGCCGGTTTAATGTGGGTATCTCCAAGCCCGTAGGCTCGGCCAAAATTATGACCTTTGAACCCGCCTAGACGGGTTCAGGTCCTTTCTACATCCCCGAAGGAAACCTTGCCCTTCGGCAAAGCTTCCTCCGAATTCCTCTCCGCAGTAGAGAGTTCGACATAAAACTCGAAACGGTTGATATTTATCAACCCCCCCACGTGGGTTAAATGTGTCACAAGGCCGGTTTAATGTGGGTATCTCCAAGCCCGTACGCTCGGCCAAAAATATGACCTTTGAACCAGCTTAGACGGTTTCAGGTCCTGTCTACCTTCCCGAAGGAAACCTTGCCCTTCGGCAAAGCTTCCTCCGAGTTCCTCTCTGCAGTAGAGAGTTCGACGTAAAACACGAAACGGTTGATATTTATCAACCACCCCACGTGAGTCAAATGTGGCACAAGGCCGGTTTAATGTGGGTATCTCCAAGCCCGTAGGCTCGGCCAAAAATATGACTTTTGAACCCGCCTAGACGGGTTCAGGTCCTGTCTACCTCCCCGAAGGAAAACTTGCCCTTCGGCAAAGCTTCCTCTGAGTTCCTCTCTGCAGTGGAGAGTTCGACATAAAACTCGATACGGTTGATATTTATCAACCCCCACACGGGGGTTAAATGTGACACAAGGCCGGATTACTGTGGGTATCTCCAAGCCCGTAGGCTCGGCCAAAATTATGACATTTGAACCCGCCTAGACGGGTTCAGGTCCTGTCTACCTCCCCGAAGCAAACCTTACCCATCGGCAAAGCTTCCTCCGAGTTCCTCTCTGCAGTAGAGAGTTTGACAGAAAACCCGAGCCGCAACTCGAAATGGTTGATATTTATCAACCCCCCCCCACGTGGGTTAAATGTGGCACAAGGCCTGTTAAATGTGGGTATCTCCAAGCCCGTAGGCTCGGCCAAAAATATGACCTTTGAACCCGCCTAGATGGGTTCAGGTCCTGCCTACCTCCCCGAAGGAAACCTTGCCCTTCGGCAAAGCTTCCTCCGAGTTCCTCTCTGCAGTAGAGAGTTTGACCGAAAACCAGACTCGCAACTCGAAACGGTTGATATTTATCAACACCCCCCCACGTGGGTTAAATTTGGCACAAGGCCGGTTTAATGTGGGTATCTCCAAGCCCGTAGGCTCGGCCAAAAATATGACCTTTGAACCTGCCTAGACGGGTTCAGGTCCTGTCTACCTCCACGAAGGAAACCTTGCCCTTCGGCAAAGCTTCCTCCGAGTTCCTCTCTGTAGTAGAGAGTTTGACAGAAAACCAGAGTCGCAACTCGAAACGGTTGATATTTATCAACCCCCCCACGGGGGTTAAATGTGGCACAAGGCCGGTTTAATGTGGTTATCTCAAACCCGTAGGCTCTGCCAAAAATATGACCTTTGAACCCGCCTAGACGGGTTCAGGTCCTGTCTACCTCCCCGAAGGAAACCTTGCCCTTCGGCAAAGCTTCCTCCGAGTTCCTCTCTGCAGTAGAGTGTTCGACATAAAACTCGAAACGGTTGATATTTATCAACCCCCCCACGTGGGTTAAATGTGGCACAAGGCCGGTTTAATGTGGGTATCTTCAAGCCCGTAGGCTCGGCCAAAAATATGACCTTTGAACCCGCCTAGACGGGTTCAGGTCCTGTCTACCTCCCCGAAGGAAACCTTGACCTTCGGCAAAGCTTCCTCCGAATTCCTCTCCGCAGTAGAGAGTTCGACATAAAACTCGAAACGGTTGATATTTATCAACCCCCCCACGTGGGTTAAATGTGTCACAAGGCCGGTTTAATGTGGGTATCTCCAAGCCCGTACGCTCGGCCAAAAATATGACCTTTGAACCAGCTTAGACGGTTTCAGGTCCTGTCTACCTTCCCGAAGGAAACCTTGCCCTTCGGCAAAGCTTCCTCCGAGTTCCTCTCTGCAGTAGAGAGTTCGACATAAAACTCGAAACGGTTGATATTTATCAACCACCCCACGTGATTTAAATGTGGCACAAGGCCGGTTTAATGTGGGTATCTCCAAGCCCGTAGGCTCGGCCAAAAATATGACCTTTGAACCCGCCTAGACGGGTTCAGGTCCTGTCTACCTCCCCGAAGGAAACCTTGCCCTTCGGCAAAGCTTCCTCCGAGTTCCTCTCTGCAGTGGAGAGTTCGACATAAAACTCGATACGGTTGATATTTATCAACCCCCACACGGGTGTTAAATGTGGCACAAGGCCGGTTTAATGTGGGTATCTCCAAGCCCGTAGGCTCGGCCAAAAATATGACATTTGAACCCGCCTAGACGGGTTCAGGTCCTGTCTACCTCCCCGAAGGAAACCTTGCCCTTCGACAAAGCTTCCTCCGAGTTCCTCTCTGCAGTAGAGAGTTTGACAGAAAACCAGACTCGCAACTCGAAACGGTTGATATTTATCAACCCCCCCCCACGTGGGTTAAATTTGGCACAAGGCCGGTTTAATGTGGGTATCTCCAAGCCCGTAGGCTCGGCCAAAAATATGACCTTTGAACCTGCCTAGACGGGTTCAGGTCCTGTCTACCTCCCCGAAGGAAACCTTGCCCTTCGGCAAAGCTTCCTCCGAGTTCCTCTCTGTAGTAGAGAGTTTGACAGAAAACCAGAGTCGCAACTCGAAACGGTTGATATTTATCAACCCCCCCACGGGGGTTAAATGTGGCACAAGGCCGGTTTAATGTGGGTATCTCAAACCCGTAGGCTCTGCCAAAAATATGACCTTTGAACCCGCCTAGACGGGTTCAGGTCCTGTCTACCTCCCCGAAGGAAACCTTGCCCTTCGGCAAAGCTTACTCCGAATTCCTCTCTGCAGTAGAGAGTTCGACATAAAACTCGAAACGGTTGATATTTATCAACCCCCCCACGTGGGTAAAATGTGGCACAAGGCCGGTTTAATGTGGGTATCTTCAAGCCCGTAGGCTCGGCCAAAAATATGACCTTTGAACCCGCCTAGACGGGTTCTGGTCCTGTCTACCTCCCTGAAGGAAACCTTGCCCTTCGGCAAAGCTTCCTCCGAATTCCTCTCCGCAGTAGAGAGTTCGACATAAAACTCGAAACGGTTGATATTTATCAACCCCCCCACGTGGGTTAAATGTGTCACAAGGCCGGTTTAATGTGGGTATCTCCAAGCCCGTACGCTCGGCCAAAAATATGACCTTTGAACCAGCTTAGACGGTTTCAGGTCCTGTCTACCTTCCCGAAGGAAACCTTGCCCTTCGGCAAAGCTTCCTCCGAGTTCCTCTCTGCAGTAGAGAGTTCGACATAAAACTCGAAACGGTTGATATTTATCAACCCCCACACGGGTGTTAAATGTGGCACAAGGCCGGTTTAATGTGGGTATCTCCAAGCCCGTAGGCTCGGCCAAAAATATGACATTTGAACCCGCCTAGACGGGTTCAGGTCCTGTCTACCTCCCCGAAGGAAACCTTGCCCTTCGGCAAAGCTTCCTCCGAGTTCCTCTCTGCAGTAGAGAGTTTGACAGAAAACCAGACTCGCAACTCGAAACGGTTGATATTTATCAAACCCCACCCCACGTGGGTTAAATTTGGCACAAGGCCGGTTTAATGTGGGTATCTCCAAGCCCGTAGGCTCGGCCAAAAATATGACCTTTGAACCTGCCTAGACGGGTTCAGGTCCTGTCTACCTCCCCGAAGGAAACCTTGCCCTTCGGCAAAGCTTCCTCCGAGTTCCTCTCTGTAGTAGAGAGTTTGACAGAAAACCAGAGTCGCAACTCGAAACGGTTGATATTTATCAACCCCCCCACGGGGGTTAAATGTGGCACAAGGCCGGTTTAATGTGGGTATCTCAAACCCGTAGGCTCTGCCAAAAATATGACCTTTGAACCCGCCTAGACGGGTTCAGGTCCTGTCTACCTCCCCGAAGGAAACCTTGCCCTTCGGCAAAGCTTCCTCCGAGTTCCTCTCTGCAGTAGAGTGTTCGACATAAAACTCGAAACGGTTGATATTTATCAACCCCCAACGCGGGTTAAATGTGGCACAAGGCCGGTTTAATGTGGGTATCTCCAAGCCCGTATGCTCGGCCAAAAATATGACCTTTGAACCCACCTAGTCTGGTTCAGGTCCTGTCTACCTCCCCGAAGGAAACCTTGCCCTTCGGCAAAGCTTACTCCGAATTCCTCTCTGCAGTAGAGAGTTCGACATAAAACTCGAAACGGTTGATATTTATCAACCCCCCCACGTGGGTTAAATGTGGCACAAGGCCGGTTTAATGTGGGTGTCTTCAAGCCCGTAGGCTCGGCCAAAAATATGACCTTTGAACCCGCCTAGACGGGTTCAGGTCCTGTCTACCTCCCCGAAGGAAACCTTGCCCTTCGGCAAAGCTTCCTCCGAATTCCTCTCCGCAGTAGAGAGTTCGACATAAAACTCGAAACGGTTGATATTTATCAACCCCCCCACGTGGGTTAAATGTGTCACAAGGCCGGTTTAATGTGGGTATCTCCAAGCCCGTACGCTCGGCCAAAAATATGACCTTTGAACCAGCTTAGACGGTTTCAGGTCCTGTCTACCTTCCCGAAGGAAACCTTGCCCTTCGGCAAAGCTTCCTCCGAGTTCCTCTCTGCAGTAGAGAGTTCGACATAAAACTCGAAACGGTTGATATTTATCAACCCCCACACGGGTGTTAAATGTGGCACAAGGCCGGTTTAATGTGGGTATCTCCAAGCCCGTAGGCTCGGCCAAAAATATGACATTTGAACCCGCCTAGACGGGTTCAGGTCCTGTCTACCTCCCCGAAGGAAACCTTGCCCTTCGGCAAAGCTTCCTCCGAGTTCCTCTCTGCAGTAGAGAGTTTGACAGAAAACCAGACTCGCAACTCGAAACGGTTGATATTTATCAAACCCCACCCCACGTGGGTTAAATTTGGCACAAGGCCGGTTTAATGTGGGTATCTCCAAGCCCGTAGGCTCGGCCAAAAATATGACCTTTGAACCTGCCTAGACGGGTTCAGGTCCTGTCTACCTCCCCGAAGGAAACCTTGCCCTTCGGCAAAGCTTCCTCCGAGTTCCTCTCTGTAGTAGAGAGTTTGACAGAAAACCAGAGTCGCAACTCGAAACGGTTGATATTTATCAACCCCCCCAGGGGGGTTAAATGTGGCACAAGGCCGGTTTAATGTGGTTATCTCAAACCTGTAGGCTCGGCCAAAAATATGACCTTTGAACCCGCCTAGACGGGTTCAGGTCCTGTCTACCTCCCCGAAGGAAACCTTGCCCTTCGGCAAAGCTTCCTCCGAGTTCCTCTCTGCAGTAGAGTGTTCGACATAAAACTCGAAACGGTTGATATTTATCAACCCCCCCCCACGTGGGTTAAATGTGGCACAAGGCCGGTTTAATGTGGGTATCTCCAAGCCCGTATGCTCGGCCAAAAATATGACCTTTGAACCCACCTAGTCGGGTTCAGGTCCTGTCTATCTCCCCGAAGGAAACCTTGCCCTTCGGCAAAGCTTCCTCCGAATTCCTCTCTGCAGTAGAGAGTTCGACATAAAACTCGAAACGGTTGATATTTATCAACCCACCCACGTGGGTTAAATGTGGCACAAGGCCGGTTTAATGTGGGTATCTCCAAGCCCGTAGGCTCGGCCAAAAATATGATCTTTGAACCCGCCTAGACGGGTTCAGGTCCTGTCTACCTCCCCGAAGGAAACCTTGCCCTTCGGCAAAGCTTCTTCCGAGTTCCTCTCTGCAGTAGAGAGTTCGACATAAAACTCGAAACGTTTTAACGAGAGAGGAAAAGTCTTGTCTTTTATACAGCTTCTATGGATGATCTTATTTCAGTCGACAGGGGTGACATTTGCACTAAGTCACTAAGAGCTAACATCGCTAGCTCGTTAACTGAATGCTGTAAGTTCAATCCTTGCGCTAGGCAGTATATTTTATATTATTTTTCTCTTCAACATCACATTCTATAATATTTCAAAATAAACAACATGTTCAGCAAGACATCAATTTTCTAAATTTCCTTTTACCATTATGAAAAGTCCATTTGAATTTCAAACTTTTAGACATTAATACTTCGGAGTTACCATGTAAAAAAAAAAAACAACAACTAATTAACTAATGTTTGTTATTTACTCCGAATTGTTATTTACTACAACAAATAATTTTATTTTTAAAATTTGCTGTTTTTCATCTGTTTAAAATAAATAATTCGGTACAGGCAGTTTTCACAGAATCTAATTAAGTACATTATTTTTATTTATTTAGATAATTCTGTAGAACTTTTTCAGTTCCGCTTGACATTAGTAGTGTAGTAATGGCAGGCGAGAACAATTGTTTTGAAGAAATATGAAATAAGTTCGTTAACTAATAATATCAGTCCTAAAATATAGAAATTTATAACAAAAATAATATTTCTAAATTATTTAAACCCGCTTCTAAAAAAGGAGCTTATTCTTAGAAACCCAAATTCTTACATTTACTTTACGTAGATGACCCCTTCATACTCTGGTCAACCCAGGAAGAAGTCCAATTTCTCCTGAACCAAGTGAACTCAATAAGATCATCGAAACAGTTCCCAGTGGACAGAAAAAACGACATCAAACTCGCAAACTGCACTAATATCTCGAACAGAGCATAGCTTCAAGACATCTCTATACCGCAAGCCAACATTCACCGATCTATACCTCAACTTCAACTCCTAACAGGCATACAGTGTAAAGAAAGGAGTTGTCCGCTGCTTACAACATCGAGCAAAAGTGTTGATTCAGAGACATATGACAAAGAAATGGTCAGTAGAAGCAGTACTCTAAAACGTAACAACTAATCTAGGTACATGACAGCAGCTCCTACAAACTGGGATAGAAGGATACAAGAGGATAACTATATTCAGAAAACAGCTTCGGTCAACTTATGTGAAGGGATTATCGGAAAAAAATACAAAAGATCTGAGATCTATATAACATCTGGACGACCTTCAAAAGTTTTTGAAAACTTCGCAGACACGTCTTTCGGTTAAGAAATAGAGGAGAACTTGATTGAGGACTATGTGTTCACCATCCCCTGCAGTTTTGGTAAGAAAGGAAAAAACGGGCTGCTCTCTTAAGACTGCAAGAACATCGTAAAACCATAACACGAGGGGAAATAGAAAAATCAGGCGGAGCTGACCACATATGAAGGGAAAAGTGAGATCACCGCCCCTTGTTGTTTTACTTTTAAATGTAATTTTTTATCACAACATTTGTTGAAGCACAAGTAAGTTTTCATAGCGAAAATGCGGCCCCCCATAAAGTTTGGGAACCACTGCTCTAGCGGAACAAAACTTTTTAACAAAAAAGGAAAGGCCAGATAACCAGAATAGAACCTACGCCGAAGAGATAGAGAGAAACCCAAGCCCGTGTATAAGGGGTCTATGAGTAATTTTTATCCGAGCCTATGGGTTCGGAAAACTCCATGTAAAAAAGGCCTTGAGCTGCATATATATATATATATATATATATATATATATATATATATATATATATATATATATATATATTCTATTTTTGTAAATTTTTTAATAAAAATATTTTGTTTTAAATATATTTTTTCATAAAATAGTAAATGATAAATATCACATTGTAATTGGATCATATACTTTTATATTCTTATAAATAAACATTACTGAGTGAGTAGAAAGTGTATTCATTAATCGTGGCGTCAAAGGAATAACAGCTCTTTTGACCTCCCAGCAGACACCATCTTGATTCAGAGCAGCACTACTTCTTGAAGTAGGCCTCCGTGTCGAGTCTGATGTTCTTTTCTTATCAGAACAATCAGATTGAATTTTCTGAACTGCTGTGCCTTTGTAATCACAATTAGATTCATCCAACTCTTTCGGAATCCTCTGCACTGTCTCCAGATTGACATCTAAACACCATGAAATGTTCGTACTGAAGCTTCTGGTGCAAATTCCAAGCAATACATATTTCTGGCTGAGTGGATTGCGTCATGGTGCTCTTTTTCTCACTGGAAGTAGCCCTCATTAACATCGGGGAAAGCTAAAACAATATGCGAGTCCTTACGAAGTTGGTTCTTTATGTACGGTGCACCGGAGGAGATATCGTCGGATGGAGGAACGCAATTTGACTCCCAAGAATACAATTCGTTCCTTAAGGATTAGGGAATAAAAAAAACACATATCATCAGTACATTACCCTCAAAGTAATGGACGAGAGCAGAAGTGGTGATATTACCCGTCGTAGATATGCCAGACTACCAGACATCACAACCGCTTCCATCGATGACGAACCACCATACACCGCACTGAAAAGTATGGAAATAGACGAGCCGGAATGCGACGACAGGGTCTTGGACAAAATAGAAGTGGACGGAAGACAACCCACAATCGTATAACTGCCAACACATCAGGGTCTACGGCGTAGTACAAAGGTATCACAAACCACCTAGATTATTAACCCAACAAATGCGAGGACCGGCACATGATTACCCGTCCTATGAACACAATTCATAGGCCTTGTGGTCATGGGAGGGGGAGCATGTCGGGAAGAGAGGCCCACCGAAAAGATGAAATGAATAAAGTGATCACTGGTAAGAAAACCGGTGAAGGAAAAACAATGTAAATACCGAACAAGCATCACTTACGAACATTCTGTTTGAACGACCGTCAAGAGAACAATACTCATGCTACATAGCTTTAATGGTGGCATGACCCACATGTACTCGCGTCCAGGGCTCCATTTCCTTTGGCCAGAAGTGAATTTTAGTTTGCCTAAATTTCATTATTTCTGCACACTTTGGGGTTTTTTTTGCCATGTTCTTCCATCCTCTTGAATAGCCTGGCCACCATGCTTACAATGTTAAACACATATGCGTAACCAATATACTTCCATGTATATCGTTGTGCACGGCTTTAATTAATTCTTTTCTCGGAGACTGTGGAGGTACTAGGATATCTTCATTACACATAATTTCTTTTTCTATAGTTGTGTCTTGATTCTTTAAAAGGCCTCTCGGTCATACAGCAATTCTTCCATGTATTTCTCTTTATTTCTATCCATAATTCTATTCAACACTGGTCCCTGTCTATTTCCCAGCCTAAGCCCTTTTAAGGATAATACATCCGTTTCTATCTAGTACAAAAAAATATCCGCAATATTTCCGATTACTTCAATATTTTTACTCCCAAACTTTAACCAAGATAATGCATCAACATACGGAATAGTATTTCCTTTAATATATACAATGTCAAAGTCAAACGACATCAGCCTAATCGTCCATATTAATATCCTTAGAAATTTGACATTTGGGAACTCTCTTCTGGTGTTGAATATAAATTCCAAAGGCTTATGATCAGATTTCAATAGAAATGTCCTACCCAGCACAAAAAAAAATCTAGCTCTTTCTTTGCTCCACACAATCGCTATTTCCTCCTCCTTGTCAATATTTAAATAATTCGCCTCCGTCAATGTTAGTTTTCCGGATAAGTACATTACAAGGTAATAACCCCTGTGACAACATTGCGGCTATAGCACAGTCACTGACATCAGTAGTTAACGTCAATTTTTTTGCCGAGTCCAAAATTTTAACAACTCCTTTGTTTACGAGTGTTTTATTTTTTAATTTCTTGAAAGCAACCTCCTGTCTTTTTGTCCATTGAAATTCGGTATTCTTCTTCCTTATTTTGTTAAATCGTTCCACTATATCGCGGTAGATATCTGTCATAGAAATTGGTTAATCACAAAAAAGATTGTGACTCTTTCTTATTTCTGGGTGCAGCTGTCTCTCATATCTTACGAGTTTATCATCCAGCAACATACCATCTTTGTATATTTGATATCCTAAGTATGATTTTCCCAATTAAACTTGCATTTATCACGATTAAGTACTATTTGATTTTCTCAAACTTGTCCCGTTTTACTGTTTAGCGCTTCTTTACTGCAAGCACCAATGCCAATATTGTCCTCATATAAAATTATATTTTTAATCACCTCTAAAACATTTTCGATGGTTTTTTTGATTTTGTGTTTTAAATTTTTAACTCCAAACGTCCTTCTGTTTAATACAATAAGATGTTCATTGTGGTGACTTCTTGAAACTTGCTATCAATTGTGATCTGATTATATGCTGACTTGAAGTTAATTTTATCAAATTATTTAATACCAGCAAACTCATGGTACGTTATTTCAGTGTTTGGCAGTGGCAATGAATCAGAACAGTTTTGGTGATTCACGCCAATCTTATAATTGCCACAAATTCTTAAATCTTCATTGTACTTGCATATCAGCACAGTGGATGAATCCTAACTGCTACCATCCTGGCTGACTTTTTCTAATATTCCTTGTTCCAACACATTTTCAGCTTAGTAACAACCAAGGGTAACATATGAGCATGAACATTTCGGGCTTGAAAATACATTGGTTGATTGCTTTCTTTAAGCCGAATTCTCGTCTGTATCATTTTAATAATCCAGTATCCGCTTCTAGAATTCATGGAACTTATCAGTTTCGATGTATCCACTCTTCAATTCCTAAAAGACCGTGAATTTTGATGTTTTCCACCCCTCAAAAAATACCCTTTGGTATGACAGGGAAGATATTACGGAATAAAAAAAGAGAAAGAGACGTAAAAAAAAAAGAAAAAAAAAACATAAAAAATTTAGTGCCTTTGATTTATTTTAAAAAAATTATCACATGTAGACACCATCCCTTCTTCCGACAGATTCCAAGGATTATGTCTGAAAATAATGTATCAATTTATATTTTCAAAAATATTCCTTTTTCAAGTCCGTACCTCTTTTTCTAAAGAGGGAAATAATTTTACCTTGCAAAATCAGTGTAGAGAGATAACTCATTTCTAAGACTTTCTTTAAATCTCTCATCTCTGAATATGATTAAAAATTAGAAAAGATTTATACACAACAATTAAATAAAATCCTTGCTGATAACTTTTATTTCGATTTTAATTTTTGCAAGTAGGTAAAAATGAAGCATAATAAAAGATCTTAAATAATTTGTAAAAAAGGAAATAATCTCATTAGAGTCCAAATTGGGCCACAATTCCATTTATTATCTTTTTGAAGAATGCACAACTCCAAAGTATCTATTGTATCTGAACTTTGTCTGGTTTTACAGGTCCTGAACTGGCATCTCCGTATTCAGAAATGATAAGCTAAGCTCCCTATGCAATAATGGATCTGAAATGTTTTTAAAGTCATTATAATTGCACATTTAAAGAAGATAAAAAATATTTGATTGCTATTTCAACTTTTCACATCATAAATGTTTAATTCATTTCAAATTTGTTTGCGTTTTCTTGACGTTCAACTGATGTTTTAAAAATACAAACGAAAAACTAACGTATTTAAACTTATTGTTTTAAATATACATTTCTGACATGCTTTAAGTTTGGGCATCAAATATCTCGGAATTTTGTTTACTGTGTAAGCCTAAGAATAACTTATCCTTGATGACTGGCATCACATCACGTACATTTGAGTAGCGAAATTAAGCCTCCTTTAACATTTACAATTTAAAAAAGCATTGAAACTTATCCATCTAATCACGCAAGGGTTATTTAATGGAAACAGTTGTTACCTGCCTTCCGCCAGACAACTTGGCTAGGTTCAAAGACCTTGTTGGTATCCAGATAATTTCAACTCCAGATTACCTGATACATATTGCTGATCTCGATCTTCTTAATAAACACGCCAGTCAGTTATGTGCCATGCATGATACACGTTTAGGCGATCATGTACCTATCGATACATGACTGACGAGGCAGATTTTTCTCGCAGTAGGTTGCCATTTCTTTCTGCAGTAGATCAGATGCCATCCGGTCTGTACTGATATTTACCCATAGCTTGGGAAGAAAACGTGCATTCATACATTTCGCAAGGGAATTAACATGTAAGCGAATGTAATGGATTCAACTGGGAATTCGAGCTCGGTCCTCCGATTCAGTTAATTGCCATGTGCGATACACTTTAAGGCGATCATGTATCTTTCGATACATGACTGATGAGGCATATTTTTTTCTCGCAGTAGGTTGCCATTTCTTTTTGCAGTAGACCAAATGCCATCCAGGAATATAGAACCCGGTCTGTACTGCTATTTAACCATAGCTGCTGAGAAGAAGAGGATTCATATCTTTTCCAAGGGAATTCGAACTTGGCTCCAAGCCGCTATCAAATACTCCACCGTGCCTCTTGACTTATTACCAATATGACTGTTTCATTATTTAATTTTTCTTTTCCTTTCATTTTCCGATTTTTATTTCAGAAAAAGTTCTATAAAATTATTTTAAATAGAATTTTTGCTGTCGCAGGAAATGAAACAAAAAAAACATCTTTATTAACTGAAATGAAATTTTGATACTTTAAATCAGGTGAACAAATATTGGTACGGTCATATTTTATTATCAAAGTCAATGTTTTCTCCTTGAAATTCGTGTTAACCAACCAATGTTGGTAAGTTTCGGCATATGAATTTCAGTCTATGTAAAATGAACATTCTTTCATATCAATATATTTAATTAATAATTAATCAAATAAAGGTAAAAATAAATAAACAAAAATAAATAAATAAATAAAGGTAAAAATAGATTACTTTACTTTCCTGGTTTTATCCGAAATAAATACTCCAATCTGCATAGATCTTAGATATTTTCCAAATAAATCAATCTCTAGATAGAAGGATAAAGAGCATCAGGAAAATATCTATAATTAAATAGAACGGTGTATGATCCAAGAAAATAGATTTCTTCTCCTAATTATAGACTGGAATTAAAAAAAAAATCCCCCTGACCAATAAGTTTCAAAGATTTGATTTTAATGGAATATGTGGATGCGTGTCAGAATTTAAAATTATCAAGAATCTATTTCAAGATGAATTTGTCCCATGTTTTGCTTAGATTATAAAAAATATATGAATAGAAAATACTAAAGTTAAGAAAAGCTTACTACTGAAATGTTGTGCAGTTGTTCTGACACATTAACAAAAGTAAAAGAAATGTTGAAACTTTCAGCGCAATAGCAAACATGTTGGTTTTGATAAACTGTAAGACTGAACACGCATTAAATGATTTTTGTAAAAAGGAATTTGAAAATTGCAAATCTATCGTGCGATATGTTTCAGGTAGTGAAAGAATGGACTAAAACTTAGCCTGCCTCCACATTGTTTAATAATAGGAAGGGGTTGACTTCCTCACAGCCACAGTACTGAAGATAACTTGATGACTTTTAGGTATCTGACCAATTTGTTTCGACACAAGAATTTTCTTTATCAGAACAAAAGTTTAATATATATATATATACTTTATATGCCTACCTTCTATATGAAGTGAAATATTTGGGCCCAAAATGAAAGACGTAATACAGTGGCGAGAGATATTGTGGTGTAGGGAAACTTTGAATATTACATTTTAGAAAAGACTTTATAAATTAACTGTATGTACATTCTGGTTTTCGGGGAGCCTAGTCACAACTCTGGTTGCACGCGATGATTAAATTTGAATAAAAATGTATTTTAACGAGTGAAGTAATTTTCAATCTTTGCAGTTTTATGGGTTAACATATTTGAGATGTAAGGTGTGCGAATGTAAATTACAATTGTAAATTTTTCGTTGTATCTCGTAGGTTAGTTTCGCATTTTACCAACATGACAATTTTAATGTGTATCACCACCAATAAGAAAGTTCACATCTATTCAGTTTTAAACTATAAAAAGTGAATTTACATATACAAGTAAATTGTTTGAAAACGAAAGATGTGCTACAAATCAGGCAACTGATAAATTAACGCAATTTGAAAACTTAATTTGTGCACTATATATTGTTGAAACATAATAAAATATCGAACGGTTTAAATATTCGTAATCATTTAAAATACATTGTATAAAAATTGTTGAAACTAAAATAAATTTCACTCACCATTTACAATATTCCGACACAAAAATCTTTTATCGGTAAATTCTAACATTCCTTCTAAGGTGGTATTTCGGACACCATAAAGTGCCAGCAGTGACATGGTCGAAGCTGCAGTTTGCCGCATGAAAGCGAACGAAAAATGCTTTTAGCCATGCACAGATTGAGAGATCCCACACAATTTGATACCAATTTGGAAGAGAATCCAGCTACTGGAAAAAAATTATAAAGCAATGAATTGGGGGATACCCCCTCAGGGTTGAAGGGCATGAAAATTCCAACAAATTCACTAACGCTAGGTCCCGAATCGTCGAAAGTCACTCCCTCCCCAGAGAAGCGACTGAAATTCCCAACAATCTGACATATATCTCATGAGGATCCCCTAGAGAGGAAAAAATAGAAATGCGATCTCTTCGAGCAAACCGTTTTTCGGACACCCTAAAGTGCCAACAGTGACAGCAGTGACATTGTCGAAGCTGCAGTTTGCCGCATGAAAGCGAACGAAAAATGCTTGTAGCCATGCACATAGTGAGAGATTCCACTCAATTTGATATCAATTTGGAAGTGATACCAGCTACTGGAAAAAAATTATAAAGCAAGGAATTGGGGGAGCGCCCCCAGTTTTGGTGCGCATGAAAATTCCAAAAATTCACTAATGCTAGGTCCCGAATCGTCGAATGTCACTCCGTCCCCACACAACCGACTGAAATAAACCCTTGACTGATGGAGTCAGCAGGAACTTCCACAAAATCTGACTTCTATCTCATGAGGATCCCCTAGAGAGGAAAAATTAGAAATGCGATCTCTTCGAGCAAAGCGCTTTTCGGACACCGTAAAGTGCCAACGGTGACAGCAGTGACATGGTCGAAGCTGCAGTTTGCCCCATGAAAGCGAAAGAAAAATGCTTGTAGCCATGCACAGAATTAGAGATTCCACACAATCTGATACCAATTTGGAAGACATTCCAGCTACTGAAAAAATTCATAAAGCAATGAATTATGGGAGGCCACCCCACTTTTGGTGCGCATGAAAATTCCAACGTATTCCATAACGCTAGGTCCCGAGTCGTCGAAAGTCACTCCCTCACCACACAAGCGATTGAAATAAATCTTTGACTGATGGAGTCAGCAGGATATTCACAAAAACCTGACATCTATCTCATGAGGATTCCCTAGAGAGTAAAAAATAGAAATGCGATCTCTTCGAGCAAACCGCTTTTCGGACACCGTAAAGTGCCAACGGTGACAGCAGTGACATTGTCAAAGCTGCAGTTTGCCGCATGAAAGAGAAAGAAAAAATGCTTGTAGCCATGCACAGAGTGAAACATGCCACAAACTTTGATACCAATTTGGAAGAGATTTCAGCTACTGGAAAAAATTTATAAGGCAATGAATTGAGGGATTCCCCGCCAGTGTTGGTGTGCATGAATATTCCAACAAATTTACTAAAGCTAGATCCCGAATCGTCGAAGGTCGCCCCTCCACACACAATTGACTGAAATATACCAATGACTGATGGAGTCAGCAGGAAATTCCCCACAATCTGACATGTATCTCATTAGGATCCTCTAGATAGGAAAAATGAGAAATGCGATGTCTTCGAGCAAACCGATTTTCGGACACCGTGACATCGTCGAAGCTGTAGTTTGCCGCATGAAAGTGAACGAAAAATTCTTGTAGGCATGCACAGAGTGAGAGATTCCACACAATTTGATACCAATTTGGAAGAGATTCCAGCTACTGGAAAAAATTTAAGATGAAATGAATTGGGTGAGGCCCTCCAGGATTTGTGCGCATGAAAATTCCAACAAATTCACTAAACCTAGGTCCTGAATCGTCGGAGGTCACTCCCTCCCCACACAAGGCACTGAAATAAACTTTTGACTGATGGAGAGAGCAGGACATTCCCCACAATCTGACATCTATCTAATGAGGATCCCCTAGAGACGAAAAAGTAGAAATGCGATCACTTCGAGCAAACCGCATTTCGGTCACCGTAAAGTGCCAACGGTGACAGCAGTGACATGGTCGAAACTGCAGTCTGCCGCATGAAAGTGAACGAAAAATGCTTGTAGCCTCAAAGAGTGAGAGATTCCACACAGTTTGACACCAATTTGGAAGAGAATCCAGCTACCGGAAAAAATTCATAAAGAAATGAATTGGGTGATTCCCCCCCCCACTGTTGGTGCGCATGAATATTCCAACAAATTTACTGACGCTAGGTCCCGAAACGTCGAAGGTCACTCCCTACCCACACAAGTGACTGAAATAAACTTATGACTGATGGAGTCAGCAGGAAATTCACCACAATCTGTCATATCTCATGAGGATCCCCTGGAGAGGAAAAAGTAGAAATGCGATCTCTTCGAGTAAACCACTTTGAAGCAATGATTGGGGGGGCCTACACAGTTTTGGTGCGCATGAAATTTCCCATAAATTCACTAACGCTAGGTACCGAATTCACCACAATCTGTCATCTATCACATGAGGATCCCCTGGAGAGGAAAAAGTACAAATGCGATCTCTTCGAGTAAAACACTTTGAAGCAATGAATTGGGGGAGGCCTACACAGTTTTGGTGCGCATGAAATTTCACATAAATTCACTAACGCTAGGTACCGAATCGTCGAAAGTCAATCCACTCCACACAAGCGACTGAAATAAACATTTGACTATTGGTGTAAGCAGGACTTCCGCACAATCTGACATCTATCTCATGAGGTGGCCTAGAGTGGAAAAAATAGAAATGCGATCTCTTTGAGCAAACAGCTTTTCGGACACCGTAAAGTTTCAACAGTGACAGCAGGGACATGGTCGAAGCTGTAGTTTGCCGCATGAAAGCGAACGAAAAATGCTTGTAGCCCTGCATTGAGTGAGAGATTCAACACAATTTGACACCAATTTGGAAGAGAATGCAGCTACTGGAAAAAATTTATAAAGAAATGAATTGGGGGATTACCTCCATTGTTGGTGCGCATGAAAATTCCAACAAATTTACCAACGCTCGGTCCCGAATCGTCGAAAGTCAATCCCTACCCACACAAGAGACTGAAATAAACCTATGAAAGATGGACTCAGCAGAAAATTCCCCACAATCTGACATCTATCTCATGAGGATCCCCTAGAGAAGAAAAAGTAGAAATGCGAACTCTTCGAGCATCCGCTTTTCGGACACAGTAAAGTGCCAACGGTGACAGCAGTGACATGGTCGAAGCTGCAGCTTGCCGCATGAAAGCGAACAAAAATGCTTGTAGCCATGCACAGAGTGAGAGATTCTACACAATTTGATAACAATTTGGAAGAGATTCCAACGACTGGAAAATATTTATAAAGCAATGAATTGGGATAGCCGCCCCCAGTTTTGGTGAGCATGAAAATACTAACAAATTAACTTAACCAAAGTCCGGAATCGTCGAAGGTCACTCCCTCCACACACGAGCGACTGAAATAAACATTTGACTGATGGAGTCAGCAGGAAATTCCCCATAATCAGACATCTATCTGATGAGGAACACCTAGAGAGGAAAAATAGAAATGCGATCTCTTCGAGTAAACCACTTTTCGGACAGGGTAAAATGCCAACGGTGACAGCAGTGACATGGACGAAGCTGCAGTTTGCTGCATGAAAGCGAACGAAAAATGCATGTAGCCATACACAGAGTGTGAGATTCCACACAATTTGATACCAATTTGGAAGAGATTCCAGCTACTGGAAAAAATTTATAAAGCAATGAATTGGAGGAGGCCCCCCCAGTTTTGGTGCGAATGATAATATCAACAAATTCACTAACGCTAGGTGCCGAATCGTCGAAGGTCACTCCCTCCCCACAAAAGCGACTGAAATAAACCTTTGACTGATGGAGTCAGCAGGAAATTCCAGACAATATGACATTTATCTCATTAGGATCCCCTAGAGAGGAAAAAGTAGAAATGCGATCTCTTCAAGCAAACCGCTTTTAGGACACCGTAAAGGTCCAACGGTGACAGCAGTGACCTGTTCGAAGCTGCAGTTTGCCGTATGAAAGCGAACGAAAAATACTTGTAGCATGCACAGAGTGAGAGATTCCACACAATTTTATACCAATTTAAAAGAGATTCCAGGTACTGGAAAAAATTTATGAAGCAATTAATTGGGGGGTTCACACCCACGTTCGTGCGCATGAAAATACCAAAAAATTCACTAACTCTAGGTCCCGAATCGTCGAAGGTCACTCCCTCCCCACACAAGGGACTGAAACAAACATTTGACTGATGGAGTCAGCAGGAAATTCCCCACAATCTGACATCTATCTCATGAGGATCCCCTAGAGAGGATAAAGCAGAAATGCGATCTCTTCGAGCAAACCGCTTTTCGGACAGCGTAAAGTGCAAACGGTGACAGCAATGACATGGTGGAAGCTGCAGTTTGCCGCATGAAAGCGAACGAAAAATGCTTATAACCATGCACAGAGTGAGAGATTCTACACAATTTGATTCCAATTTGGAAGAGTTACCATCTACTGGAAAAAATTTATAAAAAAATGAATTGGGAGAGGCGTCCCCAGTTTTGGTGATCATTTTAATACCAACAAATTCACTAACGCTAGGACCCGAATCGTCGAAGGTCACTCCCTCCCCACACAAGCGAATGAAATAAACCTACGACTGATGGATTCTGCAGGAAATTCCCCATAATCAGACATCTATCTGATGAGGAACACCTAGAGAGGAAAAATAGAAATGCGATCTCTTCGAGTAAACCACTTTTCGGACAGGGTAAAATGCCAACGGTGACAGCATTGACATGGTCGAAGCTGCAGTTTGCCGCACGAAAGCCAACGAAAAATACATGTAGCCATGCACAGAGTGAGACATTCCACACAATTCGATACCAATTTGGAAGAGAATCCAGCTACTGGAAAAAATTTATAAAGCAATGAATTGGGGGATATCTCCCGCAGTTTTGCTGCGGATGAAAATTCCAACTAATTTAATAAAGCTAGGTCCCGAATCGTCGAAGTTCACTCCCTCCCCACACAAGCAACTCAAATAAACCTTTGACTGTTGGAGTCTTCAGGAAATTCTCCACAATCTGACATCTATCTCATGAGGATCCCCTAGAGAGGGAAAAATAGAAATGCGATCTCTTCGTGCAAACAGCTTTTCGGACACAGTAAAGTGCCAACGGAGACAGCAGTGACATGGTCGAAGCTGCAGTTTGCCGCATGAAAGCGAACCAAAAATACTTGTAGCCACGCACAGATTGAGAGATTCCACACAATTTGATACCAATTTGGAAGAGATTCCAGTTACTGGAAATAATTTATAAAGCAATGAATTGGGGGAGGCACCCCAGTTTTAGTGTGCATTAAAATTCAAACAAATCCACTAACTCTAGGATCCGAATCATCGAAGGTCACTCCGTCCCAACACAAGTGACTGAAAGATACCTCTGACTGATGGAGTCAGCAGGAAATTCCCCACAATCTGACATGTATCCCACGAGGATCCCCTAGAGAGGAAATAGTAGATATGCGATCTCTTCGAGCAAACCGCTTTTCGAACACCGTAGAGTGCCAACGGTGTCAGCAGTGACATGGTCGAAGCTGCAGTTTGGGCATGAAACCGAACGAAAAATCCTTGTATCCCAGCACAGAGTGAGAGATTACACACAATTTGATAACAATTTGGAAGAGATTCCAGCTACTGGAAAAAATTAATAAAGCAACGAATTGGGGAGTCCCAGTTTTGGTGCGCATGAAAATTCCAACAAATACACTAACGCTAGTTCCCGAATCAACGAAGGTCACTCCCTCCCCACACAAGTGACTGAAATAAACCTATGACTGATGGAGTCAGCAGGAACTCCACACAATCTGACATCTATCTCATGAGGATCCCCTAAAGAGGAAAAAATAGAAATGCGATCTCTTCGGTCAAACCGCTTTTCGGACACCGTAAAGTTCCAACGGTGACAGCCGTGACATGGTCGAAGCTGCAGTTTGCTGCATGAAAGCGAAAGAAAAATAATTGTAGCCATGCACAGAGTGAGAGATTACACACAATTTGATACAAATTTGGAAGAGATTCCAGCTACTGGAAAGAATTTATAAAGCAATGAATTGGGGTAGGACCCCCAGTTTTGGTGCGCATGAAAATACCAACAAATTGACTAACGCTAGGTCCTGAATCATCGCAGGTCACTCCCACCCCACACAAGCGACTGAAATAAATCTTTGACTGTTGGAGTCAGCATGAAATTCCAGATACTCTGACATCTATCTCATGAGGATCCCCTAGACAGGAAAAAATAGAAATGAGATCTCTTCGAGGAAACCGCTTGTCAGACACCGTAAAGTGCTAATGGTGACAGCAGTGACATGGTCGAAGCTGAGGTTTGCCGCATGGAGGCGAAAGGAAAATAATTGTAGCCATGCACAGAGTGAGAGATTACACACAATTTGATACCAATTTGGAAGAGATTCTAGCTACTGAAAAGAATTTATAAAGCAATGAATCGGGGGAGTTCCGCCAGTTTTGGTGCGAATGTAAATACCAACAAATTCACTAACGCTAGGTCCCGAATCGTCGAAGGTTACTCACTCCCACACAAGCGACTGAAATATACCTTTGCCTGATGGAGTCAGCAGGAACTCCACACAATCTGACATCTATCTCATGAGGATCCCCTAAAGGAGGAAAAAGTATAATGCGAACTCTTCGAGCAATCCGCTTTTAGGAAACCGCTAAGTTTCAACGATGACAGCAGTGACATGGTCGAATCTGCAGTTTGCCGCATGAAAGGGAACGAAAAATGCTTGTAGCCATGCACCGAGTGAATGATTCCACACAATTTGATACCAATTTGGAAGAGATTCCAGCTACTTAAAAAAAATTTTAAAGCAATGAATTGGGGGAGCCAAGCCAATTTTGGTGCGCTTGAAAATACCAACAAATTCACTAACGCTAGGTCCCGAATCGTCGAAGCTCACTACCTTCCCACACAAGCGACTGAAATAAACCTTTGACTGTTGGAATAAGCAGGAAATTCCCCACAATCTGACAACAATCACATGACCATCCCCTAGAGAGGAAAATGTAGAAATGCGATCTCTTCGAGCAAACCGGATTTCGGACACCGTAAAGTGCCAATGGTGACAGCAGTGACATGGTCGAAGCTGCAGTTTGCCGCATGAGGTCGAACGAAAAATGCTTGTAGCCATGGACAGAGTGAGAGATTCCACACAATTTGATACCAATTGATAAGAAAATCCAGCTACTGGAAAAAATTTATAAAGCAATGAATTTGGGGAGGCTCACCCAGTTTTGGTGCGCATGAAAATACCAACAAATTCACTAACGCTAGGTCTCGAATCGTCGAAGGTCAATCCCTCCCCACAGAAGCGACTGAAATAAACCTTTCACTGATGGAGTCAGCAGGAAATTCCCCACAATCTGACATCTATCTCACCATGATCCCCTAGATAGGAAATAGTAAATATGCGATCTCTTCGAGCAAACTGCTTTTCGGACACCGTAAAGTTCCAACGGTGACAGCCGTTACATGGTCGAAGCTGCAGTTTGCCGCATGAAAGCGAACGAAAAATGCTTGTAGCCATGCACAGAGTCAGATATTCCACAAAATTTGATACCAATTCGGTAGAGATTCGAGCTACTAGAAAAAATTTATAAAGCAATGAATTGGGGAGGCCCCCCAGATTCGGTGCGCATGAAAATACCAACAAACTCACTAACGCTAGGTCCCTTATCGTCGAAGGTCACTCCATCCCCACACAAGCGACTGAAATAAACCTTTGACTGATGGAGTCAGCAGGAAATTCCCCACAATCTGACATCTATCTCATGAGGATCCACTAGAGGGGAAAAAGTAGAAATGCGATCTCTTCGAGTAAACCGCTATTCGGACACCGTAAAGTGCCAACTGTGACATCAGTGATATAATCGAAGCTACAGTTTTTCCGCGTGAAAACGAACGAAAAATGCTTTTAGCCATGCACAGAGTGAGAGTTTCCACACAATTTGATACCAATTTGGAAGAGATTCAAGCTACTGGAATAAATTTATTAAGCAATGTATTGGGGAGGGCCCCCAGTTTCGGTACGCACGAACATACCAACAAATTCACTAACGCTCGGTCCCGAATCGTCGAAGGTCACTCCCTCCCCACACAAGCGACTGTTTGTTTGTTTGTTTAAAAACTTAACGACCCATCGATCAGCAAGAGATCATTTAAGGTCAAAGTTGATTTTTTCTTTTTCTTTGAATAAGGTTGAAATGCTTTCAAAAAGACTTTCACTTTCCTTTCCTTCTTTTTCAATGTTGTACTGCTTTTTGTTTTTAAAAATTCCCTGTTTTCAGAGGTGTGTTGTTGTTTGAAAATTCCTCACCTAGCAAGTATCCAAAGGTTTCCCCTTTCATCATCAGACACCAAATTGGAATTATATTTTATTATATAGTCCAACTTTCCTAATGAAAGTCAAGATCAAATTGGGGTTTGATTTTTCGAAAAGTTCTTTGAAGTTGTTCACATTGTAAAATAATTTTCGAATATGTGCCATATCACCGCAATCAAGCAGGAAGTGCTTCACAGTATAAGCCTCCTGGCATGGTATGCATTCCGGAGGATCTTCATCTTTTAGGAGGAAGGAGTGAGTTATGCGAGTGTGTCCTATGCGAATACGGGATAAAACAACTTCTTCTTTGCGTGATTTTCTGTGTTCAGTTAGTTGTTTCTTTAGAGAGGGTTTGATTTTAAATAATTTGTTGTTTTGACAGCTGTTCCAAGCATCTTGCCATTTCTTCAAAATAAAGTCATTTATTAGAGGTTTATAGTCAGTGTATGGAACCATTATGTTACTTGTGTTAAGTTTCAGAGAGTTTTTTGCAGCCACATCAGCTTTTTCATTTCCATGAAAACCAGAGTGGCTGGGAATCCAACAGAAAATGATAGTTTTATTTTGTAAGATTGCATGTATTCTATGCAGGAGTTTGATAAGCAAAGGATTGTCTAATGTTTGGTTTTTTATTGATTCAAGTACTGATAATGAGTCTGCAAAAATAATGAATTTATTTGAGTTATGTTTAGTGATGAGGTCTAGAGCTATATCAATGGCTGTAATTTCAGCACTAAAAATTGAGGAGTTGTTAGGTAATCTTTTCTGTAGAACAGTACTTTTAAAGATAGCCGCACATCCTACTTTGTTTTTGACTTTGGAGCCATCGGTATATATGTGGGCCCAATCTGGGTATTGTTCCAGAATATCATTCAGTTTTTCTACATAGTATAAGGGGTGTGTGTCAGATTTAGTGTGGGCAGCCAGTCTTAAAATGACTTTTGGTCGTTCCAATAGCCAAGGTGGATGTTTGGGTAGCTTGAATTCATGTATACTATTTTTGTCTATCAAACTGTCTGTAAGTGGTTTTATCATTTTTTCCATGTAAAGACCAAAAGGTTTGATAACATTTTCTTTTTTGTCAAACAGATGTTTATAGCTTGGGTTGAATGTGTATTGATAGCCCGAATTTGATGGATTGGATTTGAGTTTTAAGTAATATTGTATAGCTAATTTCTCACGTCTCAGTTTTAGAGGAGCCTCATGAGCTTCAACATATAGGCTTTCTCTGGGAGATGTTTTAAAGGCACCAAGAGCTAGTCTTAGACCTGTGTGGTGGATGGGGTCAAGAATTTTTAGGTAGGATTTCCTAGCCATACCATATATGAAACTTCCATAATCCAATTTGGATCTTATTAGTGTTCTGTATATTTTTAGGAGTGATATGCGATCTGCTCCCCATTCTGTGTTAGCTATAACCCGCAAAAGTTGTAGTGTTTTGAAACATTTTTGTTTTAAGTATTTCAGATGGGGAATGAATGTGAGTTTTTTATCAAATATTATTCCTAAAAATTTGTGTTGTTCAGTCATTTCTATTTCAGTTTCTTCTAATTTAAGTGTTGGGTCGTTGTGCATTTTTCTTTGATTACAAAAATGCATACACTTTGTTTTGGTTTGTGAGAGTTTGAAACCATTTTCAATGGTCCATCGATTTATTTTATTTATGCATATCTGCAGTTGACGTTCTGAGGTATGCCTATTTTTTGATCTATGGCAAATTAAAAGATCATCTACATATAAGGAACCATCAACTTCGTTGTTCAAACAGGTTACAATGTTGTTAATTTTTATGTTAAATAGAGTGACGGACAAGATGCATCCTTGTGGGACTCCTTCTTCTTGAATTTTTGAGTCTGAGAGAGTCGATCCTATTCTTACTTTGAAGCTTCTGTCAGATAAAAAGTCTTTTATCAACAAGGGTAATCTGCCTTTTAGGCCAAGATTGTATAAGTCTTTCATTATTCCCTGTCTCCATGTAGTTTCGTAGGCCTTTTCTAAGTCAAAGAAAATGGCTATTACATGTTTTTTATTGATGAAAGCCTCTCTGATAAGGGTTTCTAAGCGGACTATGTTATCTATTGTTCCTCTTTTATTTCGAAAGCCACTCTGTAAGTTGGTAATTAAATTATTGATTTCCAGATACCAATTTAGTCTTCTATTTATTATTCTTTCAAATGTTTTGCATAAGCAGCTTGTTAATGTAATGGGTCTAAAGTATTTGGGATCTGATATGTCTTTTTCTGGTTTTGGTATGGGAATCACAATAGCCTGTTTCCAGCTATTAGGTAGTTTTCCCTTGAACCATATTTTATTAAAGATGTTTAACAAAAATTTAATGGATTTGGGGGGAAGTTGTTTTAAAAATTCGTAATGAATTTCATCAGGACCAGTAGCTGTATTATGTGATTCACTTATAGCATTTATAAGTTCGTCCTTCGTAAAAGAAAGATTGTATTCTTTGTTATTTGAATTAAAATTTAGTTTATTATTCTTTTTTACTGTATCCTGCTTAATTTTTTGGAAGAGTTGTCTGTAGTTTTTGTTAGAGGAATTATTTTCGAAAGTTTCCGCAAGTATGTTTGTTATATCTTTTGTTTCTGTTATTTTTTTGTTATTTAATGTGAGATGGTTAAGAGAAGAAGATAAATACTTTCCAGAGATTTTCCTTAGTATGTTCCAAACTTTTTTTGGTTTTGTATTATAGTTTATTTTGTTTACATAATCTTTCCAGGATTTTCTTTTGGCTTCCTTGATAACTCTACGTGCTACTGCTCTTTTTTGTTTGAAAAGATTTAAATTATGAGATGTAGGTTGAGAGTTAAATTTCCTTAGTGCTGCTTTTCGTAGTCTTATTGCCTTTTTACATTCATCATTGAACCATGGTCTTTGTTGTTTGTTAGATCCATTGCTTTTTGGTATGCATGCTCTTGCAATGTCTATTAAAGTTTCTGTGAAGTATTCGATGGATTTACTGGAGACTTCTTTGTCTGATAGTTTTTGTTGGCATTTTTTTTTATATTCTCTCCAATCTGCTTTATTTAGCTTCCATCGATGAAGATGGTTTTCAATTTCTTTTGAATATATCAAAATAATTGGAAAATGGTCACTACCCCATGAATCATCTAGAACATTCCAATCGAAATCCATAAGTGTAGACGAGTCACAAATTGATAGGTCAAGCACTGAATTAGTGCCTGATGCAGGGTGTAGATATGTGTTAAATTTTTTATTTAGTAGGCATAAGTCATTGTTGTTAATGATGTTTTCAAGATTTTTGCCTTTTTTATCAGAGTATTTAGATCCCCATATAACGTTATGACTATTAAAGTCACCTAGTAATAAATATGGTCTTGGTAGTTGATCTATTAGGTTGTTTAAATCAGTTTCGCTTATGGGATTGTGTGGTGGGATATAAATGGAGCAGATGTTGATGGTTCTGTGTAGAGTGGCCTTTATAGCAACAGCTTGGATATGGGTCTTCAATTGTATTTTACTTTGAGGGATATCATTTCTAATTAGTATCGATACGCCCCCTGATGCCCTTTGATTGGGGTTATGAATGTAATTATATTGTGTATAGTTTTTTATTTTAATTTTATCATCAGTTTTTAGGAAGGTTTCCTGTAAGCAAATGATGGTGGGGAGATGTTTCGTTATAAGCAGAACTAACTCATTTATATTTGGCTTTAAGCCACGACAGTTCCATTGTATAATTTTTTGAGTCATTCTGTCTTATTTGTATTTTGTTTTTTGTTGTGTTTTTAACCCTTGGCTTTCTTTTGGTTCTGTTTGTTTGGTTTGAGATGTTGCTTTTTTTTCCCCTTTTATTCATTTGCTCTTTGTTTAGATGTAGACCGTTCCCTTGTATGAGATGGGCTGATTGTTTTTTGATTGTTTTTGTCGGGACTTTTTAAGCTTCTCTGTCTTGAATGTCTTTCTTGACTATCAGTTTCCATCAGTTCAAAATTATTTTCATTTTCAATTAAAACAATTTCTGTTTTCTTTTTGCTGTGTTGATTTTTTAATGGAGATTTCCTTTTTGGATGTGAGGAGTTATTGAATTCGTTTAAGGTGTTTGGGAGATTTGGCATTTGCTGTTGCTTGTATTGTAATTTCTTTGTAACCTCTTTGGTTTCGACGATCTGGTATTGAGGATTTTCCTTTAGATCTGACTTGGTATCAGTTCTAGTTGTTAAACAGTTTACATTTTTCTTTAATATCTCTAGAAGTGATCTTAATTGTTCTACCAGATCGGACAGATTATTTTGTGATGTTTCTTGTTTTTTAATCGAATTGTCTGTTCTTCTGACTATATTTGCATATGTTGATACGTTCAGAGAACTCTCGACTATTCTTCTTGCCTCCGGGTATGATATATTTTTTGTATGTTTAATCGAGGATATTTTTTTTCTTTATTCCAGACTTCACATTCTTTCGAGTCTGCTGCATGATTTTGTTTGCAGTTGGCACATTTAACTGGGAGTTTACAGTCAATGTGATCCCCGATTTCTCCACAAACTTTACATATTGATGGTCTGGTGCATCTATCCTTATGGTGCCAGAACTTTTGGCAGTTGTGGCATCTCAGAGAATTTGGTATATATATTTCCACTTTTTCTCTTATATATCCAATTTTTATTTCTTCTGGAGGTTTTGAAGTATTAAAAATTAGGATATATGTGTTTGTAGGAATTATTTGGTTGTTTTTTTAATTGATATTCTTTGAGCATCTATAACTCCTTGTTTTTTTAAATTATTTTTTATTTCGTCCAGAGTACAGAGTGAGAGGTCTGGGCTTCTTACCACACCCTTTGAGGAGTTCAAGGAAGTGTGGGGGTAGGCCTTTATTTTAAGCTTGGCAAAATTGTTTTGATTCAGTAACGTATTTGCAGAAGTTTTATTTGAAACTTCTACCAAAATGGTTTTGTTCCTTAGTTTTTTTTATTGAAGACGTTTTTATTAGGGATTTCATTGTTTTTTCCACAATGAATGGAGACAGTTTGGTGATTGGTGTATCCTCTACTGATTCCAAGACAATAAATCTGGGAAATTGATTTTGGTCAAGATCATCGTCAGACTCAGTTTCAGAGTATAGGATCTCTGAACTGTCTTCTATGTGGGGCATTTTATTTTTATTTATAGCCATTGGATTTTTTTTTAAATTTCACCTTCCTTGCTCCCCACACTCCTTGGAGCCCATCAGTGGGAGATGTTAGGGGGGAAACCAATTCGCACTATTATCCCAGGGATACAAGGAAAGGTATACTCACACTAGTAAGTTGGTTGCTAGCATTTCAGGTTTAACTTTGTTTTCACGACCCGTTTTTTATGAAAATGTCCGTTAAAAACCCTATCTGTAACAGCTTTTCCTTACTAGTAGATTGACCCTTGCCACCGCCTTCTAATACTTAATTATAATCTATCTCTTGTTTGTGGTAAAAGAATAGACCGGTTTTGTATAACATAAGTGTTTTAGATGGATGGGTTTTAATGCGAGTAAGTATTAGTGCTTGACGTGTCTAGCCGATTGATCGGAACGGCCTCTCCGACCACCCGTCTAGCCCAGGTAAGGGACAAAGTGATGTGTTGCATTACCATGTCCTTTTTGCAACTGAGCCATGGCTTGCTCAATCACCAGGATCCCGTCCCCAGACGACACGGGTCGCCACCCACGGCCAATAGGTGGCACCATTGAGGGACTTTTACCCTCTGCAGAGGTGCAGTTGATGTATTCTGAAGCCCCGCCAACAGGGCGAGATTGTGAGCAGAAAATGGGTGATCACTGAACATTTCTCTTCTGTTTCCTATTTATATTTATATTTTACTTCCTCAATTTAGCATTATGGTCAGGGAAAGACCTAATCTAAAATCTGCATAAAAATAATTTGCCTTCAAATTCATACCGTGATCGTAGCATGCATGGGCATGACTCATATGACCGGGATTTCCATGAAAAAGATTGTGGGCAGAAAAATGGGTGATCACTGTATATTTCTCTTCTGTTTCCTATTACTAATTCTATTTTACTTCCTCAATTTAGCATTATGGACAGGGAAAGACCCAATCTAAAATCTGCAAAAAATATTTTGCCTTCAAATTCATACCGTGATCGTAGCATGCATGGACTCGACTCATATGACTGGGATTTCAAATGAAAAAGATTGTGGGCAGAAAATGGGTGATCACTGTACATTTCTTTTCTGTTTCCGATTTATATTTCTATTTTACTTCCTTAATTTAACATTATGGACAGGGAAAGACCTAATCTAAAATCTGCAAAAAATATTTTGCCTTCAAATTCATAGCGTGATTGTAGCATGCATGGACTCGACTCATATGACTGGGATTTCCATGAAAAAGATTGTGGGAAGAAAATGGGTGATCACTGTACATTTCTCTTCTGTTTCATATTTATATTTCTATTTTACTTCCTTAATTTAGCATTATGGACAGGGAAAGACCTAATCTAAAATCTGCAAAAAAATATTTTGCCTTCAAATTCATACTGTGATCGTAGCATGCATGGATTCGACTCATATGACTGGTATGTCCATGAAAAAGATTGTGGGCACAAAATGGGTGATCACTGTATATTTCTCTTCTGTTTCCTATTTATATTTTCTATTTTACTTCCTTAATTTAGCATTATGGACAGGGAAAGACCTAATGTAAAATCTGCAAAAACATATTTTGCCTTCAAATTCATACCGTGATCGTAGCATGCATGGACTCGACTCATATGACTGGGATTTCAAATGAAAAAGATTGTGGGCAGAAAATGGGTGATTACTGTACATTTCTCTTCTGTTTCCTATTTATATTTCTATTTTACTTCCTTAATTTAGCATTATGGACAGGGAAAGACCTAATGTAAAATCTGCAAAAAATATTTTGCCTTCAAATTCATAGCGTGATTGTAGCATGCATGGATTCGACTCATATGACTGGGATATCCATGAAAAAGATTGTGGGCAGAAAATGGGTGATCACTGTACATTTCTCTTCTGTTTCATATTTATATTTCTATTTTACTTCCTTAATTTAGCATTATGGACAGGGAAAGACCTAATCCAAAATCTGCAAAAAAATATTTTGCCTTCAAATTCATACTGTGATCGTAGCATGCATGGATTCGACTCATATGACTGGGATGTCCATGAAAAAGATTGTGGGCAGAAATTGGGTGATCACGGTACATTTCTCTTCTGTTTCCTATTTATATTTATATTTTACTTCCTTAATTTAGCATTATGGACAGAGAAAGACATAATCTAAAATCTGCAAAAATATTATTTTGCCTTCAAATTCATACCGTGATCATAGCATGCATGGACTCGACTCATATGACTGGGATTTCCATGAAAAAGATTGTGGGCACAAAATGGGTGATCACTGTATATTTCTCTTCTGTTTCCTATTAATATTTCTATTTTACTTCCTCAATTTAGCATTATGGACAGGGAAAGACCTAAACTAAAATCTGCAAAAACATATTTTGCCTTCAAATTCATACGGTGATCGTAGCAGGCATGGACTTGACTCATATGACTGGGATTTCCATGAAAAAGATGGTGGGCAGAAAATGGGTGATCACTGTACATTTCTCTTCTGTTTCCTATTTATATTTATTTTTTACTTCCTTAATTTAGCATTATGGACAGGGAAAGACCTAATCTAAAATCTGCAAAAAATATTTTGCCTTCAAATTCATACTGTGATCGTAGCATGCATGGACTCGACTCATATGACTGGGATTTCCATGAAAAATATTGTGGGCACAAAATGGGGGATCACTTTATATTTCTCTTCTGTTTCCTATTACTATTTCTATTTTACTTCCTCAATTTAGCATTATGGACAGGGAAAGACCTAATCTAAAATCTGCAAAAACATATTTTGCCTTCAAATTCATACGGTGATCGTAGCATGCATGGACGCAACTCATATGACTGGGATTTCCATGAAAAAGATTGTGGGCAGAAAATGGGTGATCACTGTACATTTCTCTTCTGTTTCCTATTTATATTTATATTTTACTTCCTTAATTTAGCATTATGGACAGGGAAAGACCTAATCTAAAATCTGTAAATAAAATTTCGCCTTCAAATTCATACCTTGATCGTAGCATGCATGGACTCGACTCTTATGACTGGGATTTCCATGAAAAACATTGAGGGAAAAAATGGGTGATCACTGTACATTTCTCTTCTGTTTCCTATTTATATTTATATTTTACTTCCTTAATTTAGCATTATGGACAGGGAAAGACCTAATGTAAAATCTGCAAAAACATATTTTGTCTTCAAATTCATACCGTGATCGTAGCATGCATGGACGCAACTCATATGACTGGGATTTCCATGAAAAAGATTGTGGGCAGAAATTCGGAGATCACTGTACATTTCTCTTCTGTTTCATATTTATATTTCTATTTTACTTCCTTAATTTAGCATTATGGACAGGGAAAGACCTAATCTAAAATCTGCAAAAAAATATTTTGCCTTCAAATTCATACCGTGATAGTAGCATGCATGGATTCGACTCATATGACTGGGATGTCCATGAAAAAGATCGTGGGCAGAAAATGGGTGATCACTGTACATTTCTCTTCTGTTTCATATTTATATTTCTATTTTACTTCCTTAATTTAGCATTATGGACAGGGAAAGACCTAATCTAAAATCTGCAAAAAAATATTTTGCCTTCAAATTCATACTGTGATCGTAGCATGCATGGACTCGACTCATATGACTGGGATTTCAAATGAAAAAGATTGTGGGCAGAAAATGGGAGATCACTGTACATTTCTCTTCTGTTTCATATTTATATTTCTATTTTACTTCCTTAATTTAGCATTATGGACAGGGAAAGACCTAATCCAAAATCTGCAAAAAAATATTTTGCCTTCAAATTCATACTGTGATCGTAGCATGCATGGATTCGACTCATATGACTGGGATGTCCATGAAAAAGATTGTGGGCAGAAATTGGGTGATCACTGTACATTTCTCTTCTGTTTCCTATTACTATTTCTATATTACTTCCTCAATTTAGCATTATGGACAGGGAAAGACCTAAACTAAAATCTGCAAAAACATATTTTGCCTTCAAATTCATACGGTGATCGTAGCATGCATGGACTTGACTCATATGACTGGGATTTCCATGAAAAAGATGATGGGCAGAAAATGGGTGATCACTGTACATTTCTCTTCTGTTTCCTATTTATATTTATTTTTTACTTCCTTAATTTAGCATTATGGACAGGGAAAGACCTAATCTAAAATCTACAAAAAATATTTTGCCTTCAAATTCATACTGTGATCGTAGCATGCATGGACTCGACTCATATGACTGGGATTTCCATGAAAAATATTGTGGGCACAAAATGGGTGATCACGGTACATTTCTCTTCTATTTCCTATTTATATTTATATTTTACTTCCTTAATTTAGCATTATGGACAGGGAAGGACCTAATCTAAAATCTGCAAAAAAATATTTTGCCTTCAAATTCATACTGTGATCGTAGCATGCATGGACTCGACTCATATGACTGGGATTTCCATGAAAAAGATAGTGGGCAGAAAATGGGGGAACACTGTACATTTCTCTTCTGTTTCCTATTCATATTTATATTTTCCTTCCTTAATTTAGCATTGTGGACCGGGAAAGACATAATCTAAAATCTGCAAAAAAATATTTTGCCTTCAAAGTCATATAGTGATCGTAGCATGCATGGACTCGACTCATATGACTGGGATTTCCACGAAAAAGATTGTGGGCAGAAAATGGGTGATCACTGTACATTTCTCTTCTGTTTCCTATTTATATTTCTATTTTACTTCCTTAATTTAGCATTATGGACAGGGAAAGACCTAATGTAAAATATGCAAGAAAATAATTTGCCTTCAAATTCATACCGTGATCGTAGCATGCATGGACTCGACTCTTATGACTGGGATTTCCATGAAAAACATTGAGGGCAAAAAATGGGTGATCACTGTACATTTCTCTTCTGTTTCCTATTTATATTTATATTTTATTTACTTAATTTAGCATTATGGACAGGGAAAGACCTAATGTAAAATCTGCAAAAACATATTTTGCCTTCAAATTCATACCGTGATCGTAGCATGCCTGGACGCAACTCATATGACTGGGATTTCCATGAAAAAGATTGTGGGCAGAAAATGGGTGAACACTGTACATTTCTCTTCTGTTTCCTATTTATATTTATATTTTACTTCCTTAATTTAGCATTATGGACAGGGAAAGACATAATCTAAAATCTGCAAAAAAATATTTTGCCTTCAAATTCATACCGTGATAGTAGCATGCATGGATTCGACTCATATGACTGGGATGTCCATGAAAAAGATCGTGGGCAGAAAATGGGTGATCACTGTACATTTCTCTTCTGTTTCATATTTATATTTCTATTTTACTTCCTTAATTTAGCATTATGGACAGGGAAAGACCTAATCTAAAATCTGCAAAAAAATATTTTGCCTTCAAATTCATACTGTGATCGTAGCATGCATGGACTCGACTCATATGACTGGGATTTCAAATGAAAAAGATTGTGGGCAGAAAATGGGAGATCACTGTACATTTCTCTTCTGTTTCATATTTATATTTCTATTTTACTTCCTTAATTTAGCATTATGGACAGGGAAAGACCTAATCCAAAATCTGCAAAAAAATATTTTGCCTTCAAATTCATACTGTGATCGTAGCATGCATGGATTCGACTCATATGACTGGGATGTCCATGAAAAAGATTGTGGGCAGAAATTGGGTGATCACTGTACATTTCTCTTCTGTTTCCTATTACTATTTCTATATTACTTCCTCAATTTAGCATTATGGACAGGGAAAGACCTAAACTAAAATCTGCAAAAACATATTTTGCCTTCAAATTCATACGGTGATCGTAGCATGCATGGACTTGACTCATATGACTGGGATTTCCATGAAAAAGATGATGGGCAGAAAATGGGTGATCACTGTACATTTCTCTTCTGTTTCCTATTTATATTTATTTTTTACTTCCTTAATTTAGCATTATGGACAGGGAAAGACCTAATCTAAAATCTACAAAAAATATTTTGCCTTCAAATTCATACTGTGATCGTAGCATGCATGGACTCGACTCATATGACTGGGATTTCCATGAAAAATATTGTGGGCACAAAATGGGTGATCACTGTACATTTCTCTTCTATTTCCTATTTATATTTATATTTTACTTCCTTAATTTAGCATTATGGACAGGGAAGGACCTAATCTAAAATCTGCAAAAAAATATTTTGCCTTCAAATTCATACTGTGATCGTAGCATGCATGGACTCGACTCATATGACTGGGATTTCCATGAAAAAGATAGTGGGCAGAAAATGGGGGAACACTGTACATTTCTCTTCTGTTTCCTATTCATATTTATATTTTCCTTCCTTAATTTAGCATTGTGGACCGGGAAAGACATAATCTAAAATCTGCAAAAAAATATTTTGCCTTCAAAGTCATATAGTGATCGTAGCATGCATGGACTCGACTCATATGACTGGGATTTCCACGAAAAAGATTGTGGGCAGAAAATGGGTGATCACTGTACATTTCTCTTCTGTTTCCTATTTATATTTCTATTTTACTTCCTTAATTTAGCATTATGGACAGGGAAAGACCTAATGTAAAATATGCAAGAAAATAATTTGCCTTCAAATTCATACCGTGATCGTAGCATGCATGGACTCGACTCTTATGACTGGGATTTCCATGAAAAACATTGAGGGCAAAAAATGGGTGATCACTGTACATTTCTCTTCTGTTTCCTATTTATATTTATATTTTATTTACTTAATTTAGCATTATGGACAGGGAAAGACCTAATGTAAAATCTGCAAAAACATATTTTGCCTTCAAATTCATACCGTGATCGTAGCATGCCTGGACGCAACTCATATGACTGGGATTTCCATGAAAAAGATTGTGGGCAGAAAATGGGTGAACACTGTACATTTCTCTTCTGTTTCCTATTTATATTTATATTTTACTTCCTTAATTTAGCATTATGGACAGGGAAAGACATAATCTAAAATCTGCAAAAACATTATTTTGCCTTCAAATTCATACCGTGTTCATAGCATGCATGGACTCGACTCATATGACTGGGATTTCCATGAAAAAGATTGTGGGCAGAAAATGGGTGATCACTGTACATTTCTCTTCTGTTTCCTATTTATATTTCTATTTTACTTCCTTAATTTAGCATTATGGATAGGGAAAGACCTAATCTAAAATCTGCAAAAAAATATTTTGCCTTCAAATTCATACTGTGATCGTAGCATGCATGGACTCGACTCATATGACTGGGATTTCCATGAAAAAGATTGTGGGCAGAAAATGGGTGAACACTGTACATTTCTCTTCTGTTTACTCTTTATATTTCTATTTTACTTCCTTAATTTAGCATTATGGACAGGGAAAGACCTAATCTAAAATCTGCAAAAAAATATTTTGCCTTCAATTTCATACCGTGATCGTAGCATGCATGGATTTGACTCATATGACTGGGATTTCCATGAAAAAGATTGTGGGCAGAAAATGGGTGATCACTGTATATTTCTGTTCTGTTTCCTATTTATATTTATATTTTACTTCCTTAATTTATCATTATGGACAGGGAAAGACCTAATCTAAAATATGCAAAAACATATTTTGCCTTCAAATTCATACCGTGATCGTAGCATGCATGGACGCAACTCATATGACTGCGATTTCCATGAAAAAGTTTGGGGGCAGAAAATGGGAGATCACTGTACATTTCTCTTCTGTTACATATTTATATTTCTATTTTACTTCCTTAAATTAGCATTATGGAGAGGGAAAGACATAATCTAAAATCTGCAAAAACATTATTTTGCCTTAAAATTCATACCGTGATCATAGCATGCATGGACTCGACTCATATGACTGTGATTTCCATGAAAAAGATTGTGGGCAGAAAATGGGTGATCACTGTACATTTCTCTTCTGTTTCCTATTTATATTTCTATTTTACTTCCTTAATTTAGCATTATGGACAGGGAAAGACCTAATCTAAAATCTGCAAAAAAATATTTTGCCTTCAAATTCATACTGTGATGGTAGCATGCATGGACTCGACTCATATGACTGGGATTTCCATGAAAAAGATGGTGGGCAGAAAATGGGTGATCACTGTACATTTCTCTTCTATTTCCTATTTATATTTATATTTTACTTCCTTAATTTAGCATTATGTACAGGGAAAGACCTATTCTAAAATCTGTAAAAAAATATTTTGCCTTCAAATTCATACCGTGATCGTAGCATGCATGGACTCGACTCTTATGACTGGGATTTCCATGAAAAACATTGAGGGCAAAAAATGGGTGATCACTGTACATTTCTCTTCTGTTTCCTATTTATATTTATATTTTATTTCCTTAATTTAGCATTATGGACAGGGAAAGACCTAATGTAAAATCTGCAAAAAAATATTTTGCCTTCAAATTCATACCGTGATCGTAGCATGCATGGACGCAACTCATATGACTGGGATTTCCATGAAAAAGATTGTGGGCAGAAAATAGGTGAACACTGTACATTTCTCTTCTGTTTCCTATTTATATTTATATTTTACTTCCTTAATTTAGCATTATGGACAGGGAAAGACATAATCTAAAATCTGCAAAAACATTATTTTGCCTTCAAATTCATACCGTGATCATAGCATGCATGGACTTGACTCATACCTCTGGGATTTCCATGAAAGAGATGGTGGGCACAAAATAGGTGATCACTGTACATTTCTCTTCTGTTTCCTATTTATATTTATATTTTACTTCCTTAATTTAGCATTATGGACAGGGAAAGACCTAATCTAAAATTTGCAAAAAAATATTTTGCCTTCAAATTCATACCGTGATCGTAGCATGCATGGACTCGACTCTTATGACTGGGATTTCCATGAAAAACATTGAGGGCAAAAAATGGGTGATCACTGTACATTTCTCTTCTGTTTCCTATTTATATTTATATTTTATTTCCTTAATTTAGCATTATGGACAGGGAAAAACCTAATGTAAAATCTGCAAAAAAATATTTTGCCTTCAAATTCATACTGTGATCGTAGCATGCATGGACTCGACTCATATGACTGGGATTTCCATGAAAAAGATTGTGGGCAGAAAATGGGTGAACACTGTACATTTCTCTTCTGTTTACTATTTATATTTCTATTTTACTTCCTTAATTTAGCATTATATACAGGGAAAGACCTAATCTAAAATCTGCAAAAAAATATTTTGCCTTCAAATTCATACTGTGATCGTAGCATGCATGGACTCGACTCATATGACTGGGATTTCCATGAAAAAGATTGTGGGCACAAAATGGGTGAACACTGTACATTTCTCTTCTGCTTCCTATTACTATTTCTATTTTACTTCCTCAATTTAGCATTATGGACAGGGAAAGACCTAATCTAAAATCTGCAAAAAAATATTTTGCCTTCAAATTCATACCGTGATCGTAGCATGCATGGACTTGACTCATATGACTGGGCTTTCCATGAAAAAGATGGTGGGCAGAAAATGGGTGATCACTGTACATTTCAATTCTGTTTCCTATTTATATTTATATTTTTCTTCCTTAATTTAGCATTATGTACAGGGTAAGACCTAATCTAAAATCTGTAAAAAAATATTTTGCCTTCAAATTCATACCGTGATCGTAGGATGCATGGACTCGACTCTTATGACTGGGATTTCCATGAAAAACATTGAGGGCAAAAAATGGGTGATCACTGTACATTTCTCTTCTGTTTCCTATTTGTATTTCTATCTAACTTCCTTAATTTAGCATTATGGATAGGGAAAGACCTAATCTAAAATCTGCAAAAAAATATTTTGCTTCAAATTCGTATAGTGATCGTAGCATGCATGGACTCGACTCATATGACTGGGATTTCCATGAAAAAGATTGTGGGCACAAAATGGGTGATCTCTGTATATTTCTCTTCTGTTTCCTATTACTATTTCTATTTTACTTCCTCAATTTAGCATTATGGACAGGGAAAGACCTAATCTAAAATCTGCAAAAAAATATTTTGCCTTCAAATTCATACCGTGATCATAGCATGCATGGATTTGACTCATATGACTGGGATTTCCATGAAAAAGATTGTGGGCAGAAAATGGGTGATCACTGTATATTTCTGTTCTGTTTCCTATTTATATTTATATTTTACTTCCTTAATTTAGCATTATGGACAGGGAAAGACCTAATCTAAAATCTGTAAAAAAATATTTTGCATTCAAATTCATACCGTGATCGTAGCATGCATGGACTCGACTCATATGACTGGGATTTCCATGAAAAACATTGAGGGCAAAGAATGGGTGATCACTGTACATTTCTCTTCTGTTTCCTATTTATATTTATATTTTACTTCCTTAATTTAGCATTATGGACAGGGAAAGACCTAATGTAAAATCTGCAAAAACATATTTGCCCTTCAAATTCATACCGTGATCGTAGCATGCATGGACGCAACTCATATGACTGGGATTTCCATGAAAAAGATTGTGGGCAGAAAATGGGAGATCACTGTACATTTCTCTTCTGTTTCATATTTCTATTTCTATTTTACTTCCTTAATTAAGCATTATGGACAGTGAAAGACCTAATCTGAAATCTGCAAAAAAATATATTGCCTTCAAATTCATACCGTGATCATATCATGCATGGACTCGACTCATATGACTGGGATTTCCATGAAAAAGATTGTGGGCAGAAAATTGGTGATCACTGTACATTTCTCCTCTGTTTCCTATTTATATTTCTATTTTACTTCCTTAATTTAGCATTATGGACAGGGAAAGCCCTAATCTAAAATCTGCAAAAAAATATTTTGCCTTCAAATTCATACCGTCATCATAGCATGCATGGATTCGACTCATATGACTGGGATTTCCATGAAAATGATTGTGGGCACAAAATGGGTGAACACTGTACATTTCTCTTCTGTTTCCTATTACTATTTCTATTTTACTTCCTCAATTTAGCATTATGGACAGGGAAAGACATAATCTAAAATCTGCAAAAAAAAATTTGCCTTCAAATTCATACCGTGATCGTAGCATGCATGGACTTGGCTCATATGACTGGGATTTCCATGAAAAAGATGGTGGGCAGAAAATGGGTGATCACTGTACATTTCTCTTCTGTTTCCTATTTATATTTATATTTTACTTCCTTAATTTAGCATTATGTACAGGGAAAGACCTAATCTAAAATCTGTAAAAATATATTTTGCCTTCAAATTCATACCGTTATCGTAGGATGCATGGACTCGACTCTTATGACTGGGATTTCCATGAAAAACATTGAGGGCAAAAAATGGGTGATTACTGTACATTTCTCTTCTGTTTCCTATTTATATTTATATTTTATTTCCTTAATTTAGCATTATGGACAGTGAAAGACCTAATCTGAAATCTGCAAAAAAAATATTTTGCCTTCAAATTCATACCGTGATCGTAGCATGCATGGATTCGACTCATAGGACTGGGATGTCCATGAAAAAGATCGTGGGCAGAAATTGGGCGAACACTGTACCTTTCTCTTCTGTTTACTATTTATATTTCTATTTTACTTCCTTAAATTAGCATTATGGACAGGGAAAGACATAATCTAAAATCTGCAAAAACATTATTTTGCCTTCAAATTCATACCGTGATCATATCATGCATGGACTCGACTCATATGACTGGGATTTCCATGAAAAAGATTGTGGGCAGAAAATTGGTGATCACTGTACATTTCTCTTCTGTTTCCTATTTATATTTCTATTTTACTTCCTTAATTTAGCATTATGGACAGGGAAAGCCCTAATCTAAAATCTGCAAAAAAATATTTTGCCTTCAAATTCATACTGTGATCGTAGCATGCATGGACTCGACTCATATGACTGGGATTTCCATGAAAAAGATTGTGGGCACAAAATGGGTGAACACTGTACATTTCTCTTCTGTTTTCTATGACTATTTCTATTTTACTTCTTCAATTTAGCATTATGGACAGGGAAAGACATAATCTAAAATCTGCAAAAAAAAATTTGCCTTCAAATTCATACCGTGATCGTAGCATGCATGGACTCGACTCTTATGACTGGGATTTCCATGAAAAACATTGAGGGCAAAGAATGGGTGATCACTGTACATTTCTCTTCTGTTTCCTATTTATATTTATATTTTACTTCCTTAATTTAGCATTATGGACAGGGAAAGACCTAATGTAAAATCTGCAAAAACATATTTGCCCTTCAAATTCATACCGTGATCGTAGCATGCATGGACGCAACTCATATGACTGGGATTTCCATGAAAAAGATTGTGGGCAGAAAATGGGAGATCACTGTACATTTCTCTTCTGTTTCATATTTCTATTTCTATTTTACTTCCTTAATTTAGCATTATGGACAGTGAAAGACCTAATCTGAAATCTGCAAAAAAATATTTTGCCTTCAAATTCATACCGTGATCATATCATGCATGGACTCGACTCATATGACTGGGATTTCCATGAAAAAGATTGTGGGCAGAAAATTGGTGATCACTGTACATTTCTCTTCTGTTTCCTATTTATATTTCTATTTTACTTCCTTAATTTAGCATTATGGACAGGGAAAGCCCTAATCTAAAATCTGCAAAAAAATATTTTGCCTTCAAATTCATACTGTGATCGTAGCATGCATGGACTCGACTCATATGACAGGGATTTCCATGAAAATGATTGTGGGCACAAAATGGGTGAACACTGTACATTTCTCTTCTGTTTCCTATTACTATTTCTATTTTACTTCCTCAATTTAGCATTATGGACAGGGAAAGACATAATCTAAAATCTGCAAAAAAAAATTTGCCTTTAAATTCATACCGTGATCGTAGCATGCATGGACTTGACTCATATGACTGGGATTTCCATGAAAAAGATGGTGGGCAGAAAATGGGTGATCACTGTACATTTCTCTTCTGTTTCCTATTTATATTTATATTTTACTTCCTTAATTTAGCATTATGTACAGGGAAAGACCTAATCTAAAATCTGTAAAAATATATTTTGCCTTCAAATTCATACGGTGATCGTAGCATGCATGGACTCGACTCTTATGACTGGGATTTCCATGAAAACATTGAGGGCAAAAAATGGGTGATCACTGTACATTTCTCTTCTGTTTCCTATTTATATTTATATTTTATTTCCTTAATTTAGCATTAGGACAGTGAAAGACCTAATCTGAAATCTGCAAAAAAATATTTTGCCTTCAAATTCATACCGTGATCGTAGCATGCATGGATTCGACTCATAGGACTGGGATGTCCATGAAAAAGATCGTGGGCAGAAATTGGGCGAACACTGTACCTTTCTCTTCTGTTTACTATTTATATTTCTATTTTACTTCCTTAAATTAGCATTATGGACAGGGAAAGACATAATCTAAAATCTGCAAAAACATTATTTTGCCTTCAAATTCATACCGTGATCATATCATGCATGGACTCGACTCATATGACTGGGATTTCCATGAAAAAGATTGTGGGCAGAAAATTGGTGATCACTGTACATTTCTCTTCTGTTTCCTATTTATATTTATATTTTACTTCCTTAATTTAGCATTATGGACAGGGAAAGCCCTAATCTAAAATCTGCAAAAAAATATTTTGCCTTCAAATTCATTCTGTGATCGTAGCATGCATGGACTCGACTCATATGACTGGGATTTCCATGAAAAAGATTGTGGGCACAAAATGGGTGAACACTGTTCATTTCTCTTCTGTTTCCTATTACTATTTCTATTTTACTTCCTCAATTTAGCATTATGGACAGGGAAAGACATAATCTAAAATCTGCAAAAAAAAATTTGCCTTCAAATTCATACCGTGATCGTAGCATGCATGGACTTGACTCATATGACTGGGATTTCTATGAAAAAGACGGTGGGCAGAAAATGGGTGATCACTGTACATTTCTCTTCTGTTTCCTATTTATATTTATATTTTACTTCCTTAATTTAGCATTATGTACAGGGAAAGACCTAATCTAAAATCTGTAAAAAAATATTTTGCATTCAAATTCATACCGTGATCGTAGCATGCATGGACTCGACTCTTATGACTGGGATTTCCATGAAAAACATTGAGGGCAAAGAATGGGTGATCACTGTACATTTCTCTTCTGTTTCCTATTTATATTTATATTTTACTTCCTTAATTTAGCATTATGGACAGGGAAAGACCTAATGTAAAATCTGCAAAAACATATTTGCCCTTCAAATTCATACCGTGATCGTAGCATGCATGGACGCAACTCATATGACTGGGATTTCCATGAAAAAGATTGTGGGCAGAAAATGGGAGATCACTGTACATTTCTCTTCTGTTTCATATTTCTATTTCTATTTTACTTCCTTAATTTAGCATTATGGACAGTGAAAGACCTAATCTGAAATCTGCAAAAAAATATTTTGCCTTCAAATTCATACCGTGATCATATCATGCATGGACACGACTCATATGACTGGGATTTCCATGAAAAAGATTGTGGGCAGAAAATTGGTGATCACTGTACATTTCTCTTCTGTTTCCTATTTATATTTATATTTTACTTCCTTAATTTAGCATTATGGACAGGGAAAGCCCTAATCTAAAATCTGCAAAAAAATATTTTGCCTTCAAATTCATACTGTGATCGTAGCATGCATGGACTCGACTCATATGACTGGGATTTCCATGAAAATGATTGTGGGCACAAAATGGGTGAACACTGTACATTTCTCTTCTGTTTCCTGTTACTATTTCTATTTTACTTCCTCAATTTAGCATTATGGACAGGGAAAGACCTAATCTAAAATCTGTAAAAATATATTTTGCCTTCAAATTCATACCGTGATCGTAGCGTGCATGGACTCGACTCTTATGACTGGGATTTCCATGAAAAACATTGAGGGCAAAAAATGGGTGATCACTGTACATTTCTCTTCTGTTTCCTATTTATATTTATGTTTTATTTCCTTAATTTAGCATTATGGACAGTGAAAGACCTAATCTGAAATCTGCAAAAAAATATTTTGCCTTCAAATTCATACCGTGATCGAAGCATGCATGGATTCGACTCATAGGACTTGGATGTCCATGAAAAAGATCGTGGGCAGAAATTGGGCGAACACTGCACCTTTCTCTTCTGTTTACTATTTATATTTCTATTTTACTTCCTTAAATTAGCATTATGGACAGGGAAAGACATAATCTAAAATCTGCAAAAACATTATTTTGCCTTCAAATTCATACCGTGATCATATCATGCATGGACACGACTCATATGACTGGGATTTCCATGAAAAAGATTGTGGGCAGAAAATGGGTGATCACTGTACATTTCTCTTCTGTTTCCTATTTATATTTATATTTTACTTCCTTAATTTAGCATTATGTACAGGGAAAGACCTAATCTAAAATCTGTAAAAATGTATTTTGCCTTCAAATTCATACCGTGATCGTAGCATGCATGGACTCGACTCTTATGACTGGGATTTCCATGAAAAACATTGAGGGCAAAAAATGGGTGATCACTGTACATTTCTCTTCTGTTACATATTTATATTTCTATTTTACTTCCTTAAATTAGCATTATGGACAGTGAAAGACATAATCTAAAATCTGCAAAAACATTATTTTGCCTTAAAATTCATACCGTGATCATAGCATGCATGGACTCGACTCATATGACTGGGATTTCCATGAAAAAGATTGTGGGCAGAAAATGGGTGATCACTGTACATTTCTCTTCTGTTTCCTATTAATATTTCTATTTTACTTCCTTAATTTAGCATTATGGACAGGGAAAGACATAATCTAAAATCTGCAAAAACATTATTTTGCCTTCAAATTCATACCGTGATCATAGCATGCATGGACTCGACTCATATGACTGGGATTTCCATGAAAAAGATTGTGGGCAGAAAATGGGTGATCACTGTACATTTCTCTTCTGTTTCCTATTTGTATTTCTATCTTACTTCCTTAATTTAGCATTATGGATAGTGAAAGACCTAATCTAAAATCTGCAAAAAAATATTTTGCTTCAAGTTCGTATAGTGATCGTAGCATGCATGGACTCGACTCATATGACTGGGATTTCCATGAAAAAGATTGTGGGCACAAAATGGGTGAACACTGTACATTTCTCTTCTGTTTCCTATTTATATTTATATTTTACTTCCTTAATTTAGCATTATGGACAGGGAAAGACCTAATCTAAAATCTGCAAAAACATTATTTTGCCTTAAAATTCATACCGTGATCATAGCATGCATGGACTCGACTCATATGACTGGGATTTCCATGAAAAAGATTGTGGGCAGAAAATGGGTGATCACTGTACATTTCTCTTCTGTTTCCTATTTATATTTATATTTTACTTCCTTAATTTAGCATTATGGACAGGGAAAGCCCTAAACTAAAATCTGCAAAAAAATATTTTGCCTTCAAATTCATACTGTGATCGTAGCATGCATGGACTCGACTCATATGACTGGGATTTCCATGAAAAAGGTTGTGGGCACAAAATGGGTGAACACTGTTCATTTCTCTTCTGTTTCCTATTACTATTTCTATTTTACTTCCTCAATTTAGCATTATGGACAGGGAAAGACATAATCTAAAATCTGCAAAAAAATATTTTGCCTTCAAATTCATACCGTGATCGTAGCATGCATGGACTTGACTCATATGACTGGGATTTCCATGAAAAAGATGGTGGGCAGAAAATGGGTGATCACTGTACATTTCTCTTCTGTTTCCTATTTATATTTATATTTTACTTCCTTAATTTAGCATTATGTACAGGGAAAGACCTAATCTAAAATCTGTAAAAAAATATTTGCCTTCAAATTCATACCGTGATCGTAGCATGCATGGACTCGACTCTTATGACTGGGATTTGCATGAAAAACATTGAGGGCAAAAAATGGGTGATCACTGTACATTTCTCTTCTGTTTGCTATTTATATTTATATTTTATTTCCTTAATTTAGCATTATGGAGAGGGAAAGACCTAATGTAAAATCTGCAAAAACATATTTTGCCTTCAAATTCATACCGTGATCGTAGCATGCATGGAGGCAACTCATATGACTGGGATTTCCATGAAAAAGATTGTGGGCAGAAAATGGGAGATCACTGAACATTTCTGTTCTGTTTCATATTTATATTTCTATTTTACTTCCTTAATTTAGCATTATGGACAGGGAAAGACCTAATCTGAAATCTGCAAAAAAATATTTTGCCTTCAAATTCATACCGTGATCGTAGCATGCATGGAATCGACTCATAGACTGGGATGTCCATGAAAAAGATTGTGGGCAGAAAATTGGTGATCACTGTACATTTCTCTTCTGTTTCCTATTTATATTTCTATTTTACTTCCTTAATTTAGCATTATGGACAGGGAAAGCCCTAATCTAAAATCTGCAAAAAAATATTTTGCCTTCAAATTCATACTGTGATCGTAGCATGCATGGACTCGACTCATATGACTGGGATTTCCATGAAAAAGATTGTGGGCACAAAATGGGTGAACACTGTACATTTCTCTTGTGTTTCCTATTATTATTTCTATTTTACTTCCTCAATTTAGCATTATGGACAGAGAAAGACATAATCTAAAATCTGCAAAAAAATATTTTGCCTTAAAATTCATACCGTGATCGTAGCATGCATGGACTTGACTCATATGACTGGGATTTCCATGAAAAAGATGGTGGGCAGGAAATGGGTGATCACTGTACATTTCTCTTCTCTTTCCTATTTATATTTATATTTTACTTCCTTAATTTAGCATTATGTACAGGGAAAGATCTAATCTAAAATCTGTAAAAAAATATTTTGCCTTCAAATTCATACCGTGATCGTAGCATGCATGGACTCGACTCTTATGACTGGGATTTCCATGAAAAACATTGAGGGCAAAAAATGGGTGATCACTGTACATTTCTCTTCTGTTTCCTATTTATATTTATATTTTATTTCCTTAATTTAGCATTATGGACAGGGAAAGACCTCATGTAAAATCTGCAAAAACATATTTTGCCTTCAAATTCATACCGTGATCGTAGCATGCATGGACGCAACTCATATGACTGGGATTTCCATGAAAAAGATTGTGGGCAGAAAATGGGTGAACACTGTACATTTCTCTTCTGTTTCCTATTTATATTTATATTTTACTTCCTTAATTTAGCATTATGGACAGGGAAAGACCTAATCTAAAATCTGTAAAAAAATATTTTGCCTTCAAATTCATACCGTGACCGTAGCATGCATGGACTCGACTCTTATGACTGGGATTTCCATGAAAAACATTGAGGGCAATAAATGGGTGATTACTGTACATTACTCTTCTGTTTCCTATTTATATTTATATTTTCCTTCCTTAATTTAGCATTATGTACGGGGAAAGACCTAATCTAAAATCTGCAAAAAAATATTTTGCCTTCAAATTCATACCGTGATCGTAGCATGCATGGACTCGATTCATATGACTGGAATTTCCATGAAAAAGATTGTGGGCAGAAAATGGGTGATCACTGTACATTTCTTTTCTGTTTCCTATTTATATCTATATTTTACTTCCTCAATTTAGAATTATGGTCAGGGAAAGACCTAATCTAAAATCTGCAAAAAAATATTTTGCCTTCAAATTCATGCCATGATCGTAGCATGCATGGACTTGAATCATATGACTGGAATTTCCATGAAAAAGATTGTGGCCAGAAAATTGGTGATCACTGTACATTTCTCTTCTGTTTCTTATTTATATTTCTATTTTACTTCCTCAATTTAGCATTATGGGTAGGGAAAGACCTAATCTAGAATCTGCAAAAAAATATTTTGCCTTCAAATTCATACCGTGATCGTAAAATGCATGGACATGACTCAAATGACTGGAATTTCCATGAAAAAGATTGTGGGCAGAAAATGGGTGATCACTGTACATTTCTCTTCTGTTTCTTATTTATATATCTATTTTACTTCCTCAATTCAGCATTATGGTCAGGGAAAGACCTAATCTAAAATCTGCAAAAAAATATTTTGCCTTCAAATTCATACCATGATCGTAGCATGCATGGACTTGACTCATATGACTGGAATTTCCATTAAAAAGATTGTGGGCTGAAAATTGGTTATCACTGTACATTTCTCTCCTGTTTCTTATTTATATTTCTATTTTACTTCCTCAATTTAGCATTATGGACATGGAAAACATAATCTAAAATCTGCATATAAATATTTTGCCTTCAAATTCATACCGTGATGGTAGCATGCATGGACATGATTCATATGACTGGAATTTCCATGAAAAAGATTGTGGGCAGAAAATGGGTGATCACTGTACATTTCTCTTCTGTTTCTTATTTATATTTATATTTTACTTCCTCAATTTAGCATTATGGACAGGGAAAGACCTAATCTAAAATCTGCAAAAACATATTTTGCCTTCAAATTCATACCTTGATCGTAGCATGCATAGACTCAACTCATATGACTGGGATTTCCATGAAAAAGATTGTGGGCAGAAAATGGGTGAACACTGTACATTTCTGTTCTGTTTCCTATTTATATTTATATTTTACTTCCTTAATTTAGCATTGTGGACCAGGAAAGACATAATCTAAAATCTGCAAAAAACATTTTGCCTTCAAATTCATACAGTGATCGTAGCATGCATTGACTTGACTCATATGACTGAGATTTCCATGAAAAAGATTGTCGGCAGAAAATAGGTGATCACTGTACATTTCTCTTCTGTTTCCTATTTATATTTATATTTTACTTCCTAAATTTAGCATTATGGACTGGGAAAACCTAAGCTAAAATCTGCAAAAACATATTTTGCCTTCAAATTCATACTGTGATCGTAGCATGCATGTACTCGACTCATATGACTGGGATTTCCATGAAAAAGATTGGGGGCAGAAAATCGGTGATCACTGTACATATCTCTTCTGTTTCCTATTTATATTTATATTTTACCTCCTTAATTTAGCATTATGGACAGGGAAAGACCTAATCTAAAATCTGCAAAAAATATTTTGCCTTCAAATTCATACCATGATCGTAGCATGCATGGACTCGACTCATATGACTGGAATTTCCATGAAAAAGATTGTGGCCAGAAAATTGGTGATCACTGTACATTTCTCTTCTGTTTCTTATTTATATTTCTATTTTACTTCCTCAATTTAGCATTATGGGTAGGGAAAGACCTAATCTAGAAAGTGCAAAAAAATATTTTGCCTTCAAATTCATACCGTGATCGTAAAATGCGTGGACATGACTCATATGACTGGAATTTCCATGAAAAAGATTGTGGGCAGAAAATGGGTGATCACTGTACATTTCTCTTCTGTTTCTTATTTATATATCTATTTTACTTCCTCAATTCAGCATTATGGTCAGGGAAAGACCTAATCTAAAATCTGCAAAAAAATATTTTGTCTTCAAATTCATACCATGATCGTAGCATGCATGGACTTGACTCATATGACTGGAATTTCCATTAAAAAGATTGTGGGCTGAAAATTGGTTATCACTGTACATTTCTCTCCTGTTTCTTATTTATATTTCTATTTTACTTACTCAATTTAGCATTATGGACATGGAAAACATAATCTAAAATCTGCATATAAATATTTTGCCTTCAAATTCATACCGTGATCGTAGCATGCATGGACTTGACTCATATGACTGGGATTTCCATGAAAAAGATTGTGGGCACAAAATGGGTGATCACTGTATATTTCTCTTCTGTTTCATATTACTATTTCTTTTTTACTTCCTTAATTTAGCATTATGGACAGGGAAAGACCTAATCTAGAATCTGCAAAGAAATATTTTGCCTTCAAATTCATACTGTGATCGTAGCATGCATGGACTCGACTCATATGATTGGGATTTCAATGAAAATATTGTGGGCAGAAAATGGGTGAACACTACATTTCTCTTCTGTTTCCTGTTTATATTTATATTTTACTTCCTTAATTTAGCATTGTGGAACAGGAAAGACATAATCTAAAATCTGCAAAAAAATATTTTGCCTTCAAATTCATACCGTGAACGTAGCATGCATTGACTCGACTCATATGACTGGGATTTCCACGAAAAAGATTGTGGGCAGACAATGTGTGATCACTGTACATTTCTCTTTGTGTTTCCTATTTATATTTATATTTTACTTCCTCAATTTAGCATTATGGACAGGGAAAGACCAAATCTAAAATCTGCAAAAAAATATTTTGCCTTCGAATTCATACCGTGATCGTAGCATGCGTGGACTCGACTAATATGACTGGGATTTCCATGAAAAAGATTGTGGGCAGAAAATGGGTGATCACTGTACATTTCTCTTCTGTTTCGTATTCATATTTCTTTTTTACTACCTCAATTTTACATTATGGAAAGGGAAAGACCTAATCTAAAACCTGCAAATAAATATTTTGCCTTCAAATTCATACTGTGATCGTAGCATGCATGGACTCGACTTATATGACTGGGATATCCATGAAAAAGATTCTGTGCAGAAAATGGGTGAACACTGTACATTTCTCTTCTGTTTCCTATTTATATTTATATTTTACTTCCTCAATTTAGCATTATGGACAGTGAAAGACCTAATCTAAGATCTGCAAAAAAATATATTGCCTTCAAATTCATACCGTGATCGTAGCAATCATGGACTCGACTCATATGACTGGGATTTCCATGAAAAAATTGTGGGCAGAAAATGGGTGATCACTGTACATTTCACTTCTGTTACATATTTATGTTTATATTTTACTTCCTTAATTTAGCATTATGGACAGGGAAAGACGTAATCTATGATCTGCAAAAAAATATTTTGCCTTCAAATTCGTACCGTGATCGTAGCATGCATGGACTCGACTCATATGACTGGGATTTCCATGAAAAAGGTTGTGGGCAGAAAATGGGTGATCACTGTACATTTCTCTTCTGTTTCATATTCATATTTATATTTTACTTCCTTAATTTAGCATTATGGTCAGGGGAAGACCTAATCTGAGATCTGCAAAAAAATATTTTCCCTTCAAATTCATACCGTGATCCTAGCATGCATGGACCCGACTCATATGACTGGGATTTCCATGAAAAAGATTGTGGGCAGAAAATGGGTGATCACTGTACATTTCTCTTCTGTTTCCTATTACTATTTATATATTACTTCTTTAATTTAGCATTATGGACAGGGAAAGACCAAATCTAAAATCTGCAAAAAAATATTTTGCCTTCAAATTCATACCCTGATCGGAGCATGCATGGCCTCGACTAATATGACTGGGATTTCTATGAAAAAGATTGTGTGCAGAAAATGGCTAATCACTGTACATTTCACTTCTGTTTCCTATACATATTTCTATTTTACTTCCTTAATTTAGCATTATGGACAGGGAAAGACCTAATCTAAGACCTGCAAAAAATATTTTCCCTTCAAATTCATACCGTGATCGTAGCATGAATGGACTCCACTCATATGACTGGGATTTCCATGAAAAAGATTGTGGACTGAAAATGGGTGACCACTGTACATTTCTCTTATGTTTCCTATTTAATTTCTATTTTACTTCCTTAATTTAGGATTATGGACAGGGAAAGACCTAAACTAAAACCTGCAAAAAAATATTTTGCCTTCAAATTCATACCGGATTGTAGCATGCATGGATTCGTCTCATATGACTGGGATTTCCATGAAAAAGATTGTGCGCAGAAAATGGGTGATCACTGTACATTTCACGTCTGTTTCCTATTTATATTTCTATTTTACTTCCTTATTTTAGCATTATGGACAGGGAATGACCTAATCTAAGATCTGGAAAAAATATTTTGCCTTCAAAATCATAGCGTGATCGTAGCATGCATGGACTCGACTCATATGACTGCGATTTCCATGAAAAAGATTGTGGGCAGAAAATGGGTGATCACTGTACATTTCACTTCTGTTTCCTATTTATATTTATATTTTACTTCCATAATTTAGCATTATGGACAGGGAAAGACCTAATCTAAAACCTGCAAAATTATTTTGCCCTCAATTTCATACTGTGACCGTAGCATGCATGGACTCGAATCATATTACTGGGATTTCCATGAAAAAGATTTTGGGCAGAAAATGTGTGATCACTGTACATTTCTCTTCTGTTTCATATTTATATTTATATTTTACTTCCTTAATTTAGCATTATGGACCAGTGAAAGACATAATCTAAATCTGCAAAAAATATTTTGCCTGCAAATACATAGCATGATCGTAGCATGCCTGGACTCGACCCATATGACTGCGATTTCCATGAAAAAGATTGTGGGCGGAAAATGGGTGATCACTGTACATTTCTCTTCTGTTTCCTATTTATATTTCTATTTTACTTCGTTAATATAGCATTATGGACAGGGAAATATCTAATCTATAATCTGCAGAAATATTTTGCCTTCAAATTCATACCGTGATCGTAGTATGCATGGGATGTCCATGAAAAAGATTGTGGGCAGATAATGGGGGATCACTGTACATTTCTATCCTGTTTCCTATTCATATTTCCATTTTACTTCCTTTATTTAGCATTATGGAGAGGAAAGACCTAATCTAAGCTGTGCAAAAAAATATTTTGCCATCAATTTCATACCGTGATCGTAGCATTTATGGACTCGACTCATATGACTGGGATTTCCATGAAAAAGATTTTGGGAAGAAAATAGGGGATCAGTGTACATTTCTCTCCTGATTCCTATTTATATTTCTATTTTACTTCATTAATTTAGCATTATGGACTGGGAAAGACCTAATCTAAGCTCTGCAAAAAAATATTTTGCCTTCAATTTCATACCCTAGTATTGGTGCGCATGAAAATTCCAACAAATTTACTAACGTTATATCCCGAATCGTCGAAGGTCACTTCCTCCCCACACAAGCGACTGAAATAAACCTTTGAGTGATGGAGTCATCCGGGAATTCCACACAATCTGACATCTATCTCATGAGGATCCCCTACAGAGGAAAAAGTAGAAATGAGATCTCTTCGAGAAAAACCTTTTTTCGGACTTTCGGACACCGTAAAGTGCCAACGGTGACAGCGGTGACATGGTCGAAGCTGCAGTTTGCCGCATGAAAGCGAACGAAAAATTCTTGTAGCCATGCACAGAGTGAGAGATTCCACACAATTTGATACCAATTTGAATAGATTCCAGCTACTGGAAAAAATTTATAAAGCAATGAATTGTGGGAGGCCCCACCAGTTTTGGTGCGCATGAAAATACCAACAAATTCACTAACGCTACGTCCCGAATCGTCGAAGGTCACTCCCTCCCCAAACAAGTGACTGAAATAAACCTATGACTGATGGAGTCAGCAGGAAATTTCCCACAATCTGACATCTATCTCATGAGGATCCCCTAGAGGGGAAAAAGTTGAAATGCGATCTCTTCGAGCAAACCGATTTTCGGACACCGTAAAGTGCCAACGGTAACAGCAGTGACATGGTCGAAGCTGCAGTGTGCTGCCTGAAAGCGAACAAAAAATGCTTGTAGCCATGCCTAGAGTGAGAGATTCCACACAATTTGATACCAATTTGAAGAGAATCCAGCTACTAAAAATAAATTATAAAGCAATGAATTGGCGGAGGCCCACCCAGTTTTGGTGCGCATGAAAATACCAACAAATTCACTAACGCTAAGTCGCGAATCGTCGAAGATCACTCCCTCCCCACACAAGCGTCGGAAATAAAACTTTGACTGATGTAGTCAGCAGGACATACCCCACAATCTGACATCTATATCATGAGGATCCCATATAGAGGAAAAAGTAGAAAAGCGATCTCTTCGAGCAAACCGCATTTCGGTCCCCGTAAAGTGCCAACGGTGACAGCAGTGACATGGTCGAAGCTGCAGTTTGCCGCATGAAAGCGAACGAAAAATGCTAGTGACCATGCACAGAGTGAGAGATTCCACACAATTTGATATAAATTTGGAAGAGATTCCAGCTACTGAAAAAATTTATAAAGCAATGAATTGGCGGAGGCCCCCTCAATTGTGCTTGGCAGGAAAATACCAACAAATTCACTAACGCCAGGTCCAGAATCGTCGAAGATCACGCCTTCCGCACACAAGCAACTGAAATAAACATTTGAATGAGGGAGTCAGCAGGAAATTCCCCACAATCTGACTTCTATCACATGAGGATCCCCTAGAGAGGAAAAAATGGAAATGCGAACTCGTCGAACAAACCGCTTCTAGCCATGCTGAGAGTGAGAGATTCCCACAATTTGATAGCAATTTAGAAGAGATACCAGCTTCTGCAAAAAATTTATAAGCAATGAATTGGGGGATGCCCCCACCCAGTTTTGGTGCTCATGAAAATTCCTACAAATTTACTAACGATAGGTCCCGAATCGCGGAAGTTCACTCCCTCCCCACACATCTGACTGAAATAAACCTATGACTGATGGAGTCAGCAGGAAATTCCCCACAATCTGACATCTATCCCATCAGGATCCCCTGGAGAGGAAAAAGTAGAAATGCGATCTCTTCGAGCAAACCGCTTTTCGGACACCGTAAAGTTCCAACGGTGACAGCAGTGACATGGTCGAAGCTGCAGTTTGCCGCATGAAAGCGAACGAAAAATGCTTGTAGCCATGCACAGAGTGAGAGATCCCACACAATTTGATACCAATTTGGAAGAGAATCCAGCTACTGGAACAAATTTGTAAAGCAATGAATTGGGTGATGCCCCCAGTTTTGGTGCACATGAGAATACCAACAAATTCACAAACGCTAGGTCCCGATTCGTCGAAGGTCACTTCCTCCCCACACAAGCGACTGAAATAAACCTTTCACAGATGGTGTCAGCAGGAAATTACTCACAATCTGACATCTATCTCATGAGGATCCCCGAGAGAGGAAAAAGTAGAATTGCGATCTCTTCGGGTAAACCGCTTTTCGGACACAGTAAAGTTCCAACGGTGACAGCAGTGACATGGTCGAAGCTGCAGTTTACCGCATGAAAGCGAAAGAAAAATGCTTGTAGCCATGCACAGAGTGAGAGATTCCACACAATTTGATAACAATTTGGAAGAGAATCCATCTACTGGAAAAAATTTATAAAGCAATGAATTGGGGGTCACCCCCAGTTTTGGTGCGCATGAAATTTCTAACAAATTTACTAACACTTGGTCCGAATCATCGAAGGTCACTTCCTCACCACACAATTGACTGAATTAAACCTTTGACTGATAGAGTCAGCAGGAAATTCCCCACCATCTGGCATCTATCTCATGAGGATCCCCTAGAGATGAAAAAGTAGAAATGCGATCACTTCGAGCAAACCGCTTTTCGGACAACTTAAAGGTCCAACAGTGACAGCAATGACATGGTCGAAGCTGCAGTTTGCCACATGAAAGCGAACGAAAAATGCTTGTAGCCATGCACAGAGAGAGAGTTTCCGCAAAATTTGACACCAATTTGGAAGAGATTCCAGCTACTGGAATAAATTTATAAAGCAATCAATAGGGGAGGCCACCCAGTTTTGGTGCGCATGAAAATACCAACAAATTCACTAACGCGAGGTCCCGAATCGTTGAAGGTCGCTTCCTCCCCACACAAGCAACTGAAATAAACCTTTGACTGATGAAGTCAGCAGGAAATTTTCCACAATCTGACATCAATCTCATGAAGATCCCCTAGAGAGGTAAAAATTGAAATGCGATCTCTTCGAGCAAACCGCTTTTCGGACTCCGTAAAGTGCCAATGGTGACAGCAGTGACATGGTCGCAACTGCAGTTTGCCGCATGAAAGCGAACGAAAAATTCTTCCAGACATGTACAGAGTGAGAGATTCCACACAATTTGATACCAATTGGCAAGTGATTCCAGCTACTGGAAAAAATTTATAAAGCAATGAATTGGGTGAGGCCCACCCAGTTTGGTGCGGATGAAAATACCAACAAATATACTAACGCTAGTTCCCGTATCGTCGAAGGTCACTTCCTCCCCACAGAAGTGACTGAAATATACTTTTGCCTGAGGGAGTCAGCAGGATATTCCGCTCAATCTGACAGCAGTTACATGGTCGAAGCTGCATTTTGCCGCATGAAAGCGAACGAAAAATTCTTGTAGGTATGCACAGAGTGAGAGATTCCACACAATTGGATACAAATTTAGAAGAGATTCCAGCGACTGGAAAAAATTTATAAAGCAATGAATTGGGGGAGGCCCACCCAGTTATGGTGCGCATGAAAATACCAACAAATTTACTAACGCTAGTTCGCGAATCGTCGAAGTTCACTCCAACCTCACACAAGCGACGGAAATAAACCTTTGACTGATGGAGTCAACAGGAAATTCCCCACAATCTGACATCTATCTCATGAGGATCCCCTAGAGAGGAAAAATTAGAAATGTGATCTGTTCGAGCAAACCACATTTCGGACACCGTAAAATGCCAAAGGTGACAGCAGTTACATGGTCGAAGCTGCAGTTTGCCGCATGAAAGCGAACGAAAAATGCTTGTACGTCTTCACACAGTGAGAGATTCCACACAATTTGATACTAATTTGGAAGAGATTCTAGCTACTGGAAAAAAATTATAAAGCAATGATTTGGGGGAGGCCCCCCAGTTTTGGTGCGCATGAAAATACCAAAAAATCACTAACTCTATGTCCCGAATCGTCGAAGGTCACTCACTCCCCACACAAGATACTGAAATAAACCTATGACTGATGGAGTCAGCAGGAAATTCCCCACAATCTGACATCTATCTCGGGAGGATCCCCTACAGAGGAAAAAGTAGAATTTCGATCTCTTCGAACAAACGGATTTTTGGACACCGTAAAGTGCCAATGGTAACAGCAGTGACATGGTCGAAGCTGCAGTTTGCCGCATGAAAGCGAACGAAAAATGCTTGTGGCCATATACAGAGTGAGAGATTTCACACGATGTGATACCAATTTCGAAGAGAATCCAGCCACTGGAAAAAATTTATAAAGCAATGAATTGAGGCATTCCCCACCAGTGTTGGTGTGCATGAATATTCAAACAAATTTACTAACGCTAGGCCCTGAATCGTCGAATGTCACTCCCTCCGCATACAAAGGATTGAAATAAACCTTTGACTGATGGAGTCACCAGGAAATACCCCACAATCTGAAATCTTTCTCATGAGGATCCCCTAGATAGGAAAAAATAGAAATGCATTCTCTTCGAGCAAAATGATTTTCGGACACCGTAAAGTGACAACGGTGACAACAAGAACATGGTCGAAACTGCAGTTTGCCGAATGAAAGCGAACAAAAAATGTTTGTAGCCATATACAGACTGAGAGATTCCTCACAATTTGATTCCAATTTGGAAGAGATTCCTGCTACTTGAAAAAAATTATAAAGCAATGAATTGGGGGAGGCCCACCCAGTTTTGTGCGGATGAAAATACCAACAAATATACTAATGCAAGGTCGCGAATCGTCGAAGGTCACTCCCTCCTCACACAAGCGATTGAAATAAACAATTGACTGATGGAGTCAGCAGGAAATTCACCACAATCATACAACTATCTCATGAGGATCCCCTAGACAGGAAAAAGTAGAAATGCGATCTCTTCGAGCAAACCGCTTTTCAGACACCGTAAAGAGCCAACGGTGACAGCAGTGACATGGTCGAGGCTGCAATTTGCCGCATGAAAGCGAAAGAAAAATGCTTGTAGAAATGCACAGAGTGAGAGATTCCACAGTATTTGATACCAATTTGGAAGAGATCCTAGCTACTGGAAAATATTCATAAAGCAATGAATTGGAGAATGCAACCCCAGTTTTAGTGCGCATGAAAATTCCACCAAATTCTCTAACGCTAGGTCACGAATCATCGAAGGTCACTCCCTCCCCACACAAGCGACTGAAATAAACATCTGACTGATGGAGTCAGCAGGAAATTCCCCACAATCTTACATCTATCACATGAGGATCCCCTAGAGAGGAAAAATTAGAAATGTGATCTGTTCGAGCAAACCACATTTCGGACACCGTAAAATGCCAAAGGTGACAGCAGTTACATGGTCGAAGCTGCAGTTTGCCGCATGAAAGCGAACGAAAAATTCTTGTACGTCTTCACACAGTGAGAGATTCCACACAATTTGATACCAATTTGGAAGAGATTCTAGCTACTGGAAAAAAATTATAAAGCAATGATTTGGGGGAGGCCCCCCAGTTTTGGTGCGCATGAAAATACCAAAAAATCACTAACTCTATGTCCCGAATCGTCGAAGGTCACTCACTCCCCACACAAGATACTGAAATAAACCTATGACTGATGGAGTCAGCAGGAAATTCCCCACAATCTGACATCTATCTCGGGAGGATCCCCTACAGAGGAAAAAGTAGAATTTCGATCTCTTCGAACAAACGGATTTTTGGACACCGTAAAGTGCCAATGGTAACAGCAGTGACATGGTCGAAGCTGCAGTTTGCCGCATGAAAGCGAACGAAAAATGCTTGTGGCCATATACAGAGTGAGAGATTTCACACGATGTGATACCAATTTCGAAGAGAATCCAGCCACTGGAAAAAATTTATAAAGCAATGAATTGAGGCATTCCCCACCAGTGTTGGTGTGCATGAATATTCCAACAAATTTACTAACGCTAGGCCCTGAATCGTCGAATGACACTCCCTCCGCATACAAAGGATTGAAATAAACCTTTGACTGATGGAGTCACCAGGAAATACCCCACAATCTGAAATCTTTCTCATGAGGATCCCCTAGATAGGAAAAAATAGAAATGCATTCTCTTCGAGCAAAATGATTTTCGGACACCGTAAAGTGACAACGGTGACAACAAGAACATGGTCGAAACTGCAGTTTGCCGAATGAAAGCGAACAAAAAAAGTTTGTAGCCATATACAGACTGAGAGATTCCTCACAATTTGATTCCAATTTGGAAGAGATTCCTGCTACTTGAAAAAAATTATAAAGCAATGAATTGGGGGAGGCCCACCCAGTTTTGTGCGGATGAAAATACCAACAAATATACTAATGCAAGGTCCCGAATCGTCGAAGGTCACTCCCTCCTCACACAAGCGATTGAAATAAACAATTGACTGATGGAGTCAGCAGGAAATTCACCACAATCATACAACTATCTCATGAGGATCCCCTAGACAGGAAAAAGTAGAAATGCGATCTCTTCGAGCAAACCGCTTTTCAGACACCGTAAAGAGCCAACGGTGACAGCAGTGACATGGTCGAGGCTGCAATTTGCCGCATGAAAGCGAAAGAAAAATGCTTGTAGAAATGCACAGAGTGAGAGATTCCACAGTATTTGATACCAATTTGGAAGAGATCCTAGCTACTGGAAAAAATTCATAAAGCAATGAATTGGAGAATGCAACCCCAGTTTTAGTGCGCTTGAAAATTCCACCAAATTCTCTAACGCTAGGTCACGAATCATCGAAGGTCACTCCCTCCCCACACAAGCGACTGAAATAAACATCTGACTGATGGAGTCAGCAGGAAATTCCCCACAATCTTACATCTATCACATGAGGATCCCCTAGAGAGGAAAAAGTAGAAATGCGATCTCTTCGAGGAAACCGCTTTTCGGTACCGTAAAATGCCAACGGTGACAGCAGTGTCATGGTCGAACCTGCAGTTTCCCGCATGAAAGCGAACAAAAAATGCTTGTAGCCATGCACAGAATGAGAGATTCCGCACAATTTCATACAATTTGAAGAGAATCCAGCTACTGGTATAAATTTATAAAGCAATCAATTGGGTGATGCTCCCCCAGTTTTGGTGCGCATGAAAATACCAACAAATTCACTAACGCTAGGTCACGAATCGTCGAAGGTCGCTCCCTCCCCACACAATCGACTGAAATAAACCTTTGACTGATGGAGTCAGCAGGAAGTTCCCCACAATCTGACATCTATCTCATGAGGATCACCTAGAGATGTAAAAATAGAAATGCGCTCTCTTCGAGCAAACCGCTTTTCGGACACAGTAAAGTGACAACGGTGACAGCAGTGACATGTTCGAAACTGCAGTTTGCCGCATGAAAGCAAACGAAAAATTGCTTGTAGGCATGCACAGAGTGAGAGATTTCACACAATTTGATACCAATTTGGAAGAGAATCCATCTACTGGAAAAAATTCATCATGCAATGAATTGGGGGAGGCAACCCCAGGTTTGGTACGCATGAAATACAAAGAAATTCATTAACGCTAGTTCCAGAATCGTCGAAGATCACTCCCTCCCCATAGAAGCGACTGAAAGAAAACCTTTGACTGATGTAGTCAGCAGGATATTCCCCACACTCTGACATCTATCTCATGAGGATCCCCTAGAGAGGAAAAAGTAGAAATGCGATCTCTTCGAGGAAACCACTTTTCGGACACCGTAAAGTGCCAACGGTGACAGCAGTGACATGGTCGAAACTGCAGTTTGCCTCATGAAAGCGAACGAAAAATGTTTGTAGCCATGCACAAAGTGAGAGATTCCACACAATTTGATACCAATTTGGAAGAGATTCCAGCAACTGGAAAAAATTTAGAAATGAATGAATTGGGGGATTCACCCCAGTTTTGGTGCACATGAAAATTCCAACAAATTCATTAACGCTAGTTCCCAAATCGTCGAAGGTCACTCCCTCCCCACAAAAGCGACTGAAATAAACATTTGACTGGTGGAGTCAGCAGGAATTTCCCCACAATCCGACATCTATCTCATAAGGATCCCCTAGAGAGGAAAAATTAGAAATGCGATCTCTTCGATCAAAACGCTTCTCGGACACCCTAATGTGCCTACGGTGAGTGCAGTGACATGGTCGAAGCTGCAGTTTGCCGCATGAAATCGAACGAAAAATGCTTGTGGCCATATACAGAGTGAGAGATTCCACACAAGTTGATAATAATTTGGAAGAGAATCCAGATACTGGAAAAGATTTATAAAGCAATGAATTGAGGGATTCACCGCCAGTGTTGGTGTGCATGAATATTCCAACAAATTTGCTAATGCTAGGTCCCGAATCGTCGAAGGCCACTCCCTCCCCACACAAGCGACTGAAATAAACATTTGACTGATGGAGTCAGCCGGAAATTCCACACAATCTGACATCTATCTCATGGGGATCACATAGAGAGGAAAAAATAGAAATGCCATCACTTCGAGCAAACCGGTTTTCGGACCCCGTAAAACAACAACGGTGACAGCAGTGACATGGTCGAAGCTGCATTTTGCCGCATGAAAGCGAACGAAAAATGCTTGTAGCCATGCACAGAGTGAGAGATTCCACACAATTTGATACCAATTTCGAAGAGAATCCAGCTACTGGAAAAAAATTATAAAGCAATGAATTGGGGGATTCACCCCAGTTTTGGTGCACATGAAAATTCCAACAAATTTACTAACGCTAGGACCCGAATCGTCGATGGTCAGTCCCTCCCCACACAAGTGACTGAAATAAACCTTTGACTGATGGAGTCAGCAGGAAATTCCGCACAATCTGACATCTATCTCATGAGGACCCCCTAGAGAGGTAAAAATAGAAATGCAATCTCTTCAAGGAATCCGCTTTTCGGACACCGTAATGTGCCAACGGTGACAGCATTGACATGGTTGAAGCTGCAGTTTGCCGCATGAAAGCCAGCGAAAAATTCGTGTAGCCATGCACTGAGTGAGAGATTCCACACAATTTGATACCCATTTGGAAGAGATTCCAGCTACTGGAAAAAATTTATAAAGCAATGAATTGGGGGTGCCCCCCCCCCAGGTTTGGTGCTTAGTAATATACCAACAAATTCACTAACGCTAGGTCCCGAATCGTCGAAGGTCATTCCCTCCCCACACAAGCGACTGAAATAAACATTTGACTGATGTAGTCACCAGGAAATTCCCCACAATCTGACATCTATCTCATGAGAATCCCCTACAGAGGTAAAAGTAGAAATGCGATATCTTCGAGGAAACTGCTTTTCAGACACCGTAAAGTGCCACCGGTGACAGCAGTGACATTGTCGAAGCTGCAGTTTGCCGCCTGAAAGCAAACGAAAAATGCTTGTAGCCATACCCAGAGTGAGAGATTGCACACAATTTGATACCAATTTGGAAGAGATTCCAGCTACTGGAAAAAATTTATAAATCAATGAATTGGGGGAGGCCCACCCAATTTTGGTGCGCATGAGAATACCAACAAATTCACTAACGCTAGGTCCTGAATCGTCGAAGGCCACTCCCTCCCCACACAAGCGACTGAAATAAACCTTTGACTGATGGAGTCAGCAGGAAATTCCCCACAATCTCTCATCTATCTCATGAGGATCCTTTTGAGAGGAAAAATTAGAAATGCCAACTCTTCGTGCAAACAGCATTTCGGACACCGTAATGTGCCAACGGAGACAGCAGTGACATGGTCGAAGCTGCAGTTTGCCGCATGAAAGAGAACGAAAAATGCTTGTAGCCATGCACAGAGTGAGAGTTTCCACACAAGTTGATAACAATTTGGAAGAGATACCAGATATTGGAAAGAAATTATCATGCAATGAATTGGGGGAGGCTCCCCCCAGTTTTAGTGCGCATGAAAATACCAACAAATTCACTAACTCTAGGTCCCGAATCGTCGAAGGTCACTCCCTCCCCACACAAGGGACTGAAATAAACATTTGACTGATGGAGTCATCTGGAAATTCCAAACAATCTGACATCTATCTCATGAGGATCCCCTACAGAGGAAAAAGTAGAAATGCTATCTCTTTGAGCAAACCTCTTTTCGGACACCGTAAAGAGCCAACGGTGAAAGCAGTGACATGGGCGAAGCTGCAGTTTGCCGCATGAAAGCGAACGAAAAATGCTTGTAGCCATGCACAGAGTGAGAGATTCCACACAATTTGATACCAATTTGGAAGAGATTCCATCTACTGCAAAAAATTTATAAAGCAATGAATTGCGGGATGCCCCCCCCCGGTTTTGGTGCGGTTGAAAATACCAACAAATTCACTATCGCTACGTCCCAAATCATCGAAGGACACTGCCTCCTCAAACAAGTGACTGAAATAAACCTATGACTGATGGAGTCAGCAGGAAATTCCCCACAATCTGACATCTATCTCATGAGGATCCCCTAGATAGTAAAAAGTAGAAATGCGATATCTTCGAGCAAACCGCTTTACGGACATTGTAAAGTGCCAACGGTGACAGCAGTTTCATAGTCGAAGCTGCAGTTTGCCGCATGAAAGCGAACAAAAAATGCTTGCGGCCATATACAGAGTGAGGGATTCCACACAATTTGATAACAATTTGGAAGAGAATCCAGCTACTGGAAAAAATTTATAAAGCAATGAATTTGACGGATACCACGCCAGTGTTGGTGTGCATGGATATTCCAACAAATTTACTAACACTAGGTCCGAATATTCGAAGGTCACTCTCTCACCACACAAGTGACTGAAATAAACCTTTGATTGAGCAGGAAATTCCCCACAATATGACATCTATTTCATGAGGATCCCCTAGAAAGGAAAAAGTAGAAATGCGATCTCTTCGAGCAAACTGCTTTTCGGACACCGTAAAGTGCCAACGGTGACAGCAGTGACATGGACGAAGCTGCAGTTTGCCGCATGAAAGCGAACGAATAATGCTTGTAGGCATGCACAGAGTGGAAGATTCCACACAATTTGATACCAATTTGGAAGAGATTCCAGCTACTGAAAAAAATTTATTAAGCAATGAATTGCGGGATGCCCCTCCAGTGTTGGTGCGGATGAGAATTCCAACATATTCACTAATTCTAGGTCCTGAATCGTCGAAGGTGACTCACTCACCACACAAGCGACTGAAATATACCATTGACTGATGGAGTCAGCAGGAAATTCCACACAATCTGATATCTTGTGGGGAAAAAAGGAATGGCTTACCTCCCAAACGCCCTCGTTTCTATCTGGCCTGTGGGTTACGAAAGGAAAGGATCCAAGATGGCGTCCGTGACTTTTAATATTTACGTTCTCGTGCGGTCACGCAAAGTCGCGTTACACGCATGTTAATGAGGTGTTTCTGGACTCCATAAAAGCAGGAAAAAAATGAACAGGACACCATTTTTTCCCCCGTGTTCGGTGTACATGGCTTTGCGTTGCAGCGTGTGAGACATTTTCCGACGGAAAGAGTTGCGTCCCTTTTACCCTTGAATTTGACACCCTTGCTACAAGCTATTTCGGCCATTACTACAACATGGACAGATTCGACTTGAAGTTGATACCAGAGTTCGACGATTCCCCTGCTGGCCCGTCTGTGGTCGAGTGGTGGGAAAAGGCCGAGCGGGTCTGCCGGCTGTGTAAAGTTAAAGATCCCGCACTGGTAATCCCTCTGAGGCTCACCAAAGGAGCTTACGCCGTGTATCAGCAGCTCAGGGCTGACGCAGACTTGGAGGAAATTAAGCAGGCTCTATACGTGGCATTCGGTGCGGACCCCTTTGTCTCCTGGAGGCAGTTCACCGAACGGCGGCTTGGGCCAGATGAAACGGTAGATGTCTATCTGGCCGATTTGAGGAAGCTGGCCGCACCGTTCGGTGGAGCAAGCGACCAAATCCTAGCATGCGCCTTTCTGGCCGGACTCCCAGACAACGCCAGTCAACTGCTACGAGCATCGTCAAGGCTCAATGATCTGGGGTTAGACGAGTTACTGGCCAGAGCCCGGAATATTCTGAAGGACGACGCGGAGCCTGTCTCAGCAGCTGTGGAAACACCCGCACCGCCAACTGAGGACACAAGGTGCTATAAATGTGGCGAACTGAACCACTTCTCCAAAGACTGCCGAAGCCGAAGCAGTGCGAAGGATACGCATAACCGAGGAACACGGAGACGTATGCGTTGCTACAGGTGCAACAAGATGGGCCACGTAGCAAGAAGCTGTCCGGGAAACGGGCAAGGGGAGTAAGCTACAGCGGCAGTCTTCTCCCCAGATCACCGCTGAACAAGGCGCTACCCGCAGTGAGCGTGCGGATTAACGGGCGTGAGCGCTTCGCGCTTGTAGACACCGGGTGCACCCGGACCCTTGTGCGCAAGGCATGTTGTGACACAACAAGATTCCAATTCTGACTGTTGGCGGGGGCTCGCTAGCCTCTTGTGGAGTGAGCGTCATCCGCGCAAGCATCGGCGATGGGCCTGCAGTAGCCGTACAAGCCCTGGTCGTGGACAGAGTACTGCTCGGCTATGATCTGCTCCTGGGAATGGACGTCATCAAAAAAGTGGGTGGCGTCCATGTTGACGAAGAGGGTCGGGCGCGTTTCACTGAAACTGGTCTTGCTCTAAGTGCAGCAATGGAGCTAGAACGGCCTGACTTTCGTGCGTAATTCGACCAGAGCACAAAGTCCTGGACAGTTTCCTGGAAATGGTCGGACGATCAACCGCCAGAGAAGCTGTACAACAGTGTGCCAGAGTATAAAATCCCCCCGCTAGCTCGTGCGGAATACGACAAGGAGTTGCGAGCCTGGATTAATAACGGGTGGTTGGTTCCTTATCCAGAGAAGGAATTGGGGCCCCCGAAGGGCCTGATCCCGCTAATGGCGGTTCTCCAGCACAACAAACAAAAGGTGAGGCCGGTGCTCGACTATCGGAAACTGAACGAGCACGTGGACCCTTTTATAGCCCGCGCGGACGTGTGTACCGTGAAGCTAAGGGAATGGCGACAGGCAGGATCAAATGTATCTGTGCTGGATCTTCGCAAAGCATACCTTCAAGTGCGTGTGCACCAATCACTGTGGCCCTATCAAACTGTGCTTATCAAGGGGCAAAGGTATTGCCTGACCCGCATGGGGTTTGAACTCAATGTGGCGCCATCAATTATGCAGATGATTGTTGACGCCATTCTGACGAAGGATGAGCGTATACGGCGGGCAACATCTGCATATATTGATGACGTGTACGTGAACGAGGGAGTCATATCTGCGGCGCACGTGAAGGAGCATCTCTACAACTTTGGCCTCCTCAGCAAGGAACCGGAGAGGCTGCAGGATTGTGCACGAGTGCTTGGTTTGCAGGTCTGGGGAGAGGATGACGTTCTGTATTGGAAACGGGGAAACGAGGTCCCAGACATGCCCACCGTTGTCACGCGGCGAAGCATATTTTCCTTGTGCGGCAAGTTAGTTGGGCACCTTCCTGTAGGTGGCTGGCTGCGTGTTGCAGTGGTGTTCATCAAGCGGAGAGCATCTGATGTCACCACTGGATGGGATGACGAAGTTCACGACGCCCCTCTCCTCACCATGATGAGTGAGGTCCTCGCTAGAGTACGCAAGGAAGACCCAGCGCGGGGCAGATGGTGCGTCGACAGCCAAGACCTCAGTGTGTGGGTTGACGCAAGCTCTCTTGCAACTGGTGTATCGATAGTTCACGATGGAGCCGTGGTGGAAGATGCTTGCTCGTTACGTCCAGAAAAGGACTCCCAGCACATAAACCTAGCAGAGATCAATGCTGTCATCAAGGGGATCAACTTGGCGATCCTCTGGAAGTCGACCACCCTGCGTCTGTTCACGGATTCCGCTTGCGTCTATAAGTGGATCTCGGATACTCTTACCGGGAGGGCCAGGGTGCGGACTAAAGCCGCCAGCGAGATGCTTATCCGACGACGGCTCGACACGATCGTGAAGCTGGTGCAAGAGCACGCACTGACAATGGAGGTGTCCCTGGTCAAATCTAGCCTCAACAAGGCAGATTGTTTAACGAGGGTGCCCCAAAGGTGGCTTGACGCCACTAAGAATGCTATTGAGCCCGTGCAACCCGCCTGCACGGCGTCCATGAGTCCCGTTCGATTTAATCGGATCAAAGAAGTCCACCAAAAAAGCGGGCACCCCGGAGTCAAGCAGACCCTATATTTCGCCAAGTTGGTTGACCCAGGAGTACAAAAGACAGACGTCAGAAGAGTGGTCAGAAACTGCGCGGCGTGCCAGTCTATAGACCCAGCACCCGTTCGCTGGAAGAAAGGGCAGCTGAGCTTGAGGAACCACTGGAGCCGGCTGGCGATAGATGTTACTCACCACAACGGCGAGGATTTCCTGACGCTCATTGATTGCGGTCCATCCAGGTTTGCGATATGGCGGCTGCTGCGTCGGCAGGATTCAGCCACCATCATCCGTCAGTTAAATGGTATCTTCCTTGAACGTGGCCCCCCAGCGGAGATATTACCGACAATGGCATCGCATTCAAGAGTGAGCAGTTCAGGAGGTTTGCGGACGCCTGGGGAGTGCACCTACGGTTCCGGTGCGCCCACGTACCGGGTGGAAATGGGATCATCGAGCGGAACCACAGGACCGTCAAGACCATCGCAGCCAGGACGGGCTGCGCGGTGTCTGAGGCGGTCTACTTGTACAACGTGACCCCGAAGGATGATGTCTCACCCTCTACGACTCCAGCCGACACATTGCATAGGTACCACGTCAGAGTGAAGGGCATAGAGACCAACCCGCTGACGGAACTGAAAGTAACCGGAGAGAGGCTGAAGTAAGGCGATGTCGTCTGGGTTAAAAACCCGCGCAGCAAGTGCACGATGAAATACGGAACCGGACGCGTCACTGAGGTGATCAGCCCACAGGCGGTGCGGGTCGACGGTGTGCCCCGTCACGTTAAGGACCTGCGGCCTGCGACGCAGTTGCAACCATCGCTGGACGACGGGAGCGAATCGGAATCTGAGACCAGTGAGGCATCGCTCTGGTTCATGCCAGCTCAAACAGGCAGATATCAGCAGCCTTCCAAGGGACGTGGTGTTTTTCGACCCTCAGACCGCGGACATGAGCGCAAGCGGCGATGAGGCTGGCAGCGTCCCTCTTCGAAGAAGCACCCGGCGAAAGCGATCGGCACCTCCCTGTCACCTCTGTGATCATGAGATCAGGGGGGAGTGTGGGGAAAAAAGGAATGGCTTACTTCCCAAACGCCCTCGCGTCTGTTTGGCCTGTGGGTTACGAAAGGAAAGGATCCAAGATGGCGTCCGTGACTTTTAATATTTACGGTCTCGTGCGGTCACGCAAAGTCGCGTTACACGCATGGTAATGAGGTGTTTCTGGACTCCATAAAAGCAGAAAAAAAAATGAACAGGACACCATTTCTTCACCAGTGTTCGGTGTACATGGCTTTGCGTTGCAGCGTGTGAGACATTTTCCGACGGAAAGAGTTGCGTCCCTTTCACCCTTAAATTTGACACCCTTGCTACATCTGACATCTATCTCATGAGGATCCCCTAGAGAGGAAAAATTAGAAAGGCGATCTCTTTTAGCAAACCGTTTTTCGGACACCGTAAAGTGCCAACGGTGACAGCAGTGACATGGTCGAAGCTGCAGTTTGCCGCCTGAAAGCAAACGAAAAATGCTTGTAGCCATGCACAGATTGAGAGATTCCACACAATGTGATAACAATTTGGATGAGATTCCATCTACTGGAAAAAATTTATAAAGCAATGAATTGTGGGAGGCACCCCCAGTTTTGGTGCACATGAAAATACCAACAAATTCACTAACGCTAGGTCCCGAATCGTCGAAGGTCACTCCCTCCCCACATAAGTGACTGAAATAAACATTTGACTGATGGAGTCAGCAGGTAATTCCCCACAATCTGACATCTATCTCATGAGGATCCCCTAGAGAGGTAAAAATAGAAATGCGATCTCTTCGAGCAAACCGCTCTTCGGACACCTTAAATGCCAACGTTGACATGGACGAAGCTGCAGTTTGCCGCATGAAAGCGAACGAATAATGCTTGTCGCCATGCAGAGTGAGAGATTCCACACAATTTGACACCAAATTGGAAGAGAATCCAGCTACTGGACACAATTTATAAGGCAATGATTTGGGGGATGCCCCCCCCCAGTTTTGGTGCGCATGAAAATTCCAACAAATTCACTAACGCTAGGTCCCGAATCGACGAAAGTCAATCCCTCCCCACAGAAAACAACTGAAAGAAAGCTTTGACTGATGCAGTCAGCAGGAAATTCCCCACAATCTGACATCTTTCTCATGAGGATCCCCTACAGAGGAAAAAATAGAAATGCGATATCTTCGAGCAAACCGCTTTTCGGACACCGTAAAGTGCCAACGGTGACAGCAGTGACATGGTCGAAGCTGCAGTTTGACGCATAAATGCGAACGAAAAATGCTTGTAGCCATGCACAGAGTGAGAGATTCCACACAATTTGATACTAATTTGGAAGAGATTCCAGCTACTGCAAAAAATTTATAAAGCAATGAATTGGGGGAGCCCCCCCAGGTTTGGTGCTTATAAATATACCAACAAATTCACTAACGCTTGGTCCCGAATCGTCGAAGGTCACTCCCTCCCCACACAAGCGACTGAAATAAACATTTGACTGATGTAGTCAGCAGGAAATTCCCCACAATCTGACATCTGTCTCATGAGGATCCCCTAGAGAGGAAAAAATAGAAATGCGATCTCTTCGAGCAAACCGCTTTTCGGACACTGTAAAGTGCCAACGGTGACAGCAGTGACATGGTCGAAGCTGCAGTTTGCCGCATGAAAGCGAACGAAAAATACTTGTAGCCATGCACAGAGTGAGAGATTCCACAAAATTTGATACCAATTTGGAAGAGATTCCAACTACTGGAAAAAATTTATAAAGCAATGAATTGGGGAGGGCCCCCCAGTATTGGTGCTCGTGAAAATTCCAACAAATTAACTAACGGCAGGTCCCGAAGCGTCGAAGGTCACTCCCTCCCCACACAAGCGACTGAAATAAACCTTTGACTGATGGAGTCAGCAGGAAATTTCACACAATCTGACGTCTATTTCATGAGGATCCCCTAGAGAGGAAAAAGTAGAAATGCGATCTCTTCGAGCAAACCGCTTTTTGGACACCGTAAAGTGCCAACGGTGACAGCAGTGACATGGTCGAACCTGCAGTTTGCCGCATGAAAGCGAACGAAAAATGCTTGTAGCCATGCAGAGAGTGAGAGATTCCACAAATTTGATAACAATTTGGAAGAGAATCCAGCTACTGCAAAAATTTATAAAGCAATGAATTGGAGGCGCCCCCACCCAGGTTTGGTGCGCATTAAAATTCCAAGAAATTCACTAACGTTAGGTCCCGAATCGTCGAAGTTCATTCCCACCCCACACGAGCGACTGAAATAAACCTTTGAATGATGGAGTCAGCAGGAAATTCCCTACAATCTGACATCTATCTCCTGAGGATCGCCTGGTGAGGGAAAAACTGAAATGTGATCTCTTAGAGCAAACCGCTTTTTGGAGACCGTAAAGTGCCAACGGTGACAGCAGTGACATGGTCGAAGCTGCAGTTTGCCTCATGAAAGTGAATGAAAAATGCTTGTAGCCATGCACAGAGTGAGATATTCCACAGAATTTGATACCAATTTGGAAGAGATTCCAGCTACTGGAAAAAATTTATAATGCAATGTATTGGGGGTGGCCCCCAGTTTTGGTCCGCTTACAAAAAATTCACTAACGGTAGGTCCCGAATCGTTGAAGTTCACTCCCTCCCCACGCAATCGACTTAAATAATTCTTTGACTCATGGATTAAGCAAGAAATTCCTCATAATTTGATATAAATTTCATGAGGGTGCCCTAGAGTGGAAAAAGTTGAAATGCGATCTCTTCGAGCAAATCTCTTTTCGGACACCGTAAATTGCCAGCGTTGACACGATCGAAGCTAGACTTTGCACTGTAAAAGCTGCTGACAAATTCTTGTAGATATGGACAGAGTGAGAGATTTTGCACAATTTAATACCAATTTTGAAGAGATTTCATCTGCTGGAAAAAAGTCATAAAGCAGGGAAATGGTGTGGGATCCCCCAGTTTTGGTCCACTTTAAAATTCCGACAAATTCACTACATGAGGTCCCGTATAGTTGAAAGTCACTCCCTCCTTACACAAGGGACTGAAATAATTCTTTGACTCATTGATTAAGCAGGAAATCCCTCACAATCTGATATCTATTTCATGACGATCCCCTCGAGAGGAAAAACTTGAAATGGGATCTCCTTGAGCAAACCGCTTTTCGGACATTGTAAATTGCCCACGGTGACAGCAGCGACACACTCGAAGCTACACTTTGCACTATAAAAGCAAATGAAAAATGCTTGTAGACATCGACAGAGTGAGAGATTTCGCACAATTTAATACCAAATTTGAAGAGATTTCATCTGCTAGAAAAAAATTATAAAGCAGGGATATGGTGAGAGATCCCCCAGTTTTTGGTCCGCATGAAAATTCCAACAAATTCAATAACACAAGGTCCCGTATCCTCGAACATCACTCCCTCCCTACAGAAGTGACTGAAATAATTCTTTGACTCCTGCATTAAGCAGGAAATTCCACACAATGTGATATCTATTTTATGAGGGTTCCTTAGAGGGGAAAAATTTGTATTGCAATCTTATCGAGGAAACCGGTTTCCGAACACTGTCAGTTATCAAAGGCCACAGCATCTACATGGTCGTTGCTGTATCGTGTCTATTAAACCTATTTTAAAATCATTCTAGACAGGCCTGTGTCGAGACATTCAGCCCAATTTAATATCAAAAATTGAAGTTATTTCACTTCCTGGATAAAAGTTAAGTAGTGAAAATGTGTGATCACCCAGTTACGGTCCGCATGAAAAATCCCACAATTCTACTAACCCAAGTTACCGTATCATCAAAGGCCTTCTCTCCCTACTCAATCTACTTAAATAATTCTTTCATACATGGATTAAGCAAGAAATTCCGCTCAATCTCATATCTATTTTATGAGCACTCCATAGAGGGGCAAAGTTCAAATGCAATCTTATCGAGCAAACCGGTTTTCGGACACTGTAAACTTTGAAAGGGCACAGCAGCGACATGGTCGATGCTTTACTTTGCTCTATTAAGCCAAATTTAAAATCCTTCAAGACAGGCATGAGTCGAAAATTCTGCACAATTTAATACTTGCACTAAAAGATTGCAATTGTTTTTTTTATTTTCTCATGTATCAAACTACATTAGAATCAATCATAAAATCAATATGAATAAAAATTTTGGAAAATACCATTTTTGAGGGTTCTATTACTAGTAGGGGCTAAAACCTCGATCTTCGATGTCTGATTTAAGGCTTATATCTTGCAAAAAATGATTGCAATTGTTTTTTTCTTTTCTTACCCATCAAACCACATAAGAATCAATAATAAAATCCAAAATAAAAAATTTTGGAAAATGGTATTTTTGAGGCTTCTCTTACTACTAGTGGCTAAAACCATTATCTTCGATGTCTGATTTAAGGCATATATCTTGCATGAAAAGGATTGCTATTGTTTTTTTTTTCTTTTCTTACTCATCTAACTACATTAGAATCAATAATAAAATGAATATGAATAAAAAGTTTTGGAAATTGGCATTTTTGAGGCTTCTATTACTATGAGGGTTTAAAACCGCTATCTTCCATGTCTTATTTAAGGCATATATCTTGCACGAATATGATTGCAATTGTTTTTTTCTTATCTTATGCATCTAACTACATAAGAATTAATAATAAAATCAATATGAATAAAAAATTTTGATCCCGCAGTTTTGGGCCTCATGAAAATCCCAACAAATCCACTAACACAAGTCGACGTATCATCAAACGCCACATTGTCCATACTTAAGCAACTGGAAAAATTCTTTTATACATGGATTAAGCAAGAAATTAAGAAGAAATGCAGACCCATTGAGCAATCTTAATTGTTAAAGGACACAACAGTGACATTGTCAAAGCTGCACTTTGCTCGATTCAACCAAATGAAAAATCCTTGTAGACATGGATGTATTGATAAATTTCCTACAATACTAATTTTTAAAATATTTCATTTAATGGAAAAAAATTATAAATAATTGAAATTTGACTGATCCCCCAGTTTTGGGCCTTATTAAAATTCCGACAAATCCCTTATCACAAGTCCTATTCAACCGACTGAAAAAAATTTTTTTCAACATGGATTAAGCAAGAAATTCCCTAACATTTGATATCAATTTGATAACTATTCTATAGACGCGAAAAATTTGAAATCCGGAGTACTCAAGCAAACCGGTTTTTCCATGACGTAAATTTTCAGAGGATACGCCAAAGACATGGTTGCACCTCCACTTTCCTCTATTCAACAAAATGTATAATCTTTGTAGACATGGATTAATTAATAAATATTCTACAATTTAATACCAATTTTTAAAATATTTCATTCAATGTAAAAAAATTAAAAAGAAATGAAATATGACTGATCCCCCAGTTTTGGGCTGCACTAAAAATTCCCACAAATTCCCTAACAAGTTGCCACTTCATCCAATGCCATGTTGTCCCTATTCAACTGACTGAAAAAAAATTTTAAACCTGGATTAAGGAAAAAAATCCATAAAATTTGATATCAATTTTATAAGTATTCTATAGAAACAAAAAAATGGTATTCCAGATTCATCAAGCAAACCGATTTTTGTATGCCTTTAATTTTCAAAGTAGACGACAGAGACATGTCTCGACATGGTCAAACCTCCACCCTGCTCTATTCAACCAAATGAAAAATCCTTGTAGACATGGATTAATTCATAAATTTCCTACAATTTGATACCAATTTTGAAAATATTTCATTTAATGGAAAAAAATTAAAACGAAGTGGAATATGACTGATCCTCAGTTTTGAGCAGCATTTAAAATTTCAATAAAACCCCTTAGACAAGTTGCAACTTCATTGAATCCCATGTTTTCCCTATTGAAGCTACTGGAAAAAAAATTTAAACATTGATTAAGGAAGAAATTCCTTAACATTTGTTATCAATTTTATAATTATTCCATAGAAAACCAAAATTTGAAATCAAGAGAAATATAGCAACCCGGTTTTTGGACACTTTAAATTATGAAATCAAACCGCAAAACATGGCTCAACATCCTCATACCTGCAGTTCCCTCTATTCAACCAAATGAAAAATCCTGTTCTATATGGAGCAATTAATAAATTTCTTACAATTTAAAACCAATTTTCGAAATATTTCATTCAATGGAAAATATTTAAAATGAAGTGAAATATGACTGATCCCCCAGTTTTGGGCTGCACTAAAAATTTCAAGAAAACCCCTAAGACAAGTTGCGTCTTCATCACTTACCAAATTTTTCCTATTCATCCCACTGAAAAATAATTTTATACTTACACAGTAAAATTCCACATCAATTTTCAGCTAATAGCGAACATATCACACTTCAGTTTTTTAAACACCCTTATATATATATATATATATATATATATATATATATATATGTGTGTGTGTGTGTACCCAAAATCACTCTTTCTTTTATCACATTTTTATGTCCAACGAAGTTAGCAAATCATTCAATAAAATGACATCTTTACCCAAACCAAATCTTGTAATGTCATTACAGAACATTAAAATAATTACATTATAATGTTCAATTTTTTAATAAAATATTGATTGAAAATATCCCATTTCTAGATATTCTCATTTACTCTATGGTAATTTCACTATATCTTGTAGCTTTGATGTGGCACAAGCCCAAACACTACTTCTCTATATAAAACATCTACTAATTCTAACTCTTGTTTTATAAAGTATGACAGTGAGTGCCCTGAAAAATGTCCATCTGCTGTCATTAATAACTGAATCCAAAGAGCTAAAATCATTTCTTTATCCAAAACAATATTCATTGAAGAATTAAATAATATAAAACTAACATTTATCAATAATGGGGGCCCCCCAATTATGTAGTTGATGAACAAATCAAATTTCATTTAAACAACAATTTTAGGCAATAAAACCATAGTTATAAAAATAATAATGACAATAATGCTATTAACATATATTATCAAAATCAAATACACCACATTTACAAAAATCTCAAAACAGCAATTAAAAAGTTCATACATAGATATATAAAACCAGTCGATAAAATACATTAGATTCATTATTTAATATAAAAAATCCAAAACTGTCAACTTATTCATTAAATGTAATATATCCTAAACTTCCAAGTTCTTAATAAGATTAATTTTGTGTATGAATATACTTACCCACTCAGCGAATGTTTCTCTGTAATTCAAAAGCATGAAACTTTTAACATAGGATATACCACAACCACATTCTCATGAGGACTTACCTGCCACCTATTGGAGCTGAGTGCCATCAGATAACATTAATAAGCAGCATCAGGATCTCATAGTAACATTAAACATCTGCTCACAAACAATGCCAAAATACTAGTAAAATCAAATTCTTATCATTCTTGAAGCAATAATCATGGAATGAAAACAATCATCGATAAATAAAAAAAATTATAAGAGCTCACATCCTTAAAGATAGAGGGTGATTGAAATTTTGTCCTTGTCTGCAAAGGATTATCCATAATTTGGAAAAGTTCATCATTAATCAACACAAAATGTTTATTTTAAAAATGGAAATTTAAGTGAAATTTGAGTACAGTAGGATCGTGAAAACATTTACAATATATAATACTCTCTCACCGTACATGCTATGACTCTTCAGAATGTGGGCAAGCATGGCTCTCTACAACTTTCTTTGGTTGCTTAGAATAATACTTGCTCCTATATGCTTTCCTTTTCTCTTTGAAGTATTTGTTTCTCTATCCATTTGTCCAGACTCAAATGTCTGTCCAAAAGAATTGGAAATGGTCAAGAGACATGGTGCTAGTCTTTGACAGACCAAGGTTTGCTGATCCAGATGAAGTAACTGAACCTGTATTCTCAATAATGGTACCCTAGTGGGTTGACAACTCTAAAACTCTGTAGAATGCAGTGTGTATTATACAATGCACAGGCTGATAGGTTGAGTAGCACTGGCATTGAATTACATTGCCTTTCATTGTATCATTCTCATCATCTTATGTTGCCAGCAGACTCATTCATACATTACATTCGAGGTAACAACAGTTTCATGATGTTTTTTTCCTTTTTTTTTTTTGAATAATGTTAACCCTGTGCAAGGCTCAAAAGCCACTCAGTTTATGAGGATATATGGGGAAGATAACTGTTGACTCTAGACTCAAACAGGTTAAGCTTGTTGGGATTGGGTAAGCATTCTCTTGTGAGTCAAATCAACAAAGCAACATTTCATGGCATCTACAGCTAGACTTAGACTACATATTTTGTATTATGAGATATCTGACAGAGTCCTTTCCCACAAGTGTGGGAAGGTGAAATCATGCAGTGTACTGTTTATTCTAATGGTATTGGCAATTAATTATCACCATTATACTATTCTCACTCCCAAAGAAGGAAACCATCCACTATCCTATCCCAAATGTGTCAGTAATATCACAGTTTTATCTAATGGGTTACTAAGGAGTTTCTTGAATTAATCCAATATCCATGTGACTAATATAAATTAAGTTCTCTCTTATTGATATAGATTTGGTTAAAAGAGAATCCATATTTTCTGATGATGCTATTTCATTTTTTTCACTATTTTATCAAGTTCTTCTCATGCTAATGCTGGGAGTGACTTCAGACTTTTGAACAATATATATATATATATATATATATATATATATATATATATATATATATTACAAGTAGATAAAATTCAATACGCCATAGGATAAAGAGCCATTTTACCCAGAACCAGCTTGTCAACGCCAAGAAGTTAGATAAAGAAATGAATCAATGTTTTTGTAAATACGAAGAAAGAGGAGGGAAATTAACAACTAGGAGTAAATGTATTTAAAAAGACAAGCCCATTGTGGGTGAAATGGCTATATATCATATGGGGTATTGAATTTTATCTACAGTAATTCCTGTTTGCTTTATAATAAATATATTGAGATCTCTTCTGTGGATCAGTCTTAATATTTTATATTACGAGGATTCACATGGATTACTTACTATATATATATATATATATATATATATATATATATATATATATATATATATATATATAAAGTATGCTATATTTATGAGGTATAACTGCCTCAGCAAGTTGGCATAGTACTCACCATTGATGGTAACTCCTAAACCGTATTTGTCTGCAAACATTTATTGGTATTTTTTAAATAATCGTGTACATTTACACCAGAATGGAAATTTTCATTCCAATTGTTTCTGGGGCTTAATATGCAAATTTACTGAAAAATGACCCTGGAACTTTACTGACTGAGCATAAAAACACAATAATATTTGACTAATTAATTTAATGAAATTACTTATTATTCAACATTCTAGTATTATCACTTAATAAACATTAAAGAATTTAACACTGAAAAATGATGAGACCTCAAAAAACAGAAACGTGATTCTACAGAAGGATACTGAGGATACCAAGGACTGAATATGTAAACAACAAGTAAGAATTAAGTTTTAAAGAAAATGGAAACCAGAAGGAAACTTATACTTAACATATGTTGATAGTTGAAATTTCCTTGGCACATAATGAGCAAAGAGGGCTTGGCAAATCTGATACTCGCAAGAAGGCAAGAGGGACAGAGGAAAACAATGTATAACCTATTTAGTAAGCTTGAGTAAATGGAACAAGGTTTAGGAGAAATAACAAAAAAATGAATTATTAAGAGCTATGAAGGATAGGAAGTTGTGGAAAGGCATGATTGCCTACATCATGAAGAGAGGAAGTCAGCTTTTAAGACATCCATTTTGCTATTAACTTCTTTCAAGGAATCTTTGAGTAGATTGTAACTTATAGCTTTATCATTTATTATTTCAGATCCTTGTTTCTCAGTTGGTGCTTTCATTCACATCAATGTTCCCTGAAAGAAAACAAGGTGTGCCCCACATTAACAGGACAGTAATTTATGGATCATTTTTATATTTAAAAAAATCTTTCTTTTTAAAAGTTAAAGACACCAAGGAATGTAATATCTAAAAAAAAAAAAAGAAATTAATGCTTATTTCAGGAGACCTCTGTATTATTTTCGTATTTTCAAATTTCATGATTAATGATTTCCTTATTAAAATTTAAAGTATGTCCCAGAATTTCTGTTATTCTACAAGTGTGTCCTGAATTAAAAAAAAAATGTTTGTGAAATACAAAGAGTTTAGATTGGATTAAAGCTAAAAGTAACAAGACCTCAACAGAATCCAGAGATGGAAATGGGATATGATGGGTCCTGATCTGGCATCTCATCTACTGTCACTTTCTCACAGATGTACCTTTGCTTCCCTCTGTCTTTTCTACAAGTATTTTCACAGCAACTGCTCTGATGAACTACTTTCTCTGGTTCCCAAACTGCATGAATTCAATCATGCTACTAGGTTGAAATGATTAAATATAGCCGTCTCTTCTACTCGAATAGCTTCTTATCTTGCACTTCCCATCTGTGGAACTCCCTTCCTCTTAGTTGCTTCCCTAATATCTACAATCTTCAAATATGCATATGTCAATAGACATGTTCTAATGCTTTGTTTCCCGTCTTTCTCTTTCTTCTTTCCTCAAACACACCACTTTACTCTTGCTCTCATTCACTGTACCACCTACGTGCTAGTAGGCCTTCCACCTTGCATGGAGTGAAATGCTTAAAAAAAACAACAAAAAAACATACCCACCTTACAAGACACCAACATGCAGAGTCACCTGTCACTTTATTTTCTGATTGTATACACCAGCAAACATTTTCATGAAGAGGAGATGAGATGGTCGGATGAGCAAATCAAAACTGAAAATGCCATAAACAAAGGAAATTATTCAATTAATATTCTAGTATTAAAAAATCAAACTGCTGGATACATTCATCAAAATCAATAAATGGAACAGATCAATAGTTATATATGGTATCAGACTATTGATAAATGCAGGGCTAATATCATTCTTCAGTCAAACAAATTGCTAACAAAAATTGATTTCAATTGCTTCATCAATTTAGTTTTTGATTTTGGATTATTTTTATAATTATTTCAATTACATAACATTGTGTTTAATAAAATTCTAAATGTCAAATTTACCATTTATTTTTCATCTTGTAATTTAAATATGAATGTAATGACTGCTATTTTTTCTGTGACTTTCTTTATTTACAAAGTGTATTCCTTTTCCACAACTGTTCCTAAGTGATTCTGGTAATGCTTTGCAATTGCAAAGTCAAGTTTGTCAGATGAACGACTACTTATTTCTCTACATATTTAACTATCCTGCTCAATTTCCACCCACCCCATTGGTGGCACTCACAGAAGATCAGACAGGAAGAGTCTGATGCCTTGCTGTATGATTGCTACAAATTCATGGGTATAAATTGGATGCTAAAAATAAATGGTTATTATTCAGAGAAAAATAGATATTTTTTTTAGTGATGTGTATATAGTCCAAAAGGATATTAATATGCATACAAAATTTGATTAACCAATGATTAGCTGAGACAGCTTCTCTGTTGACAAATCAGAGAACAGAATTATGTAACTTTATCTTATACATGAATGTCCAGGTGCTACAACGTTATCAGCAGAGAAAATAGAATTAAAAAGTCAATTTGGTTCGGTTGTTTTTTTATGAGTCAAATGGCTTGTTTAATATCAAAATCTAAATATTAAATATTCAAATCATGAAATAAATGTATTTAAATTTATTCACTTTTGAATTATTTATAAACTAAAGAGAATGATTTTATTTCATGGTTAAATTATAATTACGTATATGCATTTTTGAAACAAATAACCTAACAAAATCAAATAAGAAGTAAAAACTTGTTTCTCTTTTCAATAAATGAAATTAATCATACCAAATTGTTTTTTTTTTTTAAATTTTAAAAATCTTTTTTGACAATCTGTGCCATGTTTTCAATTTTGCTATATGACCCGGAGGATAAATTTTTATTAATTTTACTATAAATATGTATCTTTCATACTTTTTTTTATGAAAATATATTGTTTGTGACCTTATGTATAAAGTACAGCTATACAGGGAGTTAACCATTTTTACCTATTCTTCTTACATGCCTCAACTTCAAACAGTAACCCTCTACATTGAGTAGCTCTTGAGCCTTGTTTTAGGTGAACAATTAGTTAAGAAAAATAATGTTAACAATAATTCAAATAAATTCAGTTCTTTAAATTATTTATGGAAGATTAAGCCATTTCATAAATACCAATGAAGGCAGCTAACATTTCTTCAGAAATATCAGTGTACATGTACCCTGGTTTTTTAAGCTCCATTAAGTACCACATGGTTTATGGTTGAGTTTTCTTTTCATTCAACAGCAAAAACAAATGCCAACTGAATGTTTTATGCAATTTTTGTAGCACAAATCAATATTCTTTGCAAAAGTATATTGAGGAATATAAGTGGAAGAGAATTTGCTTTTTTATCAAATGAAGGATTGTCAACAATTAATTTCCAATCCATTTGGTTTAATTCCAATCAGAGACTAACATTCAAAATACTTGTTTTGAAAAGCAAGTCAAATTAAGATGAAAGAAAAAGAGGAAAACTAGAATTTTCAATGTTTAATAAAAATTCAATATTAATACTAATACTACTTGATGAAAAACAATAGAAATTAAATAAGTCAAAATTGACTAATGACTGTCGATGCTTCATCTTATAAAAATTCCAGATAATATTACTACAAATACTAAGAGAGAAAAAAGGCTGACAGAAATATTGTGGAGAAATTAACTGTTGGTCAGACAGCAAAGGAGAAGAGTATTTACCTTGTGTTGTTCAAATGCTTACTAAACAAAAGCTTGTTATTTTCTGTACTAACCCTTTAGAGTTACAGTGGTCACATGACAGGTTTACTATGTGATCCCTGAAGTTGCATAAAAAGAAGGGAAAAATCTTTTTTTATTGCTAAATTTACCTTCTATATTTATACATCACAGAGAAGTGGCAATATATTTTGCAACTTGAGATAAGTGCTATTGCTCCCCCCTCTCTGCTCAACCTGACTAGTCTCCATTCGTTTTGGGGATTGGGAGCATTTTCTCAACAGTACTAATCAAAAATTAATATTGGTTGACAATATTTTATCTAATAAAGAATAAATCAATATTACCACCACCACTGCTAATACTAATAATAATAGTGGTAAAAATCATCGCAAATATGGCATCAAACATCCAAGGGGAAAATGTAAAAGTTTAATGGTTAAACTGGGTCTTTTGCCAACCACAAAAGTCCCAGCAGCTTAATCTGTAGAGCAGCAGCTGAACATAGATTTCCTCAAGTAAAAAGGTTGAAAGTAATATATCACCTGGAGTCTATTCCTTATTTCCATTCCGTATTGTTTACTGCTGTGGTGAAAAGTAACATCAGATATCTATCAAAAATTAATAAAAGATAACATTCCTAAACATAATGCTTGAACTGAAAGTTTGAAACATAAACGGCATCTACTGATTTGCATATTTATGAAAAATTTCAAATGAAAAAGAGCCACTTGGTTAGATGGGCTGTAGACAGTGCAGAAAACAACTATCAACCACCGAGACTCTAAAAGTAATGTTTTTCTCCAAATGTTGTTTTTCATATTCCATAGATGTTAATATCACAAATGAATAGCAATAATGGATCTTTGTTTCTACCAGAAAATATCATCAGATGTTTAACAAGAATAGTGCTAGCACAGTTACTTTAATAGCTTCTGAAGAAATTTAAAATATTTGCTTCATTTATGACTTGTAAAGGATTTTTATAGACGGTTTAAGAGCCATTCGAAGTAGAGGATTACTGAACGGTTGAAGGGTGTTATCACTAACATTTTTTGTCAAGATTTACAAACTATGTTTCATTCAATTTTGCAAACTACCGTAATTCCCCACGTATAATACGACTTCATCCATAATACGCACCCCTAAAATTTTGACTGAAAATGTGGGGAAAATGCTTCTACACACGTAGAATACGCACCCCTTGTTTGGTAATCAAACGGTCAAGGTACCTCCACTTTTTCGCGGGAAAACAGCATAGCGTAATAAAAAAATGCCACAAACTTAACGAAAATAAAGTTTTATCGTCAAAATGTTTATGTTATTATTAAGATGAAAGACCAAAGTATTTTTTTAATTATTTTTTGAAATTTTTAAATATTTTCTAAAACGCTCGAAATTTTGGTTAAAGTCTTCATTTTTTTTTTACGTCATCGCGGTGCTGTTAAAATAACATTGTTTATTTTTGCGCTTTTTTCCCGTTGAAAACACATTGATTTGGAAATTCTTGTAAAATTAAAGTAATTGTCCTATTTTAATGAAATTTTCGGGACTTATTCACAAATGAATGAAATTATTTTTGAAATATTTCTTTTTAGTAAATTTTGGTAACAAATATTTTTTATTTGTTTTACATTTTAATTATAATAATTTATAATAGTTTAAAAATCGTGCAAAATTCTGTATTAGCCTATTTCCTTGTGATAATTAGTAATTAAGTAGAAACAAAATTTACGAGTTCAAAATTGCAAAGTTTAATAAATTTAGGGATTCCAATTTTTTTTCAAATCATTTTTTATGTTGTATTTTTCTACTTAATACGTTCCTTATTTCTATGTACGGTAGACTGAAATTGTCATTATTACAAAAAGAGTTTTGTCCTAATACGTGCTAGCACCGTTACTTGAAGAAATTTAAAATATTTGCTTCATTTATGAGTTGTAAAGGATTTTTATAGACGGTTTAAGAGCCATTCGAAGTAGAGGATTACTGAAGGGTTGAAGGGTGTTATCACTAACATTTTTGTCAAGATTTACAAACTATGTTTCATTCAATTTTGCAAACTAACGTAATTCCCCACATATAATATAAGTACCTCCACGAGATTGCTAAAAAAAGCATGATAAAAAAGACGCCAAACTTGACGAAAACAAAATTTTATCGTCTAAACGTTTGTTATTATTAAGAAGAAAGATCAAAGTAATTTTGGGGTATTTTTTACATTTTATAATCGTTCCTAGCACGTCCGAAATTTTCGTTAAAAATCTAGTTTTTTTTTTGAGTCAGCAAAATTGACCATTTTTTCCATTTAAAAAAAAAACTAGAAATCTCACTTTGAAATTCTTTTAAATATCAATTGTCATTTTTTCAAAACTTATTTTTAAAAATCAGACATTATAATGTTTATTTAAAATATTTTGAACCAAAATTAACTTAGCTTTTGTGTCAAGAAGATGTAATTTGAAAATAAAACAAAGCCGGTCAAACTTTCACGTCTCTTGACAGGTGATGAATGACATATTTACGAATTCCATGAGGCTAAAGTAAAGGCCTTAACAGCGGAGAACAATGCTTAACTCAAATAACGCAACTTAATTATATTCTGGTTGGTCTTCCGTACTTTATAATTACAGCCCGGTTATAAGCACAAAATTACATTTCTTAATTACTGTGGATCTTCTGATTAGTCAAAATGATACAATTTACAACGCGCTAAAAAAGATCTATCTCATAAGGACAGTTAGGAAAATCGATGGGGCTTTTAACAAATTTTATAATATTTTAATGTAATTCTATTATAACTAATAACTTTTAACTAATTTTATAATATTTAAATGTAAAATCTATTATAATTAAAGAAATAAATAATTGTATTAAAAATTAATTTTTCATCGAAAAATTTTTTTTGCTTTCAGGAATTATTGTCCATATTCATAAAAACAACTAAAAGAAATAAAAGCATTTGAAATTAAATAATATCTTTGTTTTATTGGGTTTTGTATGTTACAATTCAGAGCTGATTTTCAGGTACGTTGGCTCCAATTAAAAACAAAAAAAGACATGCTTTGCATTCCTCAAAGCCCTGTGCTTTTAATTTTTGTAATCACTAAACCCGATGCGATCGAATTTCTAGCGTTTTCATAAAATTAGTTTAAAAAAAATATTTCTACCATGACCTTAATAAAAAAAAAACATTTATAATAATTTCGATCATCTGTGAATAGTTCCTGAAAATTTCATTAACATCCGACAATTATTTCTATTTTTGCACGATTTTTCAAATTAATGTGTGTCATACCAAAAAAACGTGCTAAAAATTGTCTGTTATTTACTAGTTCCGCTGATACAAACAGAAACAAAGTTTTTTAATCAAAATATAGTATGTTCTAAAAAGAAGGAAACATTTTTAAAAATAAAAAAAAACTTTGGTCTTTCCTCTTAATAACATAAGCATTTAGACAATAAAATTTTGTTTTCGGCAAGATTGGCGTCTTTTTCATCAAGCTATGCTCTTTTTTTAGCGATTTCGTGGAGGTACATAGTATAATACGACTTCATCCATAATACGCACCCCTAAAATTTTGGCTGAAAATGTGGGGAAAATGCTTCTACAAACGTAGAATACGCACCCCTTGTTTGGTAATCAAACCCCATAAACTGTACCTCCCCAATTTCATTACGTCCAGCGTTTCCTACTCTTATTAACAAAATGGTTTTAAACATAGAATAATATTCTGATTTAGTTTTATAATAATTCTTATTTTATTTTACATTTCTAAGTATTGTTAGGTACATATGATTGTATTTAACATCCTTATGCGGTCGCAATCGCCGAATGTTTTTGTCAAATTGACGTCTGTTTGTGGTGAATAGTCATTTCGTAACTAAAATCAACCTATGAAAACGCAAATTTTAAAGATTTTTTTTGTTGCTGCGCATAATACGGACTCCTAATTTTGCTTAATTTTTTTTAGAAAAAAATGCGTATTATACATGGGGAAATTTGAATAAATTGATTTCTTTGGAAAAACCCTCTTTGTCAAAAACCCTACTTTGTGGTTATATAATTTCTCTAATTTTAGGACTTCATGGCAAACAATTTTTAACAGCGACGAATAAAAAAATTCAACGCTGTTAATAACAAGAGGAACTAGATGATCAAATGTCTATGAAGTGTATTTAAAGTTTCAATTTTAAACAGTAATATTCAAAATTTAAAGAAAGGAAAAGAATTTCGGTTACCTTTCGCAGTTGAAATTAAGTCTTTTTTCTGATCTCTCTCTTACTTGTTTTGATTTCTTCGTCTTCTCTTTTCTCAGCAAATAAAAACACCAGTTGAAGTTTGTTTTTGGTTTGATTTTTTCGGGTTTTTTTTTTTGTTTTTGTTTTTTTAGTGGGGAGAGGGGGGTGGGCGTATGACGAGTGACAAAGATTCCCCCGGCAACTCAAAAAGGTTGGTATTTATCAACCCCCCCACGTGGGTTAAATGCGGCACAAGGCCAGTTTAATGTGGGTATCTACAAGCCCGTAGGCTCGGCCAAAAATATGACCTTTGAACCCGCCTAGACGGGTTCAGGTCCTGTCTACCTCCCAGAAGGAAACCTTGCCCTTCGGCAAAGCTTCCTCCGAGTTCCTCTCTGCAGTAGAGAGTTCGACAGAAAACCCGAGCCGCAACTCAAAAAGGTTGATATTTATCAACCCACCCACGTGGGTTAAATGTGGCAGAAGGCCGGTTTAATGTGGGCATCTCCAAGCCCGTAGGCTCGGCAAAAAATATGACCTTTGAACCCGCCTAGACGGGTTCAGGTCCTGTCTACCTCCCCGAAGGAAACCTTGCCCTTCGGCAAAGCTTCCTCCGAGTTCCTCTCTGCAGTAGAGAGTTTGACAGCAAACCCGAGCCGCAACTCGAAATGGCTGATATTTATCAACCCCCCCACGTGGGTTAAATGTGGCACAAGGCCGGTTTCATGTGGGTATCTCAAAACCCGGAGGCTCGGCCAAAAATATGACCTTTGAACCCGCCTAGACGGGTTCAGGTCCTGTCTACCTCCCCGAAGGAAACCTTGCCCTTCGGCAAAGCTTCCTCCGAGTTCCTCTCGGCAGTAGAGAGTTTGACAGCAAACCCGAGCCGCAACTCAAAAAGGTTGGTATTTATCAACCCCCCCACGTGGGTTAAATGTGGCACAAGGCCGGTTTAATGTGGGTATCTCCAAACCCGTAGGCTCGGCCAAAAATATGACCTTTGAACACGCCTAGACGGGTTCAGGTCCTGTCTACCTCCCCGAAGGAAACCTTGCCCTTCGGCAAAGCTTCCTCCCAGTTCCTCTCTGCAGTAGAGAGTTTGACAGCAAACCCGAGCCGCAACTCAAAAAGGCTGATATTTATCAACCCCCCGACGTTGTTTAAATGTGGCACAAGGCCGGTTTAATGTGGGTATCTCCAAGCCCGTAGGCTCGGCCAAAAATATGAACTTTGAACCCGCCTAGACGGGTCCAGGTCCTGTCTACCTCCTCGAAGGAAACCTTGCCCTTCGGCAAACCTTCCTCCGAGTTCCTCTCTGCAGTAGAGAGTTTGACAGGAAACCCGAGCCGCAACTCGAAATGGCTGATATTTATCAACCCCCCCACGTGGGTTAAATGTGGCACAAGGCCGGTTTAATGTATGCATCTCCAAGCCCGTAGGCTCGGCCAAAAATATGACCTTTGAACCCGCCTAGACGGGTTCAGGTCCTGTCTACCTCCCCGAAGGAAACCTTGCCCTTCGGCAAAGCTTCCTCCGAGTTCCTCTCTGCAGTAGAGAGTTTGACAGCAAACCCGAACCGCAACTCGAAATGGCTGATATTTATCAACCCCCCCACGTGGGTTAAATGTGGCACAAGGCCGGTTTAATGTGGGCATCTCCAAGCCCGTAGGCTCGGCCAAAAATATGACATTTGAACCCGCCTAGACGGGTTCAGGTCCTGTCTACCTCCCCGAAGGAAACCTTGCCCTTCGGCAAAGCTTCCTCCCAGATCCTCTCTGCAGTAGAGAGTTTGACAGCAAACCCGAGCCGCAACTCGAAATGGCTGATATTTATCAACCACCCCACGAGGGTTAAATGTGGCACAAGGCCGGTTTAATGTGGGCATCTCCAAGCCCGTAGGCTCGGCCAAAAATATGACCTTTGAACCCGCCTAGACGGGTTCAGGTCCTGTCTACCTCCCCGATAGAAAACCTTGCCCTTCGGCAAAGCTTCCTCCGAGTTCCTCTCTGCAGTAGAGAGTTTGACAGCAAACCCGAGCCGCAGCTCGAAATGGCTGATATTTATCAACCCCCCCACGTGGGTTAAATGTGGCACAAGCCCGGTTTAATGTGGGTAAGTCCAAGCCCGTAGGCTCGGCCAAAAATATGACCTTTGAACCCGCCTAGACGGGTTCAGGTCCTGTCTACCTCCCCGAAGGAAACCTTGCCCTTCGGCAAAGCTTCCTCCGAGTTCCTCTCTGCAGTAGAGAGTTTGACAGCAAACCCGAGCCGCAACTCGAAAAGGTTGGTATTTATCAACCCCCCCACGTGGGTTAAATGTGGCACAAGGCCGGTTTAATGTGGGTATCTACAAACCCGTAGGCTCGGCCAAAAATATGACCATTGAACCCGCCTAGACGGGTTCAGGTCCTGTCTACCTCCCCGAAGGAAACCTTGCCCTTCGGCAAAGCTTCCTCCGAGTTCCTCTCTGCAGTAGAGAGTTTGACAGCAAACCCGAGCCGCAACTCGAAATGGCTGATATTTATCAACCCACCCACGTGGGTTAAATGTGGCACAAGGCCGGTTTCATGTGGGTATCTCAAAACCCGTAGGCTCGGCCAAAACTATGACCTTTGAACCCGCCTAGACGGGTTCAGGTCCTGTCTACCTCCCCGAAGGAAACCTTGCCTTTCGTCAAGCTTCCTCCGAGTTCCTCTCTGCAGTAGAGAGTTTGACAGCAAACCCGAGCCGCAACTCGAAATGGCTGATATTTATCAACCCCCCCACGTGGGTTAAATGAGGCACAAGGCCGGTTTAATGTGGGTATCTACAAACCCGTAGGCTCGGCCAAAAATATGACCTTTGAACCCGCCTAGACGGGTTCAGGTCCTGTCTACCTCCCCGAAGGAAACCTTGCCCTTCGGCAAAGCTTCCTCCCAGTTCCTCTCTGCAGTAGAGAGTTTGACAGCAAACCCGAGCCGCAACTCGAAATGGCTGATATTTATCAACCCCCCCACGTGGGTTAAATGTGGCACAAGGCCGGTTTAATGTGGGTATCTCCAAGCCCGTAGGCTCGGCCAAAAATATGACCTTTGAACACGCCTAGTCGGGTTCAGGTCCTGTCTACCTCCACGAAGGAAACCTTGCCCTTCGGCAAAGCTTCCTCCGAGTTCCTCTCTGCAGTAGAGAGTTTGACAGCAAACCCGAGCCGCAACTCGAAATGGCTGATATTTATAAACCCCCTCACGTGGGTTAAATGTGGCACAAGGCCGGTTTAATGTGGGTACCACCAAGCCCGTAGGCTCGGCCAAAAATATGACTTTGAACCCGCCTAGACGGGTTCAGGTCCTGTCTATCTGCCCGAAGGAATCCTTGCCCTTCGGCAAAGCTTCCTCCGAGTTCCTCACTGCAGTAGACAGTTTGACAGCAAACCCGAGCCGCTGCTCGAAATGGCTGATATTTATCAACCCCCCCCCACGTGGGTTAAATGTGGCACAAGGCCGGTTTAATGTGGGTATCTCCAAGCCCGTAGGCTCGGCCAAAAATATGACCATTGAACCCCCCTAGACGGGTTCAGTTCCTGTCTACCTCCCCGAAGGAAACCTTGCCCTTCGGCAAAGCTTCCTCCGAGTTCCTCTCTGCAGTAGAGAGTTTGACAGCAAACCCGAGCCGCAACTCGAAATGGCTGATATTTATCAACACCCCCACGTGGGTTAAATGTGGCACAAGGCCGGTTTAATGTGGGTATCTCCAAGCCCGTAGGCTCGGCAAAAAATATGACCTTTGAACCCGCCTAGACGGGTTCATGTCCTGTCTACCTCCCCGAAGGAAACCTTGCCCTTCGTCAAAGCTTCCTCCGAGTTCCTCTCTGCAGTAGAGAGTTTGACAGCAAACCCGAGCCGCAACTCGAAATGGCTGATATTTATCAACCCCCCCACGTGGGTTAAATGTGGCACAAGGCCGGTTTAATGTGGCTATCTCCAAGCCCGTAGGCTCGGCCAAAAATATGACCTTTGAACCCGCCTAGACGGGTTCAGGTCCTGTCTACCTCCTCGAAGGAAACCTTGCCCTTCGGCAAAGCTTCCTCCGAGTTCCTCTCTGCAGTAGAGAGTTTGACAGCAAACCCGAGCCGCAGCTCGAAATGGCTGATATTTATCAACCCCCCCACGTGGGTTAAATGTGGCACAAGCCCGGTTTAATGTGGGTAAGTCCAAGCCCGTAGGCTCGGCCAAAAATATGACCTTTGAACCCGCCTAGACGGGTTCAGGTCCTGTCTACCTCCCCGAAGGAAACCTTGCCCTTCGGCAAAGCTTCCTCCGAGTTCCTCTCTGCAGTAGAGAGTTTGACAGCAAACCCGAGCCGCAACTCGAAAAGGTTGGTATTTATCAACCCCCCCACGTGGGTTAAATGTGGCACAAGGCCGGTTTAATGTGGGTATCTACAAACCCGTAGGCTCGGCCAAAAATATGACCATTGAACCCGCCTAGACGGGTTCAGGTCCTGTCTACCTCCCCGAAGGAAACCTTGCCCTTCGGCAAAGCTTCCTCCGAGTTCCTCTCTGCAGTAGAGAGTTTGACAGCAAACCCGAGCCGCAACTCGAAATGGCTGATATTTATCAACCCACCCACGTGGGTTAAATGTGGCACAAGGCCGGTTTCATGTGGGTATCTCAAAACCCGTAGGCTCGGCCAAAACTATGACCTTTGAACCCGCCTAGACGGGTTCAGGTCCTGTCTACCTCCCCGAAGGAAACCTTGCCTTTCGTCAAGCTTCCTCCGAGTTCCTCTCTGCAGTAGAGAGTTTGACAGCAAACCCGAGCCGCAACTCGAAATGGCTGATATTTATCAACCCCCCCACGTGGGTTAAATGAGGCACAAGGCCGGTTTAATGTGGGTATCTACAAACCCGTAGGCTCGGCCAAAAATATGACCTTTGAACCCGCCTAGACGGGTTCAGGTCCTGTCTACCTCCCCGAAGGAAACCTTGCCCTTCGGCAAAGCTTCCTCCCAGTTCCTCTCTGCAGTAGAGAGTTTGACAGCAAACCCGAGCCGCAACTCGAAATGGCTGATATTTATCAACCCCCCCACGTGGGTTAAATGTGGCACAAGGCCGGTTTAATGTGGGTATCTCCAAGCCCGTAGGCTCGGCCAAAAATATGACCTTTGAACACGCCTAGTCGGGTTCAGGTCCTGTCTACCTCCACGAAGGAAACCTTGCCCTTCGGCAAAGCTTCCTCCGAGTTCCTCTCTGCAGTAGAGAGTTTGACAGCAAACCCGAGCCGCAACTCGAAATGGCTGATATTTATAAACCCCCTCACGTGGGTTAAATGTGGCACAAGGCCGGTTTAATGTGGGTACCACCAAGCCCGTAGGCTCGGCCAAAAATATGACTTTGAACCCGCCTAGACGGGTTCAGGTCCTGTCTATCTGCCCGAAGGAATCCTTGCCCTTCGGCAAAGCTTCCTCCGAGTTCCTCACTGCAGTAGACAGTTTGACAGCAAACCCGAGCCGCTGCTCGAAATGGCTGATATTTATCAACCCCCCCCCACGTGGGTTAAATGTGGCACAAGGCCGGTTTAATGTGGGTATCTCCAAGCCCGTAGGCTCGGCCAAAAATATGACCATTGAACCCCCCTAGACGGGTTCAGTTCCTGTCTACCTCCCCGAAGGAAACCTTGCCCTTCGGCAAAGCTTCCTCCGAGTTCCTCTCTGCAGTAGAGAGTTTGACAGCAAACCCGAGCCGCAACTCGAAATGGCTGATATTTATCAACACCCCCACGTGGGTTAAATGTGGCACAAGGCCGGTTTAATGTGGGTATCTCCAAGCCCGTAGGCTCGGCAAAAAATATGACCTTTGAACCCGCCTAGACGGGTTCATGTCCTGTCTACCTCCCCGAAGGAAACCTTGCCCTTCGTCAAAGCTTCCTCCGAGTTCCTCTCTGCAGTAGAGAGTTTGACAGCAAACCCGAGCCGCAACTCGAAATGGCTGATATTTATCAACCCCCCCACGTGGGTTAAATGTGGCACAAGGCCGGTTTAATGTGGCTATCTCCAAGCCCGTAGGCTCGGCCAAAAATATGACCTTTGAACCCGCCTAGACGGGTTCAGGTCCTGTCTACCTCCTCGAAGGAAACCTTGCCCTTCGGCAAAGCTTCCTCCGAGTTCCTCTCTGCAGTAGAGAGTTTGACAGCAAACCCGAGCCGCAGCTCGAAATGGCTGATATTTATCAACCCCCCCACGTGGGTTAAATGTGGCACAAGGCCGGTTTAATGTGGGTATCTCCAAGCACGTAGGCTCGGCCAAAAATATGACCTTTGAACCCGCCTAGACGGGTTCATGTCCTGTCTACCTCCCCGAAGGAAACCTTGCCCTTCGGCAAAGCTTCCTCCGAGTTCCTCTCTGCAGTAGAGAGTTTGACAGCAAACCCGAGCTGCAACTCGAAATTGCTGATATTTATCAACCCCCCCCACGTGGGTTAAATGTGGCACAAGGCCGGTTTAATGTGGGTATCTCCAAGCCCGTAGGCTCGGCCAAAAATATGACCTTTGAACCCGCCTAGACGGGTTCAGGTCCTGTCTACCTCCCCGAAGGAAACCTTGCCCTTCGGCAAAGCTTCCTCCGAGTTCCTCTCTGCAGTAGAGAGTTTGACAGCAAACCCGAGCCGCAGCTCGAAATGGCTGATATTTATCAACCCCCCCCACGTGGGTTAAATGTGGCACAAGGCCGGTTTAATGTGGGTATCTCCAAGCCCGTAGGCTCGGCCAAAATTATGACCTTTGAACCCGCCTAGACGGGTTCAGGTCCTGTCTACCTCTCCGAAGGAAACCTTGCCCTTCGGCAAAGCTTCCTCCGAGTTCCTCTCTGCAGTAGAGAGTTTGACAGCAAGCCCGAGCCGCAGCTCGAAATGGCTGATATTTATCAACCCCCCCACGTGGGTTAAATGCGGCACAAGGCCGGTTTAATGTGGGTATCTCCAAGCCCGTAGGCTCGGCCAAAAATAGGACCTTTGAACCCGCCTAGACGTGTTCAGGTCCTGTCTACCTCCCCGAAGGAAACCTTGCCCTTCGGCAAAGCTTCCTCCGAGTTCCTCTCTGCAGTAGAGAGTTTGACAGCAAACCCGAGCCGCAACTCGAAATGGCTGATATTTATAAACCCCCTCACGTGGGTTAAATGTGGCACAAGGCCGGTTTAATGTGGGTACCACCAAGCCCGTAGGCTCGGCCAAAAATATGACTTTGAACCCGCCTAGACGGGTTCAGTTCCTGTCTATCTGCCCGAAGGAATCCTTGCCCTTCGGCAAAGCTTCCTCCGAGTTCCTCTCTGCAGTAGAGAGTTTGACAGCAAACCCGAGCCGCTGCTCGAAATGGCTGATATTTATCAACCCCCCCCCACGTGGGTTAAATATGGCACAAGGCCGGTTTAATGTGGGTATCTCCAAGCCCGTAGGCTCGGCCAAAAATATGACCTTTGAACCCCCCTAGACGGGTTCAGTTCCTGTCTACCTCCCCGAAGGAAACCTTGCCCTTCGGCAAAGCTTCCTCCGAGTTCCTCTCTGCAGTAGAGAGTTTGACAGCAAACCCGAGCCGCAACTCAAAATGGCTGATATTTATCAACCCCCCCACGTGGGTTAAATGTGGCACAAGGCCGGTTTAATGTGGGCATCTCCAAGCCCGTAGGCTCGGCCAAAAATATCACCTTTGAACCCGCCTAGACGGGTTCAGGTCCTGTCTACCTCCCCGAAGGAAACCTTGCCCTTCGGCAAAGCTTCCTCCGAGTTCCTCTCTGCAGTAGAGAGTTTGACAGCAAACCCGAGCCCCAACTCGAAATGGCTGATATTTATCAACACCCCCACGTGTGTTAAATGTGGCACAAGGCCGGTTTAATGTGGGTATCTCCAAGCCCGTAGGCTCGGCAAAAAATATGACCTTTGAACCCGCCTAGACGGGTTCATGTCCTGTCTACCTCCCCGAAGGAAACCTTGCCCTTCGGCAAAGCTTCCTCCGAGTTCCTCTCTGCAGTAGAGAGTTTGACAGCAAACCCGAGCCGCAACTCGAAATGGCTGATATTTATCAACCCCCCCACGTGGGTTAAATGTGGCACAAGGCCGGTTTAATGTGGGTATCTCCAAGCCCGTAGGCTCGGCCAAAAATATGACCTTTGAACCCGCCTAGACGGGTTCAGGTCCTGTCTACCTCCTCGAAGGAAACCTTGCCCTTCGGCAAAGCTTCCTCCGAGTTCCTCTCTGCAGTAGAGAGTTTGACAGCAAACCCGAGCCGCAGCTCGAAATGGCTGATATTTATCAACCCCCCCACGTGGGTTAAATGTGGCACAAGGCCGGTTTAATGTGGGTATCTCCAAGCACGTAGGCTCGGCCAAAAATATGACCTTTGAACCCGCCTAGACGGGTTCAGGTCCTGTCTACCTCCCCGAAGGAAACCTTGCCCTTCGGCAAAGGTTCCTCCGAGTTCCTCTCTGCAGTAGAGAGTTTGACAGCAAACCCGAGCTGCAACTCGAAATTGCTGATATTTATCAACCCCCCCACGTGGGTTAAATGTGGCACAAGGCCGGTTTAATGTGGGTATCTCCAAGCCCGTAGGCTCGGCCAAAAATATGACCTTTGAACCCGCCTAGACGGGTTCAGGTCCTGTCTACCTCCCCGAAGGAAACCTTGCCCTTCGGCGAAGCTTCCTCCGAGTTCCTCTCTGCAGTAGAGCGTTTGATAGCAAACCCGAGCCGCAGCTCGAAATGGCTGATATTTATCAACCCCCCACCACGTGGGTTAAATGTGGCACAAGGCCGGTTTAATGTGGGTATCTCCAAGCCCGTAGGCTCGGCCAAAATATGACCTTTGAACCCGCCTAGACGGGTTCAGGTCCTGTCTACCTCCCCGAAGGAAACCTTGCCCTTCGGCAAAGCTTCCTCCGAGTTCCTCTCTGCAGTAGAGAGTTTGACAGCAAGCCCGAGCTCAGCTCGAAATGGCTGATATTTATCAACCCCCCCCACGTGGGTTAAATGTGGCACAAGGCCGGTTTAATGTGGGTATCTCCAAGCCCGTAGGCTCGGCCAAAATTATGACCTTTGAACCCGCCTAGACGGGTTCAGGTCCTGTCTACCTCCCCGAAGGAAACCTTGCCCTTCGGCAAAGCTTCCTCCAAATTCCTCTCTGCAGTAGAGAGTTTGACAGCAAGCCCGAGCCGCAGCTCGAAATGGCTGATATTTATCAACCCCCCCACGTGGGTTAAATGCGGCACAAGGCCGGTTTAATGTGGGTATCTCCAAGCCCGTAGGCTCGGCCAAAATTATGACCTTTGAACCCGCCTAGACGGGTTCAGGTCCTGTCTACCTCCCCGAAGGAAACCTTGCCCTTCGGCAAAGCTTCCTCCGAGTTCCTCTCTGCAGTAGAGCGTTTGACAGCAAACCCGAGCCGCAGCTCGAAATGGCTGATATTTATCAACCCCCCCACGTGGGTTAAATGTGGCACAAGGCCGGTTTAATGTGGGTATCTCCAAGCCCGTAGGCTCGGCCAAAAATATGACCTTTGAACCCGCCTAGACGGGTTCAGGTCCTGTCTACCTCCCCGAAGGAAACCTTGCCCTTCGGCAAAGCTTCCTCCGAGTTCCTCTCTGCAGTAGACAGTTTGACAGCAAACCCGAGCCGCAGCTCGAAATGGCTGATATTTATCAACCCCCCCACGTGGGTTAAATGTGGCACAAGGCCGGTTTAATGTGGGTATCTCCAAGCCCGTAGGCTCGGCCAAAAATATGACCTTTGAACCCGCCTAGACGGGTTCAGGTCCTGTCTACCTTCCCGAAGGAAACCTTGCCCTTCGGCAAAGCTTCCTCCGAGTTCCTCTCTGCAGTAGAGAGTTTGACAGCAAAACCCGAGCCGCAGCTCGAATTGGCTGATATTTATCAACCCCCCCACGTGGGTTAAATGTGGCACAAGGCCGGTTTAATGTGGGTATCTCCAAGCCCGTAGGCTCGGCCAAAAATATGACCTTTGAACCCGCCTAGACGGGTTCAGGTCCTGTCTACCTCCCCGAAGGAAACCTTGCCCTTCGGCAAAGCTTCCTCCGAGTTCCTCTCTGCAGTAGAGAGTTTGACAGAAAACCAGAGTCGTAACTCGAAATGGCTGATATTTATCAACCCCCCCACGTGGGTTAAATGTGGCACAAGGCCGGTTTAATGTGGGTATCTCCAAGCCCGTAGGCTCGGCCAAAAATATGACCTTTGAACCCGCCTAGACGGGTTCAGGTCCTGTCTACCTCCCCGAAGGAAACCTTGCCCTTCGGCAAAGCTTCCTCCGAGTTCCTCTCTGCAGTAGAGAGTTTGACAGAAAACCAGAGTCGTAACTCGAAATGGCTTAACGAGAGAGGAAATGTCTTTTCTTTTATACAGCTTCTATGGATGATCTTATTTCAGTCAACAGGGGTGACATTTGCACTAAGTCAGTAAGATCTGACATCGCTAGCTCGTTAACTGAATGCTGTAAGTTCAATCCTTGCGCTAGGCAGTACATTTTATTATTTTCTCTTCAACATCACATTCTATAATATTTCAAAATAAACAACATGTTCAGAAAGACATCAATTTTCTAAATTTCCTTTTACCATTATGAAAAGTCCATTTGAATTTCAAACTTTTAGACATTAATACATCGGAGTTACCATGTAAAAAAAAACAACAACTAATTAACTAATGTTTGTTATTTACTCCGAATTGTTTTTTACTACAAAAAATAATTTTATTTTTAAAATTTGCTGTTTTACATCTGTTTAAAATAAATAATTCGGTACAGGCAGTTTTCACAGAATCTAATTAAATACATTATTTTTATTTATTTAGATAATTCTGTAGAACTTTTTCGGTTCCGCTTGACGTTAGTAGTGTAGTAATGGCAGGCGATAAAAATTGTTTTGAAGAAATATGAAATAAGTTCGTTAACTAATAATATCAGTCCTAAAATATAGAAATTTATAACAAAAATAATATTTCTAAATTATTTAAACCCGCTTCTAAAAAAGGAGCTTATTCTTAGAAACCCAAATTCTTACATTTACTTTACTTAGATGACCCCTTCATACTCTGGTCAACCCAGGAAGAAGTCCAATTTCTCCTGAACCAAGTGAACTCAATAAGATCATCGAAACAGTTCCCAGTGGACAGAAAAAACGACATCAAACTCGCAAACTGCACTAATATCTCGAACAGAGCATAGCTTCAAGACATCTCTATACCGCAAGCCAACATTCACCGACCTATACCTCAACTTCAACTCCTAACAGGCATACAGTGTAAAGAAAGGAGTTGTCCGCTGCTTACAACATCGAGCAAAAGTAATGTGGTGATTCAGAGACATATGACCAAGAAATGGTTCAGTAGAAGCAGTACTCTACAACGTAACAACTAATCTAGGTACATGACAGCAGCTCCTACAAACTGGGATAGAAGGATACAAGAGGATAACTATATTCAGAAAACAGCTTTGGTCAACTTACGTGAAGGGATTATCGGAAAAAAATACAACAGATCTGAGATCTATATAACATCTGGACGACCTTCAAAAGTTTTTGAAAACTTCGCAGACACGTCTTTCGGTTAAGAAATAGAGGAGAACTTGATTGAGGACTATGTGTTCACCATCCCCTGCAGTTTTGGTAAGAAAGGAAAAACGGGCTGCTCCCTTAAGACTGCAAGAACATCGTAAAACCATAACACGAGGGGAAATAGAAAAATCAGGCGGAGCTGACCACATATGAAGGGAAAAGTGAGATCACCGCCCCTTGTTGTTTTACTTTTAAATGTAATTTTTTATCACAACATTTGTTGAAGCACAAGTAAGTTTTCATAGCGAAAATGCGGCCCCCCAAAAAGTTTGGGAACCACTGCTCTAGCGGAACAAAACTTGTTAACAAAAAAGGAAAGGCCAGATAAACAGAATAAAGAAATATATATAAATATATATATATAACAATCAAGAATGATCTTAAACTGCAAATCACCACCATACCAATTTATTTTTTAATAACTTACCAACTTACCAGATACATTTTTGGTTTCCTTATTTTTATCAGATAGAAAAGAATGAAAGAACCTTTCTTGTTGGCGGTATTCAATATATTTATATATATATATATATATATATATATATATATATATATATATATATAGAGAGAGAGAGAGAGAGAGATAGATAGATAGATAGATAGATAGATAGATAGATAGATAGAGAGATAGATAGATATACACATACATACATATATATATATTATATTGTTCGGGCTGTTGTCCTGATCTTTATTGCTATATTCACGAGGTTTCGGACGTTGTACGCTCAGGCCTTCTTCAGGTGATATACGCTAGAATTTCGAGCCAAACCACTTATTTAATCCATGGGGGTATATTGTTCTAATTCCACGTGTCATGAGTTTGGATATTAATTCGCAAGCCTCCAAGATTGTTTTTATTTATTTATTTATTTTTCCTCTTTTGGATCCCTTAACCAACACTTTTATCCACACACAGGTGTCCTTAGAGACTTCAGAGAATTAATTTTGCAGACTTATAAACGTAATTGTACAATAAATACATACACACACACATATATATATATATTAGGTTGGTGCAAAAATAATTTCGTTTTCTAACATATGTTACTATGTGAGAAAACAAAATTATTTTTGCACCAACCAAATATATATATATATATATATATATATATATATATATATATATATATATATATATATTACCAGAGCGCATATACAATTTTGTTATTGTTGTTTTTCACCAGCTCTCTGTATTACTGGTTCCCATATTTCATTCATGTCTCTGCTTGGCCGAGATTTTTGTAGTCTGGCGCTGATTCCTTAAGTTTTTTGTATTTTCACTAATGTTCTCTATTATATCAAGTTAATCCCACAGAGGCAAGGATCTCCCTTTTCCCTTCATATATGATCAGCCATGCCTGATCTTCTTATTTTCCCTCGTGTTATGTCCTGACGGTGTTCCTGTAGTCTTATCTTCAGGCGACGGCCTGTTTGTCCTTCATATTTCTTGCCACAATTCCGCTGGATGATGTTACGCACAGTCCTTAATCTTGTTCTCCTTTATAGGTGGTCTTACTCGAAAGAGGTGTTTACGTAGTGTTGAACCAAACCGGAAGGTTGCTCTAATGATATACAGACCACAGATCCTTTATACCTTTCCCAATAAACCATTTACATAGGGTGGGAAGACCGAGATTGTTTTCTGAGTGTTGTTATCATTTTGCACACTTCTTTCCCAGTTTATGGGGGATTTTTTCATCTACCCAAGTTAGTTATTACACTTTAGGCTACTGTTTATACTGACCATTTCTTGTTCATATGTCTCTGGATCGCCACATGACTTTTACTCGATATTGTAGGTTACAGGGTCTTGGACAAAAAGGAAATGGAAGAAAGACAACCCACAATCCTATAACTGCCAATGTATATCATTGTGCACGCCTTTAATTAATTCTTTTCTCGGAGACTGTGGAGGTACTAGGATATCTTCATTACACATAATTTCTTTTTCTATCGTTGTGTCTTGATTCTTTAAAAGGTCTCTCGGTCATACAGCAATACTTCCATGTATTTCTCTTTATTTCTACCCATAATTCTATTCAACACTGGTCCCTGTCTATTTTCCAGCCTAAGCCCTTTTAAGGATAATACATCCATTTCTATCTAGTACAAAAAACTTTCCGCAATATTTCCGATTACTTCAATATTTTTACTCCCAAACTTTAACCAAGATAATGCATCAACTTACGGAATATTATTTCCTTTAATATATACAATGTCAAAGTCAAACGACATCAGCCTAATCGCCCATATTAATATCCTTGCAGATTTGACATTTGGGAACTCTCTTCTGGTGTTGAATATAAATTCCAAAGGCTTATGATCAGATTTCAATAGAAATGTCCTACCCTGCAAAAAAAAAAAAAAGAAATCTAGCTCTTTCTTTGTTCCACACAATCGCTATTTCCTCCTCCTTGTCAATATTTAAATAATTCGCCTCCGTCAATGTTAGTTTTCCGGATAAGTACATTACAAGGTAATAACCCCTGTGACAACATTGCGGCTATAGCACAGTCACTGACATCAGTAGTTAACGTCAATTTTTTCGCCGAGTCCAAAATTTTAACAACTCCTTTGTTTACGAGTGTTTTATTTTTTAATTTCTTGAAAGCAACCTCCTGTCTTTTTGTCCATTGAAATTCGGTATTTCTCTTTATAAAGCAATGAATTGGGGGAGGCCACACCAGTTTTGGTGCGCATGAAAATACCAACAAATTCACTACCGCAAGTTCCCGCATCGTCGAAGGTCACTCCCTGCCCACACAAGCGAAAGAAATAAACCTTTGACTGATGGAGTCTGCAGGAAATTCCCCACAATCTTATATCTATCACATGAGGATCCCCTAGAGAGGCAAAAATAGAAATGCGATCTCTTTGAGCAAACCGCTTTTCGGACACCGTAAAGTGCCAACGGTGACCGCACTGACATGGTCGATGCTGCAGTTTGCCGCCCGAAAGCGAACGAAAAATGCTTGTAGCCATGCACAGAGTGAGAAATTTCACACAATTTGATACCGATTTGGAAGAGATTCCAGCTACTGGAAAGAATTTATAAAGCAATGAATTGGGGGAGGCCACCCCAGTTTTGATGCGCATGAAAATACCAACAAATTCACTAACGCAAGTTCCCGCATCGTCGAAGGTCACTCCCTCCCCGCACAAGCGAAAGAAATAAACATTTGACTGATGGAGTCTGCAGGAAATTCCCCACAATCTGACATCTAACTCATGAGGATCCCCTAGATAGGAAAAAGTAGAAATGCGATCTCATCGAGCAAACCATTTTTAGACATCGTAAAGTGCCGACGGTGACATGGTCGAAGCTGCAGTTTGACGCATGAAAGCGAACGAAAAATATTTGTAGCCATGCACAGTATGAGAGATTCCACACAATTTGACACCAATTTGGAAGTGATTCCAGCTACTGGAAAAAAATTTATAAAGCAATGAATTTGGAGAATGCACCCCAGTTTTGGTGCGCATGAAAATTCAAAAAAATTTACAAAAGCTAGGTCACGAATCGTCAAAGTTCACTCCCTCCCCACACAATGACTGAATCAAACTTATGTCTGATGGAGTCAGCAGGAAATTCCCCACAATCTGACATCTATCTCATGAGGATCCCCTAGAGAGGAAAAAGTAGAAATGCGATCTCTTCGAGCAAACCGCTTTTCGGACACCGTAAAGTGCCAACGGTGACAGCAGTGACATGTTCGAAGCTGCAGTTTGCCGCATGAAAGCGAACGAAAAATGCTTGTAGCCATGCACAGAATGAGAGATTCCACACAATTTGATACCAATTTGGAATAGATTCCTGGTACTGGAAAAAATTTATAAAGCAATGAATTGGGGGAGGCCCCTCAGTTCTGGTGCGCATGAAAATTCCAACCAATTCTCTAACGCTAGGCCCCGAATCGTCAAAGGTTACTCCCTACCCACACAAGCGACTGAAATAAACCTTTCACTGATTGAGTCAGCAAGAAATTCCACACAATCTGACATCTATCACATGAGGATCCCCTAGAGAGGAAAAAATAGAAATGCGATCTCTTCGAGCAAACCCATTTTTCGGACACCGTAAAAGGCCAACGGTGACAGCAGTGACATGGTTGAAGCTGCAGTTTGCCGCATGAAAGCGAACGAAAAATGCATGAAGACATTCACAGAGTGAGATTCAACACAATTTGATACCAGTTTGGAAGAGATTCCAGCTACTGGAAAAAATTTATAAAGCAATGAATTGGGGGAAGCCCCACCAGGTTTGGTTCGCATGAAAATTCAAACAAATTCACTAACGCTAGGTCTCGAATCGTCGAAGGTCAGTCCCTCCCCACAGAAGCTACTGAGAAAACCTTTCACTGATGGAGTCAGCAGGAAATTCCACACAATATGACATCAATCACATGATGATCCCCTTGGGAGGAAAAAGTAGAATTGCGATCTCTTCGAGTAAACCGCTTTTCGGACACCGTAAAGTGCCAACAGTGACAGCAGTGACATGGTCGAAGCTACAGTTTGCCGCATGAAAGCGAACAAAAAATGCTTGTAATCGAAGCTACAGTTTGCTGCGTGAAAACGAACGAAAAATGCTTGTAGCCATGCACAGAGTGAGAGTTTCCACACAATTTGATACCAATTTGGAAGAGATTCAAGCTACTGGAATAAATTTATTAAGCAATGTATTGGGGGCGGGCCCCCAGTTTCGGTGCGCACGGAAATACCAACAAATTCACTAACGCTCGGTCCCGAATCGTCGAAGGTCACTCCCTCCCCACACAAGCGACTGTTTGTTTGTTTGTTTAAAAACTTAACGACCCATCGATCCGCAAGAGATCATTTAAGGTCAAAGTTGATTTTTTCTTTTTCTTTAAATTAGGTTGAAATGCTTTCAAAAAGACTTTCACTTTCCTTTCCTTCTTTTTCAATGTTGTACTGCTTTTTGTTTTTAAAAATTCCCTGTTTTCAGAGGTGTGTTGTTGTTTGAAAATTCCTCACCTAGCAAGTATCCAAAGGTTTCCCCTTTCATCATCAGACACCAAATTGGAATTATATTTTATTATATAGTCCAACTTTCCTAATGAAATCCAGATCAAATTGGGGTTTGATTTTTCGAAAAGTTCTTTCAAGTTGTTCACATTGTAAAATAATTTTCGAATATGTGCCATATCACCGCAATCAAGCAGGAAGTGCTTCACAGTATAAGCCTCCTGGCATGGTATGCATTCCAGAGGATCTTCATCTTTTAGGAGGAAGGAGTGAGTTATGCGAGTCTGTCCTATGCGAATACGGGATAAAACAACTTCTTCTTTGCGTGATTTTCTGTGTTCAGTTAGTTGTTTCTTTAGAGAGGGTTTGATTTTAAATAATTTGTTGTTTTGACAGCTGTTCAAAACATCTTGCCATTTCTTCAAAATAAAGTCATTTATTAGAGGTTTATAGTCAGTGTATGGAACCTTTATGTTACTTGTGTTAAGTTTCAGAGAGTTTTTTGCAGCCACATCAGCTTTTTCATTTCCATGAAAACCAGAGTGGCTGGGAATCCAACAGAAAATGATAGTTTTATTTTGTAAGATTTCATGTATTCTATGCAGGAGTTTGATAAGCAAAGGATTGTCTAATTTTTGATTTTTTTATTGATTCGAGTACTGATAATGATTCTGCAAAAATTAATGAATTTATTTGAGTTATGTTTAGTGATGAGGTCTAGAGCTAAATCAATGGCTGTAATTTCAGCACTAAAAATTGAGGAGTTGTTAGGTAATCTTTTCTGTAGAACAGTACTTTTAAAGATAGCCGCACATCCTACTTTGTTTTTGACTTTGGAGTCATCGGTATATATGTGGGCCCAATCTGGGTATTGTTCCAGAATATCATTCAGTTTTTCTACATAGTATAAGGGGTGTGTGTCAGATTTAGTGTGGGCAGCCAGTCTTAAAATGACTTTTGGTCGTTCCAATAGCCAAGGTGGATGTTTGGGTAGCTTGAATTCATGTATACTATTTTTGTCTATCAAACTGTCTGTAAGTGGTTTTATCATTTTTTCCATGTAAAGACCAAAAGGTTTGATAACATTTTCTTTTTTGTCAAACAGATGTTTATAGCTTGGGTTGAATGTGCATTGATAGGCCGAATTTGATGGATTGGATTTGAGTTTTAAGTAATATTGTATAGCTAATTTCTCACGTCTCAGTTTTAGAGGAGCCTTATGAGCTTCAACATATAGGCTTTCTCTGGGAGATGTTTTAAAGGCACCAAGAGCAAGTCTTAGACCTGTGTGGTGGATGGGGTCAAGAATTTTTAGGTAGGATTTCCTAGCCATACCATATATGAAACTTCCATAATCCAATTTGGATCTTATTAGTCTTCTGTTTATTTTTAGGAGTGATATGCGATCTGCTCCCCATTCTGTGTTAGCTATAACCCGCAAAAGTTGTAGTGTTTTGAAACATTTTTGTTTTAAGTATTTCAGATGGGGAATGAATGTGAGTTTTTTATCAAATATTATTCCCAGAAATTTGTGTTGTTCAGTCATTTCTATTTCAGTTTCTTGTAATTTAAGTGTTGGGTCGTTGTGCATTTTTCTTTGATTACAAAAATGCATACACTTTGTTTTGGTTTGTGAGAGTTTGAAACCATTTTCAATGGTCCATCGATTTATTTTATTTATGCATATCTGCAGTTGACGTTCTGCGGTATGCATATTTTTTGATCTATGGCAAATTAAAAGATCATCTACATATAAGGAACCATCAACTTCATTGTTCAAACAGGTTACAATGTTGTTAATTTTTATGTTAAATAGAGTGACGGACAAGATGCATCCTTGTGGGACTCCTTCATCTTGAATTTTTGAGTCTGAGAGAGTCGATCCTATTCTTACTTTGAAGCTTCTGTCAGATAAAAAGTCTTTTATCAACAAGGGTAATCTGCCTTTTAGGCCAAGATTGTATAAGTCTTTCATTATTCCCTGTCTCCATGTAGTTTCGTAGGCCTTTTCTAAGTCAAAGAAAATGGCTATTACATGTTTTTTATTGATGAAAGCCTCTCTGATAAAGGTTTCTAAGCGGACTATGTTATCTATTGTTCCTCTTTTATTTCGAAAGCCACTCTGTAAGTTCGTAATTAAATTATTGATTTCCAGATACCAATTTAGTCTTCTATTTATTATTCTTTCAAATGTTTTGCATAAGCAGCTTGTTAATGTAATGGGTCTAAAGTTTTTGGGATCTGATTTGTCTTTATCTGGTTTTGGTATGGGAATCACAATAGCCTGTTTCCAGCTATTAGGTAGTTTTCCCTTGAACCATATTTCATTAAAGATGTTTAACAAAAATTTAATGGATTTGGGGGGAAGTTGTTTTAAAAATTCGTAATGAATTTCATCAAGACCAGTAGCTGTATTATGTGATTCACTTATAGCATTTATAAGTTCGTCCTTCGTAAAAGAAAGATTGTATTCTTCTTTGTTATTTGAATTAAAATTTAGTTTATTATTCTTTTTTTCTGTATCCTGCTTAATTTTTTGGAAGAGTTGTCTGTAGTTTTTGTGAGAGGAATTATTTTCGAAAGTTTCCGCAAGTATGTTTGTTATATCTTTTGTTTCTGTTATTTTTTTTGTTATTTAATGTGAGATGGTTAAGAGAAGAAGATAAATTCTTTCCAGAGATTTTCCTTAGCATGTTCCAAACTTTTTTTGGTTTTGTATTATAGTTTATTTTGTTTACATAATCTTTCCAGGATTTACTTTTGGCTTCCTTGATAACTCTACGTGCTACTGCTCTTTTTTGTTTGAAAATATTTAAATTATGAGATGTAGGTTGAGAGTTAAATTTCCGTAGTGCTGCTTTTCGTAGTCTTATTGCCTTTTTACATTCATCATTGAACCATGGTCTTTGTTGTTTGTTAGATCCATTGATTTTTGGTATGCATGCTCTTGCAATGTCTATTAAAGATTCTGTGAAGTATTCGATGGATTTGCTGGAGACTTCTTTGTCTGATAGTTTTTGTTGGCCTTTTTTTTATATTCTCTCCAATCTGCTTTATTTAGCTTCCATCGATGAAGATGGTTTTCAATTTCTTTTGAATATGTCAAAATAATTGGAAAATGGTCACTACCCCATGAATCATCTAGAACATTCCAATCGAAATCCATAAGTGTAGACGAGTCACAAAGTGATAGGTCAAGCACTGAATAAGTGCCTGATGCAGGGTGTAGATATGTGTTAGATTTTTTATTTAGTAGGCATAAGTCATTGTTGTTAATGATGTTTTCAAGATTTTTGCCTTTTTTATCAGAGTATTTAGATCCCCATATAACGTTATGACTATTAAAGTCACCTAGTAATATGGTCTTGGTAGTTGATCTATTAGGTTGTTTAAATCAGTTTCGCTTATGGGATTGTGTGGTGGGATATAAATGGAGCAGATGTTGATGGTTCTGTGTAGAGTGGCCTTTATAGCAACAGCTTGGATATGGGTCTTCAATTGTATTTTACTTTGAGGGATATCATTTCTAATTAGTATCGATACGCCCCCTGATGCCCTTTGATTGGGGTTATGAATGTAATTATATTGTGTATAGTTTTTTATTTTAATTTTATAATCAGTTTTAGGAAGGTTACCTGTAAGCAAATGATGGTGGGGAGATGATTCGTTATAAGCAGAAGTAACTCATTTATATTTGGCTTTAAGCCACGACAGTTCCATTGTATAATTTTTTGAGTCATTCTGTCTTATTTATATTTTGTTTTTTGTTGTGTTTTTAACCCTTGGCTTTCTTTTGGTTCTGTTTGTTTAGTTAGAGATGTTGCTTTTGTTTTTCCCTTTGATTCATTTGCTCTTTGTTTAGATGTAGACCGTTCCCTTGTATGAGATGGGCTGATTGTTTTTTGATTGTTTTTGTCGGGACTTTTTAAGCTTCTCTGTCTTGAATGTCTTTCTTGACTATCAGTTTCCATCAGTTCAAAATTATTTTCATTTTCAATTAAAACAATTTCTGTTTTCTTTTTGCTGTGTTGATTTTTTAATGGAGATTTCCTTTTTGGATGTGAGGAGTTATTGAATTTGTTTGAGGTGTTTGGAAGATTTGGCATTTGCTGTTGCTTGTATTGTAAATTTTTTGTAACCTCTTTGGTTTCGACGATCTGGTATTGAGGATTTTCCTTTAGATCTGACTTGGTATCAGTTCTAGTTGTTAAACAGTTTAAATTTTTCTTTAATATCTCTAGAAGTGATCTTAATTGTTCTACCAGATCGGACAGATTATTTTGTGATGTTTCTTGTTTTTTAATCGAATTGTCTGTTCTTCTGACTATATTTGCATATGTTGATACGTTCAGAGAACTCTCGACTATTCTTCTTGCCTCCGGGTATGATATATTTTTTGTATGTTTAATCGAGGATATTTTTTTTCTTTATTCCAGACTTCACATTCTTTCGAGTCTGCTGCATGATTTTGTTTGCAGTTGGCACATTTAACTGGGAGTTTACAGTCAATGTGATCCCCGATTTCTCCACAAACTTTACATATTGATGGTCTGGTGCATCTATCCTTATGGTGCCAGAACTTTTGGCAGTTGTGGCATCTCAGAGAATTTGGTATATATATTTCCACTTTTTCTCTTATATATCCAATTTTTATTTCTTCTGGAGGTTTTGAAGTATTAAAAATTAGGATATATGTGTTTGTAGGAATTATTTGGTTGTTTTTTTTAATTGATATTCTTTGAGCATCTATGACTCCTTGTTTTTTTAAATTATTTTTTATTTCGTCCAGAGTACAGAGTGAGAGGTCTGGGCTTCTTACCACACCCTTTGAGGAGTTCAAGGAAGTGTGGGGGTAGGCCTTTATTTTAAGCTTGGCAAAATTGTTTTGATTCAGTAACGTATTTGCAGAAGTTTTATTTGAAACTTCTACCAAAATGGTTTTGTTCCTTAGTTTTTTTTATTGAAGACGTTTTTATTAGGGATTTCATTGTTTTTTCCACAATGAATGGAGACAGTTTGGTGATAGGTGTATCCTCTACTGATTCCAAGACAATAAATCTAGGAAATTGATTTTGGTCAAGATCATCGTCAGACTCAGTTTCAGAGTATAGGCTCTCTGAACTGTTTTCTATGTGGGGCCTTTTATTTTTATTTATAGCCATTGGATTTTTTTTTTAAATTTCACCTTCCTTGCTCCCCACCCTCCTTGGAGCCCATCAGTGGGAGATGTTAGGGGGGAAACCCATTCGCCCTATTATCCCAGGGATACAAGGAAAGGTATACTCACACTAGTAAGTTGGTTGCTAGCATTTCAGGTTTAACTTTGTTTTCACGACCCGTTTTTTATGAAAATGTCACAGCTTTTCCTTACTAGTAGATTGACCCTTGCCACCGCCTTCTAATACTTACTTATAATCTATCTCTTGTTTGTGGTAAAAGAATAGACCGGTTTTGTATAACATAAGTGTTTTAGATGGATGGGTTTTAATGCGAGTAAGTATTAGTGCTTGACGTGACTAGCCGATTGATCGGATCGGGCCTCTCCGACCACCCGTCTAGCCAGGTAAGGGCCAAAGTGATGTGTTGCATTACCATGTCCTTTTTGCACCTGGGCCATGGCTTGCTCAATCACCAGGATCCCGTCCCCAGACGACACGGTTCGCCACCCACGGCCAATAGGTGGCCCCATTGACGGACTTTTACCCTCTGCAGAGGTGCAGTTGACGTATTCTGAAGCCCCGCCAACAGGGCGAGATTGTGAGCAGAAAATGGGTGATCACTGTACATTTCTCTTCTGTTTCCTATTTATATTTATATTTTACTTCCTCAATTTAGCATTATGGTCAGGGAAAGACCTAATCTAAAATCTGCAAGGAAATATTTTGCCTTCAAATTCATACCGTGATCGTAGCATGCATGGACTCGACTCATATGACTGGGATTTCCATGAAAAAGATTGTGGGCACAAAATGGGTGATCACTGTACATTCCTATTCTGTTTCCTATTACTATTTCTATTTTACTTCCTCAATTTAGCATTATGGACAGGGAAAGACCCAATCTAAAATCGGCAAAAAAATATTTTGCCTTCAAATCCATACCGTGATCGTAGCATGCATGGACTCGACTCATATGACTCGGATTTCCATGAAAAAGATTGTGGGCAAAAAATGGGTGATCACTGTACATTTCTCTTCTGTTTCTATTTATATTTCTATTTTACTTCCTCAATTTAGCATTATGGACAGGGAAAGACCTAATCTAAAATCTGCAAAAAAATATTTTGCCTTCAAATTCATACCGTGATCGTAGCATGCATGGACTCGACTCATATGACTGGGATTTCCATGAAAAAGATTGTGGGCAGAAAATGGGTGATCACTGTACATTTATCTTCTGTTTCCTATTTATATTTTTATTTTACTTCCTCAATTTAGCATTATGGCCAGGGAAAGACCTAAACTAAAATCTGCAAAAAAATGTTTTGCCTTCAAATTCATACCGTGATCGTAGCATGCATGGACTCGACTCATATGACTGGGATTTCCATGAAAAAGATTGTGGGCAGAAAATGGCTGATCACTGTACATTTCTCTTCTGTTTCCTATTTATATTTATATTTTACTTCCTCAATTTAGCATTATGGACAGGGAAAGACCTAATCTAAAATCTGCAAAAAATATTTTTCCCTTCAAATTCATACCGTGATCGTAGCATGCATGGACTCGACTCAGGTGACTGGGATTTCCATGAAAATGATTGTGGGCAGAAAATGGGTGATCACTGTAAATTTCTCTTCTGTTTCCTATTTATATTTCTAATTTACTTGCTCAATTCAGCATTATGGACAGGGAAAGACCTAATCTTAAATCTGCAAAAAAATATTTTGCCTTCAAATTCATGCCGTGATCGTAGCATGCATGGACTAGACTCATAGGACTGGGATTTCCATGAAAAAGATTGTGGGCAGAAAGTGGGTGATCACTGTACATTTCTCTTCTGTTTCCTATTTATATTTATATTTTACTTCCAAATTTAGCATTATGATCAGGGAATGACCTAATCTAGAATCTGCAAAAATTATTTTACCTTCAAATTCATACCGTGATCGTAGCATGCATGGACTCGAGACATATGACTGGGATTTACATGAAAAAGATTGTGGGCTGAAAATGGGTGATCACTGTACATTTCTCTTCTGTTTCCTATTTATATTTATATTTTACTTCCTCAACTTAGCATTATGGACAGGGAAAGACCTAATCTAAAATCTGCAAAAAAATATTTTGCCTTCAAATTCATACCGTGATCGTAGCATGCATGGACTCGACTCATATGACTGTGATTTCCATGAAAAAGATTGTGGGCAGAAAATGGGTGATCACTGTACATTTCTCTTCTGTTTCCTATTTATATTTATATTTTACTTCCTCAATTTAGCATTATGGACAGGGAAAGACCTAATCTAAAAGCTGCAAAAAATATTTTTCCCTTCAAATTCATACCGTGATCGTAGCATGCATGGACTCGACTCATGTGACTGGGATTTCCATGAAAATGATTGTGGGCAGAAAATGGGTGATCACTGTACATTTCTCTTCTGTTTCCTATTTATATTTATATTTTACTTCCTTAATTTAGCATTATGGACAGGGAAAGACCTAATCTAAAATCTGCAGAAAAACATTTTGCATTCAAATTCATACCGTGATAATAGCATGCATGGACTCGACTCATATGACTGGGATTTCCATGAAAAATATTGTGGGCAGAAAATGGGTGATCACTGTACATTTCTCTTCTGTTTCCTATTTATATTTTTATTTTACTTCCTCAATTTAGCATTATGGCCAGGGAAAGACCTAAACTAAAATCTGCAAAAAAATGTTTTGCCTTCAAATTCATACCGTGACCGTATCAGGCATGGAATCGACTCATATGACTGGGATTTCCATGAAAAAGATTGTGGGCAGAAAATGGGTGATCACTGTACATTTATCTTCTGTTTCCAATTTATATTTTTATTTTACTTCCTCAATTTAGCATTATGGACAGGGAAAGAACAAATGTAAAATCTGCAAAAAAATATTTTGCCTTAAAAATTCATACAGTGATCGTAGCATGCATGGACTCGACTCATATGACTGGGATTTCCATGAAAAAGATTGTGGGCCTAAAATGCGTGATCACTGTACATTTCTCTTCTGTTTTCATATTTATATTTATATTTTAACTCCTCAATTTAGCATTATGGACAGGGAAAGACCGAATCTAAAATCTGCACAAATATTTGGCCTTCAAATTCATACCTTGATCGTAGCATGCATGTACTCGATTCATATGACTGGGATTTCCATGAAAAAGTTTGTGGGCCGAAAATGGGTGATCACTGTACATTTCTCTTCTGTTTCCTATTTATATTTCTATTTTACCTCCTCAATTTAGCATTATGGACAGGGAAAGACCTAATCTAAGATCTGCAAAAAAATATTTTGCCTTCAAATTCATACCGTGATCGTTGCATGTATGGACTTGACTCATATGACTGGGATTTCCATGAAAATATTGTGGGCAGAAAATGGGTGATCACTGTATTTTTCTCTTCTGTTTCCTATTTATATTTCTATTTAACTTCCTCAATTTAGCATTATGGACAGGGAAAGACCTAATCTAAGATCTGCAAAGAAATATTTTGCCTTCAAATTCGTACCCTGATCGTAGTATGCATGGACTCGACTCATATGACTGGGATTTGCATGAAAACGTTTGTGGGCCAAAAATGGGTGATCACTGTATTTTTCTCTTCTGTTTCCTACTTATATTTCTATTTTACCTCTTTAATTCAGCATTATGGACAAGGAAAGACCTAATCTAAAATCTGCACAAAAAGATTTTGCTTTCAAATTCATACCGTGATCGTAGCATGCATGGCCTCGACTTATATGACTGGGATTTCCATGAAAAAGATTGTGGGCCGAAAATGGATGATCACTGTACATTTCTCTTCAGTTTCCTATTTATATTTATATTTTACCTCCTCAATTTAGCATTATGGACAGGGAAAGACATAATCTAAAATCTGCACAAATATATATTGCCTTCAAATACATACCGTGATCGTAGCATGCATGGACTCGACTCATATGACTGGGATTTCCATGAAAAAGATTGTGGGCCGAAAATGGATGATCACTGTACATTTCTCTTCTGGTTCCTATTTATATTTCTATTTTACCAACTCAATTTAGCATTATGGACAGGGAAAGACCTAATCTAAGGTCTGCACAAAAATATTTTACCTTCAAATTCATACTGTGATCGTAGCATGCATGGACTCGACTCATATGACTGGGATTTCCATGAAAAAGATTGTGGGCAGAAAATGGGTGATCACTGTACATTTCTCTTCTGTTTCCTATTTATATTTATATTTTACTTCCCCAATTTAGCATTATGGACGGGGAAAGACATAATCTGAAATCTGCAAACAAAATATTTTGCCTTCAAATTCATACCGTGATCGTAGCATGCATGGACTCGACTCATATGACTGGGCTTTCCATGAAAAAGATTGTGGGCAGAAAATGGGTGATCACTGTACATTTCTCTTCTGTTTCCTATTTATATTTCTATTTTACTTCCTACATTTAGCATTATGCCCAGGGAAAGACCTAATCTAAGCTCTACAAAAAAATATTTTGCCTTCAAATTCATTCCGTGATCGTAGCATGCATGGACTCGACTCATATAACTGGGATTTCCATGAAAAAGATTGTGGGTAGAAAATGGGTGATCACTGTACATTTCTCTTCTGTTTCCTATTTATATTTATATTTTACTTCCTTCATTTAGCATTATGGACAAGGAAAGACCTAATCTAAGCTCTGCAAAAAAATATTTTGCCTTCAAATTCATACCGTGATCGTTGCATGCATGGAATCGACTCATATGACTGGGATTTCCCTGTAAAAGATTGTGGGGAGAAAATGGGTGATCACTGTACATTTCTCTTCTGTTTCCTATTTATATTTTTATTTTACATCCTTTATTTAGCATTATGGACAGGGAAAGATCTACTTTAACCTCTGCACAAAAATATTTTGCCTTCAAATTCATACCGTGATCGTAGCATGCATGGACTCGACTCATATGACTGGGATTTCCATGAAAAAGCTTGTGGGCCGAAATGGGTGATCACTGTACATTTCTCTTCTGTTTCCTATTTATATTTATATTTTACCTCCTCAATTTAGCATTATGGACAGTGAAAACCTACTCTAAGATCTGCATAAAAATATTTTGCCTTCATATTCATACCGTGATCGTAGCATGCATGGACTCGACTCATATGACTGGGATTTCCATGAAAAAGATTGTGGGCAGAAAATGGGTGATCACTGTACATTTCTCTTCTGTTTCCTATTTCTATTTAAACTCCTCAATTTAGCATTATGGACAGGGAAAGACCTAATCTAAGCTCTGCAAAAAAATATTTTGCCTTCAAATTCATACCGTGATCATACCATGCATGGATTGGACTCATGTGACTAGGATTTCCATGAAAAAGATTGTGGACAGAAAATGGGTGATCACTGTACATTTCTCTTCTGTTTCCTATTTATATTTATATTTTACTTCCTTCATTTAGCATTATGGACAGGGAAAGACCTAATCTGAGATCTGCAAAAAAATATTTTGCCTTCAAATTCATACCGTGAACGTAGCATGCTTCGACTCAACTCATATGACTGGGATTTCCGTGAAAAATATTGTGTGCAGAAAATGGGTGATCACTGTACATTTCTCTTCTGTTTCCTTTTTATATTTCTATTTTACCTCCTCAATTTAGCATTATGGACAGGCAAAGACCTAATCTAAGCTCTGCAAAAAAATATTTTGCCTTCAGATTCATACCGTGATCATAGTATGCATGGACTCGACTCATATGACTGGGATTTCCATTAAAAAGTTTGTCGGCAGAAAATGGGTGATCACTGTACATTTCTCTTCTGTTTCCTATTTATATTTATATTTTACCTCCTCAATTTAGCGTTATGGACAGGGAAAGACCTAATCTAAGATCTGCAAAAAATATTTTGCCTTCAAATTCATACCGTGATCGTAGCATGCATGGACTCGACTCATATGACTGGGATTTCCATGAAAATGATTGTGGGCAGAAAATGGGTGATCACTGTACATTTCTCTTCTGTTTCCTATTTATATTTATATTTTACCTCCTCAATTTAGCATTACGGACAGGGAAAGACCTAATCTAAGATCTGCAAAAAAATATTTTGCCTTCAAATTCATACCGTGATCGTAGCATGCTTGGACTCGACTCATATGACTGGGATTTCCATGAAAAAGATTATGGGCAGAAAATGGGTGATCACTGTATATTTCTCTTCTGTTTCCTATTTATATTTATATTTTACCTCTTCAATTTAGCATTATGGACAGGGAAACACCTAATCTAAGTTCTGCAAAAAAAAGAAATGCCTTCAAATTCATACCGTGATCGTAGCATGTATGGACTCGAGTTGTATGACTGGGATTTCAATGAAAAAGATTGTGGACAGAAAATGGGTGATCACTGTACATTTCTCTTCTGTTTCCTATTTATAATTATATTTTACTTCCTTCATTTAGCATTATGGACAGGGAAAGACATAATCTAAAATCTGCACAAAAATACTTTGCCTTCAAATTCATACCGTGATAGTAGCATGCATGAACTCGACTCATATGACTGGGATTTCCATGAAAAAGATTGTGGGCCGAAAATGGGTGATCACTGTACATTTCTCTCCTGTTTCCTATTTATATTTCTATTTTACCTCCTCAATTTAGCATTATGGCCAGGGAAACATCTAATCAAACTCTGCACAAAAATATTTTGCCTTCAAATTCATACCGTGATCGTAGCATGCATGGATTCGACTCATATGACTGGGATTTCCATGAAAAAGATTGTGGGCCGAAATTGGGTGATCACTGTACATTTCTCTTCAGTTTCCTATTTATATTTCTTTTTTACCTCCTCAATTTAGCATTATGGAGAGGGAAAGACCTAATCTAAAATCTGCACAAAAATATTTTGCCTTCAAATTCATACCATGAACGTAGTATGCATGAACCCGACTCATATCACTGGGATTTCCATGAAAATATTTGTGGGCCGAAAATGGGTGAACACTGTACATTTCTCTTCTGTATTCTATTTATATTTCTATTTTACCTCCTCAATTTAGCATTATGGACACTGAAAGACCTAATCTAAGCTTTGCACAAAAATATTTTGCCTTCAAATTCATACCGTGATCGTAGCATGCATGGACTCGACACATATGACTGGGATTTCCCTGAAAAAGATTGTGGGCAGAAAATGGGTGATCACTGTACATTTCTCTTCTATTTCCTATTAATATTTATATTTTACCTCCTCAATTTAGCATTATGGCCAGGGAAAGACCTAATCAAAGCTCTGCACAAAAATATTTTGCCTTCAAATTCATACCGTGATCGTAGCATGCATGGACTCGACTCATATGACTGGGATTTCCATGACAAAGTTTGTGGGCCGAAAATGGGTGATCACTGTACATTTCTCCTCTGTTTCCTATTTATATTTTACCTCCTCAATTTAGCATTATGGACAGGTTAAGACCTAATCTAAGATCTGCCCAAAAATATTTTGCCTTCAAATTCATAACGTGATCGTAACATGCATGGACTCGACTCATATGACTGGGATTTCCATAAAAAAAGATTGTCGGCCGAAAATGGGTGATCACCGTACATTTCTCTTCTGTTTCCTATTTATATTTATATTTTACCTCCTCAATTTAGCATTATGGACAGCGAAAGATCTAATCTAAGATATGCACAAAAATGTATTGATTCAAATTTAAACCGTGATCGTAGCATGCATGGACTCGACTCATATGACTGGGATTTCCATGAAAAAGATTGTGGGTCGAAAATGGGTGATCACTGTAAATTTCTTTCTGTTTCCTATTTATATTTCTATTTTATCTCCTCAATTTAGCATTATGGCCAGTGAAAGACCTAATCTAAGCTCTGCACAAAAATATTTTGCCTTCAAATTCATACCGTGAACGTAGCCTGCATGAACTCGACTCATATCAGTGGGATTTCCATGAAAAAGTTAGTGGGCCGAAAATGGGTGATCACTGTACATTTCTCTTCTGTTTCCTATTTATATTTATATTTTACCTCCTCAATTTAGCATTATGGACAAGGAAAGACCTAATCTAAGCTCTGCACAAAAATATTTTGCCTTCAAATTCATACCGTGATCGTAGCATGCATGGACTCGACACATATGACTGGGATTTCCATGAAAAAGATTGTGGGCAGAAAATGGGTGATCACTGTACATTTCTCTTCTATTTCCTATTTATATTTCTATTTTACCTCCTCAATTTAGCATTATGGACAGGGAAAGTTCTATTCTAAGCTCTGCACAAAAATATTTTGCCTTCAAATTCATACCGTGATCGTAGCATGCATGGACTCGACTCATATGACTGGGATTTCCATGAAAAAGTTTCTGGGCTGAAAATGGGTGATCACTGTACATTTCTCTTCTGTTTCCTATTTATATTTATATTTTACCTCCTCAATTTAGCATTATGGACAGGGAAAGACCTAATCTAAAATCTGCAAAAAATATTTTGCCTTCAAATTCATACCGTGATCGTAGCATGCATGAACTCGACTCATATGACTGGGATTTCCATGAAAAAGATTGTGGGGCGAAAATGGGTGATCACTGTACCTTTCTCTTCTGTATTCTATTTATATTTCTATTTTACCTCCTCAATTTATCATTATGGCCAGGGAAAGACCTAATCTAAGCTCTGCACAAAAATATTTTGCCTTCAAATTCATACCGTGATCGTAGCATGCATGAACTCGACTCATATGATTGGGATTTCCATGAAAAAGATTGTGGGCCGAAAATGGGTGATCACTGTACATTTCTCCTCTGTTTCCTATTAATATTTTACCTCCTTAATTTAGCATTATGGCCAGGGAAAGACCTAATCTAAGCTCTGCACAAAAATATTTTGCCTTCAAATTCATACCGTGGTCGTAGCATGCATGGTCTCGACTCATATTACTGGGATTTCCATGAAAAAGTTTGTGGGCCGAATATGGGTGATCACTGTACATTTCTCCTCTGTTTCCTATTTCTATTTTACCTCCTCAATTTAGCATTATGAACAGGGAAAGACCTGCTCTAAGCTCTGTAAAAAAATATTTTGCCTTCAAATTCATACCGTGATCGTAGCATGTATGGACTCGACTCATATGACTGGGATTTCCATGAAAAAGATTGTGGACAGAAAATTGGTGATCACTGTACATTTCTCTTCTGTTTCCTATTTATATTTATATTTTACCTCCTTAATTTAGCATTATGGACAGGGAAAGACCAAATCTAAGATCTCTAAAAAAATATTTTGTCTTCAAATTCATACCGTGATCGTAGCATGCATGGACTCGACTCATACGACTGGGATTTCCATGAAAAAGATTTTGGGCCGAAAATGCGTGTCACTGTCCATTTCTCTTTTGTTTCCTATTTATATTTATATTTTACTTCCTCAATTTAGCATTATGGACAGGGAAAGACCAAATCTAAAATCTGTAAAAAAATACTTTGCCTTCAAATTCATACCGTGATCGTACCATGCATGGACTCGACTGATATGACTGGGATTTCCATGAAAAAGATTGTGGGCCGAAAATGGGTGATCACTGTACATTTCTCTTCTCTTTCCTATTTATATTTATATTTTACCTCCTCAATTTAGCATTATGGACAGGGAAAGACCTAATCTAAGCTCTGCACAAAAATATTTTGCCTTCAATTTCATAACGTGATCGTAGCATGCATGGACTCGACTCATATGACTGGGATTTCCATGAAAAGGATTGTGGGCTGAAAATGGGTGATCCCTGTACATTTCTCTACTGTTTCCTATTTATATTTCTATTTTACTTTCTCAATTTAGCATTATGGACAGGGAAAGACCTAATCTAAAATCTGCACAAAAATATTTTGCCTTCAAATTCATACCGTGATCGTAGCATGCATGGACTCGACTCACATGACTGGTATTTCCATGAAAAAGATTGTGGGCCGAAAACGGGTGATCACTGTACATTTCTCTTCTGTTTCCTATTTATATTTATATTTTACCTCCTCAATTTAGCATTATGGACAGTGAAAGACCTAATCTAAGATCTGCACAAAAATATTTTGCCTTCAAATTCATACAGTGATCGTAGCATGCATAGACTCGACACATGTGACTGGGATTTCAATGAAAAAGATTGTGGGCCGCAAATGGGTGATAACTGTACATTTTTCTTCTGTTTCCTATTTATATTTATATTTTACTTCCTCAATTTGCATTATGGACAGGGAAAGACCTAATCTAAAATCTGCAAAAAAATATTTTGCCTTCAAATTCATACTGTGATCGTAGCATGCATGTACTCGACTCATATTACTGGGATTTCTATGAAAAAGATTGTGGGCTGAAAATGGGAGATCACTGTACATTTCTCTTCTGTTTCCTATTTATATTTCTATTTTACCTCCTCAATTTAGCATTATGGACAGGGAAAGACCTAATGCAAGCTCTGCAAAAAATATTTTGCCTTCAAATACATACCGTGATCGTAGCATGCATAGACTCGACTCATATGACTGGGATTTCCATGAAAAAGATTGTGGGCCGAAAATGGGTGATAACTGTACATTTTTCTTCTGTTTCCTATTTCTCTTTCTATTTTACTTCCTCAATTTAGCATTATGGACAGGGAAAGACCTAATCTAAAATCTGCACAAAAATATTTTGCCTTCAAATTCATACCGTGATCGTAGCATGCATGCCCTCGACTCATATGACTGGGATTTCCATGAAAATATTGTGGGCAGAAAATGTGTGATCACGGTACATTTCTCTTCTGTTTCCTATTTATATTTATATTTTACCTCCTCAATTTAGCATTATGGACAGGGAAAGACCTAATGCAAGCTCTGCACAAAATTATTTTGCCTTCAAATTCATACCGTGATCGTAGCATGCATGCACTCGACTCATATGACTGGGATTTCCATGAAAAAGATTGTGGGCCGAAAATGGGTGATCACTGTACATTTCTCTTCTGTTTCCTATTTATATTTGTAATTTATCTCCTCAATTTAGCATTATGGACAGGGAAAGACATAATCTAAGATCTGCAAAAAAATATTTCGCCTTCAAATTCATACCGTGATCGTAGCATGCATGGACTCGACCCATATGACTGGGATTTCCATGAAAAGATTATGGGCAGAAAATGGGTGATCACTGTACATTTCTCTTCTGTTTCCTATTTATATTTCTATTTTACCTCCTCAATTTAGCATTATGGACAGGAAAAGACCTAATCTAAAATCTGCACAAAAATATTTTGCCTTCAAATTCATACCGTGATCGTAGCATGCATGGACTCGACTCATATGAATGGGATTTCCATGAAAAAGATTGTGGGCAGAAAATGGGTGATCACTGTACATTTCTCTTCTGTTTCCTATTTACATTTCTATTTTACCTCCACAATTTAGCATTATGGACAGGGAAAGACCTAATGTATGCTCTGCAAAAAAATATTTTGCCTTCAAATTCATACCGTGATCGTAGCATGTATGGACTCGACTCATATGACTGGGATTTCCATGAAAAAGATTGTGGACAGAAAATGGGTGATCACTGTACATTTCTCTTCTCTTTCCTATTTATATTTATATTTTACTTCCTTCATTTAGCATTATGGACAGGGAAAGACCTAATCTAAGCTCTGCAAAAAAATATTTTGCCTTCAAATTCATACCGTGATCGTAGCATGTATGGACTCGACTCATATGACTGGGATTTCCATGAAAAAGATTGTGGACAGAAAATGGGTGATCACTGTACATTTCTCTTCTGTTTCCTATTTCTATTTCTATTTTACTTCCTTCATTTAGCATTGTGGACAGGGAAAGACCTAATCTAAGCTCTGCAAAAAAATATTTTTCCTTCAAATTCATACCGTGAACGTAGCATGTGTGGACTCGACTCATATGATTGGGATTTCCATGAAAAAGATTGTGGGCAGAAAATGTGCGATCACTGTACATTTCTCTTCTCTTTCCTATTTATATTTATATTTTACTTCCTTCATTTAGCATTATGGACAGGGAAAGACCTAATCTAAGCTCTGCAAAAAAATATTTTGCCTTCAAATTCATACCGTGATCGTAGCATGTATGGACTCGACTCATATGATTGGGATTTCCATGAAAAAGATTGTGGGCAGAAAATGGGTGATCACTGTACATTTCTCTCCTGTTTCCTATTTACATTTCTATTTTACCTCCTCAATGTAGCATTATGGACAGGGAAAGACTTAATCTAAGCTCTGCAAAAAAATATTTTGCCTTCAAATTCATACCGTGATCGTAGCATGTATGGACTCGACTCATATGACTGGGATTTCCATGAAAAAGATTGTGGGCAGAAAATGTGCGATCACTGTACATTTCTCTTCTGTTTCCTATTTATATTTCTATTTTACCTTCTCAATTTAGGATTAGGGACAGGGAAAGACCTAATCTAAGATCTGCAAAAAAATATTTTGCCTTCAAATTCATACCGTGATCGTAGCATGTATGGTCTCGACTCATATGACTGGGATTTCCATGAAAAAGATTGTGGACAGAAAATGGGTGATCACTGTACATTTCTCTTCTCTTTCCTATTTATATTTATATTTTACTTCCTTCATTTAGCATTATGGACAGGGAAAGACCTAATCTAAGCTCTGCAAAAAAATATTTTGCCTTCAAATTCATACCGTGATCGTAGCATGTATGGACTCGACTCATATGATTGGGATTTCCATGAAAAAGATTGTGGGCAGAAAATGGGTGATCACTGTACATTTCTCTGCTGTTTCCTATTTACATTTCTATTTTACCCCTCAATTTAGCATTATGGACAGGTAAAGACCTAATCTAAGATCTGCAAAAAAATATTTTGCCTTCAAATTCATACCGTGATCGTAGCATGCATGGACGCGACTCATATGACTGGGATTTCCATGAAAAATATAGTGGGCCGAAAATGGGTGATCACTGAACCTTTCTCTTCTGTTTCCTATTTATATTTATATTTTACCTCCTCAATTTAGCATTATGGACAGGGAAAACCTAATCTAAGATCTGCAAAAAAATATTTTGTCTTCAAATTCATACCGTGATCGTAGCATGTATGGAATCGACTCATATGACTGGGATTTCCATGAAAAAGTTTGTGGGCCGAAAATGGGTGATCACTGTACATTTCTCTTCTGTTTCCTATTTATATTTATATTTTACCTCCTCAATTTAGCATTATGGACAGGGAAAGACCTAATCTAAGATCTGCAAAAAAATATTTTGCCTTCAAATTCATACCGTGATCGTAGCATGCATGGACGCGACTTATATGACTGCGATTTCCATGAAAAATATAGTGGGCCGAAAATGGGTGATCACTGTACATTTCTCTTCTGTTTCCTATTTATATTTCTATTTTACTTCCTTCATTTAGCATTATAGACAGGGAAAGACCTAATCTAAGCTCTGCAAAAAAATATTTTGCCTTCAAATTCATACCGTGATCGTAGCATGTATGGACTCGACTCATATGATTGGGATTTCCATGAAAAAGATTGTGGGCAGAAAATGGGTGATCACTGTACATTTCTCTCCTGTTTCCTATTTACATTTCTATTTTACCTCCTCAATTTAGCATTATGGACAGGGAAAGACCTAATCTAAGATCTGCAAAAAAATATTTTGCCTTCAAATTCATACCGTGATCGTAGCATGCATGGACTCGACTCATATGACTGGGATTTCCATGAAAAAGTTTGTGGGCCGAAAATGGGTGATCACTGTACATTTCTCTTCTGTTTCCTATTTATATTTATATTTTACTTCCTCAATTTAGCATCATGGACAGGGAAAGACCTAATGCAAGCTCTGCACAAAAATATTTTGCCTTCAAATTCATACCGTGATCGTAGCATGCATGGAATCGACTCATATGAATGGGATTTCCATGAAAAAGATTGTGGGCAGAAAATGGGTGATCACTGTACATTTCTCTTCTGTTTCCTATTTACATTTCTATTTTACCTCCACAATTTAGCATTATGGACAGGGAAAGACCTAATGTATGCTCTGCAAAAAAATATTTTGCCTTCAAATTCATACCGTGATCGTAGCATGTATGGACTCGACTCATATGACTGGGATTTCCATGAAAAAGATTGTGGACAGAAAATGGGTGATCACTGTACATTTCTCTTCTCTTTCCTATTTATATTTATATTTTACTTCCTTCATTTAGCATTATGGACAGGGAAAGACCTAATCTAAGCTCTGCCAAAAAATATTTTGCATTCAAATTCATACCGTGATCGTAGCATGTATGGACTCGACTCATATGACTGGGATTTCCATGAAAAAGATTGTGGACAGAAAATGGGTGATCACTGTACATTTCTCTTCTGTTTCCTATTTCTATTTCTATTTTACTTCCTTCATTTAGCATTGTGGACAGGGAAAGACCTAATCTAAGCTCTGCAAAAAAATATTTTTCCTTCAAATTCATACCGTGAACGTAGCATGTGTGGACTCGACTCATATGATTGGGATTTCCATGAAAAAGATTGTGGGCAGAAAATGTGCGATCACTGTACATTTCTCTTCTCTTTCCTATTTATATTTATATTTTACTTCCTTCATTTAGCATTATGGACAGGGAAAGACCTAATCTAAGCTCTGCAAAAAAATATTTTGCCTTCAAATTCATACCGTGATCGTAGCATGTATGGACTCGACTCATATGATTGGGATTTCCATGAAAAAGATTGTGGGCAGAAAATGGGTGATCACTGTACATTTCGCTTCTGTTTCCTATTACTATTTCTATTTTACTTCCTTAATTTAGCATTATGGACTGGGAAAGACCTAATCTAAGATCTGCAAAAAAATATTTTGCCTTCAAGTTCATACCGTGATCGTAGCATGCATGGACTCGACTCATATGACTGGGATTTCCATGAAAAAGATTGTGGGCAGAAAATGGGTGATCACTGTACATTTCTCTTCTGTTTCCTATTTATATTTCTATTTTACTTCCTCAATTTAGCATTATAAACAGAGAAAACCTCATCTAAGATCTGCAAAAAAATATTTCGCCTTCAAATTCATACCGTGATCGTAGCATGCATTGACTCGACTCATATGACTGGGATTTCCATGAAAATGATTGTGGGCCGAAATGGGTGATCACTGTACATTTCTCTTCTGTTTCCTATTTATATTTATATTTTACCTCCTCAATTTAGCATTATGGACAGGGAAAGACCTACTCTAAGATCCGCACAAAAATATTTTGTCTTCAAATTCATACCGTGATCGTAGCATGCATGGACACGTCTCATATGACTGGGATTTCCATGAAAAAGATTGTGGGCAGAAAATGGGTGATCACTGTACATTTCTCTTCTGTTTCCTATTTATATTTATATTTTACTTCCTCAATTTAGCATTATGGACAGGGAAAGACCTAATCTAAGATCGGCACAAAAATATTTTGCCTTCAAATTCATACCGTGATCGTAGCATGCATGGACTCGAATCATATGACTGGGATTTCCATGAAAAAGATTGTTCGCAGAAAATGGGTGATCACTGTACATTTCTCTTCTGTTTCCTATTTATATTTATATTTTACTTCCTCAATTTAGCATTATGGACAGGGAAAGACCTAATCTAAGATCGGCACAAAAATATTTTGCCTTCAAATTCATACCGTGATCGTAGCATGCATGGACTCGAATCATATGACTGGGATTTCCATGAAAAAGATTGTTCGCAGAAAATGGGTGATCACTGTACATTTCTCTTCTGTTTCCTATTTATATTCCTATTTTCCTTACTTAATTTAGCATTATGGACAGGGAAAGACCTAATCTAAGATCTGCACAAAAATATTTTGCCTTCAAATTCATACCGTGATCGTAGCATGCATGGACTCGACTCATATGACTGGGATTTCCATGAAAAAGTTTGTGGGCAGAAAATGGGTGATCACTGTACATTTCTCTTCTGTTTCCTATTTATATTTCTATTTTACTTACTCAATTTAGCATTATGGACAGGGAAAGACCTAATCTAAGATCTGCACAAAAATATTTTGCCTTCAAATTCATACCCTGATCGTAGCATGCATGGACTCGACACATATGACTGGGATTAAAATTAAAAAGATTGTGGGCAGAAAATGGGTGATCACTGTAAATTTCTCTTCTGTTTCCTATTTATATTTATATTTTACTTCCTCAATTTAGCATTATGTACAGGGAAAGACCTAATCTAAGATCTACACAAAAATATTTTCCCTTCAAATTCATACTGTGATCGTAGCAAGCATGGACTCGACTCATATGACTGGGATTTCCATGAAAAAGATTGTGGGCAGAAAATGGGTGATCACTGTACATTTCTCTTCTGTTTCCTATTTATATTTCTATTTTACTTCCCCAATTTAGCATTATGGACAGGGAAAGACCTAATCTAAGATCTGCAAAAAAATATTTTGCCTTCAAATTCATACCGTGATCTTACCTTGCATGGTCTCGACTCATATGAATGGGATTTCCATGAAAAAGATTGTGTGCAGAAAATGGGTGATCACTGTACATTTCGCTTCTGTTTCCTATTACTATTTCTATTTTACTTCCTTAATTTAGGATTATGGACTGGGAAAGACCTAATCTAAGATCTGCAAAAAAATATTTTGCCTTCAAGTTCATACCGTGATCGTAGCATGCATTGACTCGACTCATATGACTGGGATTTCCATGAAAATGATTGTGGGCCGAAATGGGTGATCACTGTACATTTCTCTTCTGTTTCCTATTTATATTTATATTTTACCTCCTCAATTTAGCATTATGGACAGGGAAAGACCTACTCTAAGATCTGCACAAAAATATTTTGTCTTCAAATTCATACCGTGATCGTAGCATGCATGGACACGTCTCATATGACTGGGATTTCCATGAAAAAGATTGTGGGCAGAAAATGGGTGATCACTGTACATTTCTCTTCTGTTTCCTATTTATATTTATATTTTACTTCCTCAATTTAGCATTATGGACAGGGAAAGACCTAATCTAAGATCGGCACAAAAATATTTTGCCTTCAAATTCATACCGTGATCGTAGCATGCATGGACTCGAATCATATGACTGGGATTTCCATGAAAAAGATTGTTCGCAGAAAATGGGTGATCACTGTACATTTCTCTTCTGTTTCCTATTTATATTCCTATTTTCCTTACTTAATTTAGCATTATGGACAGGGAAAGACCTAATCTAAGATCTGCACAAAAATATTTTGCCTTCAAATTCATACCGTGATCGTAGCATGCATGGACTCGACTCATATGACTGGGATTTCCATGAAAAAGATTGTGGGCAGAAAATGGGTGATCACTGTACATTTCTCTTCTGTTTCCTATTTATATTTCTATTTTACTTACTCAATTTAGCATTATGGACAGGGAAAGACCTAATCTAAGATCTGCACAAAAATATTTTGCCTTCAAATTCATACCCTGATCGTAGCATGCATGGACTCGACACATATGACTGGGATTAAAATGAAAAAGATTGTGGGCAGAAAATGGGTGATCACTGTACATTTCTCTTCTGTTTGCTTTTTATATTTCTATTTTACTTCCTCAATTTAGCATTATGGACAGAGAAAACCTCATCTAAGATCTGCAAAAAAATATTTCGCCTTCAAATTCATACCGTGATCGTAGCATGCATTGACTCGACTCATATGACTGGGATTTCCATGAAAATGATTGTGGGCCGAAATGGGTTATCACTGTACATTTCTCTTCTGTTTCCTATTTATATTTATATTTTACCTCCTCAATTTAGCATTATGGACAGGGAAAGACCTACTCTAAGATCTGCACAAAAATATTTTGTCTTCAAATTCATACCGTGATCGTAGCATGCATGGACACGTCTCATATGACTGGGATTTCCATGAAAAAGATTGTGGGCAGAAAATGGGTGATCACTGTACATTTCTCTTCTGTTTCCTATTTATATTTATATTTTACTTCCTCAATTTAGCATTATGGACAGGGAAAGACCTAATCTAAGATCGGCACAAAAATATTTTGCCTTCAAATTCATACCGTGATCGTAGCATGCATGGACTCGAATCATATGACTGGGATTTCCATGAAAAAGATTGTTCGCAGAAAATGGGTGATCACTGTACATTTCTCTTCTGTTTCCTATTTATATTCCTATTTTCCTTACTTAATTTAGCATTATGGACAGGGAAAGACCTAATCTAAGATCTGCACAAAAATATTTTGCCTTCAAATTCATACCGTGATCGTAGCATGCATGGACTCGACTCATATGACTGGGATTTCCATGAAAAAGATTGTGGGCAGAAAATGGGTGATCACTGTACATTTCTCTTCTGTTTCCTATTTATATTTCTATTTTACTTACTCAATTTAGCATTATGGACAGGGAAAGACCTAATCTAAGATCTGCACAAAAATATTTTGCCTTCAAATTCATACCCTGATCGTAGCATGCATGGACTCGACACATATGACTGGGATTAAAATGAAAAAGATTGTGGGCAGAAAATGGGTGATCACTGTAAATTTCTCTTCTGTTTCCTATTTATATTTATATTTTACTTCCTCAATTTAGCATTATGTACAGGGAAAGACCTAATCTAACATCTACACAAAAATATTTTGCGTTCAAATTCATACTGTGATCGTAGCAAGCATGGACTCGAATCATATGACTGGGATTTCCATGAAAAAGATTGTGGGCAGAAAATGGGTGATGAACTGTACATTTCTCTTCTGTTTCCTATTTATATTTATATTTTACTTCCTGAATTTAGCATTATGGACAGGGAAAGATTTAATCTAAGATCTGCACAAAAATATTTTGCCTTCAAATTCATACCGTAATCGTAGCATGCATGTACTCGACTCATATGACTGGGATTTCCATGAAAAAGATTGTGGGCAGAAAATGGGTGATCACTGTACATTTCTCTTCTGTTTGCTTTTTATATTTCTATTTTACTTCCTCAATTTACCATTATGGACAGGGAAAGACCTAATCTAAGATCTGCACAAAAATATTTTGCCTTCAAATCCATACCGTGATCGTAGCTAGCAAGGACTCGAATCATATGACTGGGATTTCCATGAAAAAGATTGTGGGCAGAAAATGGGTGATCACTGTACATTTCTCTTCTGTTTCCTATTTATATTCATATTTTACTTCCTCAATTTAGCATTATGGACAGTGAAAGACCTAATCTAAGATCTGCTCAAAAATATTTTGCCTTCAAATTCATACCGTGATCGTAGCATGCATGGACTCGACTCATATGACTGGGATTAAAATGAAAAAGAATGTGGGCAGAAAATGGGTGATCACTGTACATTTCTCTTCTGTTTCCTATTTATATTCCTATATTCCTTCCTCAATTTAGCATTATGGACAGGGAAAGACCTAATCTAAGATCTGCACAAAAATATTTTGCCTTCAAATTCATACCGTGATCGTAGCATGCATGGACTCGACTCATATGACTGGGATTTCCATGAAAAAGATTGTGGGCCAAAAACGGGTGATCACTGTACATTTCTCTTCTGGTTCCTATTTATATTCCTATTTTCCTTCCTCAATTTAGCATTATGGACAGGGAAAGACCTAATCTAAGATCTGCACAAAAATATTTTGCCTTCAAATTCATACCGTGATCGTAGCATGCATGGACTCGAATCATATGACTGGGATTTCCATGAAAGAAATTGTGGGCAGGAAATGGGTGATCACTGTACATTTCTGTTTCCTATTTATATTTATATTTTACCTCCTGAATTTAGCATTATGGACACGGAAAGACCTAATCTAAGGTCTGCACAAAAATATTTTGCCTTCAAATTCATACCGTGATCTTACCTTGCATGGTCTCGACTGATATGACTGGGATTTCCATGAAAAAGATTGTGGGCAGAAAATGGGTGATCACTGTACATTTCTCTTCTGTTTCCGATTCATATTTCAATTTTCCTTCCTCAATTTAGCATTATGGACAGGGAAAGACCTAATCTAAGATCTGCACAAAAATATTTTGCCTTCAAATTCATACCGTGATCGTAGCATGCATGGACTCGACACATATGACTGGGATTTCCATGAAAAAGATTGTGGGCATAAGATGGGTGATCACTGTACATTTCTCTTCTGTTTCCTATTTATATTTATATTTTACTTCCTCAATTTAGCATTATGGACAGTGAAAGACCTAATCTAAGATCTGCTCAAAAATATTTTGCCTTCAAATTCATACCGTGATCGTAGCATGCATGGACACGACTCATATGACTGGGATTAAAATGAAAAAGATTGTGGGCAGAAAATGGGTGATCACTGTACATTTCTCTTCTGTTTCCTATTTATATTTATATTTTACTTCCTCAATTTAGCATTATGTACAGGGAAAGACCTAATCTAAGATCTACACAAAAATATTTTGCCTTCAAATTAATACTGTGATCGTAGCAAGCATGGACTCGAATCATATGACTGGGATTTCCATGAAAAAGATTGTGGGCAGAAAATGGGTGGTCACTGTACATTTCTCTTCTGTTTCCTATTTATATTTATATTTTACTTTCTGAATTTAGCATTATGGACAGGGAAAGACCTAATCTAAGATCTGCACAAAAATATTTTGCCTTCAAATTTATACCGTGATCGTAGCATGCATGGACTCGACTCATATGACTGGGATTTCCATGAAAAAGATTGTGGGCAGAAAATGGGTGATCACTGTACATTTCTCTTCTGTTTCCTTTTTATATTTCTGTTTTACTTCCTCAATTTAGCATCATGGACAGGGGAAGACCTAATCTAAGATCTGCACAAAAATATTATGCCTTCAAATTCATACCGTGATCGTAGCAAGCAAGGACTCGAATCATATGACTGGGATTTCCATGAAAAAGATTGTGGGCAGAAAATGGGTGATCACTGTACATTTCTCTTCTGTTTCCTATTTATATTTTACTTCCTCAATTTAGCATTATGGACAGTGAAAGACCTAATCTAAGATCTGCTCAAAAATATTTTGCCTTCATATTCATACCGTGATCGTAGCATGCATGGACTCGACTCATATGACTGGGATTTTCATGAAAAAGATTGTGGGCAGAAAATGGGTGATCACTGTACATTTTTCTTCTGTTTGCTATTCATATTTCTATTTTCCTTCCTCAATTTAGCATTATGGACAGGGAAAGACCTAATCTAAGATCTGCACAAAAATGTTTTTCCTTCAAATTCATACCGTGATCGTAGCATGCATGGACTCGAATCATATGACTGGGATTTCCATGAAAAAGATTGTGGGCAGAAAATGGGTGATCACTGTACATTTCTCTTCTGTTTCCTTTTTAAATTTCTATTTTACTTCCTCAATTTAGCATTATGGACAGGGAAAGACCTAATCCAAGATCTGCACAAAAATATTTTGCCTTCAAATTCATACCGTGATCTTACCTTGCATGGTCTCGACTCATATGACTGGGATTTCCATGAAGAAGATTGTGGGCAGAAAATGGGTGATCACTGTAAATTTCTCTTCTGTTTCCTATTACTATTTCTATTTTACTTCCCTAATTTCGCATTATGGACAGGGAAAGACCTAATCTGAGATTTGCACAAAAATATTTTGTCCTCAAATTCATACTGTGATCGTAACGTGCATGGACTCGACTCATATGACTGGGATTTCCATGAAAAAGATTGTGTACCGAAAATGGGTGATCACTGTACATTTCTCTTATGTTTCCTATTTATATTGCTATTTTACCTCCTCAATTTAGTATTATGGCCAGGGAAAGACCTAATCTAAGCTCTGCACAAAAATATTTTGCCTTCAAATTCATACCGTGATCGTAGCATGCATGGTCTCGACTCATATGACTGGGATTTCCATGAAAAAGATAGTGGACCGAAAATGGGTGATCACTGTACATTTCTCTTCTGTTTCCTATTTATATTTATATTTTACCTCCTCAATTTAGCATTATGGACAGGGAAAGACCTAATCTAAGCTCTGCACAAAAATATTTTGCCTTCAAATTCATACCGAGATCGTAGCATGCATGGACTCGACTCATATGACTGGGATTTCCATGAAAAATATTGTAGGCCGACAATGGGTGATCACTGTACATTTCTCTTCTGTTTCCTATTTATATTTCTATTTTACCTCCTCAATTTAGCATTATGGCCAGGGAAAGACCTAATCTAAGCTCGGCACAAAAATATTTTGCCTTCAAATTCATACCGTGATCGAAGCATGCATGGCCTCGACTCATATGACTGGGATTTCGATGAAAAAGATTGTGGGCCGAAAATGTTTGATCACTGTACCTTTCTCTTCTGTTTCCTATTTATATTTCTTTTTTCCTCCTCAATTTAGCATTATGTCCAGGGAAAGACCTAATCTAAGCTCTGCACAAAAATATTTTGCCTTCAAATTCATACCGTGATCGTAGCATGCATGGACTCGACTCATATGACTGGGATTTCCATGAAAAAGATTGTGGGCCGAAAATGGGTGATCACTGTATATTTCTCTTTTTATTCCTATTTATATTTCTATTTTACCTCCTCAATTTAGCATTATGGACAGGCAAAGACCTAATCTAAAATCTGCACAAAAATATTTTGCCTTCAAATTCATACCGTGATCGTAGTATGCATGGACTCGACTCATATGACTGGGATTTCCATGAAAAAGATTCTGGGCAGAAACTAGGTGATCACTGTACATTTCTCTTCTGTTTCCTATTTATATTTATATTTTACCTCCTCAATTTACCATTATCGACAGGGAAAGACCTAATCTAAAATCCGCACAAAAATATTTTGCCTTCAAATTAATACCGTGATCGTAGCATGCATGGACTTGACTCATATGACTGGGATTTCCATGAAAAAGATTGTGGGCCGAAAATGGGTGATCACTGTACATTTCTCTTCTGTTTCCTATTTATATTTATATTTTACCTCCTCAATTTAGCATTATGGACAGGGAAAGACCTAATCTAAAATCTGCACAAAAATATTTTGCCTTCAAATTCATACCGTGATCGTAGCATGCATGGACTCGACTCATATGACTGGGATTTCCATGAAAAAGATTTTGGGCCGAAAATGGGTGATCACTGTACATTTCTCTTCGGTTTCCTATTTATATTTCTATTTTCCCTCCTCAATTTAGCATTATGGCCAGGGAAAGACCTAATCTAAGCTTTGCACAAAAATATTTTGCCTTCAAATTCATACCGTGATCGTAGCATGCATTGACTCGACTCATATGACTAGGATGTCCATGAAAAAGATTTTGGGCCGAAAATGGGTGATCACTGTACATTTCTCTTCTGTTTCCTGTTTATATTTATATTTTACCTCCTCAATTTAGCATTATGGACAGGGAAAGACCTAATCTGAGATTTGCACAAAAATATTTTGTCCTCAAATACATACCGTGATCGTAGCATGCATGGACTCGACTCATATGACTGGGATTTCCATGAAAAAGATTGTGGGCCGAAAATGTTTGATCACTGTACCTTTCTCTTCTGTTTCCTATTTATATTTCTTTTTTACCTTCTCAATATAGCATTATGGACAGGGAAAGACCTAATCTAAAACCTGTACAAAAATATTTTGCCTTCAAATTCATACCGTGATCTTAGCATGCATGGACTCGACTCATATGACTAGGATTTCCATGAAAAAGATTGTCGGCCGAAAATGGGTGATCACTGTACATTTCTCTTCTGTTTCCTATTTATATTTTACCTCCTCAATTTAGCATTATGGACAGGGAAAGACCAAATCTAAGATCTGTACAAAAATATTTTGCCTTCAAATTCATACCGTGATCGTAGCATGCATGGACTCGACTCATATGACTGGGATTTCCATGAAAAAGATTTTGGGCCGAAAATGGGTGATCACTGTACATTTCTCTTCGGTTTCCTATTTATATTTCTATTTTCCCTCCTCCATTTAGCATTATGGCCAGGGAAAGACCTAATCTAAGCTTTGCACAAAAATATTTTGCCTTCAAATTCATACCGTGATCGTAGCATGCATTGACTCGACTCATATGACTAGGATGTACATGAAAAAGATTGTGGCCAGAAATTGGGTGATCACTGTACATTTCTCTTCTGTTTCCTATTTATATTTATATTTTAACTCCTCAATTTAGCATTACGGAGAGGGAAAGACCTAATCTAAAATCTGCACGAAAATATTTTGCCTTCAAATTCATACCGTGATCGTAGCATGTATGGACTCGACTCATATTACTGGGATTTCCATGAAAAAGATTGTAGGCCGAAAATGGGTGATCACTGTACATTTCTCTTCTGTTTCCTATTCATATTTATATTTACCTCCTCAATTTAGCATTATGGACAGGGAAAGACCTAATCTAAAGTCTGCACAAAAATATTTTGCCTTCAAATTCATACCTTGATCGTAGCATGGATGGACTCGACTCATATGACTTGGATTTCCATGAAAAATATTGTGGGCCGAAAATGGGTGATCACTGTACATTTCTCTTCTGTTTCCTATTTATATTTATATTTTATCTCTTCAATTTAGCATTATGGACAGTGAAAGACATAATCTAAGCTGTGCACAAAAATATTTTGCCTTCAAATTTCATACCGTGATCGTAGCATTCATGGACTCGACTCATATGACTGGGATTACCATGACAAAGATTGTGGTCCAAAAATGGGTGATCACTGTACATTTCTCTTCTGTTTCCTATTTATATTTATATTTTAACTCCTCAATTTAGCATTACGGACAGGGAAAGATCTTATCTAAAATGTGCACAAAAATATTTTGCCTTCAAATTCATACCGTGATCGTAGCATGCATGGACTCGACTCATATGACTGGGATTTCCATGAGAAAGATTGTTGGCCGAAAATGGGTGATCACTGTACATTTCTCTTCTGTTTCCTATTTATATTTCTATTTTACCTCCTCAATTTAGCATTATGGACAGGGAAAGACCTAATCTAAAATCTGAACAAATATATTTTGCCTTCAAATTCATACCGTCATCGTAGCATGCATGGACTCGACTCATATGACTGGGATTTCCATGAAAAAGATTGTGGGCACAAAATGGGTGATCACTGTACATTTCTCTTCTGTTTCCTATTTATATTTCTATTTTGCCTTCTCAATTTAGCATTATGGACATGGAAAGACCTAATCTAAAACCTGCACAAAAATATTTTGCTTCAAATTCATACCGTGATCGTAGCATGCATGGACTCGACTCATATGACTGTGATTTCCATGAAAAAGATTGTGTGCACAAAATGGGTGATCACTGTACATTTCTCTTCTGTTTCCTATTTATATTTATATTTTACTTCCTCTATTTTGCATTATGGACCACGAAAGACCTAATCTAAGATCTGCAAAAAAATATTTTGCCTTCAAATTCATACCGTGATCGTAGCATGAATGAAATCGTCTCAGATGACTCGGATTTCCATGAAAAAGATTGTCGGAACAAAATGGGTGATCACTGTACATTTTTCTGCTGTTTCCTATTTCTATTTCTATTTTACTTCCTTAATTTAGCATTATGGACAGGGAAAGAACTAATCTAAGATCTGCAAAAAAATATTTTGCCTTCAAATTCATAACGTGATCGTAGAATGCATGGACGCAACTCATATGACTGGGATTTCCATGAAAAAGATTGTGGGCACAAAATGGGTGATCACTGTACATTTCTCTTCTGTTTCCCATTACTATTTCTATTTTACTTCCTGAATTTAGCATTATGGACTGGGAAAGACCTAATCTAAGATCTGGAAAGAAATATTTTGCCTTCAAATTCATACCGTGATCGTAGCATGCATGGACTCGACTCATATGACTGGGATTTCCATGAAAAAGATTGTTTGTCGAAAATGGTTGATCAATGTATATTTCTCTTCTGTATCCCATTACTATTTCTATTTTACTCCCTGAATTTAGAATTATGGACAGGGAAAGACCTAATCTAAGATCTGCAAAAACATATTTTGCCTTCAAATTCATACCATGATCGGAGCATGCATGGAGTCGACTCATATGACTGGGATTTCCAAGAAAAAGATTGTCGGCAGAAAATGAGTGATCACTGTACATTTCTCTTCTGTTTCCTATTTATATTTCTATTTTACCTCCTCAATTTAGCATTATGGACAGGGAAAGACCTAATCTAAGCTCTGCAAAAAAATATTTTGCCTTCAAATTCATACGGTGATTGTAGTTTGCATGGACATGACTCATATGATTGGGATTTCCATGAAAAAGATTGTGGGCAGAAAATGGGTGATCACTGTACATTTCTCTTCTGTTTCCTATTTATATTTATATTTTCTTCCTCAATTTAGCATTATGGACAGGGAAAGACCTTATCGAAAATCTGCAAAAAAATATTTTGCCTTCAAATTCATACCGTGATCGTAGCATGCATGTACTCGTCTCATATGACTGGGATTTCCATGAAAAAGATTGTGGGCCGAAAATGGATGATCACTGTACATTTCTCTTCTGTTTCCTATTTATATTTATATTTTACCTCCTCAATTTAGCATTATGGAAAGGGAAAGACCAAATCTAAGATCTGTACAAAAATATTTTGCCTTCAAATTCATACCGTGATCGTAGCATGCATGGACTCGACTCATATGACAAGGATTTCCATGAAAAAGATTGTGGGCCGAAAATGGGTGATCACTGTACATTTCTCTTCTGTTTCCTATTTATATTTCTATTTACCTCCTCAATTTAGCATTATGGACAGGGAAAGACCTAATCTAAAATCTGTACAAAAATATTTTGCCTTCAAATTTATACCGTGATCGTAGCATGCATGGACTCGACTCATATAACTGGGATTTCCATGAAAAAGATTGTGGGCAGAAAATGGGTGATCACTGTACATTTTTCTTCTGTTTCTTATTTATATTTATATTTTACTTCCTCAATTTAGCATTATGGACAGGGAAAGACCTAATATATATTCTGCAAAAACATATTTGATCGTAGCATGCATGGAATGACTCATATGACTGGGATTTCCATGAAAAAGATTGTCGGAAGAAAATGGGTGATCACTGTACATTTCTCTTCTGTTTCCTATTTATATTTCTATTTTACATCCTTCATTTAGCATTATGGACAGGGAAAGACATAATCTAGGATCTGCAAAAAAGTATTTTGCCTTTAAATTCATACCGTGATCATAGCATGCACGGACTTAACACATATGACTATGATTTCCATGAAAAAGTTTGTGGACAGAAAGTGGGTGATCACTGTACATTTCTCTTCTGTTTCCTATTTATATTTCTAATTTACTTCCTTCATTTAGCATTATTGACAGGAAAAGACCTAATCTAAGTTCTGCAAAAAAATATTTTGCCTTCAAATTCATACTGTGATCGTAGCATGCATGGACTCGACTCATATGACTGGGATTTCCATGAAAAAGATTGTGGACAGAAAATGGGTGATCACTGTATATTTATCTTCTGTTTCCTATTTATATTTATATTTTACCTCCTCAATTTAGCATTAGTGACAAGGAAAGACCTAATCTAATATCTGCAAAAAAATATTTTGCCTTCAAATTCATACCGTGATCGTAGCTTGCATAGACTCGACTCATATGATTGGGATTTCCATGAAAAAGATTGTGGGCAGGACATGGGCGATCACTGTACATTTCTCTTCTGTTTCCTATTTATATTTATATTTTACCTCCTCAATTCAGCATTATGGACAGGGAAAGACCTAATCTAAGATCTGCAAAAAATATTTTGCCTTCAAATTCATACCGTGATTGTAACATGTATGGACTCGACTCATATGACTGGGATTTCCATGAAAAAGATTGTGGGCAGAAATTGGGTGATCACTGTACATTCCTCTTCTGTTTCCTATTTATATTTATATTTTATCTCCTCAATTTAGCATTATGGACAGGGAAAGTCCTAATCTAATTTCTGCACAATAACATTTTGCCTTTAAATTCATACCGTGATGGTAGCATGCATGGACTCGACTCATATGACTGGGATTTCCATGAAAAAGATTGTGTGCCGAAAATGGGTGATCACTGCACATTTCTCTTCTGTTTCCTATTTATATTTATATTTTACTTCCTTCATTTAGCATTATGTACAGGGAAAGACCTAATCTAAGCTCTGCACAAAAATATTTTGCCTTCAAATTCATACCGTGATCGTAGCATGCATGGACTCGACTCATATGACTGGGATATCCATGAAAAAGATTGTGGGCAGAAAATGGGTGATCACTGTACATTTCTCTTCTGTTTCTTATTTATATTTCTATTTTACCTCCTCAATTTAGCATTATGGACAGGGAAAGACCTAATCTAAAATCTGCACAAAAATATTTTGCCTTCAAATTCATACCGTGATCGTAGCATGCATGGACTCAACTCATATGACTGGGATTTCCATGAAAAAGATTGTGGGCCGAAAATGTGTGATCACTGTACATTTCTCTTCTGTTTCTTATTTATATTTATATTTTACCTCCTCAATTTAGCATTATGGACAGGGAAAGACCTCATCTAAGATCTGCAAAAAATATTTTGCCTTCAAATTCATACCGTGAACGTGGCATGCAGGGACTCGACTCATATGACTGGGATTTCCATGAAAAAGATTGTGGGCCGAAAATGTGTGATCACTGTACATTTCTCTTCTGTTTCCTATTTATATTTATATTTTACCTCCTCAATTTAGCATTATGGACAGGGAAAGACATTATCTAAGGTCTGCACAAAAATATTATGCCTTCAAATTCATACCGTGATCGTAGCATGCATGGACTCGACTCATATGACTGGGATTTCCATGAAAAAGATTGTGGGCCAAAAACGGGTGATCACTGTACATTTCTCTTCTGTTTCCTATTCATATTTATATTTTACCCCCTCAATTTAGCATTATGGACAGGGAAAGACCTAATCTAAAATCTGCACAAAAATATTTTGCCTTCAAATTCATACCGTGATCGTAGCATGCATGGACTCGACTCATATGACTGGGATATCCATGAAAAAGATTGTGGGCAGAAAATGGGTGATCACTGTACATTTCTCTTCTGTTTCTTATTTATATTTATATTTTACCTCCTCAATTTAGCATTATGGACAGGGAAAGACCTCATCTAAGATCTGCAAAAAATATTTTGCCTTCAAATTCATACCGTGAACGTGGCATGCAGGGACTCGACTCATATGACTGGGATTTCCATGAAAAAGATTGTGGGCCGAAAATGTGTGATCACTGTACATTTCTCTTCTGTTTCCTATTTATATTTCTATTTTACCTCCTCAATTTAGCATTATGGACAAGGAAAGACCTAATCTAAAATCTGCACAAAAATATTTTGCTTTCAAATTCATACCGTGATCGTAGCATGCATGGACTCGACTCATATGACTGGGATTTCCATGAAAAAGATTGTGGGCAGAAAATGGGTGATCACTGTACCTTTCTGTTCTGTTTCTTATTTATATTTCTCTTTTACCTCCTCAATTTAGCATTATGGACAGGGAAAGACCTCATCTAAGATCTGCAAAAAATATTTTACCTTCAAATTCATACCGTGATCGTGGCATGCATGGACTCGACTCATATGACTGGGATTTCCATGAAAAAGATTGTGGGCCGAAAATGGGTGATCACTGTACATTTCTCTTCCGTTTCCTATTTATATTTCTATTTTACCTCCTCAATTTAGCGTTATGGACAGGGAAAGACATTATCTAAGGACTGCACAAAAATATTTTGCCTTCAAATTCATACCGTGATCGTAGCATGCATGGACTCGACTCATATGACTGGGATTTCCATGAAAAAGATTGTGGGCCGAAAATGGGTGATCACTGTACATTTCTCTTCTGTTTCCTATTCATATTTATATTTTAACCCCTCAATTTAGCATTATGGACAGGGAAAGACCTAATCTAAAATCTGCACAAAAATATTTTGCCTACAAATTCATACATTGAACGTGGCATGCAGGGACTCGACTCATATGACTGGGATTTCCATGAAAAAGATTGTGGGCCGAAAATGTGTGATCACTGTACATTTCTCTTCTGTTTCCTATTTATATTTATATTTTACCTCCTCAATTTAGCATTATGGACAGGGAAAGACCTAATCTAAAATCTGCACAAAAATATTATGCCTTCAAATTCATACCGTGATCGTAGCATGCATGGACTCGACTCATATGCCTGGGATTTCCATGAAAAAGATTGTGGGCCAAAAACGGGTGATCACTGTACATTTCTCTTCTGTTTCCTATTCATATTTATATTTTACCCCCTCAATTTAGCATTATGGACAGGGAAAGACCTAATCTAAAATCTGCACAAAAATATTTTGCCTACAAATTCATACCGTGACCGTACCATGCATGGACTCGACTCATATGACTGGGATTTCCATGAAAAAGATTGAGGCCGAAAATGGGTGATCACTGTACATTTCTCTTCTGTTTCCTATTTATATTTATATTTTACCTACTCAATTTAGCATTATGGACAGGGAATGACCTAATCTAAGCTCTGCACAAAAATATTTTGCCTTCAAATTCATACCGTGATTGTAGCATGCATGGACTCGACTCATATGACTGGGATTTCCATGAAAAAGATTGTGGGCCGAAAATGGGTGATCACTGTACATGTCTCTTCTGATTCCTATTTATATTTATATTTTACCTCCTCAATTTAGCATGATGGACAGGGAAAGACATTATCTAAGGTCTGCACAAAAATATTTTGCCTTCAAATTCATACCGTGACCGTAGCAGGCATGGACTCGACTCATATGACTGGGATTTCCATGAAAAAGATTGTGGGCCGAAAATGTATGATCACTGTACATTTCTCTTCTGTTTCCTATTTATATTTCTATTTTACCTCCTCAATTTAGCGTTATGGATAGGGAAAGATATTATCTAAGGTCTGCACAAAAACATTTTGCCTTCAAATTCATACCGTGATCGTAGCATGCATGGACTCGTCTCATATGACTGGGATTTCCATGAAAAAGATTGTGGGCCGAAAACGGGTGATCACTGTACATTTCTCTCCTGTTTCCTATTTATATTTATATTTTACCTCCTCAATTTAGCATTATGGACAGGGAAAGATCTACTTTAAGCTCTGCACAAAAATATTTTGCCTTCAAATTCATACCGTGATCGTAGCATGCATGGACTCGACTCATATGACTGCGATTTCCATGAAAAAGCTTGTGGGCCGAAATTGGTGATCACTGTACATTTCTCTTCTGTTTCCTATTTATATTTATATTTTACCTCCTCAATTTGACATTACGGACAGGGAAAGACATTATCTAAGGTCTGCACAAAAATATTATGCCTTCAAATTCATACCGTGATCGTAGCATGCATGGACTCGACTCATAGGACTGGGATTTCCATGAAAAAGATTGTGGGCCAAAAATGTGTGATCACTGTACATTTCTCCTCTGTTTCCTACTTATATTTCTATTTTACCTCCTCAATTTAGCATTATGGACAAGGAAAGACCTAATCTAAAATCTGTACAAATATATATTGCCTTCAAATTCATAAGGTGATCGTAGCATGCATGGACTCGACTCCTATGACTGGGATTTCCATGAAAAAGATTGTGGGCCGAAAATGGATGATCACTGTACATTTCTCTTCTGGTTCCTATTTATATTTCTATTTTACCTCCTCAATTTAGCATTATGGACAGGGAAAGGCATTATCTAAGGTCTGCACAAAAATATTTTGCCTTCAAATTCATACTGTGATCGTAGTATGCATGGACTAGACTCATACAACTGGGATTTCCATGAAAAAGATTGTGGGCAGAAAATGTGTGATCACTGTACATTTCTCTTCTGTTTCCTATTTATATTTCTATTTTACCTCCTCAATTTAGCATTATGAACAGGGAAAGATCCAATCTAAGATCTGCACAAAAATATTTTGCCTTCAAATTCATACCGTGATCGTAGCATGCATGGACTGGACTTATATGACTGGGATTTCCATGAAAAAGATTGTGTGCCTAAAATGGGTGATCACTGTATATTTCTCTTCTGTTTCCTATTTATATTTATATTTTACTTCCTTCATTTAGCATTATGGACAGGGAAAGACCTAATCTAAGATCTGCAAAGAAAAAAAAATGCCTTCAAATTCATACCGTGATCGTAGCATGTATGGACTCGACTCGTATGACTGGGATTTCAATGAAAAAGTTTGTGGACAGAAAATGGGTGATCACTGTACATTTCTCTTCTGTTTCCTATTTATATTTATATTTTACTTCCTTCATTTAGCATTATGGACAGGGACAGACCTAATCTAAGATCTGCAAAAAAATATTTTGCCTTCAAATTCATACCGTGAACGTAGCATGCTTGGACTCGACTCATATGACTGGGATTTCCATGAAAAAGATTGTGGACAGAAAATGGGTGATCACTGTACATTTCTCTTCTGTTTCTTATTTATATTTATATTTTACCTCATCAATTTAGCATTATGGACAGGGAAAGACCTAATCTAATATCTGCCAAAAAATATTTTGCCTTCAAATTCATACCGTGATCGTAGTATGCATGGACTTGACTCATGTGACTGGGATTTCCATTAAAAAGTTTGTCGGCAGAAAATGGGTGATCACTGTACATTTCTCTTCTGTTTCCTATTTATATTTCTATTTTACCTCCTCAATTTAGCGTTATGGACAGGGAAAGACCTAATCTAAGATCTGCAAAAAAATATTTTGCCTTCAAATTCATACCGTGATCGTAGCATGCATGGACTCGACTCATATGACTGGGATTTCCATGAAAAAGATTGTGGGCAGAAAATGGGTGATCACTGTACATTTCTCTTCTGTTTCCTTTTTATATTTCTATTTTACCACCTCAATTTAGCATTATGGACAGGGAAAGACCTAATCTAAGCTCTGCAAAAAAATATTTTGCCTTCAAATTCATACCGCGATCGTAGCATGCATGGACTGGACTTATATGACTGGGATTTCCATGAAAAAGATTGTGGGCCTAAAATGGGTGATCACTGTATATTTCTCTTCTGATTCCTATTTATATTTCTATTTTACTTCATTCATTTAGCATTATGGACAGGGAAAGATATAATCTAAGTTCTGCAAAAAATATTTTGCCTTCAAATTCATACCGTGATCGTAGCATGTATGGACTGGACTCATATAACTGGGATTTCCATGAAAAAGATTGTGGGCACAAAATGGGTGATCACTGTACATTTCTCTTCTGTTTCTTATTTATATTTCTATTTTACCTCCTCAATTTAGCATTATGGACAGGGAAAGACCTAATCTAAAATCTGCACAAAAATACTTTGCCTTCAAATTCATACCGTGACCGTAGCATGCATGGAATGGACTCATATGACTGGGATTTCCATGAAAAAGATTGTGAGCCGAAAAATGGTGATCACTGTACATTTCTCTTCTGTTTCCTATTTATATTTCTATTTTACCTCCTCAATTTAGCATTATGGCCAGGGAAAGATCTAATCAAACTCTGCACAAAAATATTTTGCCTTCAAATTCATACCGTGATCGTAGCATGCATGGATTCGACTTATATGACTGGGATTTCCATGAAAAAGATTGTGGGCAGAAAATGGGTGATCACTGTACATTTCTCTTCTATTTCCTATTAATATTTATATTTTACCTCCTCAATTTAGCATTATGGACAGGGAAAGTCCTATTCTAAGCTCTGCACAAAAATATTTTGCCTTCAAATTCATACCGTGATCGTAGCATGCATGAACACGACTCATATGACTGGGATTTCCATGAAAAAGATTGTGGGCCGAAAATGGGTGATCACTGTACCTTTCTGTTCTGTATTCTATTTATATTTTTATTTTACCTCCTCAATTTATCATTATGGCCAGAGAAAGACCTAATCTAAAATCTGCACAAAAATATTTTGCCTTCAAATTCATACCGTGATCGTAGCATGCATGAACTCAACTCATATGACTGGGATTTCCATGAAAAAGATTGTGAGCCGAAAATGGGTGATCACTGTACATTTCTCTTCTGTTTCCTATTTATATTTATATTATACCTCCTCAATTTAGCATTATGGCCAGTGAAAGACCTAATCTAAGATCTGCACAAAAATATTTTGCCTTCAAATTCATACCGTGTCATAGCATGCATGGATTCGACACATATGACTGGGATTTCCATGAAAAAGATTGTGGGCAGAAAATGGGTGAAAACTGTACATTTCTCTTCTATTTCCTATTTATATTTATATTTTACCTCCTCAATTTAGCATTATGAACAGGGAAAGTCCTATTCTAAGCTCTGCACAAAAATATTTTCCCTTCAAATTCATACCGTGATCGTAGCATGCATGGACTCGACTCATATGACTGGAATTTCCATGAAAAAGATTGTGGGCCGAAAATGGGTGATCACTGTACATTTCTCTTCTGTTTCCTATTTATATTTATATTTTACCTCCTCAATTTAGCATTATGGACAGGGAAAGACCTAATCTAATATCTGTACAAAAATATTTTGCCTTCAAATTCATACCGTGAACGTAGCATGCATGGACTCGACTCATATTACTGGGATTTCCATGAAAAAGATTGTGGGCACAAAATGGGTGATCACTGTACATTTCTCTTCTGTTTCCTATTTATATTTCTATTTTATCTCCTCAATTTAGCATTATGGCCAGTGAAAGACCTAATCTAAGCTCTGCACAAAAATATTTTGCCTTCAAATTCATACCGTGATCGTTGCATGCATGGACTCGACACATATGACTGGGATTTCCATGAAAAAGATTGTGGGCCGAAAATGGGTGATCACTGTACATTTCTCTTCTATTTCCTATTTATATTTCTATTTTCCCTCCTCAATTTAGCATTATGGACAGGGAAAGTCCTATTCTAAGCTCTGCACAATAATATTTTGCCTTCAAATTCATACCGTGATCGTAGCATGCATGGACTCGACTCATATGACTGGGATTTCCAAGAAAAAGTTTCTGGGCTGAAAATGGGTGATCACTGTACCTTTCTCTTCTGTATTCTATTTATATTTCTATTTTACCTCTTCAATTTATCATTATGGCCAGGGAAAGACCTAATCTAAGCTCTGCACAAAAATATTTTGCCTTCAAATACATACCGTGATCGTACCATGCATGGACTCGTCTCATATGACTGGGATTTCCATGAGAAAGTTTGTGGGCCGAAAATGGGTGATCACTGTACATTTCACTTCTGTTTCCTATTTATATTTATATTTTACCTCCTCAATTTAGCATTATGGACAGGGAAAGACCTAATCTAAGCTCTGCACAAAAATATTTTGCCTTCAAATTCATACCGTGATCGTAGCATGCATGGACTCGACTCATATGACTGGGATTTCCATGAAAAAGATTGTGGGCCGAAAATGGGTGATCACTGTACATTTCTCTTCTGTATTCTATTTATATTTCTATTTTACCTCCTCAATTTAGCATTATGTACACTGAAAGACCTAATCTAAGCTTTGCACAAAAATATTTTGCCTTCAAATTCATACTGTGATCGTAGCATGCATGGACTCGACTCATATGAATGGGATTTTCATGAAAAAGATTGTGGGCCAAAAATGGGTGATCACTGTACTTTTCACTTCTGTTTCCTATTTATATTTCTATTTTACCTCCTCAATTTAGCATTATGGACAGGGAAAGACCTAATCTAAAATCTGCACAAAAATATTTTGCCTTCAAATTCATACTGTGATCGTAGCATGCATGGACTCGACTCATATGAATGGGATTTTCATGAAAAAGATTGTGGGCCGAAAATGGGTGATCTCTGTACATTTCTCCTCTGTTTCCTATTTATATTTTACCTCCTCAATTTAGCATTATTGACAGGGAAAGACCTAATCTAAGATCTGCACAAAAATATTTTGCCTTCAAATTCATACCGTGATCGTAGCATGTATGGACTCGACTCATATGACTGGGATTTCCATGAAGAAGATTGTGGGCAGAAAATGGATGATCTCTGTACATTTCTCTTCTGTTTTCTATTCATATTTATATTTTACCTCCTCCATTTAGCATTATGGAGAGGGATAGATTTAATCTAAGATTTGCAAAAAAAATTTTGCCTTGAAATTCATACGGTGATCGTAGCATGCATGGACTCGACTCATATGACTGGTATTTCCATGAAAAAGATTGTGGGCCGAAAACGGGTGATCACTGTACATTTCTCTTCTGTTTCCTATTTATATTTATATTTTACCTCCTCAATTTAGCATTATGGACAGTGTAAGACCTAATCTAAGCTCTGCACAAAAATATTTTGCCTTCAAATTCATACCGTGATCGTAGCATGCATCGACATGACTCATATGACTGGGATTTCCATGAAAAAGATTGTGGGCTGAAAATGGGTGATCACTGTACATTTCTCTTTTGTTTCCTATTTATATTTATATTTTACTTCCTTCATTTAGCATTATTGACAGGGAAAGACCTAGTCTAAGTTCTGCACAAAAATATTTTGCCTTCAAATTCATACCGTGATCGTAGCATGCATGGACTCGACTCATATGAATGGGATTTTCATGAAAAAGATTGTGGGCCGAAAATGGGTGATCACTGTACATTTCTCCTCTGTTTCCTATTTATATTTTACCTCCTCAATTTAGCATTATTGACAGGGAAAGACCTAATCTAAGATCTGCACAAAAATATTTTGCCTTCAAATTCATACCGTGATCGTAGCATGTATGGACTCGACTCATATGACTGGGATTTCCATGAAGAAGATTGTGGGCAGAAAATGGATGATCTCTGTACATTTCTCTTCTGTTTTCTATTCATATTTATATTTTACCTCCTCCATTTAGCATTATGGAGAGTGATAGATTTAATCTAAGATTTGCAAAAAAAATTTTGCCTTGAAATTCATACGGTGATCGTAGCATGCATGGACTCGACTCATATGACTGGTATTTCCATGAAAAAGATTGTGGGCCGAAAACGGGTGATCACTGTACATTTCTCTTCTGTTTCCTATTTATATTTATATTTTACCTCCTCAATTTAGCATTATGGACAGTGTAAGACCTAATCTAATCTCTGCACAAAAATATTTTGCCTTCAAATTCATACCGTGATCGTAGCATACATCGACATGACTCATATGACTGGGATTTCCATGAAAAAGATTGTGGGCTGAAAATGGGTGATCACTGTACATTTCTCTTTTGTTTCCTATTTATATTTATATTTTACTTCCTTCATTTAGCATTATTGACAGGGAAAGACCTAGTCTAAGATCTGCACAAAAATATTTTGCCTTCAAATTCATACCGTGATCGTAGCATGCATAGATTCGTCTCATATGACTGGGATTTCCATGAAAAAGATTGTGGGCTTAAAATGGGTGATAACTGTACATTTTTCGTCTGTTTCCTATTGATATTTCTATTTTACTTCCTAAATTTAGCATTATGGAAAGGGAAAGACCTACTCTAAAATCTGCACAAAGATATTTTGCCTTCAAATTCATACCGTGATCGTAGCATGCATGGACTCTACTCATATGACTGGGATTTCCATGAAAAAGATTGTGGGCAGAAAATGGGTGATCACTGTACATTTCTCTTCTGTTTCCTATTTATATTTATATTTTACCTCCTCAATTTAGTATTATGGACAGGGAAAGACCTAATCGAAGCTCTGCACAAAAATATTTTGCCTTCAAATTCATACCGTGATCGTAGCATGCATAGACTCGTCTCATATGACTCGGATTTCCATGAAAAAGATTGTGGGACGAAAATGGGAGGTAACTGTACATTTTTCTTCTGTTTCCTATTTATATTTCTATTTTACTTCCTCAATTTAACATTATGGACAGGGAAAGACCTAATCTAAAATCTGCACAAAAATATTTTGCCTTCAAATTCATACCGTGATCGTAGTATGCATGGACTCGAGTGATATGACTGGGATTTCCATGAAAAAGATTGTGGGCCGAAAATGGGTGATCACTGTACATTTCTCTTCTGATTCCTATTTATATTTATAATTTACCTCCTCAATTTAGCATTATGGACAGGGAAAGATCTAATCTAAGCTCTGCACAAAAACATTTTGCCTTCAAATTCATACCGTGATCGTAGCATGCATAGACTCGACTCACATGACGGGGATTTCCATGAAAAAGATTGTGGGCCGAAAATGGGTGGTAACTGTACATTTTTCTTCTGTTTCCTATTTATATTTCTATTTTACTTCCTCAATTTAGCATTATGGACAGGGAAAGGCCTAATCTAAAATCTGCACAAAAATATTTTGCCTTCAAATTCATACCGTGATCATAGCATGCATGGACTCGACTCATATGACTGGGATTTCCATGAAAAAGATTGTGGGCCGAAAATGGGTGATCACTGTACATTTCTCTTCTGTTTCCTATTTATATTTATATTTTACCTTCTCAATTTAGCATTATGGACAGGGAAAGACCTAATCTAAGCTCTGCACAAAAATATTTTGCCTTCAAATTCATACCGTGATCGTAGCATGCATGGACTCGACTCATATTACTGGGATTTCCATGAAAAAGATTGTGGGCAGAAAATGGGTGATCACGGTACATTTCTCTTCTGTTTCCTATTTATATTTATATTTTACCTCCTCAATTTAGCATTATGGACAGGGAAAGACCTAATCTAAAATCTGCACAAAAATATTTTGCTTTCAAATTCATACCGTGTTCGTAGCATGCATGACTCGACTCATATGACTGGGATTTCCAGGAAAAAGATTGTGGGCAGAAAATGTGTGATCACTCAACATTTCTCTGCTGTTTCCTATTTATATTTATATTTTACCTCCTCAATTTAGCATTATGGACAGTGAAAGACCTAATCTAAAATCTGCACAAAAATATTTTGCCTTCAAATTCATTCCGTGATCGTAGCATGCATGGACTTGACTCATATGACTGGGATTTCCATGAAAAAGATTGTGGGCCGAAAATTGGTGATCACTGTACATTTCTCTTCTGTTTCCTATTTATATTTCTATTTTACCTCCTCAATTTAGCATTATGGACAGGGAAAGACCTAATCTAAAATCTTTACAAAAATATTTTGCCTTCAAATTCATACCATGATCGTAGCATGGATGGACACGACTCATATGACTGGGATTTCCATGAAAAAGATTGTGGGCCGAAAATGGTTGATCACTGTACATTTCTCTTCTGTTTCCTATTTATATTTCTATTTTGCCTCCTCAATTTAGCATTATGGACAGGGAAAGACCTAATCAAGATCTGCACAAAAATATTTTGCCTTCAAATTCATACCGTGATCGTAGCATGCATGGAATCTACTCATATGACTGGTATTTCCATGAAAAAGATTGTGGGCCGAAAATGGGTGATCACTGTACATTTCTCTTATGTTTCCTATTTATATTTCTATTTTACCTCCTCAATTTAGCATTATGGACAGGGAAAGACCTAATCAAGATCAGCACAAAAATATTTTGCCTTCAAATTCATATCGTGATCGTAGCATGCATGGACCCGACTCATATGACTGGGATTTCCATGAAAAAGATTGTGGGCCGAAAATTGGTGATCACATTACATTTCTCTTCTGTTTCCTGTTTATATTTGTATTTTACCTCCTCAATTTAGTATTATGGCCAGGGAAAGACCTAATCTAAGCTCTGCACAAAAATATTTTGCCTTCAAATTCATACCGTGATCGTAGCATGCATGGACTCGACTCATATGACTGGGATTACCATGAAAAAGATTGTGCGTTGAAAATTGGTGGTCACTGTACATTTCTCTTCTGTTTCCTATTTATATTTATATTTTACCTCCTCAATTTAGCATTATGGACAGGGAAAGACCTAATCAATATCTGCACAAAAATATTTTGCCTTCAAATTCATTCCGTGATCGTAGCATGCATGGACTCGACTCATATGACTGGGATTTCCATGAAAAAGATTTTGGGCAGAAAATGGTTGATCACTGTACATTTCTCTTCGGCTTCCTATTTATATTTATATTTTACTTCCTCAATTTAGCATTATGGACAGGTAAAGAACTAATCTAAGCTCTTCACAAAAATATTTTGCCTTCAAATTAATACCGTAATTGTAGCATGCATGGACTCGACTCATATGACTGGGATTTCCATGAAAAAGATTGTGGGCCGAAAATGGGTGATCACTGAACATTTCTCTACTGTTTCCTATTTATATTTATATTTTACCTCCTCAATTTAGCATTATTGCCAGTCAAAGACCTAATCTAAGATCTGCACAAAAATATTTTGCTTTCAAATTCATACCGTGATCGTAGCATGCATGGACTCATATGACTGGGATTTCCATGAAAAAGATTGTGGGCAGAAAGTGGGTGATCACTGTACATTTATCTTCGGCTTCCTATTTATATTTATATTTTACTTCCGCAATTTAGCATTATAGACAGGGAAAGAACTAATCTAAGCTCTGTACAAAAATATTTTGCCTTCAAATTAATACCGTGATCGTAGCATGCATGGACTCGACTCATATGACTTGGATTTCAATGAAAAAGATTGTGGGCCGAAAATGGGTGATCACTGTACATTTCTCTTCTGTTTCCTATTTATATTTATATTTTACCTCCTCAATTTAGCATTATGGACAGGGAAAGACCTAATCTAAGATCTGCACAAAAATATTTTGCCCTCAAATTCGTACCCTGATCGTAGCATGCATGGACTCGACTCATATGCCTGGGATTTCCATGAAAAAATTGTGGGCCGAAAACGGGTGATCACTGTACATTTCTCTTCTGTTTCCTATTTATATTTCTATTGTACCTCCTCAATTTAGCATTATGGACAGGGAAAGACCTAATCTAATATCTGCACAAAAATATTTTGCCTTCAAATTCATACCGTGATCGTAGCATGCATGGACTCGACTCATATGACTGGGATTTCCATGAAAAAGATTGTGGGCCGAAAATGGGTGATCACTGTACATTTCTCTTCTGTTTCCTATTTATATTTCTATTGTACCTCCTCAATTTAGCATTATGGACAGGGAAAGACCTAATCTAAAATCTGCACAAAAATATTTTCCCTTCAAATTCATACCGTGATCGTAGCATGCATGGATTCGACTCATATGACTGGGATTTCCATGAAAAAGATTGTGGGCCGAAAATGGGTGATCACTGTACATTTCTCTTCGGTTTCCTATTTATATTTCTATTTTACCTCCTCAATTTAGCATTATGGACAGGGAAAGACCTAATCTAAAATCTGCACAAAAATATTTACCCTTCAAATTCATTCCGTGATCGTAGCATGCATGGACTCGACTCATATGACTGGGATTTCCATGAAAAAGATTGTGGGCCGAAAATGGGTGATCACTGTACATTTCTCTTCTGTTTCCTATTTATATTTCTATTTTACCTCCTCAATTTAGCATTATGGACAGGGAAAGACCTAATCTAAAATCTGCACGAAAATATTTTGCCTTCAAATTCATACCGAGATCGTAGCATGCATGGACTCGTCTCATATGACTGGGATTTCCATAAAAAAGATTGTTGGCCGAAAATGGGTGATCACTGTACATTTCTCTTCTGTTTCCGATTTATATTTCTATTTTACCTCCTGAATTTAGCATTATGGACAGGGAAAGACCTAATCTAAAATCTGCAGAAAAATATTTTGCCTTCAAATTCATACCGTGATCGTAGCATGCATGGACTCGACTCATATGACTGGGATTTCCATGAAAAAGATTGTGGGCTGTAAATAGGTGATCACTGTACATTTCTCTTCTGTTTCCTATTTATATTTATATTTTACCTCCTCAATTAAGCATTATGGACAGTGAAAGACCTAATCTAAAATCTGCACAAAAATATTTTGCCTTCAAATTCATACCGTGATCGTAGCATGCATGGACTCGACTCATATGACTGGGATTTCCATGAAAAAGATTGTGGGCCGAAAATGGGAGATCGCTGTACATTTCTCTTCTGTTTCCTATTTATATTTCTATTTTACCTCCTCAATTTTGCATTATGGACAGGGAAAGACCTAATCTAAAATCTGCACAAAAATATTTTGCCTTCAAATTCATACTGTGATCGTAGCATGCATGTACTCGACTCATATTACTGGGATTTCTATGAAAAAGATTGTGGGCTGAAAATGGGAGATCACTGTACATTTCTCTTCTGTTTCCTATTTATATTTCTATTTTACCTCCTTAATTTAGCATTATGGACAGGGAAAGACCTAATCTAAAATCTGCACAAAAATATTTTGCCTTCAAATTCGTACCGTGATCGTAGCATGCATGGACTCGACTCATATGATTGGGATTTCCATAAAAAAGATTGTGGGCCGAAAATGGGTGATCACTGTACATTTCTCTTCTGTTTCCTATTTATATTTCTATTTTACCTCCTCAATTAAGCATTATGGACAGGGAAAGACCTAATCTAAAATCTGCACAAAAATATTTTACCTTCAAATTTATACTGTGATCGTAGCATGCATGGACTCGACTCATATGACTGGGATTTCCATGAAAAAGATTGTTGGCCGAAAATGGGAGATCGCTGTACATTTCTCTTCTGTTTCCTATTTATATTTCTATTTTACCTCCTCAATTTTGCATTATGGACAGGGAAAGACCTAATCTAAAATCTGCACAAAAATATTTTGCCATCAAATTCATACCGTGATCGTAGCATGCATGGACTCGACTCATATGACTGGGATTTCCATGAAAAAGATTGTGGGCCAAAAATGGGTGATCACTGTACATTTCTCTTCTGTTTCGTATTCATATTTCTATTTTAACCCCGCAATTTAGCATTATGGACAGGGAAAGACCTAATCTAAAATCTGCACGAAAATATTTTGCCTTCAAATTCATACCGTGATCGTAGCATGCATGGACTCGACTCATATGACTGGGATTTCTATGAAAAAGATTGTGGGCTGAAAATGGGAGATCACTGTACATTTCTCTTCTGTTTCTTATTTATATTTATATTTTACCTCCTCAATTTAGCATTATGGACAGGGAAAAACCTAATCTAAAATCTGCACAAAAATATTTTGCCTTCAAATTCATACCGTGATCGTAGCATGCATTGACTCGACTCATATGACTGGGATTTCCATGAAAAAGATTGTGGTCCGAAAATGGGTGATCACTGTACATTTCTCTTCTGTTTCCTTTTTATATTTCTATTTTACCTCCTCAATTTAGCATTATGGACAGGGAAAGACATAATCTAAAATCTGCACAAAAATATTTTGCCTTCAAATTCGTACCGTGATCGTAGCATGCATGGACTCGACTCATATGACTGGGATTTCCATGAAAAAGATTGTGGGCAGAAAATGGGAGATCGCTGTACATTTATCTTCTGTTTCCTATTTTTATTTCTATTTTACCTCCTCAATTTAGCATTATGGACAGGGAAAGACATAATCTAAAATCTGCAAAAAAATATTTTGCCTTCAAATTCATACCGTGATCGTAGCATGCATAGACTCGACTCATATGACTGGGATTTCCATGAAAAAGATTGTGGGCCGAAAATAGGTGATCACTGTATATTTCTCTTCTGTTTCCTATTTATATTTATATTTTACCTCCTCAATTTAGCATTTTGGACAGGGAATGACCTAATCTAAGTTCTGCACAAAAATATTTTGCCTCCAAATTCATACCGTGAACATAGCATGCATGGACTCGACTCATATGACTGGGATTTCCAGGAAAAAGATTGTGGGACGAAAATGGCTGATCACTGTACATTTTTCTTCTGTTTCCTATTTATATTTCTATTTTACCTCCTCAATTTAGCATTATGGACAGGGAAAGACCTAATCTAAAATCTGCACAGAAATATTTTACCTTCAAATTTATACTGTGATCGTAGCATGCATGGACTCGACTCATATGACTGGGATTTCCATGAAAAAGATTGTTGGCCGAAAATGGGAGATCGCTGTACATTTCTCTTCTGTTTCCTATTTATATTTCTATTTTACCTCCTCAATTTTGCATTATGGACAGGGAAAGACCTAATCTAAAATCTGCACAAAAATATTTTGCCTTCAAATTCATACTGTGATCGTAGCATGCATGGACTCGACTCATATGACTGGGATTTCCATGAAAAAGATTGTGGGCCGAAAATAGGTGATCACTGTATATTTCTCTTCTGTTTCCTATTTATATTTATATTTTACCTCCTCAATTTAGCATTATGGACAGGGAATGACCTAATCTAAGTTCTGCACAAAAATATTTTGCCTCCAAATTCATACCGTGAACGTAGCATGCATGGACTCGACTCATATGACTGGGATTTCCAGGAAAAAGATTGTGGGCCGAAAATGGCTGATCACTGTACATTTCTCTTCTGTTTCCTATATATATTTCTATTTTACCTCCTCAATTTAGCATTATGGACAGGGAAAGACCAAATCTAAGATCTGCACAAAAATATTTTGCCTTCAAATTCATACCGTGATCGTAGCATGCATGGACTCGACTCATACGACTGGGATTTCCATGAAAAAGATTGTGGGCCGAAAATGGGTGATCACTGTACATTTCTCTTCTGTTTCCTTTTTCTATTTCTATTTTACCTCCTCAATTTAGCATTATGGACAGGGAAAGACCTAATCTAAAATCTGCACAAAAATATTATGCCTTCAAATTTATACCGTGATTGTAGCATGCATGGACTCGACTCATATGACTGGGATTTCCATGAAAAAGATTGTGGGCCGAAAATGGGTGATCACTGTACATTTCTCTTCTGTTTGCTATTTATATTTCTATTTTACCTCCTCAATTTAGCATTATGGACAGGGAAAGACCTAATCTAAAATCTGCACAAAAATATTTTGCCTCCAAATTCATACCGTGATCGTAGCATGCATGGACTCGACTCATATGACTGGGATTTCCATGAAAAAGATTGTGGGCGGAAAATGGGTGATCACTGTACATTTCTCTTCTGTTTTTTATTTATATTTCTATTTTACCTCCTCAATTTTGCATTATGGACAGGGAAAGACCTCATCTAAAATCTGCACAAAAATATTTTGCCTTCAAATTCATACCGTGATCGTAGCATGCATGGACTCGACTCATATGACTGGGATTTCCATGAAAAAGATTGTGGGCAGAAAATGGGAGATCGCTGTACATTTCTCTTCTGTTTCCTATTTATATTTCTATTTTACCTCCTCAATTTAGCATTATGGACAGGGAAAGACATAATCTAAAATCTGCACAAAAATATTTTGCCTTCAAATTCATACCGTGATCGTAGCATGCATGGACTCGACTCATATGACTGGGATTTCCATGAAAAAGATTGTGGGCCGAAAATAGGTGATCACTGTACATTTCTCTTCTGTTTCCTATTTATATTTATATTTTACCTGCTCAATTTAGCAATATGGACAGGTAATGACCAAATCTAAGATCTGCACAAAAATATTTTGCCTCCAAATTCATACCGTGAACGTAGCATGCATGTACTCGACTCATATGACTGGGATTTCCAGGAAAAAGATTGTGGGCCGAAAATGGCTGATCACTGTACATTTCTCTTCTGTTTCCTATATATATTTCTATTTTACCTCCTCAATTTAGCATTATGGACAGGGAAAGACCAAATCTAAGATCTGCACAAAAATATTTTGCCTTCAAATTCATACCGTGATCGTAGCATGCATGTACTCGACTCATATTACTGGGATTTCTATGAAAAAGATTGTGGGCTGAAAATGGGAGATCACTGTACATTTCTCTTCTGTTTCCTATTTATATTTCTATTTTACCTCCTTAATTTAGCATTATGGACAGGGAAAGACCTAATCTAAAATCTGCACAAAAATATTTTGCCTTCAAATTCGTACCGTGATCGTAGCATGCATGGACTCGACTCATATGATTGGGATTTCCATAAAAAAGATTGTAGGCCGAAAATGGGTGATCACTGTACATTTCTCTTCTGTTTCCTATTTATATTTCTATTTTACCTCCTCAATTTAGCATTATGGACAGGGAAAGACCTAATTTAAAATCTGCACAAAAATATTTTACCTTCAAATTTATACTGTGATCGTAGCATGCATTGACTCGACTCATATGACTGGGATTTCCATGAAAAAGATTGTGGTCCGAAAATGGGTGATCACTGTACATTTCTCTTCTGTTTCCTTTTTATATTTCTATTTTACCTCCTCAATTTAGCATTATGGACAGGGAAAGACATAATCTAAAATCTGCACAAAAATATTTTGCCTTCAAATTCGTACCGTGATCGTAGCATGCATGGACTCGACTCATATGACTGGGATTTCCATGAAAAAGATTGTGGGCAGAAAATGGGAGATCGCTGTACATTTATCTTCTGTTTCCTATTTATATTTATATTTTACCTCCTCAATTTAGCATTATGGACAGGGAAAGACATAATCTAAAATCTGCAAAAAAATATTTTGCCTTCAAATTCATACCGTGATCGTAGCATGCATAGACTCGACTCATATGACTGGGATTTCCATGAAAAAGATTGTGGGCCGAAAATAGGTGATCACTGTATATTTCTCTTCTGTTTCCTATTTATATTTCTATTTTACCTCCTCAATTTAGCATTTTGGACAGGGAATGACCTAATCTAAGTTCTGCACAAAAATATTTTGCCTCCAAATTCATACCGTGAACATAGCATGCATGGACTCGACTCATATGACTGGGATTTCCAGGAAAAAGATTGTGGGCCGAAAATGGCTGATCACTGTACATTTCTCTTCTGTTTCCTATTTATATTTCTATTTTACCTCCTCAATTTAGCATTATGGACAGGGAAAGCCCTAATCTAAAATCTGCACAAAAATATTATGCCTTCAAATTTATACCGTGATTGTAGCATGCATGGACTCGACTCATATGACTGGGATTTCGATGAAAAAGATTGTGGGCCGAAAATGGGTGATCACTGTACATTTCTCTTCTGTTTCCTATTTATATTTCTATTTTACCTCCTCAATTTAGCATTATGGACAGGGAAAGACCTAATCTAAAATCTGCACAAAAATATTTTGCCTCCAAATTCATACCGTGATCGTAGCATGCATGGACTCGACTCATATGACTGGGATTTCCATGAAAAAGATTGTGGGCGGAAAATGGGTGATCACTGTACATTTCTCTTCTGTTTCCTATTTATATTTCTATTTTACCTCCTCAATTTAGCATTATGGACAGGGAAAGACCTAATCTAAAATCTGCACAGAAATATTTTACCTTCAAATTTATACTGTGATCGTAGCATGCATGGACTCGACTCATATGACTGGGATTTCCATGAAAAAGATTGTTGGCCGAAAATGGGAGATCGCTGTACATTTCTCTTCTGTTTCCTATTTATATTTCTATTTTACCTCCTCAATTTTGCATTATGGACAGGGAAAGACCTAATCTAAAATCTGCACAAAAATATTTTGCCTTCAAATTCATACTGTGATCGTAGCATGCATGGACTCGACTCATATGACTGGGATTTCCATGAAAAAGATTGTGGGCCGAAAATAGGTGATCACTGTATATTTCTCTTCTGTTTCCTATTTATATTTATATTTTACCTCCTCAATTTAGCATTATGGACAGGGAATGACCTAATCTAAGTTCTGCACAAAAATATTTTGCCTCCAAATTCATACCGTGAACGTAGCATGCATGGACTCGACTCATATGACTGGGATTTCCAGGAAAAAGATTGTGGGCCGAAAATGGCTGATCACTGTACATTTCTCTTCTGTTTCCTATATATATTTCTATTTTACCTCCTCAATTTAGCATTATGGACAGGGAAAGACCAAATCTAAGATCTGCACAAAAATATTTTGCCTTCAAATTCATACCGTGATCGTAGCATGCATGGACTCGACTCATACGACTGGGATTTCCATGAAAAAGATTGTGGGCCGAAAATGGGTGATCACTGTACATTTCTCTTCTGTTTCCTTTTTCTATTTCTATTTTACCTCCTCAATTTAGCATTATGGACAGGGAAAGACCTAATCTAAAATCTGCACAAAAATATTATGCCTTCAAATTTATACCGTGATTGTAGCATGCATGGACTCGACTCATATGACTGGGATTTCCATGAAAAAGATTGTGGGCCGAAAATGGGTGATCACTGTACATTTCTCTTCTGTTTCCTATTTATATTTCTATTTTACCTCCTCAATTTAGCATTATGGACAGGGAAAGACCTAATCTAAAATCTGCACAAAAATATTTTGCCTCCAAATTCATACCGTGATCGTAGCATGCATGGACTCGACTCATATGACTGGGATTTCCATGAAAAAGATTGTGGGCGGAAAATGGGTGATCACTGTACATTTCTCTTCTGTTTCCTATTTATATTTCTATTTTACCTCCTCAATTTTGCATTATGGACAGGGAAAGTCCTCATCTAAAATCTGCACAAAAATATTTTGCCTTCAAATTCATACCGTGATCGTAGCATGCATGGACTCGACTCATATGACTGGGATTTCCATGAAAAAGATTGTGGGCAGAAAATGGGAGATCGCTGTACATTTCTCTTCTGTTTCCTATTTATATTTCTATTTTACCTCCTCAATTTAGCATTATGGACAGGGAAAGACATAATCTAAAATCTGCACAAAAATATTTTGCCTTCAAATTCATACCGTGATCGTAGCATGCATGGACTCGACTCATATGACTGGGATTTCCATGAAAAAGATTGTGGGCCGAAAATAGGTGATCACTGTACATTTCTCTTCTGTTTCCTATTTATATTTATATTTTACCTGCTCAATTTAGCAATATGGACAGGTAATGACCAAATCTAAGATCTGCACAAAAATATTTTGCCTCCAAATTCATACCGTGAACGTAGCATGCATGTACTCGACTCATATGACTGGGATTACCATGAAAAAGATTGTGGGCAGAAAATGGGAGATCGCTGTACATTTCTCTTCTGTTTCCTATTTATATTTATATTTTACCTCCTCAATTTAGCATTATGGACAGGGAAAGACATAATCTAAAATCTGCACAAAAATATTTTGCCTTCAAATTCATACCGTGATCGTAGCATGCATGGACTCATATGACTGGGATTTCCAAGAAAAAGATTGTGGGCCGAAAATGGTGATCACTGTACATTTCTCTTCTGTTTCCTATTTATATTTATATTGTACCTCCTCACTTTAGCATTATGGACAGGGAAAGACCTAATCTAGAATCTGCACAAAAATATTTTGCCTTCAAATTCATACCGTGATCGTAGCATGCATAGACTCTACTCATATGACTGGGATTTCCATGAAAAAGATTGTGGGCCGAAAATGGGTGATCACTGTACATTTCTCTGCTGTTTCCTATTTATATTTCTATTTTACCTCCTCAATTTAGCATTATGGACAGGGAAAGACCTAATCAAGATCTGCACAAAAATATTTTGCCTTCAAAATTCATACCGTGATCGTAGCATGCATGGACTCGACTCATATGACTGGGATTTCCATGAAAAAGATCGGGGGCCGAAAATGGGTGGTCACTGTACATTTCTCTTCTGTTTCCTATTTATATTTATATTTTACCTCCTCAATTTAGCATTATGGATAGGGAAAGACCTAATCAAGATCTGCACAAAAATATTTTGCCTTCAAATTCATACCGTGATTGTAGCATGCATGGACTCGACTCATATGACTGGGATTTCCATGAAAAAGATTGTGGGCTGAAAATAGGTGATCACTGTACATTTCTCTTCTGTTTCCTATTTATATTTCTATTTTACCTCCTCAATTTAGCATTATGGACAGGGAAAGACCGAATCTAAGATCTGCACAAAAACATTTTGCCTTCAAATTCATACCGTGATCGTAGCATGCTTGGACTCATATGACTGGGATTTCCATGAAAAAGATTGTGGGCCGAAAATTCGTGATCACTGTTTATTTCTCTTTTGTTTCCTATTTATATTTCTATTTTACCTCCTCAATTTAGCATCATGGACAGGGAAAGACCTAATCTAAAATCTGCACGAAAATATTTTGCCTTCAATTTCATACTGTGATCGTAGCATGCATGGACTCGACTCATATGACTGGGATTTCCATGAAAAAGATTTTGGGCCGAAAATGGGAGATCGCTGTACATTTCTCTTCTGTTTCCTATTTATATTTATATTTTACCTCCTCAATTTAGCATTATGGACAGGGAAAGACCTAATCTAAAATCTGCACAAAAATATTTTGCCTTCAAATTCATACCGTGATCGTAGCATGCATGGACTCGACTCATATGACTGGGATTTCCATGAAAAAGATTGTGTGCCGAAAATGGGTGATCACTGTACATTTCTCTACTGTTTCCTATTTATATTTCTATTTTACCTCCTCAATTTAGCATTATGGCCAGGGAAAGACGTAATCTAAGCTCTGCACAAAAATATTTTGCCTTCAAATTCATACCGTGATCGTAGAATGCATGGACTCGACTCATATGACTGGGATTTCCAAGAAAAAGATTGTGGGCAGAAAATGGGTGATCACGGTACATTTTTCTTCTGTGTCTTATTTATATTTATATTTTACTTCCTCAATTTAGCATTATGGACAGCGGAAGACCTAATCTAAGATCCTAAAAACATATTTTGCCTTCAAATTCATACCGTGATCGTAGCATGCATGGACTCGATTCATATGACTAGGATTTCCATGAAAAAAATAGTGGGCAGAAAATGGGTGATCACTATACATTTCTCTGATGTTTCTTATTCATATTTATATTTTACTTCCTCAATTTAGCATTATGGACAGGGAAAGATCTAAACTAAGATCTGCAAAAATATTTTGCCTTCAAATTCATACAGTGAACGTAGCATGCATGGACTCGACTCATATGACTGGGATTTCCAAGAAAAAGATTGTCGGCAGAAAATAGTTGATCACTGTATATTTTTCTTCTGTTTCTTATTTATATTTATATTTTACTTCCTCAATTTAGCATTATGGACAGGGAAAGACCTAATCTAAAATCTGCACAAAAATATTTTGCCTTCAAATTCATACCGTGAGCGTAGCATGCATGGACTCGACTCATATGACTGGGATTTCCATGAAAAAGATTGTGTGCCGAAAATGGGTGATCACTGTACATTTCTCTACTGTTTCCTATTTATATTTCTATTTTACCTCCTCAATTTAGCATTATGGCCAGGGAAAGACGTAATCTAAGCTCTGCACAAAAATATTTTGCCTTCAAATTCATACCGTGATCGTAGAATGCATGGACTCGACTCATATGACTGGGATTTCCAAGAAAAAGATTGTGGGCAGAAAATGGGTGATCACGGTACATTTTTCTTCTGTGTCTTATTTATATTTATATTTTACTTCCTCAATTTAGCATTATGGACAGCGGAAGACCTAATCTAAGATCCTAAAAACATATTTTGCCTTCAAATTCATACCGTGATCGTAGCATGCATGGACTCGATTCATATGACTAGGATTTCCATGAAAAAAATAGTGGGCAGAAAATGGGTGATCACTATACATTTCTCTGATGTTTCTTATTCATATTTATATTTTACTTCCTCAATTTAGCATTATGGACAGGGAAAGACCTAAACTAAGATCTGCAAAAATATTTTGCCTTCAAATTCATACAGTGAACGTAGCATGCATGGACTCGACTCATATGACTGGGATTTCCAAGAAAAAGATTGTCGGCAGAAAATAGTTGATCACTGTATATTTTTCTTCTGTTTCTTATTTATATTTATATTTTACTTCCTCAATTTAGCATTATGGACAGGGAAAGACCTAATCTAAGATCCGCACAAAATATTTTGCCTTCAAATTAATACCGTGATCGTAGCATGCATGGACACATTTCATATGACTGGGATTTCCATGAAAAAGATTGTAGGCCGAAAATGGGTGATCACTGTACATTTCTCTTCGGTTTCCTACTTATATTTCTATTTTACCTCCTCAATTTAGCATTATGGACAGTGAAAGACCTAATCTAAGATCTGCAAAAAAATATTTTGCCTTCAAATTCATACCGTGATCGTAGCATGCATGGACTCGACTCATATGACTGGGATTTCCATGAAAAAGATTGTGGGCATAAAATGTGTGATCACTGTACATTTCTCTTCTGTTTCCAATTTATATTTATATTTTACCTCCTCAATTTAGCATTATGGACAGGGAAAGACCTAATCTAAGATCTGCAAAAAAATATTTTGCCTTCAAATTCATACCGTGATCGTAGCATGCATGGAATCGACTCATATGACTGGGATTTCCATGAAAAAGATTGTGGGCAGAAAATGGGTGATCACTGTACATTTCTTTTCTGTTTCCTATTTATATTTCTATTAAACCTCCTCAATTTAGCATTATGGACAGGGAAAGACCTAATCTAAGATCTGCAAAAAAATATTTTGCCTTCAAATTCATACCGTGAACGTAGCATGCATGGACTCGACTCATATGTCTGGGATTTCCATGAAAAAGATTGTCGGCAGAAAATAGGTGATCACTGTACATTTCTTTTCTGTTTCCTATTTATATTTATATTTTACCTCCTCAATTTAGCATTATGGACAGGGAAAGACCTAATCTAAGATCTGCAAAAAAATATGTTGCCATCAAATTCATACCATGCTCGTAGCATGCATGGACTCGACTCATATGACTGGGATTTCCATGAAAAAGATTGTGGGCAGAAAATGGCTGATCACTGTACATTTCTCTTCTGTTTCCTATTTATCTTTATATTTTCCTTCCTCAATTTAGCATTATGGACAGGGAAAGATCTAATCTAAGATCTGCAAAAAAATATTTTGCCTTCAAATTCATACCGTGATCGTAGCATGCATGGACTCGACTCATATGACTGGGATTTCCATGAAAAAGATTGTGGGCCGAAAGTGGGTGATCACTGTAGATTTTTCTCGTTTCCAATTTATATTTCTATGTTACCTCCTCAATTTAGCATTATAGACAGGGAAAGACCTAATCTAAGATCTGCACAAAAATATTTTGCCTTCAATTCATACCGTGATCGTAGCATGGATGAACACGACTCATATGACTGGTATTTGCATGAAAATGATAGTGGGCCGAAAGTGGGTGATCACTGTACATTTCTCTTCTGTTTCCTATTTATATTTCTATTTTACCTCCTCAATTTGGCATTATGGACAGGGAAAGACCCAATCTAAGATCTGCACAAAAATATTTTGGCTTGAAATACATACCGTGATCGTAGCATGCATGGACTCGACTCATATGACTGGGATTTCCTTGAAAATATTGTGGGCCGAAAATGGGTGATCACTGTAGATTTTTCTCGTTTCCTATTTATATTTCTATGTAACCTCCTCAATTTAGCATTATGGACAGGGAAAGACCTAATCTAAGATCTGCACAAAAATATTTTGCCTTCAAATCCATACCGTGATCGTAGCATGCATGGACTCGACTCATATGACTGGGATTTCCATGACAAAGATTGTGGGCCGAAAATGGGTGATCACTGTACATTTTTCTTCTGTTTCCTATTTATATTTCTATTTTACCTCCTCAATTTAGCATTATGGACAGGGAAAGACCTAATCTAAGATCTGCACAAAAATATTTTGGCTTCAAATTCATACCGTGATCGTAGCATGCATGGACTATACTCATATGACTGGGATTTCCATGAAAATATTGTGGGCCGAAAAAGGGGGTATCACTGTAGATTTTTCTCGTTTCCTATTTATATTTCTATTTTACCTCCTCAATTTAGCATTATGGACCGGGAAAGACATAATCAAAGCTCGGCACAAAAATATTTTGCCTTCAAATTCATACCGTGATCGTAGCATGCATGGACTCGACTCATATGACTGGGATTTCCATGAAAAAGATTGTGGGCAGAAAATGGGTGGTCACTGTATATTTCTCCTCTGTTTCCTATTTATATTTCCATTTTACCTCCTCAATTTATCATTATGGACAGGGAAAAACCTCATCTAAGATCTGCACAGAAATATTTTTCCTTGAAATTCATACCGTGATCGTAGCATGCATGGACACGACTCATATGACTGGGATTTCCATGAAAAAGATTGTGGGCCGAAAATTGGTGATCACTGTACATTTCTCTTCTGTTTCCTATTTATATTTCTATTTTACCTCCTCAATTTAGCATTATGGACAGGGAAAGACCTAATCTAAAACCTGCAGAAAAATATTTTGCCTTCAAATTCATACCGTGATCGTAGCATGCATGGACTCGACTCATATGACTGGGATTTCCATGAAAAAGATAGTGGGCAGAAAATGGGTGATCACCGTACATTTCTCTTCTGTTTCCTATTTATATTTATATTTTACATCCTCAATTTAGCATTATGGCCAGGGAAAGAACTAATCTAACTTCTGCACAAAAATATTTTGCCTTCAAATTCATACCGTGATCGTAGCATGCATGGACTCGACTCATATGACTGGGATTTCCATGAAAAAGATTGTGTGCCGAAAATGGGTGATCACTGTACATTTCTCTTCTGTTTCCTATTTATATTTCTATTTTACCTCCTCAATTTAGCATTATGGACAGGGAAAGACCTTATCTAAGGTCTGCACAAAAATATTTTGCCTTCAAATTCATACCGTGATCGTAGTATGCATGGACTCGACTAATATGCCTGGGATTTCCATGAAAAAGATTGTGGGCAGAAAATGGGTGATCACTGTACATTTCTCTTCTGTTTCCTATTTATATCTATATTTTACTTCCTTCATTTATCATTATGGAGAGGGAAAGACCTAATCTAAGATCTGCAAAAAAATATTTTGCCTTCAAATTCATACCGTGATCGTAGTATGCATGGACTCGACTCATATGCCTGGGATTTCCATGAAAAAGATTGTGGGCAGAAAATGGGTGATCACTGTACATTTCTCTTCTGTTTCCTATTTATATTTATATTTTACTTCCTTCATTTATCATTATGGAGAGGGAAAGACCTAATCTAAGAGCTGCAAAAAAATATTTTGCCTACAAATTCATACCGTGATCGTAGCATGCATGGACTCGACTCATATGACTGGGATTTACATGAAAAAGTTTGTGGGCAGAAAATGGGTGATCACTGTACATTTCTCTTCTGTTTCCTATTTATATTTATATTTTACTTCCTCAATTTAGCATTATGGCCAGGGAAAGACCTAATCTAAGATCTGCAAAAAAATATTTTGCCTTCAAATTCATACCGTGATCGTAGCATGCATGGACTCGACTCATATGACTGGGATTTCCATGAAAAAGATTGTGGGCAGAAAATGGGTGATCACTGTACATTTCTCTTCTGTTTCCTATTTATATTTCTATTTTACTTCCTCAACTTTCCAATATAGACAGGGAAAGAACTCATCTAGAAGCTGCAAAAAAATATTTTGCCTTCAAATTCATACCGTGATCGTAGCATGCATGGACACGACTCATATGACTTGGATTTCCATGAAAAAGATTGTATGCAGAAAATGGGTGATCACTGTACATTTCTCTTCTGTTTCCTATTTATATTTATATTGTACTTCCTTCATTTAGCATTATGGACAGGGAAAGACTTAATCTACGCTCTGCAAAAAAATATTTTACCTTCAAATTCAAACAGTGATCGTAGCATGCATGGACTCGACTCATATGACTTGGATTTCCATGAAATAGATTGTGGGCAGAAAATGGGTGATCACTGTACATTTCTCTTCCGTTTCCTATTTATATTTATATTTTACTTCATCAATTTAGCATTATGGACAGGGAAAGACCTAATTTAAGCTCTGCAAAAAAATATTTTGCCTGCAAATTCATACCGTGATCGTAGCATGCATGCACTCGACTCATATGACTGGAATTTCCATAAAAAAGATTGTAGGCAGAAAATGGGTGATCACTGTACATTTCTCTTCTGTTTCCTATTTATATTTATATTTTACCTCCTCAATTTAGCATTATGGACAGGGAAAGGCCTAATCTAAGATCTGCAAAAAAATATTTTGCCTTCAAATTCATACCGTGACCATAGCATGCATGGACTCGACTAATATGACTGGGATTTCCATGAAAAAGATTGTAGGCAGAAAATGGGTGATCACTGTACATTTCTCTTCTGTTTCCTATTTATATTTATATTTTACTTCCTCAATTTAGCATTATGGTCAGGGAAAGACCTAATCTAAGATCTGCAAAAAAATATTTTGCCTTCAAATTCATACCGTGATCGTTGCATGCATGGACTCGACTCATATGACTGGGATTTCCATGAAAAAGATAGTGGGCAGAAAATGGGTGATCACTGTACATTTCTCTTCTGTTTCCTATTTATATTTATATTTTACTTCCTCAATTTAGCATTATGGACAGGGAAAGACCTAATCTAAGCTCTGCAAAAAAATATTTTGCCTTCAAATTCATAACGTCATCGTAGCATGCATGGACTCGACTCATATGACTGGGATTTCCATGAAAAACTTTGTGGGCAGAAAATGTGAGATCACTGTACATTTGTCTTCTGTTTCTCTATTTATATTTCTATTTTACTTCCTCAATTTAGCATTATGGACAGGGAAAGACCTAATCTACGCTCTGCAAAAAAATATTTTGCCTTCAAATTCAAACCGTGATCCAAGCATGGATGGACTCGACTCATATGACTGGGACTTCCATGAAATAGATTGTGGGCAGAAAATGGGAGATCACTGTACATTTGTCTTCTGTTTCCTATTTATATTTCTATTTTACTTCCTCAATTTAGCATTATGGACAGGGAAAGACCTAATCTAAGCTCTGCAAAAAAATATTTTGCCTTCAAATTCATACCGTGATCATAGCATGCATGGACTCGACTCATATGACAGTGATTTCCATGAAAAAGATTGTGGGCAGAAAATGGGTGATCACTGTACATTTCTCTTCTGTTTCCTATTTATATTTCTATTTTACTTCCTCAATTTAGCATTATGGACAGGGAAAGACCTAATCTAATTTCAGCACAAAAATATTTTGCCTTCAAATTCATACCGTGATCGTAGCATGCATGGACTCGACTCATATGACTGGGATTTCCATAGAAAAGATTGTGAGCCGAAAATAGGTGATCACTGTACATTTCTCTTCTGTTTCCCATTACTATTTCTATTTTACTTCCTCAATTTAGCATTATGGACAGGGAAAGCCCTAATCTAAGATCTGCACAAAAATATTTTGCCTTCAAATTCATACCGTGATCGTAGCATGCATGGACTCGACTCATATGACTGGGATTTCCATGAAAAAGATTGTGGTCCGAAAATTGGTGATCACTGTACATTTCACTTCTCTTTCCTATTTATATTTCTATTTTACCTCCTCAATTTAGCATTATGGACAGGGAAAGACCTAACCTAAGATCTGCACAAAAATATTTTGCCTTCAAATTCATACCGTGATCGTAGCAGGTATGGAATCGACTCATATCACTGGGATTTCCATGAAAAAGTTTGTCGGCACAAAATGGGTGATCACTGTACATTTCTCTTCTGTTTCCTATTTATATTTAAATTGTACCTCCTCAATTTAGCATTATGAACAAGGAAAGACCTAATCTAAGATCTCCAAAAAAATATTTTGCCTTCAAATTCATACCGGGATCGTAGCATGCATGGACTCGTTCATATGAATGGAATTTCCCTGAAAAAGATTGTGGGCTCAAAATGGGTGATCGCTGTTCATTTCTCTTCTGTTTCCTATATATATTTGTATTTTACTTCCTTCATTTACCATTATGGACAGGGAAAGACCTAATCTAAGCTCTGCAAAAAAATATTTTGCCTTCAAATTAATACGGTGATCGTAGCATGTATGGACTGGACTCATATGACTAGGATTTCTATGAACAAGATTGTGGGCAGAAAATGGGTGATCACTGTACATTTCTTATCTGTTTGCTATTTATATTTCTATTTTACTTCCTTCATTTAGCGTTATGGATAGGGAAAGACCTATTCTAAAATCTGCATAAAAATATTTTTCCTACAAATTCATACCGTGATCGTAGCATGCATGGACTCCTTCATATGAATGGCATTTCCATGAAAATGATTGTGGGCACAAAATGGGTGATCACTGTACATGTCTCTTCTGTTTCCCATTACTATTTCTATGTTACTTCATTCATTTAGCATTATGAACAGGGAAAGACCTAATCTAAGATCTGCAAACAAGTATTTTGCCTTCAAATTCATACCGTGATCGTAGCATGCATGGACTCGACTCATACGACTGGGATTTCGATGAAAATGATTGTGGGCAGAAAATGGATGATCACTGTACATTTCTCTTCTTTTTCCTATTTGTATTTCTATTTTACCTCCTCAATTTAGCATTATGGACAGGGAAAGACCTAATCTAAGATCTGAAAAAAAATATTTTGCCTTCAAATTCATACCGTGATCGTAGCATGCATGGACTCGACTCATATGACTGGGATTTCCATGATAAAGTTTGTGGGAAGAAAATTGGTGATCACTGTACTTTTCTCTTCTGTTTCCTATTTATATTTCTATTTTACCCCCTCAATTTTGCATTATGGACAGGGAAAGACATAATCTAAGATCTGCACAAAAATATTTTGCCTTCAAATTCATAAGGTGATCGTAGCATGCATGGACTCGACTCATATGACTGGGATTTCCATGAAAAAGATTGTGGGCTGAAAATGGGTGATCACTGTACATTTCTCTTCTGTTTCCTATTTATATTTATATTTTACTTCCTCAATTTAGAATTATGGACAGGGAAATCCATAATCTAAGCTCTGAAAAAAAATATTTTGCCTTCAAATTCATACCGTGATCGTAGCATGCATGGACTCGACTCATATGACTGGGATTTCCATGAAAAAGATTGTGTGCCGAAAATGGGTGATCACTGTACTTTTCTATTCTGTTTCCTATTTAAATTTTACTTCCTTAATTAAGCATTATGGACAGGGAAAGACCTAAACTAAGATCTGCAAAAAAATATTTTGCCTTCAAATTCATACCGTGATCGCAGCGTGCATCGACTTGACTCATATGACAGGGATTTCAATGAAAAAATTGTGGGCAGAAAATGGGTGATCACTGTACATTTCTCTTTTGTTTCCTATTTATATTTATATTTTACTTCCTTAATTTAGCATGATGCACAGGGAAAGATCTAATCTAAGATCTGCACAAAAATTATTTCCCTTCATTTTCATACCGTGATCGTAGCATGCGTGGATTCGACTCATATGACTGGGATTTCCATGAAAAATTTTGTGGGAAGAAAATGGGTGATCACTGTACATTTCTCTTCTGTTTCCAATTTATATTTGTATTTTACTTCTTCAATTTAGCCTTATGGACAGGGAAAGACAAAATCTAAGATCTGCACAAAAATATTTGGCCTTCAAATTCATACCGTGATCGTAGCATGCATGGACTCAACTCGTATGACTGGGATTTCCATGAAACAGATTGTGGGCTGAAAATGTGTGATCACTGTACATTTCTCTTCTGTTTCCTATTTATATTTCTATTTTACCTCCTCAATTTTGCATTATGGACAGGGAAAGACCTAATCTAAGCTCTGCAAAAAAATATTTTGCTTTCAAATTCATACCGTGATCGTAGCATGCATGGACTCGACTCGTATGACTGGGATTACCATGAAAAAGATTGTGGGCAGAAAATGGGTGATCACTGTACATTTCTCTTGTTTCCTATTTATATTTCTATTTTACCTCCTCAATTTAGCATTATGGACAGGGAAAGATCTAATCTAAGTTCTGCACAAAAATATTTTGCCTTCAAATTCATACCGTGATCGTAGCATGCATGGACTCAACTCATATGACTGGGATTTCCATGAAAAAGATTTTGGGCAGAAAATGGGGGATCATTGTACATTTCTCTTCTGTTTCCTATTTATATTTATGTTTTACTTCCTCAATTTAGCATTATGCACAGGGAAAGACCTAATCTAAGATCTGCACAAAAATATTTTGCCTTCAATTTCATACCGTGATCGTAGCATGCATGGACTCGACTCATATGACTGGGATTTCCATGAAAATGATTGTGGGCAGAAAATGAGTGATCACTGTACATTTCTCTCTGTTTCCTATTCATATTTCTATTTTACCTCCTTAATTTAGCATTATGGATAGGGAAAGACCTAATCTAAGATCTGCACAAAAATATTGTGCCTTCAAATTCATACCGTGATCGTAGCATGCATGGACTCGACTCATATGACTGGGATTTCCATGAAAAAGATTCTGGGCCGAAAATGGGTGATCACTGTACATTTCTCTTCCGTTTCCTATTTATATTTGTATTTTGCTTCTTCAATTTAGCCTTATGGACAGGGAAAGACCAAATCTAAGATCTGCAAAAAAATATTTTGCCTTCAAATTCATACCGTGATCGTAGCATGCATGGACTCATCTCATATGAATGGGATTTCAATGAAAAAGATTGTCGGCCGAAAATGGGTGATCAGTGTACATTTCTCTTCTGTTTCCTATTTATATTTATATTTTACCTCCTCAATTTAGCATTATGGACAGGGAAAGACCTAATCTAAAAACTGCACAAAAATATTTTGCCTTCAATTTCATACCGTGATCGTAGCATGCATGGACTCGACTCATATGACCGAGATTTCCATGAAAATGATTGTGGGCAGAAAATGAGTGATCACTGTACATTTCTCTCTGTTTCCTATTCATATTTCTATTTTACCTCCTGAATTTAGCATTATGGATAGGGAAAGACCTAATCTAAGCTCTGCAAAAAAATATTTTGCTTTCAAATTCATACCGTGATCGTAGCATGCATGGACTCGACTCGTATGACTGGGATTTCCATGAAAAAGATTGTGGGCAGAAAATGGGTGATCACTGTACATTTCTCTTGTTTCCTATTTATATTTATATTTTACCTCCTCAATTTAGGATTATGGACAGGGAAAGATCTAATCTAAGTTCTGCACAAAAATATTTTGTCTTCAAATTCATACCGTGATCGTAGCATGCATGGACTCAACTCATATGACTGGGATTTCCATGAAAAAGATTTTGGGCAGAAAATGGGGGATCATTGTACATTTCTCTTCTGTTTCCTATTTATATTTATATTTTACTTCCTCAATTTAGCATTATGCACAGGGAAAGACCTAATCTAAGATCTGACCAAAAATATTTTGCCTTCAATTTCATACCGTGATCGTAGCATGCATGGACTCGACTCATATGACCGAGATTTCCATGAAAATGATTGTGCGCAGAAAATGAGTGATCATTGTACATTTCTCTCTGTTTCCTATTCATATTTCTATTTTACCTCCTGAATTTAGCATTATGGATAGGGAAAGACCTAATCTAAGATCTGCACAAAAATATTGTGCCTTCAAATTCATACCGTGACCGTAGCATGCATGGACTCGACTCATATGACTGGGATTTCCATGAAAAAGATTCTGGGCCGAAAATGGGTGATCACTGTACATTTCTCTTCCGTTTCCTATTTATATTTGTATTTTGCTTCTTCAATTTAGCCTTATGGACAGGGAAAGACCAAATCTAAGATCTGCAAAAAAATATTTTGCCTTCAAATTCATACCGTGATCGTAGCATGCATGGACTCATCTCATATGACTGGGATTTCAATGAAAAAGATTGTCGGCCGAAAATGGGTGATCACTGTACATTTCTCTTCTGTTTCCTATTTATATTTCTATTTTACCTCCTCAATTTAGCATTATGGACAGGGAAAGACCTAATCTAAAATCTGCACAAAAATATTTTGCTTTCAAATTCATACCGTGAACGTAGCATGCATTGACTCGACTCATATGACTGCGATTTCCATGAAAAAGATTGTGGGCCGAAAATGGGTGATCACTGTACATTTCTCTTCTGTTTGCTATTTATATTTATATTTTACCTCCTCAATTTAGCATTATGGCCAGGGAAAGACCTAATCAAAAATCTGCACAAAAATATTTTGCCTTCAAATTCATACCGTGATCGTAGCATGCATGAACTCAACTCATATGACTGGGATTCCCATGAAAAAGATTGTGGGCCGAAAATGGGTGATCACTGAACATTTCTCTTCTGTTTCCTATTTATATTTATATTTTACCTCCTCAATTTAGCATTATGGACAGGGAAAGACCTAATCTAAAATCTGCACAAAAATATTTTGCCTTCAAATTCATACCGTGATCGTAGCATGCATGGTCTCGACTCATATGAATGGGATTTCCATGAAAAAGATTGTGGGCCAAAAATGGGTGATCACTGTACATTTCTCTTCTGTTTCCTATTTATATTTCTGTTTTACCCACTCAATTTAGCATTATGGCCAGGGAAAGACCTAATCTAAGATCTGCACAAAAATATTTTGCCTTCAAATTCATACCGTGATCATATCATGAATGGACTCGACTCATGTGACTGGGATTTCCATGAAAAAGATTGTGGGCCGAAAATGGGAGATCACTGTACATTTCTCTTCTGTTTCCTATTTATATTTATATTTTACCTCCTCAATTTAGCATTATGGACAGGGAAAGACCTAATCTAAGATCTGCACAAAAATATTTTGCCTTCAAATTCATACCGTGATCGTAGCATGCATGGACTCGACTCATATGACTGGGATTTCCATGAAAAAGATTGTGGGCCGAAAATGGGTGATCACTGTACATTTCTCTTCTGTTTCCTATTTATATTTATATTTTACCTCCTCAATTTAGCATTATGGACAGGGAAAGACCTAATCTAAAATCTGCACAAAAATATTTTGCCTTCAAATTCACACCGTGATCGTAGCATGCATGAACTCGACTCATATGACTGGGATTCCCAAGAAAAAGATTGTGGGCCGAAAATGGGTGATCACTGTACATTTCTCTTCTGTTTCCTATTTATATTTATATTTTACCTCCTCAATTTAGCATTATGGACAGGGAAAGACCTAATCTAAAATCTGCACCAAAATATTTTGCCTTCAAATTCATACCGTGATCGTAGCATGCATGGTCTCGACTCATATGAATGGGATTTCCATGAAAAAGATTGTGTGCCGAAAATGGGTGATCACTGTACATTTCTCTTCTGTTTCCTATTCTTATTCGTATTTTACCTCCTCAATTTAGCATTATGGACAGGGAAAGACCTAATCTAAGCTCTGCATAAAAATATATTGCCTTCAAATTCATACCGTGATCGTAGCATGCATGAACTCGACTCATATGACTGGGATTTCCATGAAAAAGATTGTGTGCCGAAAATGTGTGATCACTGTACATTTCTCTTCTGTTTCCTATTTATATTTCTATTTTACCTCCTCAATTTAGCATTATGGACAGGGAAAGACCTAATCTAAAATCTGCACAAAAATATTTTGCTTTAAAATTCATACCGTGAACGTAGCATGCATTGACTCGACTCATATGACTGGGATTTCCATGAAAAAGATTGTGGGCCGAAAATGGGTGATCACTGTATATTTCTCTTCTGTTTCCTATTTATATTTATATTTTACCTTCTCAATTTAGCATTATGGACAGGGAAAGACCTAATCTAAAATCTCCAAAAAAATATGTTGCCTTCAAATTCATACCGTGATCGTAGCATGCATGTTCTCGACTCATATGAATGGGATTTCCATGAAAAAGATTGTGGGCCGAAAATAGGTGATCACTGTACATTTCTCTTCTGTTTCCTATTTATATTTCTGTTTTACCCACTCAATTTAGCATTATGGCCAGGGAAAGACCTAATCTAAGATCTGCACAAAAATATTTTGCCTTCAAATTCATACCGTGATCATATCATGAATGGACTCGACTCATATGACTGGGATTTCCATGAAAAAGATTGTGGGCCGAAAATGGGAGATCACTGTACATTTCTCTTCTGTTTTCTATTTATATTTATATTTTACCTCCTCAATTTAGCATTATGGACAGGGAAAGACCTAATCTAATATCTGCACCAAAATATTTTGCCTTCAAATTCATACCGTGATCGTAGCATGCATGGTCTCGACTCATATGAATGGGATTTCCATGAAAAAGTTTGTGGGCCGAAAATGGGTGATCACTGTACATTTCTCTTCTGTTTCCTATTCTTATTCGTATTTTACCTCCTCAATTTAGCATTATGGACAGGGAAAGACCTAATCTAAGCTCTGCATAAAAATATATTGCCTTCAAATTCATACCGTGATCGTAGCATGCATGAACTCGACTCATATGACTGGGATTTCCATGAAAAAGATTGTGTGCCGAAAATGTGTGATCACTGTACATTTCTCTTCTGTTTCCTATTTATATTTCTATTTTACCTCCTCAATTTAGCATTATGGACAGGGAAAGACCTAATCTAAAATCTGCACAAAAATATTTTGCTTTAAAATTCATACCGTGATCGTAGCATGCATTGACTCGACTCATATGACTGGGATTTCCATGTAAAAGATTGTGGGCCGAAAATGGGTGATCACTGTACATTTCTCTTCTGTTTCCTATTTATATTTCTATTTTACCTCCTCAATTTAGCATTATGGACAGGGAAAGACCTAATCTAAAATCTGCACAAAAATATTTTGCTTTAAAATTCATACCGTGATCGTAGCATGCATTGACTCGACTCATATGACTGCGATTTCCATGAAAAAGATTGTGGGCCGCAAATGGGTGATCACTGTATATTTCTCTTCTGTTTCCTATTTATATTTCTATTTTACCTCCTCAATTTAGCATTATGGACAGGGAAAGACTTAATCTAAGATCTGCAGAAAAATATTTTGCCTTCAAATTCATACCGTGATCGTAGCATGCATTGACTCGACTCATATGACTGGGATTTCCATGAAAAAGATTGTGGGCCGAAAATGGGTGATCACTGTACATATCTCTTCTGTTTCCTATTTATATTTCTATTTTACCTCCTCAATTTAGCATTATGGACAGGGAAAGACCTAATCTAAGATCTGCACAAAAATATTTTACCTTCAACTTTATACCGTGATCGTAGCATGCATGGACTCGACTCATATGACTGGGATTTCCATGGAAAAGATTGTGGGCCGAAAATGGGTGATCACTGTACATTTCTCTTCTGTTTCCTATTTATATTTGTATTTTACCTCCTCAATTTAGCATTATGCACAGGGAAGGGCCTAATCTAAGACGTGCACAAAAATATTTTGCCTTCAAATTCATACCGTGATCGTAGCATGCATGGACTCGAATCATATGACTGGGATTTCCATGAAAAAGATTGTGGTTAGAAAATTGGGTGATCACTGTACATTTCTCTTCTGTTTCCTATTTATATTTATATTTTACCTTCTCAATTTAGCATTATGGACAGAGAAAGACCTAATCTAAGATCTGCACAAAAATATTTTGCATTCAAATTCATACCGTGATTGTAGCATGCATGGACTCGACTCATATGACTGGGATTTCCATGAAAAAGATTGTGGGCCCAAAATGGGTCATCACTGTACATTTCTCTTCTGTTTCCTATTTATATTTCTATTTTACCTCCTCAATTTAGCATTATGGTCAGGGAAAGAGCTAATCAAAGATCTGCACAAAAATATTTTGCCTTCAAATTCATACCGTGATTGTAGCATGCATGGACTCGACTCATATGACTGGGATTTCCATGAAAAAGATTGTGGGCCGAAAATGAGTGATCAGTGTACATTTCTCTTCTGTTTCCTATTTATATTTGTATTTTACTTCCTTAATTTAGCATTATGGACAGGGAAAGACCAAATCTAAGATCTGCAAAAATATATTTTGCCTTCAAATTCATACCGTGATCGTAGCATACATGGACTCGACTCATATGACTGGGATTTCCATGAAAAATATTGTGGGCCGAAAATGGGTGATCACTGTACAGTTTTCTTCTGTTTTCTATTTATATTTATATTTTACTTCCTGAATTTAGCATTATGGACAGGGAAAGATCTAATCTAAAATCTGCACAAAAATATTTTGCCTTCAAATACATACTGTGATCCTAGCATGCATGGACTCGACTCATATGACTGGGATTTCCATGAAAAAGATTGTGGGCCCAAAATGGGTGATCACTGTACATTTCTCTTCTGTTTCCTATTTATATTTCTATTTTACCTCCTCAATTTAGCATTATGGACAGGGAAAGACCTAATCTAAGATCTGCACAAAAATATTTTGCCTTCAAATTCAAACCGTGATCGTAGCATGCATGGACACGACTCATATGACTGGGATTTCCATGAGAAAGATAGTGGGCCGAAAATGGGTGATCACTGTACATTTCACTTCTGTTTCCTATTTATATTTGTATTTTACCTCCTCAATTTAGCATTATGGACAGGGAAAGACCTAATCTAAGATCTGCACAAAAATATTTTGCCTTCAAATTCATACCGTGAACGTAGCATGCATGGACTCGACTCATATGACTGAGATTTCCATGAAAAAGATTGTGGGCCGAAAATGGGTGATCGTGTACATTTTTCTTCTGTTTCCTATTACTATTTCTATTTTACTTCCTTAATTTAGCATTATGGACAGGGAAAGACCTAATCTAAGATCTGCAAAAATATATTTTGCCTTCAAATTCATACTGTGATCGTAGCATGCATGGACTCGACTCATATGACTGGGATATCCCTGAAAAAGTTTGTGGGCCGAAAATTGGTGATCACTGTACATTTCTCTTCTGTTTCCTATTTATATTTATATTTTACCTCCTCAATTTAGCATTATGGAAAGGGAAAGACCTCATGTAAGATCTGCCCAAAAATATATTGCCTTCAAATTCATACCGTGATTGTAGCATGCATGCACTCGACTCATATGACTGGGATTTCCATGAAGAAGGTTGTGGGCCGAAAATGGGTGATCACTGTACATTTCTCTTCTGTTTCCTATTTATATTTATATTTTACCTCTCAATTTAGCATTATGGACAGGGAAAGACGTAATCTAAAATCTGCAGAAAAGTATTTTTCCTTCAAATTCATACTGTGATCGTAGCATGCATGGACTCGACTCATATGACTGGGATTTCCATGAAAAAGATTGTGGGCCGAAAATGGGTGATCACTGTACATTTCTCTTCTGTTTCCTATTTATATTTATATTTTACCTCCTCAATTTAGCATTATGGACAGGGAAAGACCTAATCTAGGATCTGCACAAAAATATTTTGCTTTCAAATTTATACCGTGATCGTAGCATGCATGGACTCGACACATGTGACGGGGATTTCCATGAAAAAGATTGAGATCAGAAAATGGGTGATCGCTGTACATTTCTCTTCTGTTTCCTATTTATATTTATATTTTACCTCCTCAATTTAGCATTATGGACAGGGAAAGACCTAATCTAAGATCTGCACAAAAATATTTTGCCTTCAAATTCATACCGTGATAGTAGCATGCCTGGACTCGACTCATATGACTGGGATTTCCATGAAAAAGATTGTGGGCCGAAAATGGGTGATCACTGTACATTTCTCTTCTGTTTCCTATTTATATTTATATTTTACCTCCTCAATTTAGCATTATGGACAGGGAAAGACCTAATCTAAGATCTGCACAAAAATATTTTGCCTTCAAATTCATCCCGTAATAGTAGCATGCGTGGACTCGACTCATATGACTGGGATTTCCATGTAAAAGATTGTGGGCAGAAAATGGGTGATCACTGTACATTTCTCTTCTGTTTCCTATTTATATTTATATTTTACCTCCTCAATTTAGCATTATGGAAAGGGAAAGACCTCATGTAAGATCTGCCCCAAAATATTTTGCCTTCAAATTCATACCGTGATCGTAGCATGCATGCACTCGACTCATATGACTGGGATTTCCATGAAAAAGTTTGTGGGCCGTAAATGGGTGATCACTGTACATTTCTCTTCTGTTTCCTATTTATATTTATATTTTACCTCCTCAATTTAGCATTATGGACAGGGAAAGACCTAATCTAAGATCTGCACAAAAATATATTTCCATCAAATTCATACCGTAATCATAGCATGCATGGACTCGACTCATATGACTGGGATTTCCATGAAGAGGGTTGTGGGCCGAAAATGGGTGATCACTGTACATATCTCTTCTGTTTCCTATTTATATTTATATGTTACCTCCTCAATTTAGCATTATGGACAGGGAAAGACCTAATCTAAGATCTGCACAAAAATATTTTACCTTCAAATTCATACCGTGATCGTAGCATGCATGGACTCGACTCATATGACTGGGATTTCCATGAAAAAGATTGTGGGCAGAAAATGGGTGATCACTGTATATTTCTCTTCTGTTTCCTATTTAAATTTTACTTCCTTAATTAAGCATTATGGACTGGGAAAGACCTAATCTAAGCTCTGCAAAAAAATATTTTGCCTTCAAATTCATACCGTGATCGTAGCATGCATGGACTCGACTCATATGACTGGGATTACCATGAAAAAGATTGTGGGCAGAAAATGGGTGATCACTATATATTTCTCTTCTGTTTCCTATTTATATTTATATTTTACTTCCTTAATTTAGCATTGTGGACAGGGAAAGACCTAATCTAAGATCTACAAAAAAATATTTTGTCTTCAAATTCATACCGTGATCGTAGCATGCATGGACTCGATTCATATGACTGGGATTTCCATGAAAATGATTGTGGGCAGAAAATGGGTCATCACTGTACATTTCTCTTCTTTTTCCTATTTATATTTATATTTTACTTCCACAATTTAGCATTATGGACAGGGAAAGACCTAATCTAAGCTCTGCAAAAAAATATTTTGCCTTCAAATCCATACCTTCATCGTAGCATGCATGGGCTCGGCTGATATGACTGGGATTTCCATGAAAAAGATTGTGGGCAGAAAATGGGTGATCACTGTACATTTCTCTTCTGTTTCCTATTTATATTTCTATTTTACTTCCTGAATTTAGCATTATGAACAGAGAAAGACCTAATCTAAGATCTGCAAAAAAATATTTTGCCTTCAAATTCATACCGTGATCGTAGCATGCATGGACTCGACTCATATGACTGGGATTTCCATGAAAAAGATTGTGGGCAGAAAATAGGTGATCACTGTACATTTCTCTTCTGTTTCCTATTTATATTTCTATTTTACCTCCTCTATTTAGCATTATGGACAGGGAAAGACCTAACCTAAGATCTGCTCAAAAATATTTTGCCTTCAAATTCATACCGTGATCGTAGCATGCATGGACTCGACTCATATGACAGGGATTTCCATGTAGAAGATTGTGGGCCGAAAATGGGTGATCACTGTACATTTTTCCTCTGTTTCCTATTTATATTTCTATTTTATCTCCTTAATTTAGCATTATGGACAGGGAAAGACCTAATCTAATATCTGCACAAAAATATTTTGCGTTCAAATTCATACCGTGATCGTAGCATGCATTGACTCGACTCATATGACTGGGATTTCCTTGAAAAAGATTGTGGGCAGAAAATGGGTGATCACTGTACATTTCTCTTCTGTTTCCTATTTATATTTTTATATTACCTCCTCAATTTAGCATTATGGACAGGGAAAGACCTAATCTAAAATCTGCACAAAAATATTTTTCCTTCAAATTCATACCGTGATCTTAGCATGCATGGACTCGACTCATATGACTGGCATTTCCATGAAAAAGATTGTGGGCCGAAAATGGGTGATCACTGTACATTTCTCTTCTGTTTCCTATTTATATTTATATTTTACCTCCTCAATTTAGCATTATGGACAGGGAAAGACCTAATCAAAGTTCTGCACAAAAATATTTTGCCTTCAAATTCATACCGTGATCGTAGCATGCATGGACTCGACTCATATGACTGGGATTTCCATGAAAAAGTTTGTGGGCCGAAAATGGGTGATCACTGTACATTTCTCTTCTGTTTCCTATTTATATTTATATTTTACATCCTCAATTTAGCATTATGGGCAGGGAAAGTCCTCATCTAAGATCTGCACAAAAATATTTTGCCTTCAAATTCATCCCGTGATCGTAGCATGCAGTGACTCGACTCATATGACTGGGATTTCCATGAAAAAGATTGTGGGCCGAAAATGGGTGATCACTGTACATTTCTCTTCTGTTTCCTTTTTATATTTATATTTTACCTCCTCAATTTAGCATTATGGACAGGGAAATAACTAATCTAAAATCTGCACAAAAATATTTTGCCTTCAAATTCATACCGTGATCGTAGCTAGCATGGACTGAACTCATATGACTGGGATTTCCATGAAAAAGATAGTGGGTAGAAAATGGGTGATCACTGTACATTTCTCTTCTGTTCCCTATTTATATTTATATTTTACCTCTTCAATTTAGCATTATGGCCAGGGAAAGACCTAATCTAAGCTATGCACAAAAATATTTTGCCATCAAATTCATACCGTGATCGTAGCATGCATGGACTCGACTAATATAACTTGGATTTCCATGAGAAAGATTGTGGGCAGAAAATGGGAGATCACTGTACATTTCTTTTCCGTTTCCTATTCACATTTCTATTTTACCTCCTCAATTTAGCATTATGGATAGGGAAAGACCTAATCTAAAATCTTCCCAAAAATATTTTCCCTTCAAATTCATACCGTGATCGTAGCATGCATGGACTCGACTCATATGACTGGGATTTCCATGAAAAAGATTGTGGACCGAAAATGGGTGATCACTGTACATTTCTCTTCTGTTTCCTATTCATATTTTAATTTTACCTGCTCAATTTAGCATTATGGACAGGGAAAGATATTATGTAAGCTTTGCACCCAAATATTTTGCCTTCAAATTCATACCGTGATCGTAGCATGCATGGACTCGACTCATATTACTGGGATTTCCATGAAAAAGATTGTGGTCCGAAAATGGGTGATCACTGTACATTTCTCTTCTGTTTCCTATTTATATTTATATTTTACTTCCTCAATTTAGCATTATAGAGAGGGAAAGACCTAATCTAAAATCTGCACAAATATATTTTGCCTTCAAATTCATACCGTGATCGTAGCATGCATGGACTCGAGTCATATGACTGGGATTTCCATGAAAAAGATTCTGCGCTGAAAATAGGTGATCACTGTACATTTCTCTTCCGTTTCCTATTTATATTTATATTTTACCTCCTCAATTTACCATTATGGCCAGGGAAAGACCTAATCTAAGATCTGCACAAAAATATTTTGGCTTCAAATTCATACCGTGATCGTAGCATGCATGTACTCGACTCATATGACTGGGATTTCCATGAAAAAGATTGTGGGCAGAAAATGGGTGATCACTGTACATTTCTCTTCTGTTTCCTATTTATATTTATATTTTACTTCCTTCATTTAGCATTATGGACAGGGAAAGACCTAATCTAAGCTCTGCACTAACATATTTTGCTTTCAAATTCATACCGTGATCGTAGTATGCATGAACTCTACTCATATGACTGGGGTTTCCATGAAAAAGACTGTGGGCCGAAAATGGGTGAACACTACATTTCTCTTCTGTTTCCTATTTATATTTCTATTTTAGCTCCTCAATTTAGCATTAAGGCCAGGGAAAGACCTAATCTAAGCTCTGCACAAAAAAATTTAGCCTTTAAATTCATACCGTGATCGTAGCATGCATGTACTCGACTCATATGACTGGGATTTCCATGAAAAAAATTGTGGGCCGAAAATGGGCGATCACTGTACATTTCTCTTCTGTTTCCTATTTATATTTATATTTTACGTCCTCAATTTAGCATTATAGACAGGGAAAGACCTAATCTAAAATCTGCACAAAAATATTTTGCCTTCAAATTCATACCGTGATCGTAGCATGCATGGACTCGACTCATATGACTGGGATTTCCATGAAAAAGATTCTGGGCTGAAAATAGGTGATCACTGTACATTTCTCTTCCGTTTCCTATTTATATTTAACCTCCTCAATTTAGCATTATGGCCAGGGAAAGACCTAATCTAAGATCAGCACAAAAATATTTTGGCTTCAAATTCATACCGTGATCGTAGCATGCATGTACTCGACTCATATGACTGGGATTTCCATGAAAAAGATTGTGGGCAGAAAATGGGTGATCACTGTACCTTTCTCTTCTGTTTCCTATTTATATTTCTATTTTACCTCCTCAATTTAGCATTATGGACAGGGAAAGTCCTATTCTAAGCTCTGCACAAAAATGTTTTGCCTTCAAATTCATACCGTGATCGTAGCATGCATGGACTCGACTCATATGACTGGGATTTCCATGAAAAAGTTTCTGGTCCGAAAATGGGGGATCACTGTACATTTCTCTTCTGTTTCCCATTTATATTTATATTTTACCTCCTCAATTTAGCATTATGGACAGGGAAAGACCTAATCTAAAATCTTCACAAAAATATTTTCCCTTCAAATTCATACCGTGATCGTAGCATGCATGGACTCGACTCATGTGACTGGGATTTCCATGAAAAAGATTGTGGGCAGAAAATGGGTGATCACTGTACATTTCTCTTCTGTTTCCTATTTATATTTGTCTTTTACTTCCTTCATGTAGCATTATGGACAGGGAAAGACCTAATCTAAGATCTGCAAAAATATATTTGTCCTTCAAATTCATACCGTGATCGTAGCAGGCATGGACTCGACTCATATTACTGGGATTTCCATGAAAAAGATTGTGGGCCGAAAATGGGTGATCTCTGTAAATTTCTCTTCTATTTCTTATTTATATTTCTATTTTATCTCCTCAATTTAGCATTATGGACAGGGAAAGACCTAGTCTTGTATCTGCAAAAATATATTTGTCCTTCAAATTCATACCGTGATCGTAGCTTGCATGGACTCGACTCATATGACTGGGATAACCATGAAGCAGATTGTGGTCCGAAAATGGGTGATCACTGTACATTTCTTTTCTGTTTCCTATTTATATTTGTATTTTACCTCCTCAATTTAGCATTATGGACAGGGAAAGACCTAATCTAAGATCTGCAAAAATATATTTGTCCTTCAAATTCATAGTGTGATCGTAGCAGGCGTGGACTCGACTCATATGACTGGGATTTCCATGAAAAAGTTTGTGGGCCGAAAATGGGTGATCACTGTACATTTCTCTTCTGTTTCCTATTTATATTTATATTTTACCTCTTCAATTTATCATTATGGACAGGGAAAGACCTAATCTAAGATCTGCAAAAAAATATTTTGCCTTCAAATTCATACCGTGATCGTAGCATGCATGGACTCGACTCATATGACTGGGATTTCCATTAAAAAGATTGTGGGCACAAAATGGGTGATCACTGTACATTTCTCTTCTGTTTCCCATTACTATTTCTATTTTACTTCCTCAATTTAGCATTATGGAGAGGGAAAGACCTAATCTAAGATCTGCAAATAAATATTTTACCTTCAAATTCATACCGTGATCGTAGCATGCATGGACTCGACTCATATGACTGGGATTTCCATGAAAAAGATTGTGGGCACAAAATGGGTGATCACAATATATTTCTCTTCTGTTTCCCATTACTATTTCTATTTTACTTCCTCAATTTATCTTTATGGACAGGGAAAGAAATAATCTAAGATCTGCAATAAAATATTTTGCCTTCAAATTCATACCGTGATCGTAGCATGCATGGACTCGACTCATATGACTGGGATTTCCATGAAAAAGTTTGTGGGCACAAAATGGGTGATCACTGTACATTTCTCTTCTGCTTCCTATTACTATTTCTATTTTACTTCCTCAATTTAGCATTATGGACAGGGAAAGACCAAATCTAAGATCTGTAAAAAAAATATTTTGACTTCAAATTCATACCGTGATCGTAGCATGCATGGACTCCACTCATATGACTGGGATTTCCATGAAAAAGATTGTGGGCACAAAATGGGTGATCACTGTACATTTCTCTTCTGCTTCCTATTACTATTTCTATTTTACTTCCTCAATTTAGCATTATGGACAGGGAAAGACCAAATATAAGATCTGCACAAAAATATTTTGCCTTCAAATTCATACCGTGATCGTAGCATGCATGGACTCGACTCATATGACTGGGATTTCCATGAAAAATAGAGTGGGCCGAAAATGGGTGATCACTGTACATTTCTCTTCTGTTTCCTATTTATATTTCTAATTTACCTCCTCTATTTAGCATTATTGACAGGGAAAGACCTAATCTAAGAACTGCACAAAAATATGTTGCCATCAAATTCATACCATGATCGTAGAATGTATGGACTCGACTCATATGACTGGGTTTTCCATGAAGAAGATTGTGGGCAGAAAATGGGTGATCACTGTACATTTCTCTTGTTTCCTATTTATATTTATGTTTTACCTCCTCAATTTAGCATTATGGACAGGGATAGACTTAATCTAAGATTTTCAAAAAAATATTTTGCCTTGAAATTCATACGGTGATCGTAGCATGCATGGACTCGACTCATATGACTGGGATTTACATGAAAAAGTTTGTGGGCAGAAAATGTGTGATCACTGTGCATTTCTCTTCTGTTTCCTATTTATATTTATATTTTACTTCCTCAATTTAGCATTATGGACAGGGAAAGACCTAATCTAACATCTGCAAAAAAATATTTTGCCTTCAAATTCATACCGTGATCGTAGCATGTATGGACATGACTCATATGATAGGGATTTCCATGAAAAAGATTGTGGTCAGAAAATGGGCGATCACTGTACATTTCTCTTCTGTTTCCTATTTATATTTATATTTTACATTCTCAATTTAGCATTATGGACTGGGAAAGACCTAATCTAAGATCTGCACAAAAATATTTTGCCTTCAAATTCATACCGTGATCGTAGCATGCATTGACTCGACTCATATGACTGGGATTTCCATGAAAAAGATTGTGTCCCGAAAATGAGTGATCACTGTACATTTCTCTTCTGTTTCCTATTTATATTTCTATTTTACCTCCTCAATTTAGCATTATGGACAGGGAAAGACCTAATCTAAGCTCTGCACAAAAATATTTTGCCTTCAAATTCATACCGTGATCGTAGCATGCATGGACTCGACTCATATGACTGGGATTTCCATGAAAAAGATTGTGGGCCGAAAATGGGTGATCACTGTACATTTCTCTTCTGTTTCCTATTTCTATTTTACCTCCTCAATTTAGCATTATGGACAGGGAAAGACCTAATCAAGATTTGCACAAAAATATTTTGCCTTCAAATTCATACCGTGATCGTAGCATACATGGACACGACACATATGACTCGGATTTCCATGAAAAAGATTGTGGGCTGAAAATGTGTGATCTCTGTACATTTCTCTTCTGTTACCTATTCATATTTCTATTTTACTTCCTCAATTTAGCATTATGGCCAGGGAAAGACCTAATCTAAGCTCTGCACAAAAATAATTTGCCTTCAAATTCATACCGTGATCGTAGCATGCATTGACACGACTCATATGACTGGGATTTCCATGAAAAAGATTGTGGGCCGAAAATGGGTGATCACTGTATATTTCTCTTCTGTTCCCTATTTATATTTATATTTTACCTTCTCAATATAGCATTATGGACAGGGAAAGACATAATCTAAGCTCTGCACAAAAGTATTTTGCTTTCAAATTCATACCGTGATCGTAGCATGCATGGACTCGACCGATATGACTGGGAATTCCATAAAAAAAATTGTGGGCCGAAAATGGGTGATCACTGTACATTTCTCTTCTGTTTCCTATTTATATTTATATTTTACTTCTTAAATTTAGCATTACGGACAGGGAAAGACCAAATTTAAGATCGGAAAAAAATATTTTGCCTTCAAATTCATACCATGTTCGTAGCATGCATGGACACGACTCATATGAGTGGGATTTCCATGAAAAAGATTGTCGGCAGAAAATGGGTGATCACTGTACATTTCTCTTCTGTTTCCTATTTATATTTCTATTTTACCTCCTCAGTTTAGCATTATGGACAGGGAAAATCAAATGTAAGCTCTGCACAAAAAAATTTTGCCTTCAAATTCATACCGTGATCGTAGCATGCATGTACTCGACTCATATGACTGGGATTTCCATGAAAAAGATTGTGGGCCGAAAATGGGTGATCACTGTACATTTCTCTTCTGTTTCCTATTTATATTTCTATTTTACCTCCTCAATTTAGCATTATGGACAGTGAAAGACGTAATCTAAGCTATGCACTAAAATATTTTGCCTTCACATTCATATCATGATCGTAGCATGCATGGACTCGACTCATATGTCTGGGATTTCCATGAAAAATATTGTGGGCCGAAAATGGGTGATCACTGTATATTTCTCTTCTGTTCCCTATTTATATTTATATTTTACCTCCTCAATATAGCATTATGGACAGGGAAAGACATAATCTAAGCTCTGCACAAAAGTATTTTGCTTTCAAATTCATACCGTGATCGTAGCATGCATTGACACGACTCATATGACTGGGATTTCCATGAAAAAGATTGTGGGCCGAAAATGGGTGATCACTGTATATTTCTCTTCTGTTCCCTATTTATATTTATATTTTACCTCCTCAATATAGCATTATGGACAGGGAAAGACATAATCTAAGCTCTGCACAAAAGTATTTTCCTTTCAAATTCATAAAGTGATCGTGGCATGCATGGACTCGATTCATATGACTGGGATTTCCCTGAAAAAGATTGGGAGCCGAAAATGGGTGATCACCGTACATTTCTCTTCTTTTTCCTATTTATATTTATATTTTACTTCCTCAATTTAGCATTATGGACAGGGAAAGACCAAATCTAAGATCTGCAAAAAAATATTTTGCCTTCAAATTCATACCGTGATCGTAGCATGCATGGACTCGTCTCATATGACTGGGATTTCCATGAAAAAGATTGTCGGCCAAAAATGGGTGATCACTGTACATTTCTCTTCTGTTTCCTATTTATATTTCTATTGTACCTCCTCAATTTAGCATTATGGACAGGGAAAGACCTAATCTAAGCTCTGCACAAAAATATTTTGCCTTCAAATTCATACCGTGATCGTAGCATGCATTGACACGACTCATATGACTGGGATTTCCATGAAAAAGATTGTGGGCCGAAAATGGGTGATCACCGTACATTTCTCTTCTGTTTCCTATTTATATTTATATTTTACTTCCTTCATTTAGCATTATGGACAGGGAAAGACCTAATCTAAGCTCTGCACAAAAATATTTTGCTTTCAAATTCATACCGTGATCGTAGCTTGCATGGACTTGACTGATATGACTGGGATTTCCATGAAAAAGATTGTCGGCAGAAAATGGGTGATCACTGTACATTTCTCTTCTGTTTCCTATTTATATTTCTATTGTACCTCCTCAATTTAGCATTATGGACAGGGAAAGACCTAATCTAAGCTCTGCACAAAAATATTTTGCCTTCAAATTCATACCGTGATCGTAGCATGCATGGACTCGACTCATTTGACTGGGATTTCCATGAAAAAGATTGTGGGCCGAAAATGGGTGATCACTGTACATTTCTCTTCTGTTTCCTATTTATATTTCTTTTTTACCTCCTCAATTTAGCATTATGACCAGGGAAAGACCTAATCTAAGCTCTGCACAAAAATATTTTGCCTTCAAATTCATACCGTGATCGTAGCATGCATGGACTCGACTCATATGACTGGGATTTCCATGAAAAAGATTGTGGGCGGAAAATGGGTGATCACTGTACATTTCTCTTCTGTTTCCTATTTCTATTTTACCTCCTCAATTTAGCATTATGGACAGGGAAAGACCTAATCAAGATTTGCACAAAAATATTTTGCCTTCAAATTCATACCGTGATCGTAGCATGCATGGACACGACACATATGACTCGGATTTCCATGAAAAAGATTGTGGGCTGAAAATGTGTGATCACTGTACATTTCTCTTCTGTTACCTATTCATATTTCTATTTTACTTCCTCAATTTAGCATTATGGACAGGGAAAGACCTAATCTAAAATCTGCACAACAATATTTTGCCTTCAAATTCATACCGTGATCGTAGCATGCATGGACTCGAATCATATGACTGGGATTTCCATGAAAAAGATTGTGGGCCGAAAATGGGTGATCACTGTACATTTCTCTTCTGTTTCCTATTTATATTTCTATTTTACCTCCTCAATTTAGCATTATGGCCAGGGAAATACCTAATCTAAGCTCTGCACAAAAATATTTTGCCGTCAAATTCATACCGTAATCGTAGCATGCATGGACTCGACTCATATGACTGGGATTTCCATGAAAAATATTGTGGGCCGAAAATGGGTGATCACTGTACATTTCTCTTCTGTTTCCTATGCATATTTCTATTTTACTTCCTCAATTTAGCATTATGGCCAGGGAAAGACCTAATCTAAGCTCTGCACAAAAATAATTTGCCTTCAAATTCATACCGTGATCGTAGCATGCATTGACACGACTCATATGACTGGGATTTCCAAGAAAAAGATTGTGGGCCGAAAATGGGTGATCACTGTATATTTCACTTCTGTTCCCTATTTATATTTATATTTTACCTTCTCAATATAGCATTATGGACAGGGAAAGACATAATCTAAGCTCTGCACAAAAGTATTTTGCTTTCAAATTCATACCGTGATCGTAGCATGCATGGACTCGACCGATATGACTGGGAATTCCATAAAAAAAATTGTGGGCCGAAAATGGGTGATCACTGTACATTTCTCTTCTGTTTCCTATTTATATTTATATTTTACTTCTTAAATTTAGCATTACGGACAGGGAAAGACCAAATTTAAGATCGGAAAAAAATATTTTGCCTTCAAATTCATACCATGTTCGTAGCATGCATGGACACGACTCATATGAGTGGGATTTCCATGAAAAAGATTGTCGGCAGAAAATGGGTGATCACTGTACATTTCTCTTCTGTTTCCTATTTATATTTCTATTTTACCTCCTCAGTTTAGCATTATGGACAGGGAAAATCAAATGTAAGCTCTGCACAAAAAAATTTTGCCTTCAAATTCATACCGTGATCGTAGCATGCATGTACTCGACTCATATGACTGGGATTTCCATGAAAAAGATTGTGGGCCGAAAATGGGTGATCACTGTACATTTCTCTTCTGTTTCCTATTTATATTTCTATTTTACCTCCTCAATTTAGCATTATGGACAGTGAAAGACGTAATCTAAGCTATGCACTAAAATATTTTGCCTTCACATTCATATCATGATCGTAGCATGCATGGACTCGACTCATATGTCTGGGATTTCCATGAAAAATATTGTGGGCCGAAAATGGGTGATCACTGTATATTTCTCTTCTGTTCCCTATTTATATTTATATTTTACCTCCTCAATATAGCATTATGGACAGGGAAAGACATAATCTAAGCTCTGCACAAAAGTATTTTGCTTTCAAATTCATACCGTGATCGTAGCATGCATTGACACGACTCATATGACTGGGATTTCCATGAAAAAGATTGTGGGCCGAAAATGGGTGATCACTGTATATTTCTCTTCTGTTCCCTATTTATATTTATATTTTACCTCCTCAATATAGCATTATGGACAGGGAAAGACATAATCTAAGCTCTGCACAAAAGTATTTTCCTTTCAAATTCATAAAGTGATCGTGGCATGCATGGACTCGATTCATATGACTGGGATTTCCCTGAAAAAGATTGGGAGCCGAAAATGGGTGATCACCGTACATTTCTCTTCTTTTTCCTATTTATATTTATATTTTACTTCCTCAATTTAGCATTATGGACAGGGAAAGACCAAATCTAAGATCTACAAAAAAATATTTTGCCTTCAAATTCATACCGTGATCGTAGCATGCATGGACTCGTCTCATATGACTGGGATTTCCATGAAAAAGATTGTCGGCCAAAAATGGGTGATCACTGTACATTTCTCTTCTGTTTCCTATTTATATTTCTATTGTACCTCCTCAATTTAGCATTATGGACAGGGAAAGACCTAATCTAAGCTCTGCACAAAAATATTTTGCCTTCAAATTCATACCGTGATCGTAGCATGCATTGACACGACTCATATGACTGGGATTTCCATGAAAAAGATTGTGGGCCGAAAATGGGTGATCACCGTACATTTCTCTTCTGTTTCCTATTTATATTTATATTTTACTTCCTTCATTTAGCATTATGGACAGGGAAAGACCTAATCTAAGCTCTGCACAAAAATATTTTGCTTTCAAATTCATACCGTGATCGTAGCTTGCATGGACTTGACTGATATGACTGGGATTTCCATGAAAAAGATTGTCGGCAGAAAATGGGTGATCACTGTACATTTCTCTTCTGTTTCCTATTTATATTTCTATTGTACCTCCTCAATTTAGCATTATGGACAGGGAAAGACCTAATCTAAGCTCTGCACAAAAATATTTTGCCTTCAAATTCATACCGTGATCGTAGCATGCATGGACTCGACTCATTTGACTGGGATTTCCATGAAAAAGATTGTGGGCCGAAAATGGGTGATCACTGTACATTTCTCTTCTGTTTCCTATTTATATTTCTTTTTTACCTCCTCAATTTAGCATTATGACCAGGGAAAGACCTAATCTAAGCTCTGCACAAAAATATTTTGCCTTCAAATTCATACCGTGATCGTAGCATGCATGGACTCGACTCATATGACTGGGATTTCCATGAAAAAGATTGTGGGCGGAAAATGGGTGATCACTGTACATTTCTCTTCTGTTTCCTATTTCTATTTTACCTCCTCAATTTAGCATTATGGACAGGGAAAGACCTAATCAAGATTTGCACAAAAATATTTTGCCTTCAAATTCATACCGTGATCGTAGCATGCATGGACACGACACATATGACTCGGATTTCCATGAAAAAGATTGTGGGCTGAAAATGTGTGATCACTGTACATTTCTCTTCTGTTACCTATTCATATTTCTATTTTACTTCCTCAATTTAGCATTATGGACAGGGAAAGACCTAATCTAAAATCTGCACAACAATATTTTGCCTTCAAATTCATACCGTGATCGTAGCATGCATGGACTCGAATCATATGACTGGGATTTCCATGAAAAAGATTGTGGGCCGAAAATGGGTGATCACTGTACATTTCTCTTCTGTTTCCTATTTATATTTCTATTTTACCTCCTCAATTTAGCATTATGGCCAGGGAAATACCTAATCTAAGCTCTGCACAAAAATATTTTGCCGTCAAATTCATACCGTAATCGTAGCATGCATGGACTCGACTCATATGACTGGGATTTCCATGAAAAATATTGTGGGCCGAAAATGGGTGATCACTGTACATTTCTCTTCTGTTTCCTATGCATATTTCTATTTTACTTCCTCAATTTAGCATTATGGCCAGGGAAAGACCTAATCTAAGCTCTGCACAAAAATAATTTGCCTTCAAATTCATACCGTGATCGTAGCATGCATTGACACGACTCATATGACTGGGATTTCCAAGAAAAAGATTGTGGGCCGAAAATGGGTGATCACTGTATATTTCACTTCTGTTCCCTATTTATATTTATATTTTACCTTCTCAATATAGCATTATGGACAGGGAAAGACATAATCTAAGCTCTGCACAAAAGTATTTTGCTTTCAAATTCATACCGTGATCGTAGCATGCATGGACTCGACCGATATGACTGGGAATTCCATAAAAAAAATTGTGGGCCGAAAATGGGTGATCACTGTACATTTCTCTTCTGTTTCCTATTTATATTTATATTTTACTTCTTAAATTTAGCATTACGGACAGGGAAAGACCAAATTTAAGATCGGAAAAAAATATTTTGCCTTCAAATTCATACCATGTTCGTAGCATGCATGGACACGACTCATATGAGTGGGATTTCCATGAAAAACATTGTCGGCAGAAAATGGGTGAGCACTGTACATTTCTCTTCTGTTTCCTATTTATATTTCTATTTTACCTCCTCAGTTTAGCATTATGGACAGGGAAAATCAAATGTAAGCTCTGCACAAAAAAATTTTGCCTTCAAATTCATACCGTGATCGTAGCATGCATGTACTCGACTCATATGACTGGGATTTCCATGAAAAAGATTGTGGGCCGAAAATGGGTGATCACTGTACATTTCTCTTCTGTTTCCTATTTATATTTCTATTTTACCTCCTCAATTTAGCATTATGGACAGTGAAAGACCTAATCTAAAATCTGCACAAAAATATTTTGCTTTCAAATTCATACCGTGATCGTAGCATGCATGACTCGAATCATATGACTGGGATTTCCATGAAAAAGATTGTGGGCCGAAAATGGGTGATCACTGTACATTTCTCTTCTGTTTCCTATTTATATTTCTATTTTACCTCCTCAATTTAGCATTATGGACAGGGAAAGACGTAATCTAAGCTACGCACTAAAATATTTTGCCTTCACATTCATATCATGATCGTAGCATGCATGGACTCGACTCATATGACTGGGATTTCCATGAAAAATATTGTGGGCCGAAAATGGGTGATCACTGTATATTTCTCTTCTGTTCCCTATTTATATTTATATTTTACCTCCTCAATATAGCATTATGGACAGGGAAAGACATAATCTAAGCTCTGCACAAAAGTATTTTGCTTTCAAATTCATACCGTGATCGTAGCATGCATTGACACGACTCATATGACTGGGATTTCCATGAAAAAGATTGTGGGCCGAAAATGGGTGATCACTGTATATTTCTCTTCTGTTCCCTATTTATATTTATATTTTACCTCCTCAATATAGCATTATGGACAGGGAAAGACATAATCTAAGCTCTGCACAAATGTATTTTGCTTTCAAATTCATACCGTGATCGTGGCATGCATGGACTCGATTCATATGACTGGGATTTCCCTGAAAAAGATTGGGAGCCGAAAATGGGTGATCACCGTACATTTCTCTTGTTTTCCTATTTATATTTATATTTTACTTCCTCAATTTAGCATTATGGACAGGGAAAGACCAAATCTAAGATCTGCAAAAAAATATTTTGCCTTCAAATTCATACCGTGATCGTAGCATGCATGGACTCGTCTCATATGACTGGGATTTCCATGAAAAAGATTGTCGGCAAGAAATGGGTGATCACTGTACATTTCTCTTCTGTTTCCTATTTATATTTCTATTGTACCTCCTCAATTTAGCATTATGGACAGGGAAAGACCTAATCTAAGCTCTGCACAAAAATATTTTGCCTTCAAATTCATACCGTGATCGTAGCATGCATTGACACGACTCATATGACTGGGATTTCCATGAAAAAGATTGTGGGCCGAAAATGGGTGATCACCGTACATTTCTCTTCTGTTTCCTATTTATATTTATATTTTACTTCCTTCATTTAGCATTATGGACAGGGAAAGACCTAATCTAAGCTCTGCACAAAAATATTTTGCTTTCAAATTCATACCGTGATCGTAGCTTGCATGGACTTGACTGATATGACTGGGATTTCCATGAAAAAGATTGTCGGCAGAAAATGGGTGATCACTGTACATTTCTCTTCTGTTTCCTATTTATATTTATATTTTACCTCCTCAATTTAGCATTGTGGACAAGGAAAGACCAAATCGAAGATCTGCAATAAATATTTTGCCTTCAAATTCATACCGTGATCGTAGCATGCATGGACTCGACTCATATGACTGGGATTTCCAGGAAAAAGATTGTGGGCCGAAAATGGGTGATCACTGTACATTTCTCTTCTGTTTCCTATTTATATTTATATTTTGCCTCCTCAATTTAGCATTATGGACAGGGAAAAACCTAATCTAAAATCTGCACAAAAATATTTTGCCTTCAAATTCATACCGTGATCGTATCATGCATGGACTCGACTCATATGACTGGGATTTCCATGAAAAAGATTTTCGCCGTAAATGGGTGATCACTGTACATTTCTCTTCTGTTTCCTATTTATATTTATATTTTACCTCCTCAAATTAGCATTATGGACAGGGAAAGACCTAATCTAAAATCCGCACAGAAATATTTTGCCTTCAAATTCATACCGTGATCGTAGCATGCATGGACTCGACACATATGACTGGGATTTCCATGAAAAAGATTGGGGGCCGAAAATGGGTGATCACTGTACATTTCTCTTCTGTTTCCTATTTATATTTCTATTTTACCTTCTCAATTTAGCATTATGGACAAGGAAAGACATTATCTAAGCTCTGCACACAAATATTTTGCCTTCAAATTCATACCGTCATCGTAGCATGCATGGACTTGACTGATATGACTGTGATTTCCATGAAAAAGTTTGTGGGCTGAAAATGATTGATCACTGTACATTTCTCTTCTGTTTCCTATTTATATTTCTATTTTACCTCCTCAATTTAGCATTATGCACAGGGAATGAAGTAATCTAAAATCTGCACGAAAATATTTTGCCTTCAAATACATACCGTGATCGTAGCATGCATGGACTCGACTCATATGACTGGGATTTCCATGAAAAAGATTGTGGGCCGAAAATGGGTGATCACTGTACATTTCTCTTCTGTTTCCTATTTATATTTCATTTTTACCTCCACAATTTAGCATTATGGACCGGGAAAGACATAATCTAAAATCTGCACAAAAATATTTTGCTTTCAAATTCATACCGTGATCGTAGCATGCATGGACTCAAATAATATGACTGGGATTTCCATGAATAAGATTGTGGGCCGAAAATGGGTGATCACTGTACATATCTCTTCTGTTTCCTATTTATATTTATATTTTACCTCCTCAATTTTGCATTATGGACAGGGAAAAACCTAATCTAAGCTCTGCACAAAAATATTTTGCCTTCAAATTCATACAGTGATCGTAGCAAGAATGAATTTACTCATATGACTGGGATTTCCATGAAAAAGAATGTGGGCCGAAAATGGGCGATCACTGTACATTTCTCTTCTGTTTCCTATTTATATTTCTATTTTACCTCCTCAATTTAGCATTATGGAAAGGGAAAGACCAAATCTAAAATCTGCACGAAAATATTTTGCCTTCAAATTCATACCGTGATCGTAGCATGCATGGACTCGACTCATATGACTGGGATTTCCATGAAAAAGATTGGGGGCCGAAAATGGGTGATCACTGTACATTTCTCTTCTGTTTCCTATTTATATTTCTATTTTACCTTCTCAATTTAGCATTATGGACAAGGAAAGACATTATCTAAGCTCTGCACACAAATATTTTGCCTTCAAATTCATACCGTCATCGTAGCATGCATGGACTTGACTGATATGACTGTGATTTCCATGAAAAAGTTTGTGGGCTGAAAATGATTGATCACTGTACATTTCTCTTCTGTTTCCTATTTATATTTCTATTTTACCTCCTCAATTTAGCATTATGCACAGGGAATGAAGTAATCTAAAATCTGCACGAAAATATTTTGCCTTCAAATACATACCGTGATCGTAGCATGCATGGACTCGACTCATATGACTGGGATTTCCATGAAAAAGATTGTGGGCCGAAAATGGGTGATCACTGTACATTTCTCTTCTGTTTCCTATTTATATTTCATTTTTACCTCCACAATTTAGCATTATGGACCGGGAAAGACATAATCTAAAATCTGCACAAAAATATTTTGCTTTCAAATTCATACCGTGATCGTAGCATGCATGGACTCAAATAATATGACTGGGATTTCCATGAATAAGATTGTGGGCCGAAAATGGGTGATCACTGTACATATCTCTTCTGTTTCCTATTTATATTTATATTTTACCTCCTCAATTTTGCATTATGGACAGGGAAAAACCTAATCTAAGCTCTGCACAAAAATATTTTGCCTTCAAATTCATACAGTGATCGTAGCAAGAATGAATTTACTCATATGACTGGGATTTCCATGAAAAAGAATGTGGGCCGAAAATGGGCGATCACTGTACATTTCTCTTCTGTTTCCTATTTATATTTCTATTTTACCTCCTCAATTTAGCATTATGGAAAGGGAAAGACCAAATCTAAAATCTGCACGAAAATATTTTGCCTTCAAATTCATACCGTGATCGTAGCATGCATGGACTCGACTCATATGACTGGGATTTCCATGAAAAAGATTGAGGGCCGAAAATGGGTGATCACTGTACATTTCTCTTCTGTTTCCTATTTATATTTCTATTTTACCTCCTCAATTTAGCATTATGGACAGGGAAAGAAATAATCTAAAATCTGCACAAAAATATTTTGCCTTCAAATTCATACCGTGATCGTAGCATGCATGGACTCAACTCATATGACTGGGATTTCCATGAAAAAGGTTGTCGGCAGAAAATGAGTGATCACTGTACATTTCTCTTCTGTTTCCTATTTATATTTATATTTTACCTCCTAAATTTAGCATTATAGACAGGGAAAGATCTAATCTAAAATCTGCACAAAAATATTTTGCCTTCAAATTCATACCGTGATCGTAGCATGCATGGACTCGACTCATATGACTGGGATTTCCATGAAAAAGATTGCGGGCTGAAAATGAGTGATCACTGTACATTTCTCTCCTGTTTCCTATTTATATTTATATTTTACCTCCTCAATTTAGCATTATGGAAAGGGAGAGACCTAATCTGAAATCTGCACGAAACTATTTTGCCTTCAAATTCATACCGTGATCGTAGCATGCATGGACTCGACTCACATGACTGGGATTTCCATGAAAAAGATTGTGGGCAGAAAATGGGTGATCGCTGTACATTTCTCTTCTGTTTTCTATTTATATTTCTATTTTACTTCCTCAATTGAGCATTATGGACAGGGAATGACCTAATCTAAGATCTGCATAAAAATATTTTGCCTTCAAATTCATACCGTGATCGTAGCATGTATGGACTCGACTCATATGACTGGGATTTCCATGAAAGAGATTGTGGGCAGAAAATGGGCGATCACTGTATATTTCTCTTCTGTTTCCTATTTATATTTATATTTTACTTCCGCAATTTAGCATTATGGACAGGGAAAGACCTAACCTAAGCTCTGCACAAAAATATTTTGCCTTCAAATTCATACCGTGATCGTACCATGCATCGACTCGACTGATATGACTGGGATTTCCATGAAAATATTGTGGGCAGAAAATGGGTGATCTCAGTACATTTCTCTTCTGTTTCCTATTTATATTTATATTTTATTTCCTCAATTTACCATTATGGACAGGGAAAGACCTAATATAAGATCTGCAAAAAAATATTTTGCCTTCAAATTCATACTGTGATCGTAGCATGCATGGACTCGACTCATATGACTGGGATTTCCCGGAAAATGATTGTGGGCAGAACATGGGTGATCACTGTACATTTCTCTTCTGTTTCCTATTTCTAATTCTATTTTACTTCCTTCATTTAGCATTATGGACAGGGAAAGACCTAATCTAAGCTCTGCCAAAAAAATATTTTGTTTTCAAATTCATACCGTGATCGTAGCATGTATGGACACGACTCATATGACTGAGATTTCCATGAAAATATTGTGGGCAGAAAATCGGTGATCACTGAACATTTTTCTTCTGTTTCCTGTTTATATTTCTATTTTACCTCCTCAGTTTAGCATTATGGAAAGGGAAAGAACTAATCTAAAATTTGCACAAAAATATTTTGCCTTCAAATTCATACCGTGATCGTAGCATGCATGGACTCGACTCATATGACTGGGATTTTCATGAAAAAGATCGTGGGCCGAAATAGGTGATCACTGTACATTTCTCTTCTGTTTCCTATTTATATTTCTATTTTACCTCCTCAATTTAGCATTATGGACAGGGAAAGACCTAATCACACTCTGCACAAAAATATTTTGCCTTCAAATTCATACCGTGATCATAGCATGCATGGATTCGACTCATATGACTGGGATTTCCATGAGAAAGATTGTGGGTCGAAAATGGGTGATCACTTTACATTTCTATTCTGTTTCTTATTTATATTAGTATTTTACCTCCTCAATTTAGCATTATGGACAGGGAAAGACCTAATCTAAAATCTGCACAAAAATATTTTTCCTTCAAATTCATACCGTGATCGTAGCATGCATTAACTCGACTCATATGACTGGGATTTCCATGAAAATATTGTCGGCCGAAAATTGGTGATCACTGTACATTTCTCTTCTGTTTCCTATTTATATTTCTATTTTACCTACTCAATTTAGCATTATGGACAGGGAAAGACCTAATCTAAACTCTGCACAAAAATATTTTGCCTTCAAATTCATACCGTGATCGTAGCATGCATGACTCGAATCATATGACTGGGATTTCCATGAAAAAGATTATGGGCCGAAAATGGGTGATCACTGTACGTTTCTCTTCTGTTTCCTATTTATATTTATATTTTACCTCCTCAATTTAGCATTATGGACAGGGAAAGACCTAATGTAAGCTCTGCACAAAAATATTTTGCCCTCAAATTCATACCGTGATCGTAGCATGCATGGACACAACTCATATCACTGGGATTTCAATGAAAAAGATAGTGGGCAGAAAATGGGTGATCACTGTACATTTCTCTTCTGTTTCCTATTTATATTTCTATTTTACCTCCTCAATTTTGCATTATGGACAGGGAAAGACCTAATCTAAAATCTGCACAAAAATATTTTGCCTTCAAATTCATACCGTGATCGTAGCAAGCATAGACTCGACTCATATGACTGGGATTTCCATGAAAAAGATTGTGGGCCGAAAATGGGTGATCACCGTACATTTCTCTTCTGTTTCCTCATTATATTTATATTTTACCTCGTCAATTTATCATTATGGACAGGGAAAGACCTAATCTAAGATCTGCACAAAAATATTTTGCTTTCAAATTCATACCGTGATCGTAGCATGCATGGACTCGACTCATATGACTGGGATTTCCATTAAAAAGATTGTGGGCCGAAAATGCGTGATCACTGTATATTTCTCTTTTGTTTCCTATTCATATTTCTATTTTACTTCCTCAATTTAGCATTATGGACAGGGAATGACCTAATCTAAGATCTGCATAAAAATATTTTGCCTTCAAATTCATACCGTGATCGTAGCATGCATGGACTCGACTCATATGACTGGGATTTCCATGAAAAAGATTGTCGGCCAAAAATTGGTGATCACAGTACATTTCTCTTCTGTTTCCTATTTATATTTCTATTTATCTTCTCAATTTAGCATTATGGACAGGGAATGACCTAATCTAAGCGCTGCACAAAAATATTTTGCCTTCAAATTCATACCGTGATCGTAGCATGCATGGACTCGACTCATATGACTGGGATTTCTATGAAAAAGATTTTGGGCAGAAAATGGGTGATCACTGTACATTTCTCTTCTGTTTCCTATTTATATTTATATTTTACATCCTCAATTTAGCATTATGTACAGGGAAAGAACTAATCTAAAATCTGCACAAAAATATTTTGCCTTCAAATTCATACCGTGATCGTAGCATGCATGGACTCGACTCATATGACTGGGATTTTCATGAAAAAGATTGTGGGCCGAAATAGGTGATCACTGTACATTTCTCTTCTGTTTCCTATTTATATTTCTATTTTACCTCCTCAATTTAGCATTATGGACAGGGAAAGACCTAATCTAAGCTCTGCAAAAAAATATTTTGCTTTCAACTTCATACCGTGATCGTAGCATGCATGGACTCGACTCATATGACTGGGATTTCCATGAAAAAGATTGTGGGGCGAAAATTGGTGATTACTGTACATTTCTCTTCTGTTTCCTATTTATATTTATATTTTACCTCCTCAATTTAGCATTATGGACAGGGAAAGACCTAATCACACTCTGCACAAAAATATTTTGCCTTCAAATTCATACCGTGATCATAGCATGCATGGATTCGTCTCATATGACTGGGATTTCCATAAGAAAGATTGTGGGTCGAAAATGGGTGATCACTTTACATTTCTATTCTGTTTCTTATTTATATTAGTATTTTACCACCTAAATTTAGCATTATGGACAGGGAAAGACCTAATCTAAAATCTGCACAAAAATATTTTTCCTTCAAATTCATACCGTGATCGTAGCATGCATTAACTCGACTCATATGACTGGGATTTCCATGAAAATATTGTCGGCCGAAAATTGGTGATCACTGTACATTTCTCTTCTGTTTCCTATTTATATTTCTATTTTACCTACTCAATTTAGCATTATGGACAGGGAAAGACCTAATCTAAACTCTGCACAAAAATATTTTGCCTTCAAATTCATACCGTGATCGTAGCATGCATGACTCGAATCATATGACTGGGATTTCCATGAAAAAGATTATGGGCCGAAAATGGGTGATCACTGTACGTTTCTCTTCTGTTTCCTATTTATATTTATATTTTACCTCCTCAATTTAGCATTATGGACAGGGAAAGACCTAATGTAAGCTCTGCACAAAAATATTTTGCCCTCAAATTCATACCGTGATCGTAGCATGCATGGACACAACTCATATCACTGGGATTTCAATGAAAAAGATAGTGGGCAGAAAATGGGTGATCACTGTACATTTCTCTTCTGTTTCCTATTTATATTTCTATTTTACCTCCTCAATTTTGCATTATGGACAGGGAAAGACCTAATCTAAAATCTGCACAAAAATATTTTGCCTTCAAATTCATACCGTGATCGTAGCAAGCATAGACTCGACTCATATGACTGGGATTTCCATGAAAAAGATTGTGGGCCGAAAATGGGTGATCACCGTACATTTCTCTTCTGTTTCCTCATTATATTTATATTTTACCTCGTCAATTTATCATTATGGACAGGGAAAGACCTAATCTAAGATCTGCACAAAAATATTTTGCTTTCAAATTCATACCGTGATCGTAGCATGCATGGACTCGACTCATATGACTGGGATTTCCATTAAAAAGATTGTGGGCCGAAAATGCGTGATCACTGTATATTTCTCTTTTGTTTCCTATTCATATTTCTATTTTACTTCCTCAATTTAGCATTATGGACAGGGAATGACCTAATCTAAGATCTGCATAAAAATATTTTGCCTTCAAATTCATACCGTGATCGTAGCATGCATGGACTCGACTCATATGACTGGGATTTCCATGAAAAAGATTGTCGGCCAAAAATTGGTGATCACAGTACATTTCTCTTCTGTTTCCTATTTATATTTCTATTTATCTTCTCAATTTAGCATTATGGACAGGGAATGACCTAATCTAAGCGCTGCACAAAAATATTTTGCCTTCAAATTCATACCGTGATCGTAGCATGCATGGACTCGACTCATATGACTGGGATTTCTATGAAAAAGATTTTGGGCAGAAAATGGGTGATCACTGTACATTTCTCTTCTGTTTCCTATTTATATTTATATTTTACATCCTCAATTTAGCATTATGTACAGGGAAAGAACTAATCTAAAATCTGCACAAAAATATTTTGCCTTCAAATTCATACCGTGATCGTAGCATGCATGGACTCGACTCATATGACTGGGATTTTCATGAAAAAGATTGTGGGCCGAAATAGGTGATCACTGTACATTTCTCTTCTGTTTCCTATTTATATTTCTATTTTACCTCCTCAATTTAGCATTATGGACAGGGAAAGACCTAATCTAAGCTCTGCAAAAAAATATTTTGCTTTCAACTTCATACCGTGATCGTAGCATGCATGGACTCGACTCATATGACTGGGATTTCCATGAAAAAGATTGTGGGGCGAAAATTGGTGATTACTGTACATTTCTCTTCTGTTTCCTATTTATATTTATATTTTACCTCCTCAATTTAGCATTATGGACAGGGAAAGACCTAATCACACTCTGCACAAAAATATTTTGCCTTCAAATTCATACCGTGATCATAGCATGCATGGATTCGTCTCATATGACTGGGATTTCCATAAGAAAGATTGTGGGTCGAAAATGGGTGATCACTTTACATTTCTATTCTGTTTCTTATTTATATTAGTATTTTACCACCTAAATTTAGCATTATGGACAGGGAAAGACCTAATCTAAAATCTGCACAAAAATATTTTGCCTTCAAATTCATACCGTGATCGTAGCATGCATTAACTCGACTCATATGACTGGGATTTCCATGAAAATATTGTGGGACGAAAATGGGTGATCACTGTACATTTCTCTTCTGTTTCCTATTTATATTTCTATTTTACCTACTCAATGTAGCATTATGGACAGGGAAAGACCTAATCTAAACTCTGCACAAAAATATTTTGCCTTCAAATTCATACCGTGATCGTAGCATGCATGACTCGAATCATATGACTGGGATTTCCATGTAAAAGATTATGGCCCGAAAATGGGTGATCACTGTACGTTTCTCTTCTGTTTCCTATTTATATTTATATTTTACCTCCTCAATTTAGCATTATGGACAGGGAAAGACCTAATGTAAGCTCTGCACAAAAATATTTTGCCTTCAAATTCATACCGTGAACGTAGCATGCATGGACTCAACTCATATGACTGGGATTTCCATTAAAAAGATTGTGGGCCGAAAATGCGTGATCACTGTATATTTCTCTTTTGTTTCCTATTCATATTTCTATTTTACCTCCTCAATTTAGCATTATGGACAGGGAAAGACCTAATCTAAAATCTGCACAAAAATATTTTGCCTTCAAATTCATACCGTGATCGTAGCATGCATGGACACGACTCATATGACTGGGATTTCCATGAAAAAGATTGTGGGCCGAAAATGGGTGATCACTGTACATTTCTCTTCTCTTCCCTATTTATATTTCTATTTTACCTCCTCAATTTAGCATTATGGACAGGAAAGACCTAATCTAAAATCTTCACAAAAATATATTCCTTTCAAATTCATATTGTGATCGTAGCATGCATGGACTCGACTCATAGGACTGGGATTTCCATGAAAAAGATTGTCGGCCAAAAATTGGTGATCACAGTACATTTCTCTTCTGTTTCCTATTTATATTTCTATTTATCTTCTCAATTTAGCATTATGGACAGGGAAAGACCTAATCTAAAATCTGCACAAAAATATTTTGCCTTCAAATTCATGCCGTGATCGTAGCATGCATGGACTCGACTCATATGACTGGGATTTCCATGAAAAAGTTTGTGGGCCGAAAATGGGTGATAACTGTACATTTCTCTTCTCTTCCCTATTTATATTTCTATTTTACCTCCTCAATTTAGCATTATGGACACGGAAAGACCTAATCTAAAATCTGCACAAAAATATTTTGCTTTCAAATTCATACTGTGATCGTAGCATGCATGGTCTCGACTCATATGACTGGGATTTCCATGAAAAATATTGTGGGCCGAAAATGGGTGATCACTGTACATTTCTCTTCTGTTTCCTATTTATATTTCTATTTTACCTCCTCAATTTAGCATTATGGACAGGGAAAGACCTAATCTAAAATCTGCACAAAAATATTTTTCTTTCAAATTCATACCGTGTTCGTAGCATGCATGACTCGACTCATATGACTGGGATTTCCTTGAAAAAGATTGTGGGCCGAAAATGGGTGATCACTGTACATTTCTTTTCTTTTTCCTATTTATATTTATATTTTACTTCCTCAATTTAGCATTATGGACAGGGAAAGACCTAATCTAAGCTCTGCACAAAAATATTTTGCCTTCAAATTCATACCGTGATCGAAGCATGCATGGACTCGTCTCATATGACTGGGATTTCGATGAAAAAGATTGTGGGGAGAAAAAGGGTGATCACTGAACATTTCTCTTCTGTTTTCCTAATTATATTTATATTTTACTTCTTAAATTTAGCATTATGGACAGGGAAAGACCTAATCAAAGCTTTGCACAAAAATATTTTACCTTCACATTCATACCATGATCGTAGCGTGGATGGACTCGACTCATATGACTGGGATTTCCATGAAAAAGATTGTGGGCCGAAAATGGGTGATCACTGTATATTTCTCTTCTGTTTCCTATTTATATTTCTATTGTACCTCCTCAATTTAGCATTATGGACAGGGAAAGACCTAATCTAAGCTCTGCACAAAAATATTTTGCCTTCAAATTCATACCGTGATCGTAGCATGCATTGACACGACTCATATGACTGGGATTTCCATGAAAAAGATTGTGGGCCGAAAATGGGTGATCACCGTACATTTCTCTTCTGTTTCCTATTTATATTTATATTTTACTTCCTTCATTTAGCATTATGGACAGGGAAAGACCTAATCTAAGCTCTGCACAAAAATATTTTTCTTTCAAATTCATAGCTTGATCGTAGCTTGCATGGACTTGACTGATACGACTAGGATTTCCATGAAAAAGATTGTCGGCAGAAAATGGGTGATCACTGTACATTTCTCTTCTGTTTCCTATTTATATTTATATTTTACCTCCTCAATTTAGCATTGTGGACAAGGAAAGACCAAATCGAAGATCTGCAATAAATATTTTGCCTTCAAATTCATACCGTGATCGTAGCATGCATGGACTCGACTCATATGACTGGGATTTCCATGAAAAAGATTGTGGGCCGAAAATGGGTGATCACTGTACATTTCTCTTCTGTTTCCTATTTATATTTCTATTGTACCTCCTCAATTTAGCATTATGGACAGGGAAAGACCTAATCTAAGCGCTGCACAAAAATATTTTGCCTTCAAATTCATACCGTGATCGTAGCATGCATGGACTCGACTCATAGGACTGGGATTTCCATGAAAAAGATTGTCGGCCAAAAATTGGTGATCACAGTACATTTCTCTTCTGTTTCCTATTTATATTTATATTTTACCTCCTCAATTTAGCATTGTGGACAAGGAAAGACCAAATCGAAGATCTGCAATAAATATTTTGCCTTCAAATTCATACCGTGATCGTAGCATGCATGGACTCGACTCATATGACTGGGATTTCCATGAAAAAGATTGTCGGCCAAAAATTGGTGATCACAGTACATTTCTCTTCTGTTTCCTATTTATATTTCTATTTATCTTCTCAATTTAGCATTATGGACAGGGAAAGACGTAATCTAAAATCTGCACAAAAATATTTTGCCTTCAAATTCATACCGTGATCGTAGCATGCATGGACTTGACTCATATGACTGGGATTTCCATGAAAAAAATTGTGGGGCGAAAATGGGTGATCACTGTACATTTCTATTCTGTTTCCTATTTATATTTATATTTTACCTCCTCAATTTAGCATTATGGACAGGGAAAGACCTAATCTAAAATCTGCACAAAAATATTTTGCCTTCAAATTCATACCGTGATCGTAGCATGCATGGACTCGACTCATATGACTGGGATTTCCATGAAAAAGATTGTGGGCCGAAAATGGGTGATCACTGTACATTTCTTTTCGGTTTCCTATTTATATTTATATTTTACCTCCTCAATTTAGCATTTTGGACAGGGAAAGACCTAATCTAAAATCTGCACAAAAATATTTTGCCTTCAAATTCATACCGTGATCATAGCATGCATGGACTCGACTCATATAACTGGGATTTCCATGAAAAAGATTGTGGGCCGAAAATGGGTGATCACTGTACATTTCTCTTCTGTTTCCTATTTATATTTCATTATTACCTCCTCAATTTAGCATTATGGACAGGGAAAGACCTAATCTAAAATCTGCACAAAAATATTTTGCCTTCAAATTCATACCGTGATCGTAGCATGCATGGACTCGACTCATATGACTGGGATTTCCATGAAAAAGTTTGTGGGCCGAAAATGGGTGATCACTGTACATTTCTCTTCTCTTTCCTATTTATATTTATATTTTACCTCCTCAATTTAGCATTATGGACAGGGAAAGACCTAATCTAAAATCTGCACAAAAATATTTTGCTTTCAAATTCATACCGTGTTCGTAGCATGCATGACTCGACTCATATGACTGGGATTTCCAGGAAAAAGACTGTGGGCCGAAAATAGGCGATCACTCTACATTTCTCTTCAGTTTCCTATTTATATTTATATTTTACCTCCTCAATTTAGCATTATGGACAGGGAAAGATCTAATCTAAAATCTGCACAAAAATATTTTGCCTTCAAATTCATACCGTGATCGTAGCATGCATGGAATCGACACATATGACTGGGATTTCCATGAAAAAGGTTGTGGGCCGAAAATGGCTGATCACTGTAAATTTCTCTTCTGTTTCCTATTTATATTTCTATTTCACCTCCTCAATTTAGCATTATGGACACGGAAAGACCTAATGTAAAATCTGCACAAAAATATTTTGCTTTCAAATTCATACTGTGACCGTAGCATGCATGGTCTCGACTCATATGACTGGGATTTCCATGAAAAAGATTGTGGGCCGAAAATGGTTGATCACTGTACATTTCTCTTCACTTCCCTATTTATATTTCTATTTTACCTCCTCAATTTAGCATTATGGACAAGGAAAGACCTAATCTAAAATCTGCACAAAAATATTTTGCCTTCAAATTCATACCGTGACCGTAGCATGCATGGAATCGACTCATATGACTGGGATTTCCATGAAAAAGATTGTGGGCCGAAAATGGGTGATCACTGTACATTTCTCTTCTGTATTCAATTTATATTTTACCTCCTCAATTCAGCATTATGGACAGGTAAAGACCTAATCTAAAATCTGCACAAAAATATTTTGCCTTCAAATTCATACCGTGATCGTAGTATGCATTGACTCGACTTATATGACTGGGATTTCCATAAAAAAGATTGTGGGCCGAAAATGGGTGATCACTGTACATTTTTCTTCTGTTTCCTATTTATATTTATATTTTACCTCCTCAATTTAGCATTATGGACAGGGAAAGACCTAATCTAAGCTCTGCACAAAAATATTTTGCCTTCAAATTCATACCGTGATCGTAGCATGCATGGACTCGACTCATATGACTGGGATTTCCTTGAAAAAGATTGTGGGCCGAAAATGGGTGATAACTGTACATTTCTCTTCTCTTCCCTATTTATATTTCTATTTTACCTCCTCAATTTAGCATTATGGACAAGGAAAGACCTAATCTAAAATCTGCACAAAAATATTTTGTCTTCAAATTCATACCGTGATCGTAGCATGCATGGAATCGACTCATATGACTGGGATTTCCATGAAAAAGATTGTGGGCCGAAAATGGGTGATCACTGTACATTTCTCTTCTGCTTCCTATTTATATTTATATTTTACCTCCTCAATTTAGCATTATGGTCAGGGACAGACCTAATCTAAAATCTTCACAAAAATATTTTGCTTTCAAATTCATACCATGTTCGTAGCATGCATGACTCGACTCATATGACTGGGATTTCCAGGAAAAAGACTGTGGGACGAAAATAGGCGATCACTCTACATTTCTCTTCTGTTTCCTATTTATATTTATATTTTACCTCCTCAATTTAGCATTATGGACAGGGAAAGATCTAATCTAAAATCTGCACAAAAATATTTTGCCTTCAAATTCATACCGTGATCGTAGCATGCATGGAATCGACTCATATGACTGGGATTTCCATGAAAAAGGTTGTGGGCCGAAAATGGGTGATCACTGTACATTTCTCTTCTGTTTCCTATTTATATTTCTATTTTACCTCCTCAATTTAGCATTATGGACAGGGAAAGACATAATCTAAAATCAACACAAAAATATTTTGCCTTAAAATTCATATCGTGTTCGTAGCATGCATGACTCGACTCATATGACTGGGATTTCCTTGAAAAAGATTGTGGGCCGAAAATGGGTGATCACTGTACATTTCTCTTCTTTTTCCTATTTATATTTATATTTTACTTCCTCAATTTAGCATTATGGACAGGGAAAGACCTAATCTAAGCTCTGCACAAAAATATTTTGCCTTCAAATTCATACCGTGATCGAAGCATGCATGGACTCGTCTCATATGACTGGGATTTCCATGAAAAAGATTGTGGGGAGAAAATGGGTGATCACTGAACATTTCTGTTCTGTTTTCCTATTTATATTTATATTTTACTTCTTAAATTTAGCATTATGGACAGGGAAAGACCAAATCTAAGATCTGCAAAAAAATATTTTGCCTTCAAATTCATACCGTGATCGTAGCATGCATGGACTCGTCTCATATGACTGGGATTTCCATGAAAAAGATTGTAGGCCAAAAATGGGTGATCACAGTACATTTCTCTTCTGTTTCCTATTTATATTTATATTTAACTTCTCAATTTAGCATTATGGACAGGGAAAGACGTAATCTAAGCTTTGCACAAAAATATTTTACCTTCACATTCATACCATGATCGTAGCGTGCATGGACTCGACTCATATGACTGGGATTTCCATGAAAAAGATTGTGTGCCGAAACTGGGTGATCACTGTACATTTCTCTTCTGTTTCCTATTTATATTTCTATTTTACCTCCTCAATTTTGCATTATGGACAGGGAAAGACCTAATCTAAAATCTGCACAAAAATATTTTGCTTTCAAATTCATACCGTGTTCGTAGCATGCTTGACTCAACTCATATGACTGGGATTTCCATGAAAAAGATTGTGGGCCGAAAATGGGTGATCACTGAACATTTCTCTTCTGTTTTCCTATTTATATTTATATTTTACTTCTTAAATTTAGCATTATGGACAAGGAAAGACCAAATCTAAGATCTGCAAAAAAATATTTTGCCTTCAAATTCATACCGTGATCGTAGCATGCATGGACTCGTCTAATATGACTGGGATTTCCATGAAAAAGATTGTCGGCCAAAAATGGGTGATCACAGTACATTTCTCTTCTGTTTCCTATTTATATTTATATTTTACTTCCTTCATTTAGCATTATGGACAGGGAAAGACCTAATCTAAGCTCTGCACAAAAATATTTTGCTTTCAAATTCATAGCGTGATCGTAGCTTACATGGACTTGACTGATATGACTGGGATTTCCATGAAAAAGATTGTCGGCAGAAAATGGGTGATCACTGTACATTTCTCTTCTGTTTCCTATTTATATTTATATTTTACCTCCTCAATTTAGCATTGTGGACAAGGAAAGACCAAATCGAAGATCTGCAATAAATATTTTGCCTTCAAATTCATACCGTGATCGTAGCATGCATGGACTCGACTCATATGACTGGGATTTCCATGAAAAAGATTGTGGGCCGAAAATGGGTGATCACTGTGCATTTCTCTTCTGTTTCCTATTTATATTTCTATTGTACCTCCTCAATTTAGCATTATGGACAGGGAAAGACCTAATTTAAGCTCTGCACAAAAATATTTTGCCTTCAAATTCATACCGTGATCGTAGCATGCATGGACTCGACTCATATGACTGGGATTTCCATGAAAAAGATTGTCGGCCAAAAATTGGTGATCACAGTACATTTCTCTTCTGTTTCCTATTTTTATTTCTATTTATCTTCTCAATTTAGCATTCTGGACAGGGAAAGACCTAATCTAAAATCTTCACAAAAATATTTTGCCTTCAAATTCATACCGTGATCGTAGCATGCATGGACTCGACACATATGACTGGGATTTCCATGAAAAAGATTGTCGCCGTAAGTGGGTGATCACTGTACATTTCTCTTCTGTTTCCTATTTATATTTATATTTTACCTCCTCAATTTAGCATTATGGACAGGGAAAGACCTAATCTAAGCTCTGCACAAAAATATTTTGCCTTCAAATTCATACCGTGATCGTAGCATGCATGGACTCGACTCATATGACTGGGATTTCCATGAAAAAGATTGTCGCCGTAAATGGGTGATCACTGTACATTTCTCTTCTGTTTCCTATTTATATTTATATTTTACCTCCTCAATTTAGCATTCTGGACAGGGAAAGACCTAATCTAAAATCTTCACAAAAATATTTTGCCTTCAAATTCATACCGTGATCGTAGCATGCATGGACTCGACACATATGACTGGGATTTCCATGAAAAAGATTGTCGCCGTAAATGGGTGATCACTGTACATTTCTCTTCTGTTTCCTATTTATATTTATATTTTACCTCCTCAATTTAGCATTCTGGACAGGGAAAGACCTAATCTAAAATCTTCACAAAAATATTTTGCCTTCAAATTCATACCGTGATCGTAGCATGCATGGACTCGACACATATGACTGGGATTTCCATGAAAAAGTTTGTGGGCCGAAAATGGGTGATCACTGTACATTTCTCTTCTGTTTCCTATTTATATTTATATTTTACTTCCTTAATTTGGCATTATGGACAGGGAAAGACCTAATCTAAGATCTGCACAAAAATATTTTGCTTTCAAATTCATACCGTGTTCGTAGCATGCTTGACTCGACTCTTATGACTGGGATTTCCATGAAAAAGATTGTGGGCCGAAAATGGGTGATCACTGAACATTTCTCTTCTGTTTTCCTATTTATATTTATATTTTACTTCTTAAATTTAGCATTATGGACAAGGAAAGACCAAATCTAAGATCTGCAAAAAAATATTTTGCCTTCAAATTCATACCGTGATCGTAGCATGCATGGACTCGTCTCATATGACTGGGATTTCCATGAAAAAGATTGTCGGCCAAAAATGGGTGATCACAGTACATTTCTCTTCTGTTTCCTATTTATATTTATATTTTACTTCCTTCATTTAGCATTATGGACAGGGAAAGACCTAATCTAAGCTCTGCACAAAAATATTTTGCTTTCAAATTCATAGCGTGATCGTAGCTTACATGGACTTGACTGATATGACTGGGATTTCCATGAAAAAGATTGTCGGCAGAAAATGGGTGATCACTGTACATTTCTCTTCTGTTTCCTATTTATATTTATATTTTACCTCCTCAATTTAGCATTGTGGACAAGGAAAGACCAAATCGAAGATCTGCAATAAATATTTTGCCTTCAAATTCATACCGTGATCGTAGCATGCATGGACTCGACTCATATGACTGGGATTTCCATGAAAAAGATTGTGGGCCGAAAATGGGTGATCACTGTACATTTCTCTTCTGTTTCCTATTTATATTTCTATTGTACCTCCTCAATTTAGCATTATGGACAGGGAAAGACGTAATCTAAAATCTGCACAAAAATATTTTGCCTTCAAATTCATACCGTGATCGTAGCATGCATGGACTCGACTCATATGACTGGGACTTCCATGAAAAAGATTGTGGGCCGAAAATGGGTGATCACTGTACATTTCTCTTCTGTTTCCTATTTATATTTATATTTTACCTCCTCTATTTAGAATTATGGACAGAGAAAGACCTAATCTAAAATCTGCACAAAAATATTTTGCCTTCAAATTCATACCGTGATCGTAGCATGCATGGACTCGACACATATGACTGGGATTTCCATGAAAAAGTTTGTGGGCCGAAAATGGGTGATCACTGTACATTTCTCTTCTGTTTCCTATTTATATTTATATTTTACCTCCTCAATTTGGCATTATGGACAGGGAAAGACCTAATCTAAGATCTGCACAAAAATATTTTGCTTTCAAATTCATACCGTGATCGTGGCATGCATGGACTCGATACATATGACTGGGATTTCCATGAAAAAGATTGTGTGCCGAAACTGGGTGATCACTGTACATTTCTCTTCTGTTTCCTATTTATATTTCTATTTTACCTCCTCAATTTTGCATTATGGACAGGGAAAGACCTAATCTAAGCTCTGCACAAAAATTATTTTGCCTTCAAATTCATACAGTGATCGTAGCAAAAATCGACTTGACTCATATGACTGGGATTTCCATGAAAAAGATTGTGGGCCGAAAATGGGCGATCACTGTACATTTCTCTTATGTTTCCTATTTATATTTCTATTTTACTTCATTCATTTAGCATGATGGACAGGGAAAGATCTAATCTAAGCTCTGCAAAAAAATATTTTGCCTTCAAATTCATACCGTGATCGTAGCATGCATGGACACGACACATATGACTGGGATTTCCATGAAAAAGATTGTGGGCGGAAAATGGGTGATCACTGTACATTTCTCTTCTGTTTCCTATTTATATTTATATTTTACCTCCTCAATTTAGCATTACGGACAGGGAAAGACCTAATCTAAGCTCTGCACAAAAATATTTTGCCTTCAAATTCATACCATGATCGTAGCATGCATGGACTCGACTGATATGACTGGGATTTCCATGAAAAAGATTGTGGGCCGAAAATGGGTGATCACTGTACATTTCTCTTCTGTTTCCTATTTATATTTCTATTTTACCTCCTCAATTTAGCATTATGAACAGGGAAAGACCGAATCTAAAATCTGCACAAAAATATTTTGCCTTGAAATTCATACCGTGATCGTAGCATGCATTGACTCGACTCATATGACTGGGATTTCCATGAAAAAGTTTGTGGGCCAAAAATGCGTGATCACTGTACATGTCTCTACTGTTTCCTATTTATATTTATATTTTACCTCCTCAATTTAGCATTATGAAAAGGGAAAGACCTAATCTAAGCTCTGCACTGAAATATTTTGCCTTCAAATTCATAACGTGATCGTAGCATGCATGGACTCGACGAATATGACTGGGATTACCATGAAAAAGATTGTGGGCCGAAAATGGGTGATCACTGTACATTTCTCTTCTGTTTCCTATTTATATTTCTATTTTACCTCCTCAATTTAGCATTATGGACAGCTAAAGACCTAATCTAAGATCTGCACAAAAATATTTTGGCTTCAAATTCATACCGTGATCGTAGGATGCATGGACTCGACTCATATGACTGGGTTTTCCATGAAAAAGATTTTGGGCCGAAAATGGGTGATCACTGTACATTTCTCTTCTGTTTCCTATTGATATTTCTATTTTACCTCCTCAATTTAGCATTATGGACAGAGAAAGACCTAATCTAAAATCTGCACAAAAATATTTTGCCTTCAAATTCATACCGTGATCGTAGCATGCATGAACTCGACTTATATGACTGGGATTTCCATGAAAAAGTTTGTGGGCCGAAAATGGGTGATCACTGTACATTTCTCTTCTGTATTCTATTTATATTTATATTTTACCTCCTCAATTTAGCATTATGGACAGGGAAAGACCTAATCTAAGCTCTGCACAAAAATATTTTCCCTTGAAATTCATACCGTGATCGTAGCATGCATGGACTCGACTCATACGACTTGGATTTCAATGAAAAAGATTGTGGGCAGAAAATGGGTGATCACTGTACATTTCTCTTCTGTTTTCTATTTATATTTCTATTTTACCTCCTCAATTTAGCATTATGGACAGGGAAAGACCTAATCTAAGCTCTGCACAAAAATATTTTGCCTTGAAATACATACCGTGATCGTAGCATGCATAGACTCGACTCATATGACTGGGATTACCATGAAAAAGATTGTGGGCCGAAAATGTGTGATCACTGTACATTTCTTTTCTGTTTCCTATTTATATTTATATTTTAGCTCCTCAATTTAGTATTATGGCCAGGGAAAGACCTAATCTAAGCTCTGCACAAAAATATTTTGCCTTGAAATACATACCGTGATCGTAGCATGCATAGACTCGACTCATATGACTGGGATTTCCATGAAAAAGATTGTGGGCCGAAAATGGGTGATCACTGTACATTTCTCTTCTGTTTCCTATTTATATTTATATTTTACCTTCTCAATTTAGCATTATGGAGAGGGAAAGATCTAATCTAAAATCTGCACTGAAATATTTTGCCTTCAAATTCTTACCGTGATCGTAGCATGCATGGACTCGACTCATATGACTGGGATTTCCATGAAAAAGATTGTGGGACAAAAATGGGTGATCACTGTACATTTCTCTTCTGTTTCCTATTTATATTTTGTATTTTACCTCCTCAATTTAGCATTATGGACAGGGAAAGAACTAATCTAAAATCTGCACAAAAATATTTTGCCTTTGAATACTTAGCGTGATCGTAGCATGCATGGACTCGACTCATATGACTGGGATTTCCATGAAAAGATTGTGGGCCGAAAATAGGTGATCACTGTACATTTCTCTAATGTTTCCTATTGATATTTCTATTTTACCTCCTCAATTTAGCATTATGGACAGGGAAAGACTTAATCTAAAATCTGCACAAAAATATTTTGCCTTGAAATTCATACCGTGATCGTAGCATGCATGGACTCGACTCATATGACTGGGATTTCCATGAAAAAGATTGTGGGCCGAAAATGGGTGATCACTGTACATTTCTCTTCTGTTTCCTATTTATATTTATATTTTACCTCCTCAATTTAGCATTATGGACAGGGAAAGACCTAATCTAAAATCTGCACAAAAATGTTTTGCCTTCAAATTCTTAGCGTGATCGTAGTATGCATGGACTCGACTCATATGACTGGGATTTCCATGAAAAGATTGTGGGCCGAAAATAGGTGATCACTGTACATTTCTCTTCTGTTTCCTATTTATATTTATATTTTACCTCCTCAATTTAGCATTATGGACAGGGAAAGATCTAATCTAAAATCTGCACAAAAATATTTTGCCTTCAAATTCTTACCGTGATCGTAGCATGCATGGACTCGACAAATATGACTGGGATTTCCATGAAAAAGATTGTGGGCCGAAAATGCCTGATCACTGTACCTTTCTCTTCTGTTTCCTATTTATATTTATATTTTAACTCCTCAATTTAGCATTATGGAGAGGGAAAGACCTAATCTAAAATCTGCACAAAAATATTTTGCCTTGAAATTCATACCGTGATCGTAGCATGCATGGACTCGACTCATATGACTGGGATTTCCTTGAAAAAGATTGTGGGCCGAAAATGGGTGATCAGTGTACCTTTCTCTTCTGTTTCCTATTTATATTTATATTTTACCTCCTCAATTTAGCATTATGGACAGGGAAAGACCTAATCTAAGATCTGCACAAAAATATTTTGCCCTTAAATTCATACCGTGATCGTAGCATGCATGGACTCGACTCATATGACTGGGATTTCCATGAAAGAGATTGTGGGCTGAAAATGGGTGATCACTGTACATTTCTGTTCTGTTTCCTATTTATATTTCTATTTTACCTTCTCAATTTAGAATTTTGGACCGGGAAAGACCTAATCTAAAATCTGCACAAAAATATTTTGCCTTCAAATTCATACCGTGATCGTAGCATGCATGAACTTGACTCATATAACTGGGATTTCCATGAAAAAGATTGTGGGCCGAAAATGGGTGATCACTGTACATTTCTCTTCTGTATTCTATTAATATTTCTGTTATACCTCCTCAATTTAGCATTATGGCCAGGGAAAGACCTAATCTAAGATCTGCACAAAAATATTTTGCTTCAAATTCATTCCGTGATCGTAGCATGCATGGACTCGACTCATATGACTGGGATTTCCATGAAAAAGATTGTGGGCCGCAAATTGATGATCACTGTACATTTCTCTTCTGTTTCCTATTTATATTTATATTTTACCTCCTCAATTTAGCATTATGGACAGGGAAAGACCTAATCTAAGATCTGTACAAAAATATTTTGCCTTCATATCCATACCGTGATCGTAGCATGCATGGACTCGACTAATGTGACTGGGATTTCCATGAAAAAGATTGTGGGCCGAAAATGGGTGATCACTGAATATTTCTCTAATGTTTCCTATTTATATTTATATTTTACCTCCTCAATTAAGCATTATGGACATGGAAAGACCTAATCTAAGATCTGCACAAAAATATTTTGCCTTCAAATTCATACCGTGATCGTAGCATGCATGGACTCGACTCATATGACTGGGATTTCCATGAAAGAGATTGTGGGCTGAAAATGGGTGATCACTGTACATTTCTGTTCTGTTTCCTATTTATATTTCTATTTTACCTTCTCAATTTAGAATTTTGGACCGGGAAAGACCTAATCTAAAATCTGCACAAAAATATTTTGCCTTCAAATTCATACCGTGATCGTAGCATGCATGAACTTGACTCATATAACTGGGATTTCCATGAAAAAGATTGTGGGCCGAAAATTGGTGATCACTGTACATTTCTCTTCTGTATTCTATTTATATTTCTATTTTACCTCCTCTATTTAGCATTATGGACAGGGAAAGACCTAATCTAAGCTCTGCACAAAAATATTTTGCCTTCAAATTCATACCGTGATCGTAGCATGCATGGACTCGACTCATATGACTGGGATTTTCATGAAAAAGATAGTGGGCAGGAAATGGGTTATCACTGTATATTTCTCTTCTGTTTCCTATTTATATTTCTATTTTACCTCCTCAATTTAGCATTATGGCCAGGGAAAACCTAATCTATGCTCTGCACAAAAATATTTTGCCTTCAAATTCATACCGTGATCGTAGCATGCATGGACTCGACACATAAGTCTCAGATTTCCATGAAAAATATTGTGGGCCGAAAATGGGTGATCACTGTATATTTCTCTTCTGTTTCCTATTTATATTTTTATTTTACCTCCTCAATTTAGCATTATGGACAGGGAAAGACCTAATCTAAGATCTGCACAAAAATATTTCGCTTTCAATTTCATACCGTTATCGTAGCATGCATGGAATCGACTCCTATGACTGGGATTTCCATGAAATAGATTGTGGGCCGAAAATGGGTGATCACTGTACATTTCTCTTCTGTTTCCTATTTATATTGCTATTTTATCTCCTCAATTTAGCATTATGGACAGGGAAAGACCTAATCTAAGCTCTGCACAAAAATATTTTGCCTTCAAATTCATACCGTGAACGTAGCATGCATGGACTCAACTCATATGACTGGGATTTCTATGAAAAAGATTGTGGGCAGAAAATGGGTGATCACTGTACATTTCTCTTCTCTTTCCTATTTATATTTACTACCTTCATTTAGCATTATGGACAGGGAAAGACCTAATCTAAGCTCTGCAAAAAAATATTTTGCCTTCAAATTCATACTGTGATCGTAGCATGTATGGACTCGACTCATATGACTGGGATTTCTATAAAAAAGATTGTGGGCAGAAAATGGGTGATCACTGTACATTTCTCTTATCTTTCCTATTTATATTTACTTCCTTCATTTAGCATAATGGACAGGGAAAGACCTAATCTAAGATCTGCACAAAAATATTTTGCCTTCAAATTCATACCGTGATCGTACCATGCATGGACTCGACTCATATGACTGGGATTTCCATGAAAAAGATTGTGGGCCGAAAGTGACTGATCACTGTACATTTCTCTTCTGTTTCCTATTTATATTTATATTTTATCCCCTGCATTTAGCATTATGGACAGGGAAAACCTACTCTAAGCTGTGCACAAAAATATTTTGCCTTCAAATTCATACCGTGATCGTAGCATGCATGGACTCGACTCGTATGACTGGGATTTCCAAGAAAAAGATTGTGGGCCGAAAATGGGTGATCACTGTACATTTCTCTTCTGTTTCCTATTTATATTTCTATTTTACCTCCTCAATTTAGCATTATGGACAGGGAAAGAACTAATCTAAGATCTGCACAAAAATATTTTGCTTTCAAATTCATACCGTGATCGTAGCATGCATGGACTCGACTCATATGACTGGGATTTCCATGAAAAAGATTGTGGGCCGAAAATGGGTGATCACTGTACATTTCTCTTCTGTTTCCTATTTATATTTATATTTTACTTCCTCAATTTAGCATTATGGACAGGGAAAGATCTAATCTAAGATCTGCAGAAAAATATTTTGCCTTCAAATTCATCCCGTTATCGTAGAATGCATGGACTCGACTCATATGACTGGGATTTCCATGAAAAAAATTGTAGGCCGAAAATGGGTGATCACCGTACATTTCTCTTCTGTTTCCTACTTATATTTATATTTTACCTCCTCACTTTATCATTATGGACTGGGAAAGACCTAAACTAAAATCTGCACAAAAATATTGTGCCTTCATTTCATACTATGATCGTAGCATGCATGGACTCGACTCTTATGACTGGGATTTCCATGAAAAAGATTGTGGTCCGAAAATGGGTGATCACTGTACATTTCTCTTCTGTTTCCTATTTCTATTTCTATTTTACCTCCTCAATTTAGCATTATGGACAGGGAAAAACCTAATCTAAAACCTGCACAAAAATATATTTCCTTCAAATTCATACCGTGATCGTAGCATGCATGGACTCGACTCATATGACTGGGATTTCCATGAAAAAGATTGTGGGCCGAAAATGGGTGATCACTGTACATTTCTCTTCTGTTTCCTATTTATATTTCTATTTTACCTCCTGAATTTAGCATTATGGACAGAGAAAGACCTAATCTAAGATCTGCACGAAAATATTTTGCCTTCAAATTCATACCGTGATCGTAGCATACATGGACTCGACTCATATGACTGGGATTTCCATGAAAAAGATTGTGGGCCGAAAATGGGTGATCACTGTACATTTCTCTTCTGTTTCCTATTTATATTTCTATTTTACCTCTTCAATTTAGCATTATGGACTGGGAAAGACGTAATCTAAAATCTGCACAAAAATATTGTGCCTTCAATTCATACCATGATCGTAGCATGCATGGACTCGACTCATATGACTGGGATTTCCATGAAAAATATTGTGTTCCGAAAATGGGTGATCACTGTACATTTCTCTTCTGTTTCCTATTTATATTTATATTTTACCTCCTCAATTTAGCATTATGGACAGGGAAAGACCTAATCTAAAATCTGCAAAAAAATATTTTGCTTTCAAATTCATACCGTGAGCGTAGCATGCATGGACTCAACTCATATGACTGGGATTTCCATGAAAAAGATTGTGGGCCGAAAATGGGTGATCACTGTACATTTCTCTTCTGTTTCCTATTTATATTTCTATTTTACCTCTTCAATTTAGCATTATGGACTGGGAAAGACCTAATCTAAAATCTGCACAAAAATATTGTGCCTTCAATTCATACCATGATCGTAGCATGCATGGACTCGACTCATATGACTGGGATTTCCATGAAAAAGATTGTGTTCCGAAAATGGGTGATCACTCTACATTTCTCTTCTGTTTCCTATTTATATTTATATTTTACCTCCTCAATTTAGCATTATGGACAGGGAAAGACCTAATCTAAAATCTGCAAAAAAATATTTTGCTTTCAAATTCATACCGTGATCGTAGCATGCATGGACTCGACTCATATGACTGGGATTTCCATGAAAAAGATTGTGGGCCGAAAATGGGTGATCACTGTACATTTCTCTTCTGTTTCCTATTTATATTTCTATTTTACCTCCTGAATTTAGCATTATGGACAGAGGAAGACCTAATCTAAGCTCCGCAAAAAAATATTTTGCCTTCAAATTCATACCGTGATCGTAGGATGCATGGACTCGACTCATATGACTGTGATTTCCATGAAAAAGATTGTGGGCCGAAAATGTGTGATCACTGTACATTTCTCTTCCGTTTCCTATTTATATTTATATTTTACTTCCTCAATTTAGCATTATGGACAGGGAAAGACCTAATCTAAAATCTGCACAAAAATATTTTGCCTTCAAATTCATACCATGATTGTAGCATGCATGGACTCGACTCATATGACTGGGATTTCCATAAAAAAGATTGTGGGCAGAAAATGGGTGATCACTGTACATTTTTTTTCTGTTTCATATTTATATTTATATTTTACTTCCTCAATTTAGCATTATGGACAGGGAAAGACCTAATCTAAGATTTGCAAAAAAATATTTTGACTTCAAATTCATATCGTGATCGTAGCATGCATGGACACGACTCATATGACTGGGATTTCCATGAAAAAGATTGTGGGCAGAAAATGGGTGATCACTGTACATTTTTCTTCTGTTTCTCATTTATATTTATATTTTACTTCCTTAATTTAGCATTATGGACAGGGAAAGACCTAATCTAAGATCTGCAAAAACATATTTTGCCTTCAAATTCATACCGTGATCGTAGCATGCATGGACTCAACTCATATGACTGGGATTTCCATGAAAATGATTGTGGGCAGAAAATGGGTGATCACTGTACATTTTTCTTCTGTTTCTTATTTATATTTATATTTTACTTCCTCAATTTAGCCTTATGGACAGGGAAAGACCTAATCTAAGATCTGCGAAAACATATTTTGCCTTCAAATTCATAGGGTGATCGTAGCAGGTATGGACTTGACTCATATGACTGGGATTTCCATGAAAAAGATTGTGTGCAGAAAACGGGTGATCACTGTACATTTCTCTTCTGTTTCCTATTTATATTTCTATTTTACCTCCTCAATTTAGCATTATGGACAGGGAAAGACCTAATCTAAGATCTGCAAAAAAATATTTTGCTTTCAAAATCATACCGTGATCGTAGCATACATGTACTCGACTAATATGACTGGGATTTCCATGAAAAAGATTGTGGGCAGAAAATCGGTGATCACTGTACATTTCTCTTTTGTTTCCTATTTATATTTATATTTTACTTCCTTCACTTAGCATTATGGACAGGGAAAGACCTAATCTAAGATCTGCACAAAAATATTTTGCCTTGAAATTCATACCGTGATCGTAGCATGCATGGACTCGACTCACATGACTGGGATTTACATGAAAAAGATTATGGGCAGAAAATGGGTGATCACTGTACATTTCTCTTCTGTTTCCTATTCATATTTCTATTTTACCTCCTCAATTTAACATTATGGACAAGGAAAGACCTAATCTAAGATCTGCAAAAAAATATTTTGCCTTCAAATACATATCGTGATCGTAGCATGCATTGACTCGACTCATGTGACTTGGATTTCCATGAAAAAGATTGCGGGCAGAAAATCGGTGATCACTGTACATTTCTCTTCTGTTTCCTATTTATATTTCTAATTTACCTCCTCAATTTAGCATTATGGATAGGGAAAGACCTAATCTAAGATCTGCAAAAAAATATTTTGCCTTCAAATTCATACCGTGATCCTAGCATGTATGGACTCGACTCATATGACTGGGATTTCCATGTAAAAGATTGTGGGCAGAAATTGGGTGATCACTGTACATTTCTCTTCTGTTTCTTATTTATATTTCTATTTTACCTCCTCAATTTAGCATGATGGACAGGGAAAGACATAATCTAAGATCTGCAAAAAAATATTTTGCCTTCAAATTCATACCGTGATCCTAGCATGTATGGACTCGACTCATATGACTGGGATTTCCATGTAAAAGATTGTGGGCAGAAAATGTGTGATCACTGTACATTTCTCTTCTGGTTCCTATTTATATTTCTAATTTACCCCCTCAATTTAGCATTATGGACAGGGAAAGACCTAATCTAATTTCTGCAAAAAAATATTTTGCCTTCAAATTCATACCGTGATCGTAGCATGCATGGACTTGACTCATATGACTGGGATTTCCATGAAAAAGGTTGTGGGCCGAAAATGGGTGATCACTGTACATTTCTCTTCCGTTTCCTATTTATATTTATATTTTACTTCCTCAATTTAGCATTATGGACAGGGAAAGACCTAATCTAAAATCTGCACAAAAATATTTTGCCTTCAAATTCATACCATGATCGTAGCATGCATGGACTCGACTCATATGACTGGGATTTCCATGAAAAAGTTTGTGGCCCGAAAATGGGTGATCACTGTAAATTTTTCTTCTGTTTCCTATTTATATTTATATTTTACTTCCTCAATTTAGCATTATGGACAGGGAAAAACCAAATCTAAGATCTGCACAAAAATATTTTGCCTTCAAATGCATACCGTGATCGTAGCATGCATGGACTCGACTCATATGACTGGGATTTCCATGAAAAAGATTGTCGGCCGAAAATGGGTGATCACCGTACATTTTTTTTCTGTTTCATATTTATATTTATATTTTACTTCCTCAATTTAGCATTATGGACAGGGAAAGACCTAATCTAAGATTTGCAAAAAAATAATTTTGACTTCAAATTCATATCGTGATCGTAGCATGCATGGACTCGACTCCTATGACTGGGATTTCCATGAAAAAGATTGTGGGCCGAAAATGGGTGATCACTGTACATTTCTCTTCTGTTTCATATTTATATTTCTATTTTACCTCCTGAATTTAGCATTATGGACAGAGAAAGACCTAATCTAAGATCTGCACAAAAATATTTTGCCTTCAAATTCATACCGTGATCGTAGCATACATGGACTCGACTCATATGACTGGGATTTCCATGAAAAAGATTGTGGGCCGAAAATGGGTGATCACTGTAAATTTCTCTTCTGTTTCATATTTATATTTCTATTTTACCTCCTCAATTTAGCATTATGGACAGGGAAAGACCTAATCTAAAATCTGCACAAAAATATTTTGACTTCAAATTCATACCGTGATCCTAGCATGCATGGAATCGACTCATATGACTGGGATTTCCATGATAAAGATTGCGGGCCGAAAATGGGTGATCACTGTACATTTCTCTTCTGTTTCCTATTCATATTTCTATTTTACCTCTTCAATTTAGCATTATGGACTGGGAAAGACCTAATCTAAAATCTGCACAAAAATATTGTGCCTTCAATTCATACCATGATCGTAGCATGCATGGACTCGACTCATATGACTGGGATTTCCATGAAAAAGATTGTGTTCCGAAAATGGGTGATCACTGTACATTTCTCTTCTGTTTCCTATTTATATTTATATTTTACCTCCTCAATTTAGCATTATGGACAGGGAAAGACCTAATCTAAAATCTGCACAAAAATATTTTGACTTCAAATTCATACCGTGATCCTAGCATGCATGGAATCGACTCATATGACTGGGATTTCCATGATAAAGATTGCGGGCCGAAAATGGGTGATCACTGTACATTTCTCTTCTCTTTCCTATTTATATTTCTATTTTACCTCTTCAATTTAGCATTATGGACTGGGAAAGACCTAATCTAAAATCTGCAAAAAAATATTTTGCTTTCAAATTCATACCGTGATCGTAGCATGCATGGACTCGACTCATATGACTGGGATTTCCATGAAAAAGATTGTGGGCCGAAAATGGGTGATCACTGTACATTTCTCTTCTGTTTCCTATTTATATTTCTATTTTACCTCCTGAATTTAGCATTATGGACAGAGGAAGACCTAATCTAAGCTCTGCAAAAAAATATTTTGCCTTCAAATTCATACCGGGATCGTAGCATGCATGGACTCGTCTCATATGACTGGGATTTCAATGAAAAAGATTGTCGGCCGCAAATTGGTGATCACTGTACATTTCTCTTCTGTTTCCTATTTTTATTTCTATTTTAACTTCTCAATTCAGCATTATGGACAGGGAAAGACCAATCTAAAATCTGCACAAAAATATTTTGCTTTCAAATTCATACCGTGATCGTAGCATGCATGGACTCGACTCATATGACTGGGATTTCCATGAAAAAGATTGTGGGCCGAAAATGGGTGATCACTGTACATTTCTCTTCTGTTTCCTATTTGTATTTGTAGTTTACTTCCTCAATTTAGCATTATGGACAGTGAAAGACCTAATCTAATATCTGCACAAAAATATTTTGCTTTCAAATTCATACCGTGATCGTAGCATACATGGACTCGACTCATATGACTGGGATTTCCATGAAAAAGACTGTGGGCCGAAAATGGGTGATCACTGTACATTTCTCTTCTGTTTCCTATTTATATTTCTATTTTACCTCCTTAATTTAGCATTATGGACAGGGAAAGACCTAATCTAAAATTTGCACAAAAATATTTGGCTTTCAAATTCATACCGTGATCATAGCATGCTTGGACTCGACTCATATGACTGGGATTTCCATGAAAAGGATTGTGGGCAGAAATAGGTGATCACTGTACATTTCTCTTCTGTTTCCTATTTATATTTCTATTTTACCTCCTCAATTTAGCATTATTGACAGGGAAAGACCTAATCTAAGATCTGCAAAAAAATATTTTGCCTTCAAATTCATACCGTGATCGTAGCATGCATGGACTCGACTCATATGACTGGGATTTCCATGAAAAAGACAGTGGGCACAAAATGGGTGATCACTGAATATTCCTCTTCTGTTTCCTATTTATATTTCTATTGTACCTCCTCAATATAGCATTATGGACAGGGAAAGACCTTATCTAAAATCTGCACAAAAATATTTTACCTTCAAATTCATACCGTCATCGTAGCATGCGTGGACTCGACTCATATGACTGGGATTTCCATGAAAAAGATTGTGGGCCGAAAATGGGTGATCACTGTATATTTCTCTTCTGTCTCCTATTTATATTTATATTTTACTTCCTTAATTTAGCATTATGGACACGGAAAGACCTAATCTAAGATCTGCAAAAAAATATTTTGCCTTCAAATTCATACCGTTATCTTTTCGCACACCGTAAAGTGACAACGGTGACAGCATTGACATGGTCGAAGCTGCTGTTTGCCGCAGGAAAGCGAACGAATAATGCTTGTAGCCATGGACAGAATGAGAGATTCCACACAATTTGATACCAATTTGGAAGAGATTCCAGCTACTGGAAAAAATTCATAATGCAATGAATTGGGGGAGGCCCCCCCCAGTTTTGGTGCGCATAAAAATTCCAACAAATTCACTAACGCTAGGTCCCGAATCGTCGAAGGTCACTCCCTCCCCACACAAGCGACTGAAATAAACATTTGACTGATGTAGTCAGCAGGAAATTCCCCACAATCTGACATCTATCTCATGAGGATCCCCTAGAGAGGTAAAAATAGAAATGCGATCTCTTCGAGCAAAACGCTTTTCAGACACCGTAAAGTGCCAACGGTGACAGCAGTAACATGGTCGAAGCTGAGGTTTGCCGCATGAAAGCGATCGAAAAATGCTTGTAGCCATGCAGAGAGTGAGAGATACCACACAATTTGATACTAATTTTGAAGAGCTTCAAGCTACTGGAAAAAATTTATAAAGCAATGAATTGGGGGAGACCCTCCCAGTTTTGGTGCGTATGAAAATACCAACAAATTCACTAACGGTAGGTCCCGAATAGTCGAAGGTCACTCCCTCCCCACACAATCGACTGAAATAAACCTTTGACTGATGGAGTCACCAGGAAATTCCCGACAATCTGACATCTATCTCATGAGGATCCCCTAGAGAGGTAAAAATAGAAATGCGATCTCTTCGAGCAAAACGCTTTTCGGACACCGTAAAGTGCCAACGGTGACAGCAGCGACATAGACGAAGCTGCAGTTTGCAGCATGAAAGCGAACGAAAAATGCTTGTAGCCATTCACAGTGTGAGAGTTTCCACACAATTTGATACCAATTTGGAAGAGATTCCATCTACTGGAAAAAATTTATAAAGCAATGAATTGGGGGCTTCACCCCCAGTTTTGGGGGCGCATGAAAATTACAACAAATTTACTAATGCTAGGTCCCAAATAGTCGAAGGTCACTCCCTCCCCACACAAGCAACTGAAATAAACCTATGTCTGATGGAGTCAGCAGGAAATTCCAGACAATCTGACATCTATCTCATGAGGATCCCCTAGAGAGAAAAAATAGAAATGTGATCTCTTCGAGGAAACCGCTTTTTGGACACCGTAAAGTGCCAACGGTGACAGCAGTGACATGTTCGAAGCTGCAGTATGCCGCATGAAAGCGAACGAAAAATGCTTGTAGCCATGCACAGAGTGAGTGATTCCACACAATTTGATACCAATTTGGAGGAGATTCCAACTACTGGAAAAAATTTATAAAGCAATGAATTGGGGGAGGCCCCACAGTTTTGGTGCGCATGAAAATTCCAACAAATTCACTAACGCTAGGTCCCGAATCGTCGAAGGTCACTCCCTCCCCACACAAGCGACTGAAATAAACATTTGACTGATGGAGTCAGCAGGAAATTTCACACAATCTGACGTCTATTTCATGAGGATCCCCTAGAGAGGAAAAAGTAGAAATACGATCACTTCGAGCAAACCGCTTTTCGGACACCGTAAAGAGCCAACGGTGAAAGCAGTGACATGGTCGAAGCTGCAGTTTGCCGCATGAAAGCGAACGAAAAATGCTTGTAGCCATGCACAGAGTGAGATATTCCACAAATTTGATAACAATTTGAAGAGGATCCAGCTACTGGAAAAAATTTATAATGCAATGAATTGGGGGAGGGACCCCCCCAGTTTTGGTGCGCATGAAAATTCCAAGAAATTCACTAACGCTAGGTCCCGAATCGTCGAATCTCACTCCCTCCCCACACGAGCGACTGAAATAAACCTTTGAATGATGGAGTCAGCAGGAAATTCCCCACAATCTGACATCTATCTCCTGAGGATCCCCTGGAGAGGAAAAAACTGAAATGTGATCTCTTTGAGCAAACCGCTTTTCGGACACCGTACGGTGACAGCAGTGACATGGTCGAAGCTGCAGTTTGCCACATGAAAGTGAATGAAAAATGCTTGTAGCCATGCACAGAGTGAGAGATTCCGCAGAATTTGATACCAATTTGGAAGAGATTCCAGCTACTGGAAAAAATTTATAATGCAATGTATTGGGCGTGGCCCCCCAGTTTTGGTCCGCTTCCAACAAATTCACTAACGGTAGGTCCCGAATCGTTGAAGTTCACTCTCTCCCCACGCAATCGACTTAAATAATTATTTGACTCATGGATTAAGCAAGAAATTCCTCATAATTTGATATCAATTTCATGAGGGTGCCCAAGAGTGGAGAAAGTTGAAATCTGATCTCTTCGAGAAAACCGCTTTTCGGACACCGTAAATTGCCAGCGGTGACAGCTGCGGCAAGTTCGAAGCTAGACTTTGCCCTGTAAAAGCTACTTAGAAATGCTTGTTGGCATGGACTGAGTCAGAGACTTCGCACAATTTAATACCAAGTTTGAAGAGATTTCATCTGCTGGAAAAAACGTTATAAAGCAGGGAAATGGTGAGGGATCCCCCAGTTTTGGTCCACTTCAAAATTCCGACAAATTCACTACATGAGGTCCCGTATCGTTGAACGTCACTCCCTCCCTACACAAGGGACTAAAATAATTCTTTGACTCATTGAGTTAGCAGGAAATTCCTCACAATCTGATATCTATTTCATGAGGATCCCCTCGAGAGGAAAAACTTGAAATGGGATCTCCTTGAGCAAACCGCTTTTCGGACACTGTAAATTGCCCACGGTGACAGCAGCGACACACTCGAAGCTACACTTTGCACTATAAAAGCAAATGAAAAATGCTTGTAGACATCGACAGAGTGAGAGATTTCGCACAATTTAATACCAATTTTGAAGAGATTTCATCTGCTGGAAAAAAGTTATAAAGCAGGGATATGGTGAGAGATCCCCCAGTTTTTGGTCCGCATGAAAATTCCAACAAATTCAATAACACAAGGTCCCGTATCCTCGAACATCACTCCCTCCCTACAGAAGTGACTGAAATAATTCTTTGACTCCTGCATTAAGCAGGAAATTCCACACAATGTGATATCTATTTTATGAGGGTTCCTTAGATGGGAAAAATTTGTATTGTAATCTTATCGAGCAAACCGGTTTCCGAACACTGTCAGTTATCAAAGGCCACAGCATCTACATGGTCGTTGCTGTATCGTGTCTATTAAACCTATTTTAAAATCATTCTAGACAGGCCTGTGTCGAGACATTCAGCCCAATTTAATATCAAAAATTGAAGTTATTTCACTTACTGGATAAAAGTTAAGTAGTGAAAATGTGTGATCACCCAGTTACGGTCCGCATGAAAAATCCCACAATTCTACTAACCCAAGTTACCGTATCATCTGAGGCCTTCTCTCCCTACTCAATCTACTTAAATAATTCTTTCATACATGGATTAAGCAAGAAATTCCGCTCAATCTCATATCTATTTTATGAGGGCTCCATAGAGGGGCAAAGTTCAAATGCAATCTTATCGAGCAAACCGGGTTTCGGACACTGTAAACTTTGAAAGGGCACAGCAGCGACATGGTCGATGCTTTACTTTGCTCTATTAAGCCAAATTTTAAATCCTTCAAGACAGGCATGAGTCGACAAATTCTGCACAATTTAATACTTGCACTAAAAGATTGCAATTGTTTTTTTTATTTTCTCATGTATCAAACTACATTAGAATCAATAATAAAATCAATATGAATAAAAATTTTGGAAAATACCATTTTTGAGGTTTCTATTACTAGTAGGGGCTAAAACCTCGATCTTCGATGTCTGATTTAAGGCTTATATCTTGCAAAAAATGATTGCCATTGTTTTTTTCTTTTCTTACCCATCAAACCACATAAGAATCAATAATAAAATCCCAAAATAAAAAGTTTTGGAAAATGGTATTTTTGAGGCTTCTCTTACTACTAGGGGCTAAAACCACTATCTTCGATGTCTGATTTAAGGCATATATCTTGCATGAAAAGGATTGCTATTGTTTTTTTTTCTTTTCTTACTCATCTAACTACATTAGAATCAATAATAAAATGAATATGAATAAAAAGTTTTGGAAATTGGCATTTTTGAGGCTTCTATTACTATGAGGGTTTAAAACCGCTATCTTCCATGTCTTATTTAAGGCATATATCTTGCACGAATATGATTGCAATTGTTTTTTTCTTATCTTATGCATCTAACTACATAAGAATTAATAATAAAATCAATATGAATAAAAAATTTTGATCCCGCAGTTTTGGGCCTCATGAAAATCCCAACAAATCCACTAACACAAGTCGACGTATCATCAAACGCCACATTGTCCATACTTAAGCAACTGGAAAAATTCTTTTATACATGGATTAAGCAAGAAATTAAGAAGAAATGCAGACCCATTGAGCAAACCGGTTTTCGGACATCTTAATTGTTAAAGGACACGACAGTGACATTGTCAAAGCTGCACTTTGCTTGATTCAACCAAATGAAAAATCCTTGTAGACATGGATGTATTGATAAATTTCCTACAATACTAATTTTTAAAATATTTCATTTAATGGAAAAAAATTTAAAAGAATTGAAATTTGACTGATCCCCCAGTTTTGGGCCTTATTAAAATTCCGACAAATCCCTTATCACAAGTCCTATTCAACCGACTGAAAAAAAAAATTTTCAACATGGATTAAGCAAGAAATTCCCTAACATTTGATATCAATTTGATAACTATTCTATAGACGCGAAAAATTTGAAATCCGGAGTACTCAAGCAAACCGGTTTTTGCATGACGTAAATTTTCAGAGGATACGCCAAAGACATGGTTGCACCTCCACTTTCCTCTATTCAACAAAATGTATAATCTTTGTAGACATGGATTAATTAATAAATATTCTACAATTTAATACCAATTTTTAAAATATTTCATTCAATGTAAAAAAATTGAAAAGAAATGAAATATGACTGATCCCCCAGTTTTGGGCTGCACTAAAAATTCCCACAAATCCCCTAACAAGTTGCCACTTCATCCAATGCCATGTTGTCCCTATTCAACTGACTGAAAAAATTTTTTAAACCTGGATTAAGGAAAAAAAGTCCATAAAATTTGATATCAATTTTATAAGTATTCTATAGAAACAAAAAAATGGTATTCCAGATTCATCAAGCAAACCGTTTTTTTATGCCTTTAATTTTCAAAGTAGACGACAGAGACATGTCTCGACATGGTCAAACCTCCACCCTGCTCTATTCAACCAAATGAAAAATCCTTGTAGACATGGATTAATTCATAAATTTCCTACAATTTGATACCAATTTTGAAAATATTTCATTCAATGGAAAATATTTAAAATGAAGTGAAATATGACTGATCCCCCAGTTTTGGGCTGCACTAAAAATTTCAAGAAAACCACTAAGACAAGTTGCGTCTTCATCACTTACCAAATTTTTCCTATTCATCCCACTGAAAAATAATTTTATACTTACACAGTAAAATTCCACATCAATTTTCAGCTAATAGCGAACATATCACACTTCAGTTTTTTTAAACACCCTTTATATATATATATATATATATATATATATATATATATATATATATATATGTATGTGTGTGTGTGTGTGTGTACCCAAAATCACTCTTTCTTTTATCACATTTTTATGTCCAACTAAGTTAGCAAATCATTCAATAAAATGACATCTTTACCCAAACCAAATCTCGTAATGTCATTACAGAACATTAAAATAATTACATTATAATATTCAATTTTTTAATTAAATATTGATTGAAAATATCCCATTTCTAGATATTCTCATTTACTCTATGATAATTTCACTATATCTTGTAGCTTTGATGTGGCACAAGCCCAAACACTACTTCTCTATATAAAACATCTACTAATTCTAACTCTTGTTTTATAAAGTATGACAGTGAGTGCCCTGAAAAATGTCCATCTGCTGTCATTAATAATTGAATCCAAAGAGCTAAAATCATTTCTTTATCCAAAACAATATTCATTAAAGAATTAAATAATATAAAACTAACATTTATCAATAATGGGGCCCCCAATTATGTAGTTGATGAACAAATCAAATTTCATTTAAACAACAATTTTAGGCAATAAAACCATAGTTATAAAAATAATAATGACAATAATGCTATTAACATATATTATCAAAATCAAATACACCACATTTACAAAAATCTCAAAACAGCAATTAAAAAGTTCATACATAGATATATAAAACCAGTCGATAAAATACATTAGATTCATTATTTAATATAAAAATTCCAAAACTGTCAACTTATTCATTAAATGTAATATATCCTAAACTTCCAAGTTCTTAATAAGATTAATTTTGTGTATGAATATACTTACCCACTCAGCGAATGTTTCTCTGTAATTCAAAAGCATGAAACTTTTAACATAGGATATACCACAACCACATTCTCATGAGGACTTACCTGCCACCTATTGGAGCTGAGTGCCATCAGATAACATTAATAAGCAGCATCAGGATCTCATAGTAACATTAAACATCTGCTCACAAACAATGCCAAAATACTAGTAAAATAAAATTCTTATCATTCGTGAAGCAATACACATGCAATGAAAACAATCATCGATAAATAAAAACAATTATAAGAGCTCACATCCTTAAAGATAGAGGGTGATTGAAATTTTGTCCTTGTCTGCAAAGGATTATCCATAATTTGGAAAAGTTCATCATTAATCAACACAAAATGTTTATTTTAAAAATGGAAATTTAAGTGAAATTTGAGTACAGTAGGATCGTGAAAACATTTACAATATATAATACTCTCTCACCGTACATGCTATGACTCTTCAGAATGTGGGCAAGCATGGCTCTCTACAACTTTCTTTGGTTGCTTAGAATAATACTTGCGCCTATATGCTTTCCTTTTCTCTTTGAAGTATTTGTTTCTCTATCCATTTGTCCAGACTCAAATGTCTGTCCAAAAGAATTGGAAATGGTCAAGAGACATGGTGCTAGTCTTTGACAGACCAAGGTTTGCTGATCCAGATGAAGTAACTGAACCTGTATTCTCAATAATGGTACCCTAGTGGGTTGACAACTCTAAAACTCTGTAGAATGCAGTGTGTATTATACAATGCACAGGCTGATAGGTTGAGTAGCACTGGCATTGAATTACATTGCCTTTCATTGTATCATTCTCATCATTTTATGTTGCCAGCAGACTCATTCATACATTACATTCGAGGTAACAACAGTTTCATGATGTTTTTTTCCTTTTTTTTTTTTGAATAATGTTAACCCTGTGCAAGGCTCAAAAGCCACTCAGTTTATGAGGATATATGGGGAAGATAACTGTTGACTCTAGACTCAAACAGGTTAAGCTTGTTGGGACTGGGTAAGCATTCTCTTGTGAGTCAAATCAACAAAGCAACATTTCATGGCATCTACAGCTAGACTTTTACATATTTTGTATTATGAGATATCTGACAGAGTCCTTTCCCACAAGTGTGGGAGGGTGAAATCATGCAGTGTACTGTTTATTCTAATGGTATTGGCAATTAATTAACACCATTATACTATTCTCACTCTCAAAGAAGGAAACCATCCACTATCCTATCCCAAATGTGTCAGTAATATCACAGTTTTATCTAATGGGTTACTAAGGAGTTTCTTGAATTAATCCAATATCCATGTGACTAATATAAATTAAGTTCTCTCTTATTGATATAGATTTGGTTAAAAGAGAATCCATTTTTCTGATGATGCTATTTCATTTTTTTCACTATTTTATCAAGTTCTTCCCATGCTAATGCTGGGAGTGGCTTCAGACTTTTGAACAATATATATATATTATATATTACAAGTAGATAAAATTCAATACCCCATAGGATAAAGAGCCATTTTACCCAGAACCAGCTTGTCAACACCAAGAAGTTAGATAAAGAAATGAATCAATGTTTTTGTAAATACGAAGAAAGAGGAGGGAAATTAACAACTAGGAGTAAATGTATTTAAAAAGACAAGCCCATTGTGGGTGAAATGGCTATATATCATATGGGGTATTGAATTTTATCTACAGTAATTCCTGTTTGCTGTATAATAAATATATTGAGATCTCTTCTGTGGATCAGTCTTAATATTTTATATTACGAGGATTCACATGGATTACTTACTATATATATATATATATATATATATATATATATATATATATATATATATATATATATAAAGTATGCTATATTTATGAGCTATAACTGCCTCAGCAAGTTGGCATAGTACTCACCATTGATGGTAACTCCTAAACCGTATTTGTCTGCAAACATTTATTGGTATTTTTTAAATAATCGTGTACATTTACACCAGAATGGAAATTTTCATTACAATTGGTTTCTGGGGCTTAATATGCAAATTTACTGAAAAATGACCCTGGATCTTTACTGACTGAGCATAAAAACACAATAATATTTGACTAATTAATTTAATGAAATTACTTATTATTCAACATTCTAGTATTATCACTTAATAAACATTAAAGAATTTAACACTGAAAAATGATGAGACCTCAAAAAACAGAAACGTGATTCTACAGAAGGATACTGAGGATACCAAGGACTTAATATGTAAGCAAGAAGTAAGAATTAAGTTTTAAAGAAAATGGAAACCAGAAGGAAACTTATACTTAACATATGTTGATAGTTGAAATTTCCTTGGCACATAATGAGCAAAGAGGGCTTGGCAAATCTGATACTCGCAAGAAGGCAAGAGGGACAGGGGAAAACAATGTATAACCTATTTAGTAAGCTTGAGTAAATGGAACAAGTTTTAGGAGATATAACAAAAAAATGAATTATTAAGAGCTATGAAGGATAGGAAGTTGTGGAAAGGCATGATTGCCTACATCATGAAGAGAGGAAGTCAGCTTTTAAGACATCCATTTTGCTATTAACTTCTTTCAAGGAATCTTTGAGTAGATTGTAACTTATAGCTTTATCATTTATTATTTCAGATCCTTGTTTCTCAGTTGGTGCTTTCATTCACATCAATGTTCCCTGAAAGAAAACAAGGTGTGCCCCACATTAACAGGACAGTAATTTTTTTTATATTTAAAAAAATCTTTCTTTTTAAAAGCTAAAGACACCAAGCAATGTAATATCTAAAAAAAAAAAAAAAAGAAATTAATGCTTATTTCAGGAGACCTCTGTATTATTTTCCTATTTTCAAATTTCATGATTAATGATTTCCTTATTAAAATTTAAAGTATGCCCCAGAATTTCAGTTATTCTACAAGTGTGTCCTGAATTAAAAAAAAAATGTTTGTGAAATACAAAGAGTTTAGATTGGATTAAAGCTAAAAGTAACAAGACCTCAACAGAATCCAGAGATGGAAATAGGATATGATGGGTCCTGATCTGGCATCTCATCTACTGTCACTTTCTCACAGATGTACCTTTGCTTCCCTCTGTCTTTTCTACAAGTATTTTCACAGCAACTGCTCTGATGAACTACTTTCTCTGGTTCCCAAACTGCATGAATTCAAGCATGCTACTAGGTTGAAATGATTAAATATAGCCGTCTCTTCTACTCGATTAGCTTCTTATCTTGCACTTCCCATCTGTGGAACTCCCTTCCTCTTAGTTGCTTCCCTAATAGCTACAATCTTCAAATATGCATATGTCAATAGACATGTTCTAATGCTTTGTTTCCCGTCTTTCTCTTTCTTCTTTCCTCAAACACACCACTTTACTCTTGCTCTCATTCACTGTACCACCTACGTGCTAGTAGGACTTCCACCTTGCATGGAGTGAAATGCTTAAAAAAACAACAAAAAAACATACCCACCTTACAAGACACCAACATGCAGAGTCACCTGTCACTTTATTTTCTGATTGTATACACCAGCAAACATTTTCATGAAGAGGAGATGAGATGGTCGGATGAGCAAATCAAAACTGAAAATGCCATAAACAAAGGAAATTTTTCAATTAATATTCTAGTATTAAAAAATCAAACTGCTGGATACATTCATCAAAATCAATAAATGGAACAGATCAATAGTTATATATGGTATCAGACTATTGATAAATGCAGGGCTAATATCATTCTTCAGTCAAACAAATTGCTAACAAAAATTGATTTCAATTGCTTCATCAATTTAGTTTTTGATTTTGGATTATTTTTATAATTATTTCAATTACATAACATTGTGTTTAATAAAATTCTAAATGTCAAATTTACCATTTATTTTTCATCTTGTAATTTAAATATGAATGTAATGACTGCTATTTTTTCTGTGACTTTCTTTATTTACAAAGTGTATTCCTTTTCCACAACTGTTCCTAAGTGATTCTGGTAATGCTTTGCAATTGCAAAGACAAGTTTGTCAGATGAACGACTACTTATTTCTCTACATATTTAACTATCCTGCTCAATTTCCCCCCCACCCCATTGGTGGCACTCACAGAAGATCAGACAGGAAGAGTATGATGCCTTGCTGTATGATTGCTACAAATTCATGGGTATAAATTGGATGCTAAAAATATATGGTTATTATTCAGAGAAAAATAGATATTTTTTTTAGTGATGTGTATATAATCCAAAAGGATATTAATATGCATACAAAATTTGATTAACCAATGATTAGCTGAGACAGCTTCTCTGTTGACAAATCAGAGAACAGAATTTTGTAACTTTATCTTATACATGAATGTCCAGGTGCTACAACGTTATCAGCAGAGAAAATAGAATTAAAAAGTCAATTTGGTTCGGTTGTTTTTTTATGAGTCAAATGGCTTGTTTAATATCAAAATCTAAATATTAAATATTCAAATCATGAAATAAATGTATTTAAATGTATTCACTTTTGAATTATTTATAAATTAAAGAGAATGATTTTATTTCATGGTTAAATTATAATTACGTATCTGCATTTTTGAAACAAATAACCTAACAAAATCAAATAAGAAGTAAAAACTTGTTTCTCTTTTCAATAAATGAAATTAATCATACCAAATTGTTTTGTTTTTTTGAATTTTAAAAATCTTTTTTGACAATCTGTGCCATGTTTTCAATTTTGCTATATGACCCGGAGGATAAATTTTTATTAATTTTACTATAAATATGTATCTTTCATACTTTTTTTATGAAAATATATTGTTTGTGACCTTATGTATAAAGTACAGCTATACAGGGAGTTAACCATTTTTACCTATTCTTCTTACATGCCTCAACTTCAAACAGTAACCCTCTACATTGAGTAGCTCTTGAGCCTTGTTTTAGGTGAACAATTATTTAAAAAAAATAATGTTAACAATAATTCAAATAAATTCAGTTCTTTAAATTATTTATGGAAGATTAAGCCATTTCATAAATACCAATGAAGGCAGCTAACATTTCTTCAGAAATATCAGTGTACATGTACCCTGGCTTTTAAGCTCCATTAAGTACCACATGGTTTATGGTTGAGTTTTCTTTTCATTCAACAGCAAAAACAAATGCCAACTGAATGTTTTATGCAATTTTTGTAGCACAAATCAATATTCTTTGCAAAAGTATATTGAGGAATATAAGTGGAAGAGAATTTGCTTTTTTATCAAATGAAGGATTGTCAACAATTAATTTCCAATCCATTTTGTTTAATTCTAATCAGAGACTAACATTCAAAATACTTGTTTTGAAAAGCAAGTCAAATTAAGATGAAAGAAAAAGAGGAAAACTAGAATTTTCAATGTTTAATAAAAATTCAATATTAATACTAATACTACTTGATGAAAAACAATAGAAATTAAATAAGTCAAAATTGACTAATGACTGTCGATGCTTCATCTTATAAAAATTCCAGATAATATTACTACAAATACTAAGAGAGAAAAAAGGCTGACAGAAATATTGTGGAGAAATTAACTGTTGGTCAGACAGCAAAGGAGAAGAGTATTTACCTTGTGTTGTTCAATTGCTTACTAAACAAAAGCTTGTTATTTTCTGTACTAACCCTTTAGAGTTACAGTGGTCACATGACAGGTTTACTATGTGATCCCTGAAGTTGCATAAAAAGAAGGGAAAAATCTTTTTTTTATTGCTAAATTTACCTTCTATATTTATACATCACAGAGAAGTGGCAATATATTTTGCAACTTGAGATAAGTGCTATTGCCCCCCCCCTCTCTGCTCAACCTGACTAGTCTCCATTCGTTTTGGGGATTGGGAGCATTACTAATCAAAAATTAATATTGGTTGACAATATTTTATCTAATAAAGAATAAATCAATATTACCACCACCACTGCTAATACTAATAAAAAGGTTGTAAGTAATATCTCACCTGAAGTCTATTCCTTATTTCCAATCCGTATTGTTTACTGCTGTGGTGAAAAGTAACATCAGATATCTATCAAAAATTAATAAAAGATAACATTCCTAAACATAATGCTTGAACTGAAAGTTTGAAACATAAACGGCATCTACTGATTTCAAATTTATGAAAAATTTCAAATGAAAAGGAGCCACTTGGTTAGATGGGCTGTAGACAGTGCAGAAAACAACTATCAACCACTGAGACTCTAAAAGTAATGTTTTTCCCCAAATGTTGTTTTTCATATTCCATAGATGTTAATATCACAAATCAATAGCAATAATGGATCTTTGTTTCTACCAGAAAATATCATCAGATGTTTACCAAGAATTGTGCTAGCACAGTTACTTTAATAGCTTCTGAAGAAATTTAAAATATTTGCTTCATTTATGACTTGTAAAGGATTTTTATAGACGGTTTAAGAGCCATTCGAAGTAGAGGATTACTGAACGGTTGAAGGGTGTTATCACTAACATTTTTTGTCAAGATTTACAAACTATGTTTCATTCAATTTTGCAAACTACCGTAATTCCCCACGTATAATACGACTTCATCCATAATACGCACCCCTAAAATTTTGACTGAAAATGTGGGGAAAATGCTTCTACACACGTAGAATACGCACCCCTTGTTTGGTAATCAAACGGTCTAGGTACCTCCACTTTTTCGCGGGAAAACAGCATAGCGTAATAAAAAAATGCCACAAACTTAACGAAAATAAAGTTTTATCGTCAAAATGCTTATGTTATTATTAAGATGAAAGACCAAAGTATTTTTTTAATTATTTTTTGAAATTTTTAAATATTTTCTAAGACGCTCGAAATTTTGGTTAAAGTCTTCATTTTTTTTTACGTCATCGCGGTGCTGTTAAAATAACATTGTTTATTTTTGCGCTTTTTTCCCGTTGAAAACACATTGATTTGGAAATTCTTGTAAAATTAAAGTAATTGTCCTATTTTAATGAAATTTTCGGGACTTATTCATAAATGAATGAAATTATTTTTGAAATATTTCTTTTTAGTAAATTTTGGTAACAAATATTTTTTTTTAAATATGTTACACCCCATTTACTTATTATCCTGAAATTTCCTTCAAAACTTTATTATTTCCTGACAATTTTTTTTTGTTTAAAGTAAGAGTCATTAGAGATGGTAAATCACCTACTTTTTTTTTTCAACTTTGTGCTAACTAACTGAAAATCTGCTCTGAAGTGAAAAATAATGAATCCAATAAAACTATGATATTACTTAATTAGAAAAGCTTTTAATTGCTTTTGTAAATAAGTAATATTAAGGTCATTATTGCCTGAAGAAATAAATTTTTTCTGATGAATAATTAAATTTTACAAGAATTTTTTATTTGTTTTACATTTTAATTATAATAATTTATAATAGTTTAAAAATCGTGCAAAATTCTGTATTAGCCTATTTCCTTGTGATAATTAGTAATTCAGTAGAAACAAAATTTACGAGTTCAAAATTGCAAAGTTTAATAAATTTAGGGATTCCAATTTTTTTTCAAATCATTTTTTATGTTGTATTTTTCTACTTAATACGTTCCTTATTTCTATGTACGGTAGACTGAAATTGCCATTATTACAAAAAGAGTTTTGTCCTAATACGTGCTAGCACCGTTACTTGAAGAAATTTAAAATATTTGCTTCATTTATGACTTGTAAAGGATTTTTATAGACGGTTTAAGAGCCATTCGAAGTAGAGGATTACTGAAGGGTTGAAGGGTGTTATCACTAACATTTTTGTCAAGATTTACAAACTATGTTTCATTCAATTTTGCAAACTAACGTAATTCCCCACATATAATATAAGTACCTCCACGAGATTGCTAAAAAAAGCATGATGAAAAAGACGCCATACTTGACGAAAACAAAATTTTATCGTCTAAACGTTTGTTATTATTAAGAAGAAAGATCAAAGTAATTTTGGGGTATTTTTTTACATTTTATAATCGTTCCTAGCACGTTCGAAATTTTCGTTAAAAATCTAGTTTTTTTTTTGAGTCAGCAAAATTGACCATTTTTTCCATTTAAAAAAAAAACTAGAAATCTCACTTTGAAATTCTTTTAAATATCAATTATCATTTTTTCAAAACTTATTTTAAAAAATCAGACATTATAATGTTTATTTAAAATATTTTGAACCAAACTTAACTTAGCTTTTGTGTCAAGAAGATGTAATTTGAAAATAAAACAAAGCCGGTCAAACTTTCGCGTCTCTTGACAGGTGATGAATGACATATTTACGAATTCCATGAGGCTAATTTATTCTACGGAAGGAGAAAAGTGAAATAATTTACATTTAAGCGAACAAATTATTTACCTCGTTATTTTAACGAAAACTTTCAGCGGTCTAATTTTTTTTTTGTACTTAGCTTTCACCTTTACGTTTATGATGCTTTATGGAAAGTATATTATAAAGAAATTAAAATAAGACTGTTAAGAGTGACATTAAATTTAATATTTCCTAAGAAATGTGTCGAATTCATTTATAGGTACCTTTCTTATGAAATTTTATCAGAACTGTACATAAAATACTACAATTTTATGTACATTTATTACATTTTACTGTTATTTGTATTTGCATTCATTTTATTAATTTTGATATTTCATTTATGGAAAAATGTCATAACTGAGATTAATATAAAAATAAGATCATATAAATTTCATAAGATGATACTGATACTTGTAGGTACCCTTTTCAGTTGAAATTGTAAAATCCAATTAACTTCTCCACACGTGTTCCGCAAAAGTAAAGGCCTTAACAGCGGAGTACAATGCTTAACTCAAATAACGCAACTTAATTATATTCTGGTTGGTCTTCCGTACTTTATAATTACAGCCCGGTTATAAGCACAAAATTACATTTCTTAATTACTGTGGATCTTTTGATTAGTCAAAATGATACAATTTACAACGCGCTAAAAAAGATCTAGCTCATAAGGACACCTAGGAAAATCGATGGGGCTTTTAACTAATTTTATAATATTTTAATGTAAATCTATTATAACTAATAACTTTTAACTAATTTTATAATATTTAAAAGTAAAATCTATTATAATTAAAGAAATAAATAATCGTATTAAAAAATTCATTTTTCATCGAAAAAATTTTTTTGCTTTCAGGATTTATTGTCCATATTCATAAAAACAACTAAAAGAAATAAAAGCATTTGAAATTAAATAATATCTTTGTTTTATTGGGTTTTGTATGTTACAATTCAGAGCTGATTTTCAGGTACGTTGGCTCCAATTAAAAACAAAAAAAAGACATGCTTTGCATTCCTCAAGCCCTGTGCTTTTAATTTTTGTAATCACTAAACCCGATGCGATCGAATTTCTAGCGTTTTCATAAAATTAGTTGGTGGGGGGGGTAATAAATATTTAAAAAAAATATTTCTACCATGACCTTAATAAAAAAAACATTTATAATAATTTCGATCATCTGTGAATAGTTCCTGAAAGTTTCATTAGCATCCGACAATTATTTCTACTTTTGCACGATTTTTCAAATTAATGTGTGTCATACCAAAAAAACGTGCTAAAAATTGTCTGTTATTTACTAGTTCCGCTGATTAAACAGAAACAAAGTTTTTTAATCAAAATTTAGTATGTTCTAAAAAGAAGGAATCATTTTTAAAAATAAAAAAAAAACTTTGGTCTTTCCTCTTAATAACATAAGCATTTAGACAATAAAATTTTGTTTTCGGCAAGATTGGCATCTTTTTCATCATGCTATGCACTTTTTTTTAGCGATTTCGTGGAGGTACATAGTATAATACGACTTCATCCATAATACGCACCCCTAAAATTTTGGCTGAAAATGTGGGGAAAATGCTTCTACAAACGTAGAATACGCACCCCTTGTTTGGTAATCAAACCCCATAAACTGTACCTCCCTAATTTCATTACGGCCAGCATTTCCTACTCTTATTAACAAAATGGTTTTAAACATAGAATAATATTCTGATTTAGTTTTATAATAATTCTTATTTTATTTTACATTTCTAAGTATTCTTAGGTACATATGATAGTATTTAACATCCTTATGCGATCGCAATCGCCGAATGTTTTTGTCAAATTGACGTCTGTTTGTGGTGAATAGTCATTTCGTAACTAAAATCAACCTATGAAAACGCAAATTTTAAAGGTTTTTTTTGTTGCTGCGCATAATACGGACTCTTAATTTTGCTTAATTTTTTTTAGAAAAAAATGCGTATTATACATGGGGAAATTTGAATGAATTGATTTCTTTGGAAAAACCCTCTTTGTCAAAAACCCTACTTTGTGGTTATATAATTTCTCAAATTTTAAGACTTCATGGCAAACAATTTTTAACAGCGACGAATAAAAAATTCAACGCTGTTAATAACAAGAGGAACTAGATAATCAAATGTCTATGAAGTGTATTTAAAGTTTCAATTTTAAACAGTAATATTCAAAATTTAAAGAAAGGAAAAGTAGTTCGGTTACCTTTCGTGGTTGAAATTAAGTCTTTTTTCTGAACTCTCTTTTACTTGTTTTGATTTCTTCGTCTTCTCTTTTCTCAGCAAATAAAAACACCAGTTGAGGTTTGTTTTTGGTTTGATTTTTTCGGGGTTTTTTTTGTTTTGGTTTTTTTAGTGGGGAGAGAGAGGGTGGGCTTATGACAAGTGACAAAGATTCCCCCGGCAGCTCAAAAAGGTTGGTATTTATCAACCCCCCCACGAGGATTAAATGTGGCACAAGGCCGGTTTAATGTGGGTATCTCCAAGCCCGTAGGCTCGGCCAAAAATATGACCTTTGAACCCGCCTAGACGGGTTCAGGTCCTGTCTACCGCCCCGAAGGAAAACTTGCCCTTCGGCAAAGCTTCCTCCGAGTTCCTCTCTGCAGTAGAGAGTTCGACAGAAAACCTGACTCGGAAGCTCACAAAGCGCAGATACTACACTTTGATTCTTGCCACCGAGGCGAAACTCAAAAAGGTTGGTATTTATCACCCCCCACCCGACGAGGATTAAATGTGGCACAAGGCCGGTTTAATGTGGGTATCGCCAAGCCCGAAGGCTCGGCTAAAATATGACGTTTGAACCAGCCTAGCCGGGTTCAGGTCCTGTCTACCTCCCCGAAGGAAACCTTGCCCTTCGGCAAAGCTTCCTCCGAGTTCCTCACTACAGTAGAGAGTTCGACAGAAAAATCGACTCGGAAGCTCACAAAGCGCAGATACTACACTTTGATCCTTGCCACCGAGCCGCAACTCAAAAAGCTTGGTATTTATCAACCCCCCACGTGGGTTAAATGTGGCACAAGGCCGGTTTAATGTGGGTATCTCCAAGCCCGTAGGCTCGGCCAAAAATATGACCTTTGAACCCGCCTAGACGGGTTCAGGTCCTGTCTACCTCCCCGAAGGAAACCTTGCCCTTCGGCAAAGCTTCCTCCGAGTTCCTCTCTGCAGTAGAGAGTTCGACAGAAAACCCGAGCCGCAACTCAAAAAGGTTGGTATTTATCAACCACCCACGTGGGTTAAATGTGGCACAAGGCCGGTTTAATGTGGGTATCTCCAAGCCCGTAGGCTCGGCTAAAGTATGACGTTTGAACCAGCCTAGACGGGTTCAGGTCCTGTCTACCTCCCCGAAGGAAACCTTGCCCTTCGGCAAAGCTTCCTCCGAGTTCCTCACTGCAGTAGAGAGTTCGACAGAAAAATCGACTCGGAAGCTCACAAAGCGCAGATACTACACTTTGATCCTTCCCACCGAGCCGCAACTCAAAAAGGTTGGTATTTATCAACCCCCCACGTGGGTTAAATGTGGCACAAGGCCGGTTTAATGTGGGTATCTCCAAGCCCGTAGGCTCGGCCAAAAATATGACCTTTGAACCCGCCTAGACGGGTTCAGGTCCTGTCTACCTCCCCGAAGGAAACCTTGCCCTTCGGCAAAGCTTCCTCCGAGTTCCTCTCTGCAGTAGAGAGTTCGACAGAAAACCCGAGCCGCAACTCAAAAAGGTTGGTATTTATCAACCACCCACGTGGGTTAAATGTGGCACAAGGCCGGTTTAATGTGGGTATCTCCAAGCCCGTAGGCTCGGCCAAAAATATGACGTTTGAACCCGCCTAGACGGGTTCAGGTCCTGTCTACCACCCCGAAGGAAACCTTGCCCTTCGGCAAAGCTTCCTCCGAGTTCCTCTATGCAGTAGAGAGTTCGACAGAAAACCCGAGACGCAACTCAAAAAGGTTGGTATTTATCAACCCCCCCACGTGGGTTAAATGTGGCACAAGGCCGGTTTAATGTGGGTATCACCAAGCCCGTAGGCTCGGCCAAAAATATGACCTTTGAACCCGCCTAGACGGGTTCAGGTCCTGTCTAACTCCCCGAAGGAAACTTTGCCCTTCGGCAAAGCTTCCTCCGAGTTCCTCTTTGCAGTAGAGAGTTCGACAGAAAACCCGAGCCGCAACTCAAAAAGGTTGGTATTTATCAACCCCCCACGTGGGTTCAATGTGGCACAAGGCCGGTTTAATGTGGGTATCTCCAAGACCGTAAGCTCGGCCAAAAATATGACCTTTGAACCCGCCTAGACGGGTTCAGGTCCTGTCTAGATCCCCGAAGGAATCCTTGCCTTTCGGCAAAGCTTCCTCCGAGTTCCTCTTTGCAGTAGAGAGTTTGATAGAAAACCCGACCCGCAACTCAAAAAGGTTGGTATTTATCAACACCCCCACGTGGGTTAAATGTGGCACAAGGCCGGTTTAATGTGGGTGTCTCCAAGCCGGTAGGCTCGGCCAAAAATATGACCTTTGCACCCGCCTAGACGGGTTCAGTTCCTGTCTAGCTCCCCGAAGGAAACCTTGCCCTTCGGCAAAGTTTCCTCCGATTTCCTCTCTGCAGTAGAGAGTTAGACAGAAAACCCGAGCCGCAAATCAAAAATGTTGGTATTTATCAACCCCACCACGTGGGTTAAATGTTGCACAAGTCTTGTTTAATGTAGGTATCTCCAAGCCCGTAGGCTCGGTCGAAAATATGACATTTGAACCCGCCTAGACGGGTTCAGGTCCTGTCTACCTCCCCGAAGGAATCCTTGCCTTCGGCAAAGCTTCCTGCGAGTTCCTCTCTGCAGTAGAGAGTTTGACAGAAAACCCGTGCCGCAACTCAAAAAGGTTGGTATTTATCACCCCCCCCACGTGGGTTAAATGAGGCACAAGGCCGGTTTAATGTGGGTATCACCAAGCCCGTAGGCTCGACCAAATATATGACCTTTGAACCCGCCTAGACGGTTTCAGGTCCTGTCTACCTCCCCGAAGGAAACCTTGCCCTTCGGCAAAGCTTCCTCCGTGTTCCTCTCTGCAGTAGAGAGTTTGACAGATAACCCGGGCCGGAACTCAAAAAGGTTGGTATTTATCAACCCCACCACGTGGGTTAAATGTGGCACAAGGCCGGTTTAATGTGGGTATCTCCAAGCCTGTAGGCTCGGCCAAAAATATGACCTTTGAAACCGCCTAGACGGGTTCAGGTCCTGTCTAGCTCCCCGAAGGAAACCTTGCCCTTCGGCAAAGGTTCCTCCGAGTTCCTCTCTGCCGTAGAGAGTTCGACAGAAAACCCGAGCTGCATCTCAAAAAGGTTGGTATTTATCAACCCCACCACGTGGGTTAAATGTGGCACAAGGCCGGTTTAATGTAGGTAACTCCAAGCCCGTAGGCTCGGCCAAAAATATGACATTTGAACCGGCCTAGACGGGTTCAGGTCCTGTCTACCTTCCCGAAGGAAATCTTGCCCTTCGGCAAAGCTTCCTCCGACTTCCTCTCTGAAGTAGAGAGTTTGACAGAAAACCCGAGCCGCACCTCAAAAAGGTTGGTATTTATCAACCCCCACCACGTGGGTTAAATGTGGCACAAGGCCGGTTTAATGTGGGTATCTCCAAGCCTGTAGGCTCGGCCAAAAATATGACCTTTGAAACCGCCTAGACGGGTTCAGGTCCTGTCTACCTTCCCGAAGGAAATGTTGCCCTTCGGCAAAGCTTCCTCCGACTTCCTCTCTGATGTAGAGAGTTTGACAGAAAACCCGAGCCGCACCTCAAAAAGGTTGGTATTTATCAACCCCACCACGTGGATTAAATGTGGCACAAGGCCGGTTTAATGTGGGTATCTACAAGCCGGTAGGCTCGGCCAAAAATTATGACCTTTGAACCCGCCTAGATGGGTTCAGGTCCTGTCTACCTGCCCGAAGGAAACCTTGCCCTTCGGCAAAGCTTCCTCCGAGTTTCTCTCTGCAGTAGAGAGTTTGACAGAAAACCCGAGCCGCAACTCGAAATGTTTGATATTTATCAAACCCCCCACGTGTGTTAAATGTGGCACAAGGCCGGTTTAATGTGGGTATCTCCAAGCCCGTAGGCTCGGCAAAATATATGACCTTTGAACCCGCCTAGATGTGTTCAGGTCCTGTCTACCTCCCCGAAGGAAACCTTGCCCTTCGGCAAAGCTTCCTCCGAGTTTCTCTCTGCAGTAGAGAGTTTGACAGAAAACCCGAGCCGCAACTCGAAATGGTTGATATTTATCAACCCCCCCACGTGGGTTAAATGTGGCACAAGGCCGGTTTAATGTCGGTATCTCCAAGCCCGTAGGCTCGGCCAAAAATATGACCATTGAAGCCGCCTAGACGGGTTCAGGTCCTGTCTACCTCCCCGAAGGAAACCTTGCCCTTCGGCAAAGCTTCCTCCGAGTTCCTCTCTGCAGTAGAGAGTTCGACATAAATCCCGAGCCGCAACTCGAAATGGTTGACATTTATCAACCCACCCACGTGGGTTAAATGTGGCACAAGGCCAGTTTAATGTGGGTATCTCCAAGCCCGTAGGCTCGGCCAAAATTATGACCTTTGAACCCGCCTAGTCGGGTTCAGGTCCTGTCTACCTCCCCGAAGGAATCCTTGCCCTTCGGCAAAGCTTCCTCCGAGTTCCTCTCTGCAGTAGAGAGTTTGACAGAAAAACCGAGCCGCAACTCAAAACGGTTGATATTTATCAACCCGCCCACGTGGGTTAAATGTGGTACAAGGCCGGATTATGTGGGTATCGCCAAGCCCGTATGCTCGGCCAAAAATATGACCTTTGAACCCGCCTAGACGGGTTCAGGTCCTATCTACCTCCCCGAAGAAAAACTTGCCCTTCGGCAAAGCTTCCTCCGAGTTCCTCTCTCAGTAGAGAGTTTGACAGAAAACCCGAGCCGGAACTCAAAAAGGTTGGTATTTATCAACCCCCCCACGTCGGTTAAATGTGGGACAAGGCCGGTTTAATGTGGGTATCTCCAAGCCTATAGGCTCGGCCAAAAATATTACCTTTGAACCCGCCTAGACGGGTTCAGGTCCTGTCTACCTCCCCGAAGGAAATCTTGGCCTTCGGCAAATCTTCCTCTAAGTTCCTCTCTGCAGTAGAAAGTTTGACAGAAAACCCGAGCCGCAACTCAAAAAGGTTGGTATTTATCAACCCCCCCACGTGGGTTAAATGTGGCACAAGGCCGGTTTAATGTGGGTATCTCCAAGCCCGTAGGCTCGGCCAAAAATATGACCTTTGAACCCGCCTAGACGGGTTCAGGTCCTGTCTTCCTCCCCGAAGGAAACCTTGCCCTTCGGCAAAGCTTCCTCTGAGTTCCTCTCTGCAGCAGACAGTTTGACAGAAAACCCGAGCCGCAACTCAAAAAGGTTGGTATTTATCAACCCCCCCACGTGGGTTAAATGTGGCACAAGGCCGGTTTAATGTGGGTATCTCCAAGCCGGTAGGCTCGGCCAAAAATTATGACCTTTGAACCCGCCTAGATGGGTTCAGGTCCTGTCTACCTGCCCGAAGGAAACCTTGCCCTTCGGCAAAGCTTCCTCCGAGTTTCTCTCTGCAGTAGAGAGTTTGACAGAAAACCCGAGCCGCAACTCGAAATGTTTGATATTTATCAAACCCCCCACGTGTGTTAAATGTGGCACAAGGCCGGTTTAATGTGGGTATCTTCAAGCCCGTAGGCTCGGCAAAATATATGACCTTTGAACCCGCCTAGATGTGTTCAGGTCCTGTCTACCTCCCCGAAGGAAACCTTGCCCTTCGGCAAAGCTTCCTCCGAGTTTCTCTCTGCAGTAGAGAGTTTGACAGAAAACCCGAGCCGCAACTCGAAATGGTTGATATTTATCAACCCCCCCACGTGGGTTAAATGTGGCACAAGGCCGGTTTAATGTCGGTATCTCCAAGCCCGTAGGCTCGGCCAAAAATATGACCTTTGAAGCCGCCTAGACGGGTTCAGGTCCTGTCTACCTCCCCGAAGGAAACCTTGCCCTTCGGCAAAGCTTCCTCCGAGTTCCTCTCTGCAGTAGAGAGTTCGACATAATTCCCGAGCCGCAACTCGAAATGGTTGACATTTATCAACCCACCCACGTGGGTTAAATGTGGCACAAGGCCGGTTTAATGTGGGTATCTCCAAGCCCGTAGGCTCGGCGAAAATTATGACCTTTGAACCCGCCTAGTCGGGTTCAGGTCCTGTCTACCTCCCCGAAGGAATCCTTGCCCTTCGGCAAAGCTTCCTCCGAGTTCCTCTCTGCAGTAGAGAGTTTGACAGAAAACCCGAGCCGCAACTCAAAACGGTTGATATTTTCAACCCGCCCACGTGGGTTAAATGTGGTACAAGGCCGGATTATGTGGGTATCGCCAAGCCCGTATGCTCGGGCAAAAATATGACCTTTGAACCCGCCTAGACGGGTTCAGGTCCTATCTACCTCCCCGAAGAAAAACTTGCCCTTCGGCAAAGCTTCCTCCGAGTTCCTCTCTCAGTAGTGAGTTTGACAGAAAACCCGAGCCGGAACTCAAAAAGGTTGGTATTTATCAACCCCCCCACGTCGGTTAAATGTGGGACAAGGTCGGTTTAATGTGGGTATCTCCAAGCCTATAGGCTCGGCCAAACATATATGACCTTTGAACCCGCCTAGACGGGTTCAGGTCCTGTCTACCTCCCCGAAGGAAATCTTGGCCTTCGGCAAATCTTCCTCTAAGTTCCTCTCTGCAGTAGAGAGTTTGACAGAAAACCCGAGCCGCAACTCAAAAAGGTTGAGATTTATCAACCCCCCCACGTGGGTTAAATGTGGCACAAGGCCGGTTTAATGTGGGTAACTCCAAGCCCGTAGGCTCGGCCAAAAATATGACCTTTGAACCCGCCTAGACGGGTTCAGGTCCTGTCTACCTCCCCGAAGGAAACCTTGCCCTTCGGCAAAGCTTCCTCTGAGTTCCTCTCTGCAGCAGACAGCTTGACAGAAAACCCGAGCCGCAACTCAAAAAGGTTGGTATTTATCAACCCCCCCACGTGGGTTAAATGTGGCACAAGGCCGGTTTAATGTGGGTATCTCCAAGCCGGTAGGCTCGGCCAAAAATATGACCTTTGATCCCGCCTAGACGGGTTCAGGTCCTGTCTACCTCCCCGAAGGAAACCTTGCCCTTCGGCAAAGCTTCCTCCGAGTTCCTCTCTGCATTAGAGAGTTCGACAGAAAACCTGAGGGGCAACTCAAAACGGTTGATATTTATCAACCAACCCACGTGCGTTACATGTGGCCCAAGACCGGTTTAATATGGGTATCTCCAAGCCCGTAGGCTCGGATAAAAGTATGACCTTTGAACCCGCCTAGACGGGTTCAGTCCTGTCTACCTCCCCGAAGGAAACCTTGCCCTTCGGCAAAGCTTCCTCCGAGTTCCTCTCTGCAGTAGAGAGTTCGACATAAATCCCGAGCCGCAACTCAAAACGGTTGATATTTATCAACCCCCGCACGTGGGTTAAATGTGGCACACGGCCGGTTTAATGTGGGTATCTCCAAGCCCGTAGGCACGGCAAAAAATATGACCTTTGAACCCGCCTAGATGGGTTCAGGTCCTGTCTACCTCCCCGAAGGAAACCTTGCCCTTCGGCAAAGCTTCCTCTGAGTTCATCTCTGCAGTAGACAGTTTGACAGAAAACCCGAGCCGCAACTCAAAACGGTTGATATTTATCAACCCCAGCACGTGGGTTAAATGTGGCACAAGGCCGGTTTAATGTGGGTATCTCCAAGCCCGTAGGCTCGGCAAAAAATATGACCTTTGAACCCGCCTAGATGGGTTCAGGTCCTGTCTACCTCCCCGAAGGAAACCTTGCCCTTCGGCAAAGCTTCCTCCGAGTTCCTCTCTGCAGTAGAGAGTTCGACATAAAACCCGAGCCGCAACTCGAAATGGTTGATATTTATCAACCCACCCACGTGGGTTAAATGTGGCACAAGGCCGGTTTAATGTGGGTATCTCCAAGCCCGTAGGCTCGGCCAAAAATATGACCTTTGAAGCCGCCTAGACGGGTTCAGGTCCTGTCTACCTCCCCGAAGGAAACCTTGCCCTTCGGCAAAGCTTCCTCCGAGTTCCTCTCTGCAGTAGAGAGTTCGACATAAATCCCGAGCCGCAACTCGAAATGGTTGACATTTATCAACCCACCCACGTGGGTTAAATGTGGCACAAGGCCGGTTTAATGTGGGTATCTCCAAGCCCGTAGGCTCGGCCAAAATTATGACCTTTGAACCCGCCTAGTCGGGTTCAGGTCCTGTCTACCTCCCCGAAGGAATCCTTGCCCTTCGGCAAAGCTTCCTCCGAGTTCCTCTCTGCAGTAGAGAGTTTGACAGAAAACCCGAGCCGCAACTCAAAACGGTTGATATTTATCAACCCGCCCACGTGGGTTAAATGTGGTACAAGGCCGGATTATGTGGGTATCGCCAAGCCCGTATGCTCGGCCAAAAATATGACCTTTGAACCCGCCTAGACGGGTTCAGGTCCTATCTACCTCCCCGAAGAAAAACTTGCCCTTCGGCAAAGCTTCCTCCGAGTTCCTCTCTCAGTAGAGAGTTTGACAGAAAACCCGAACCGGAACTCAAAAAGGTTGGTATTTATCAACCCCCCCCCACGTCGGTTAAATGTGGGACAAGGCCGGTTTAATGTGGGTATCTCCAAGCCCGTAGGCTCGGCCAAAAATATGACCTTTGAACCCGCCTAGACGGGTTCAGGTCCTGTCTACCTCCCCGAAGGAAACCTTGCCCTTCGGCAAAGCTTCCTCTGAGTTCCTCTCTGCAGCAGACAGCTTGACAGAAAACCCGAGCCGCAACTCAAAAAGGTTGGTATTTATCAACCCCCCCACGTGGGTTAAATGTGGCACAAGGCCGGTTTAATGTGGGTATCTCCAAGCCCGTAGGATCGGCCAAAAATATGACCTTTGATCCCGCCTAGACGGGTTCAGGTCCTGTCTACCTCCCCGAAGGAAACCTTGCCCTTCGGCAAAGCTTCCTCCGAGTTCCTCTCTGCATTAGAGAGTTCGACAGAAAACCTGAGGCGCAACTCAAAACGGTTGATATTTATCAACCAACCCACGTGCGTTACATGTGGCCCAAGGCCGGTTTAATATGGGTATCTCCAAGCCCGTAGGCTCGGATAAAAGTATGACCTTTGAACCCGCCTAGACGGGTTCAGTCCTGTCTACCTCCCCGAAGGAAACCTTGCCCTTCGGCAAAGCTTCCTCCGAGTTCCTCTCTGCAGTAGAGAGTTCGACATAAATCCCGAGCCGCAACTCAAAACGGTTGATATTTATCAACCCCCGCACGTGGGTTAAATGTGGCACAAGGCCGGTTTAATGTGGGTATCTCCAAGGCCGAAGGCACGGCAAAAAATATGACATTTGAACCCGCCTAGATGGGTTCAGGTCCTGTCTACCTCCCCGAAGGAAACCTTGCCCTTCGGCAAAGCTTCCTCTGAGTTCATCTCTGCAGTAGACAGTTTGACAGAAAACCCGAGCCGCAACTCAAAACGGTTGATATTTATCAACCCCAGCACGTGGGTTAAATGTGGCACAAGGCCGGTTTAATGTGGGTATCTCCAAGCCCGTAGGCTCGGCAAAAAATATGACCTTTGAACCCGCCTAGATCGGTTCAGGTCCTGTCTACCTCCCCGAAGGAAACCTTGCCCTTCGGCAAAGCTTCCTCCGAGTTCCTCTCTGCAGTAGAGAGTTCGACATAAAACCCGAGCCGCAACTCGAAATGGTTGATATTTATCAACCCACCCACGTGGGTTAAATGTGGCACAAGGCCGGTTTAATGTGGGTATCTCCAAGCCCGTAGGCTCGGCCAAAAATATGACATTTGAAACCGCCTAGTCGGGTTCAGGTCCTGCCTACCTCCCCGAAGGAAACCTTCCCCTTCGGCAAAGCTTCCTCCAAGTTCCTCTCTGCAGTAGAGAGTTCGACATAAAACCCGAGCCGCAACTCAAAACGGTTGATATTTATCAATCCGCCCACGTTGGTTAAATGTTGCACAAGCCCGGTTTAATGTGGGTATCTCCAAGCCCGTAGGCTCGGCCAAAAATACGACCTTTGATGCCTCCTAGACGGGTTCTGGTCCTGTCTACCTCCCCGAAGGAAACCTTGCCCTTCAGCAAAGCTTCCTCCGAGTTCCTCTCTGCAGTAGAGAGTTTGACAGAAAACACGAGCCGCAATTCAAAACGGTTGATATTTATCAACACCCCCACGTGGGTTAAATATGGCACAAGGCCGATTTAAGGTGGGTATCTCCAAGCCCGTAGGCTCGGCAAAAAATATGAACTTTGAACCCGCCTAGATGGTTTCAGGTCCTGTCTACCTCCCCGAAGGAAACCTTGCCCTTCGGCAAAGCTTCCTCCGAGTTTCTCTCTGCAGTAGAGAGTTTGACACAAAACCCGAGCCGCAACTCGAAATGGTTGATATTTATCTACCCCACCCACGTGGGTTAAATGTGGCAAAAGGCCGGTTTAATGTGGGTATCTCCAAGCCCGTAGGCTCGGATAAAAGAATGACCTTTGAACCCGCCTAGACGGGTTCAGTCCTGTCTACCTCCCCGAAGGAAACCTTGCCCTTCGGCAAAGCTTCCTCCGAGTTCCTCTCTGCAGTAGAGAGTTCGACATAAATCCCGAGGCGCAACTCAAAACGGTTGATATTTATCAACCCCCGCACGTGGGTTAAATGTGGCACAAGGCCGGTTTAATGTGGGTATCTCCAAGCCGGTAGGCTCGGCCTAAAATATGACCTTCGATCCCGCCTAGACGGGTTCAGGTCCTGTCTACATCCCCGAAGGAAACCTTGCCCATCGGCAAAGCTTCCTCCGAGTTCCTCTCTGCAGTAGAGAGTTCGACAGAAAACCTGAGGCGCAACTCAAAACGGTTGATATTTATCAACCAACCCACGTGCGTTACATGTGGCACAAGGCCGGTTTAATGTGGTTATCTCCAAGCCCGTAGGCTCGGCCAAAAATATGACATTTGAACCCGCCTAGACGGGTTCAGGTCCTGTCTACCTCCCCGAAGGAAACCTTGCCCTTCGGCAAAGCTTCCTCCGAGTTCCTCTCTGCAGTAGAGAGTTCGACAGCAAACCCCAGCCGCAAGTCAAAACGGTTGATATTTATCAACCCCCCCACGTGGGTTAAATGTGGCACAAGGCCGGTTTAATGTGGGTATCTCCAAGCCCGTAGGCTATGCCAAAAATATGACATTTGAACCCGCCTAGACGGGTTCAGGTCCTGTCTACCTCTCCGAAGGAAACCTTGCCCTTCGGCAAAGCTTCCTCCGAGTTCCTCTCTGCAGTAGAGAGTTTGACAGAAAACCCGAGCCGCAACTCAAAACGGTTGGTATTTATCAACCCCCCCACGTGGGTTAAATGTGGCACAAGTCCGGTTTAATGTTGGTATCTACAAGCCCGTAGGCTTGGCTATAAATATGACCTTTGAACCCGCCTAGACGGGTTCAGGTCCTGTCTACCTCCCCGAAGGAAACCTTGCCTTTCGGCAAAGCTTCCTCCGAGTTCCTCTCTGCAGTAGAGAGTTCGACAGAAAACCCGAGCCGCATCTCAAAACGGTTGATATTTATCAACCCCCCCACGTGGGTTAAAGATGGCACAACGCCGGTTTAATGTGGGTATCTCCAAGCCCGTAGGATCGGCCAAAAATATGACTTTTGAACCCGCCTAGCCGGCTTCAGGTCCTGTCTACCTCCCCGAAGGAAACCTTGCCCTTCGGCAAAGCTTCCTCCGAGTTCCTCTCTGCAGTAGAGAGTTCGACAGCAAACCCCAGCCGCAAGTCAAAACGGTTGATATTTATCAACCCCCCCACGTGGGTTAAATGTGGCACAAGGCCGGTTTAATGTGGGTATCTCCAAGCCCGTAGGCTATGCCAAAAATATGACATTTGAACCCGCCTAGACGGGTTCAGGTCCTGTCTACCTCTCCGAAGGAAACCTTGCCCTTCGGCAAAGCTTCCTCCGAGTTCCTCTCTGCAGTAGAGAGTTTGACAGAAAACCCGAGCCGCAACTCAAAACGGTTGGTATTTATCAACCCCCCCACGTGGGTTAAATGTGGCACAAGTCCGGTTTAATGTTGGTATCTACAAGCCCGTAGGCTTGGCTATAAATATGACCTTTGAACCCGCCTAGACGGGTTCAGGTCCTGTCTACCTCCCCGAAGGAAACCTTGCCTTTCGGCAAAGCTTCCTCCGAGTTCCTCTCTGCAGTAGAGAGTTCGACAGAAAACCCGAGCCGCATCTCAAAACGGTTGATATTTATCAACCCCCCCACGTGGGTTAAAGATGGCACAACGCCGGTTTAATGTGGGTATTTCCAAGCCCGTAGGATCGGCCAAAAATATGACTTTTGAACCCGCCTAGCCGGCTTCAGTTCCTGTCTACCTCCCCGAAGGAAACCTTGCCCTTCGGCAAAGCTTCCTCCGAGTTCCTCTCTGAAGTAGAGAGTTCGACATAAAACCCGAACCGCAACTGAAAACGGTTGATATTTATCAACCCCCCGCACGTGGGTTAAATGTGGCACAAGGCCGGTTTAATGTGGGTATCACCAAGCCCGTAGGCTCGGCCAAAAATATGACCTTTGAACCCGCCTAGACGTGTTCAGGTCCTGTCTGCCTCCCCGAAGCAAACCTTGCCCTTCGGCAAAGGTTCCTCCGAGTTCCTCTCTGCAGTAGTGTGTTCGACAGCAAACCCCAGCTGCAACTCAAAAACGTTGGTATTTATCAACCCCCCCACGTGGGTTAAATGTGGCACTAGTCCGGTTTAATGTTGGTATCTACAAGCCCGTAGGCTTGGCTAAAAATATGACCTTTGAACCCGCCTAGACGGGTTCAGGTCCTGTCTACCTCCCCGAAGGAAACCTTGCCCTTCGGCAAAGCTTCCTCCGAGTTCCTCTCTGCAGTAGAGAGTTCGACAGAAAACCCGAGCCGCATCTCAAAACGGTTGATATTTATCAACCCCCCCACGTGGGTTAAATGTGGCACAACGCCGGTTTAATGTGGGTATCTCCAAGCCCGTAGGATCGGCCAAAAATATGACTTTTGAACCCGCCTAGACGGGTTCAGGTCCTGTCTACCTCCCCGAAGGAAACCTTGCTCTTCGGCAAAGCTTCCTCCGAGTTCCTCTCTGAAGTAGAGAGTTCGACATAAAACCCGAACCGCAACTGAAAACGGTTGATATTTATCAACCCCCCCACGTGGGTTAAATGTGGCACAAGGCCGGTTTAATGTGGGTATCACCAAGCCCGTAGGCTGGGCCAAAAATATGACATTTGAACCCGCCTAGACGTGTTCAGGTCCTGTCTACCTCCCCGAAGGAAACTTTGCCCTTCGGCAAAGCTTCCTCCGAGTTCCTCTCTGCTGTAGAGAGTTTGACAGAAAACCCGAGCCGCAACTCAAAAAGGTTGGTATTTATCAACCCCCCACGTGGGTTAAAGGTTGCACAAGGCCGGTTTAATGTGGGTATCTCCAAGCCCGTAGGCTCGGCCAAAAATATGACCTTTGAACCCGCCTAGACTGTTTCAGGTCCTGTCTACCTCCCCGAAGGGAACCTTGCCCTTCGGCAAAGCTTCCTCCGAGTTCCTCTCTGCAGTATAGAGTTCGACAGAAAACCCGAGCCGCAACTCAAAACGGTTGATATTTATCAACCCCCCCCCCACGTGTGTTAAATGTGGCACAAGGCCGGTTTAATGTGGGTATCTCCTAGCCAGTATGCTCGGCCAAAAATATGACCTTTGAACCCGACTAGACGGGTTCAGGTCCTGTCTACCTCCCCGAAGGAAACCTTGCCCTTCGGCAAAGCTTCCTCCGAGTTTCTCTCTGCAGTAGAGAGTTTGACAGAAAACCCGAGCCGCAACTCAAAAAGGTTGGTATTTATCAACCCGCCCACGTGGGTTAAATGTGGCACAAGGCCGGTTTAATGTGGGTATCTACAAGCCCGTAGGCTCGGCCAAAATCTGACCTTTGAACACGCTTAGACGGGTTCAGGTCCTGTCTACCTCCCGAAGGAAACCTTGCCCTTCGGAAAAAGCTTCCTCCGAGTTCCTCTCTGCAGTAGGGAGTTTGACAGAAAACCCGAGCCGCAACTCAAAAAGGTTGGTATTTATCAACCCCCCCACGTCGGTTAAATGTGGCATAAGGCCGGTTTAATGTGGGTATCTCCAAGCCCGTAGACTCGGCCAAAAATATGACCTTTGAACCCGCCTAGACGGGTTCAGGTCCTGTCTATCTCCCCGAAAGAAAACCTTGCCCTTCGGCAAAGCTTCCTCCAATTCCTCTCTGCAGTAGAGAGTTCGACATAAAACCCGAGCCGCAACTCAAAACCGTTGATATTTATCAACCCGCCCACGTGGGTTAAATGTGGCACAAGGCCGGTTTAATGTGGGTATCTCCAAGCCCGTAGGCTCGGCCAAAAATATGACCTTTGAACCCGCCTAGACGGGTTCAGGTCCTGTCTATCTCCCCGAAGGAAACCTTGCCCTTCGGCAAAGATTCCTCCAAGTTACTCTCTGCAGTAGAGAGATCGACATAAAACCCGAGCCGCAACTCAAAAAAATTGATATTTATCAACCCGCCCACGTGGGTTAAATGTGGCACAAGGCCGGTTTAATGTGGGTATCTTCAAGCCCGTAGGGTCGGCCAAAAATATGACCTTTGAACCCGCCTAGACGGTTTCAGGTCCTGTCTACCTCCCGGAAGGAAACTTTGCTTTTCGGCAAAGCTTCCTCCGAGTTCCTCTCTGCAGTAGAGAGTTTGACAGAAAACCCGAGCCGCAACTCAAAAAGGTTGGTATTTATCAACCCCCCACGTGGGTTAAATGTGGCACAAGGCCGGTTTAATGTGGGTAACTCCAAGCCCGTAGGCTCGTCCAAAAATATGACCTTTGAACCTGCCTAGACTGGTTCAGGTCCTGTCTACCTCCCCGAAGGTAACCTTGCCCTTCGGCAAAGCTTCCTCCGAGTTCCTCTCTGCAGTAGAGAGTTCGACAGAAAACCCGAGCCGCAACTCAAAACGGTTGATATTTATCAACCCCCCCACGTGGGTTAAATGTGGCACAAGGCCGGTTTAATGTGGGTATCTCCAAGCCCGTAGACTCGGCCAAAAATATGACCTTTGAACCCGCCTAGACGGGTTCAGGTCCTGTCTATCTCCCCGAAAGAAAACCTTGCCCTTCGGCAAAGCTACCTCCAATTCCTCTCTGCAGTAGAGAGTTCGACATAAAACCCGAGCCGCAACTCAAAACCGTTGATATTTATCAACCCGCCCACGTGGGTTAAATGTGGCACAAGGCCGGTTTAATGTGGGTATCTCCAAGCCCGTAGGCTCGGCCAAAAATATGACCTTTGAACCCGCCTAGACGGGTTCAGGTCCTGTCTAACTCCCCGAAGGAAACCTTGCCCTTCGGCAAAGATTCCTCCAAGTTACTCTCTGCAGTAGAGAGATCGACATAAAACCCGAGCCGCAACTCAAAAAAATTGATATTTATCAACCCGCCCACGTGGGTTAAATGTGGCACAAGGCCGGTTTAATGTGGGTATCTTCAAGCCCGTAGGGTCGGCCAAAAATATGACCTTTGAACCCGCCTAGACGGTTTCAGGTCCTGTCTACCTCCCGGAAGGAAACTTTGCCCTTCGGCAAAGCTTCCTCCGAGTTCCTCTCTGCAGTAGAGAGTTTGACAGAAAACCCGAGCCGCAACTCAAAAAGGTTGGTATTTATCAACCCCCCACGTGGGTTAAATGTGGCACAAGGCCGGTTTAATGTGGGTAACTCCAAGCCCGTAGGCTCGTCCAAAAATATGACCTTTGAACCTGCCTAGACTGGTTCAGGTCCTGTCTACCTCCCCGAAGGTAACCTTGCCCTTCGGCAAAGCTTCCTCCGAGTTCCTCTCTGCAGTAGAGAGTTCGACAGAAAACCCGAGCCGCAACTCAAAACGGTTGATATTTATCAACCCCCCCACGTGGGTTAAATGTGGCACAAGGCCGGTTTAATGTGGGTATCTCAAAGCCCGTAGGCTCGGCCAAAAATATGACCTTTGAACCCGCCTAGAAGGGTTCAGGTCCTGTCTACCTCCAAGAAGGAAACCTTGCCCTTCGGCAAAGCTTCCTCCGAGTTCCTCTCTGCAGTAGAGAGTTTGACAGAAAAGCCGAGCCGCAACTCAAAAAGGTTGGTATTTATCAACCCCCCACGTGGGTTAAATTTGGCACAAGGTCGGTTTAATGTGGGTATCTCCAAGCGGGTAGGCTCGGCCAAAAATATGACCTTTGAACCCGCCTAGACTGGTTCAGGTCCTGTCTACCTCCCCGAAGGAAACCTTGCCCTTCGGCAAAGCTTCCTCCGAGTTCCTCTCTGCAGTAGAGAGTTCGACAGAAAACCTGAGCCGCAACTCAAAACAGTTGATATTTATCAACCACCCCACGTGGGTTAAATGTGGCACAAGGCCGCTTTAATGTGGGTATCCCAAGCCCGTAGGCTCGGCCAAAAATATGACCTTTGAACACGCCTAGACGGGTTCAGGTCCTGTCTACCTCCCCGAAGGAAACCTTGCCCTTCGGCAAAGCTTCCTCCGAGTTCCTCTCTGCAGTAGAGAGTTTGACAGAAAACCCGAGCCGCAACTCAAAAAGGTTGGTATTTATCAACCCGCCCACGTGGGTTAAATGTAGCACAAGGCCGGTTTAATGTGGGTATCTACAAGCCCGTAGGCTCGGCCAAAAATATGACCTTTGAACACGCTTAGACGGGTTCAGGTCCTGTCTACCTCGCGAAGGAAACCTTGCCCTTCGGCAAAGCTTCCTCCGAGTTCCTCTCTGGACTAGAGAGTTCGACAGAAAACCCGAGTCGCAACTCAAAACGGTTGATATTTATCAACACCCCGACGTGGGTTAAATGTGGCACAAGGCCGGTTTAATGTGGGTATCTCCAAGCCCGTAGGCTCGGCCAAAAATATGACCGTTGAACCCGCCTAGACGGGTTCAGGTCCTGTCTACCTCCCCAAAGGAAACCTTGCCCTTCGGCAAAGCTTCCTCCGAGTTCCTCTCTGCAGTAGAGAGTTCAACAGAAAACCCGAGCCGCAACTCAAAACGGTTGATATTTATCAACCCCCCCACGTGGGTTAAATGTGGCACAAGGCCGGTTTAATGTGTGTATCTCCAAGCCCGTATGCTCGGCCAAAAATATGACCTTTGAACCCGCCTAGACGGGTTCAGGTCCTGTCTACCTCCCCGAAGGAAAACTTGCCCTTCGGCAAAGCTTCCTCCGAGTTCATCTCTGCAGTAGAGAGTTTGACAGAAAACCCGAGCCGCAACTCAAAAAGGTTGGTATTTATCAACCCGCCCACGTGGGTTAAATGTGGCACAAGGCCGGTTTAAAGTGGGTATCTCCAAGCCCGTAGGCTCGGCCAAAAATATGACCTTTGAACCCGCCTAGACGGTTTCAGGTCCTGTCTACCTCCCCGAAGGAAACCTTGCCCTTCGGCAAACCTTCCTCCGAGTTCCTCTCTGCAGTAGAGAGTTCGACAGAAAACCCGAGTCGAAACTCAAAACGGTTGATATTTATCAACCCCCCGACGTGGGTTAAATGTGGCACAAGGCCGGTTTAATGTGGGTATCTCCAAGCCCGTAGGCTCGGCCAAAAATATGACCTTTGAACCCGCCTAGACGGGTTCAGGTCCTGTCTACCTCCCCGAAGGAAACCTTGCCCTTCGGAAAAAGCTTCCTCCGAGTTCCTCTCTGCAGTAGGGAGTTTGACAGAAAACCCGAGCCGCAACTCAAAAAGGTTGGTATTTATCAACCCCCCCACGTCGGTTAAATGTGGCATAAGGCCGGTTTAATGTGGGTATCTCCAAGCCCGTAGACTCGGCCAAAAATATGACCTTTGAACCCGCCTAGACGGGTTCAGGTCCTGTCTATCTCCCCGAAAGAAAACCTTGCCCTTCGGCAAAGCTTCCTCCAATTCTTCTCTGCAGTAGAGAGATCGACATAAAACCCGAGCCGCAACTCAAAACCGTTGATATTTATCAACCCGCCCACGTGGGTTAAATGTGGCACAAGGCCGGTTTAATGTGGGTATCTCCAAGCCCGTAGGCTCGGCCAAAAATATCACCTTTGAACCCGCCTAGACGGGTTCAGGTCCTGTCTATCTCCCCGAAGGAAACCTTGCCCTTCGGCAAAGATTCCTCCAAGTTCCTCTCTGCAGTAGAGAGTTCGACATAAAACCCGAGCCGCAACTCAAAAAAATTGATATTTATCAACCCGCCCACGTGGGTTAAATGTGGCACAAGGCCGGTTTAATGTGGGTATCTTCAAGCCCGTAGGGTCGGCCAAAAATATGACCTTTGAACCCGCCTAGACGGTTTCAGGTCCTGTCTACCTCCCGGGAGGAAACTTTGCCCTTCGGCAAAGCTTCCTCCGAGTTCCTCTCTGCAGTAGAGAGTTTGACAGAAAACCCGAGCCGCAACTCAAAAAGGTTGGTATTTATCAACCCCCCACGTGGGTTAAATGTGGCACAAGGCCGGTTTAATGTGGGTATCTCCAAGCGGGTAGGCTCGGCCAAAAATATGACCTTTGAACCCGCCTAGACTGGTTCAGGTCCTGTCTACCTCCCCGAAGGAAACCTTGCCCTTCGGCAAAGCTTCCTCCGAGTTCCTCTCTGCAGTAGAGAGTTCGACAGAAAACCTGAGCCGCAACTCAAAACAGTTGATATTTATCAACCACCCCACGTGGGTTAAATGTGGCACAAGGCCGGTTTAATGTGGGTATCCCAAGCCCGTAGGCTCGGCCAAAAATATGACCTTTGAACACGCCTAGACGGGTTCAGGTCCTGTCTACCTCCCCGAAGGAAACCTTGCCCTTCGGCAAAGCTTCCTCCGAGTTCCTCTCTGCAGTAGAGAGTTTGACAGAAAACCCGAGCCGCAACTCAAAAAGGTTGGTATTTATCACCCCCCCCCACGTGGGTTAAATGTAGCACAAGGCCGGTTTAATGTGGGTATCTACAAGCCCGTAGGCTCGGCCAAAAATATGACCTTTCAACACGCTTAGACGGGTTCAGGTCCTGTCTACCTCCCGAAGGAAACCTTGCCCTTCGGCAAAGCTTCCTCCGAGTTCCTCTCTGGACTAGAGAGTTCGACAGAAAACCCGAGTCGCAACTCAAAACGGTTGATATTTATCAACACCCCGACGTGGGTTAAATGTGGCACAAGGCCGGTTTAATGTGGGTATCTCCAAGCCCGTAGGCTCGGCCAAAAATATGACCGTTGAACCCGCCTAGACGTGTTCAGGTCCTGTCTACCTCCCCAAAGGAAACCTTGCCCTTCGGCAAAGCTTCCTCCGAGTTCCTCTCTGCAGTAGAGAGTTCAACAGAAAACCCGAGCCGCAACTCAAAAAAATTGATATTTATCAACCCGCCCACGTGGGTTAAATGTGGCACAAGGCCGGTTTAATGTGGGTATCTTCAAGCCCGTAGGGTCGGCCAAAAATATGACCTTTGAACCCGCCTAGACGGTTTCAGGTCCTGTCTACCTCCCGGAAGGAAACTTTGCCCTTCGGCAAAGCTTCCTCCGAGTTCCTCTCTGCAGTAGAGAGTTTGACAGAAAACCCGAGCCGCAACTCAAAAAGGTTGGTATTTATCAACCCCCCACGTTGGTTAAATGTGGCACAAGGCCGGTTTAATGTGGGTAACTCCAAGCCCGTAGGCTCGTCCAAAAATATGACCTTTGAACCTGCCTAGACTGGTTCAGGTCCTGTCTACCTCCCCGAAGGTAACCTTGCCCTTCGGCAAAGCTTCCTCCGAGTTCCTCTCTGCAGTAGAGAGTTCGACAGAAAACCCGAGCCGCAACTCAAAACGGTTGATATTTATCAACCCCCCCACGTGGGTTAAATGTGGCACAAGGCCGGTTTAATGTGGGTATCTCAAAGCCCGTAGGCTCGGCCAAAAATATGACCTTTGAACCCGCCTAGAAGGGTTCAGGTCCTGTCTACCTCCAAGAAGGAAACCTTGCCCTTCGGCAAAGCTTCCTCCGAGTTCCTCTCTGCAGTAGAGAGTTTGACAGAAAAGCCGAGCCGCAACTCAAAAAGGTTGGTATTTATCAACCCCCCACGTGGGTTAAATTTGGCACAAGGTCGGTTTAATGTGGGTATCTCCAAGCGGGTAGGCTCGGCCAAAAATATGACCTTTGAACCCGCCTAGACTGGTTCAGGTCCTGTCTACCTCCCCGAAGGAAACCTTGCGCTTCGGCAAAGCTTCCTCCGAGTTCCTCTCTGCAGTAGAGAGTTCGACAGAAAACCTGAGCCGCAACTCAAAACAGTTGATATTTATAAACCACCCCACGTGGGTTAAATGTGGCACAAGGCCGGTTTAATGTGGGTATCCCAAGCCCGTAGGCTCGGCCAAAAATATGACCTTTGAACACGCCTAGACGGGTTCAGGTCCTGTCTACCTCCCCGAAGGAAACCTTGCCCTTCGGCAAAGCTTCCTCCGAGTTTCTCTCTGCACTAGAGAGTTTGACAGAAAACCCGAGCCGCAACTCAAAAAGGTTGGTATTTATCAACCCGCCCACGTGGGTTAAATGTAGCACAAGGCCGGTTTAATGTGGGTATCTACAAGCCCGTAGGCTCGGCCAAAAATATGACCTTTGAACACGCTTAGACGGGTTCAGGTCCTGTCTACCTCGCGAAGGAAACCTTGCCCTTCGGCAAAGCTTCCTCCGAGTTCCTCTCTGGACTAGAGAGTTCGACAGAAAACCCGAGTCGCAACTCAAAACGGTTGATATTTATCAACACCCCGACGTGGGTTAAATGTGGCACAAGACCGGTTTAATGTGGGTATCTCCAAGCCCGTAGGCTCGGCCAAAAATATGACCGTTGAACCCGCCTAGACGGGTTCAGGTCCCGTCTACCTCCCCAAAGGAAACCTTGCCCTTCGGCAAAGCTTCCTCCGAGTTCCTCTCTGCAGTAGAGAGTTCAACAGAAAACCCGAGCCGCAACTCAAAACGGTTGATATTTATCAACCCCCCCACGTGGGTTAAATGTGGCACAAGGCCGGTTTAATGTGTGTATCTCCAAGCCCGTATGCTCGGCCAAAAATATGACCTTTGAACCCGCCTAGACGGGTTCAGGTCCTGTCTACCTCCCCGAAGGAAAACTTGCCCTTCGGCAAAGCTTCCTCCGAGTTCATCTCTGCAGTAGAGAGTTTGACAGAAAACCCGAGCCGCAACTCAAAAAGGTTGGTATTTATCAACCCGCACACGTGGGTTAAATGTGGCACAAGGCCGGTTTAAAGTGGGTATCTCCAAGCCCGTAGGCTCGGCCAAAAATATGACCTTTGAACCCGCCTAGACGGTTTCAGGTCCTGTCTACCTCCCCGAAGGAAACCTTGCCCTTCGGCAAACCTTCCTCCGAGTTCCTCTCTGCAGTAGAGAGTTCGACAGAAAACCCGAGTCGAAACTCAAAACGGTTGATATTTATCAACCCCCCGACGTGGGTTAAATGTGGCACAAGGCCGGTTTAATGTGGGTATCTCCAAGCCCGTAGGCTCGGCCAAAAATATGACCTTTGAACCCGCCTAGACGGGTTCAGGTCCTGTCTACCTCCCTGAAGGAAACCTTGCCCTTCGGAAAAAGCTTCCTCCGAGTTCCTCTCTGCAGTAGGGAGTTTGACAGAAAACCCGAGCCGCAACTCAAAAAGGTTGGTATTTATCAACCCCCCCACGTCGGTTAAATGTGGCATAAGGCCGGTTTAATGTGGGTATCTCCAAGCCCGTAGACTCGGCCAAAAATATGACCTTTGAACCCGCCTAGACGGGTTCAGGTTCTGTCTATCTCCCCGAAAGAAAACCTTGCCCTTCGGCAAAGCTTCCTCCAATTCCTCTCTGCAGTAGAGAGATCGACATAAAACCCGAGCCGCAACTCAAAACCGTTGATATTTATCAACCCGCCCACGTGGGTTAAATGTGGCACAAGGCCGGTTTAATGTGGGTATCTCCAAGCCCGTAGGCTCGGCCAAAAATATCACCTTTGAACCCGCCTAGACGGGTTCAGGTCCTGTCTATCTCCCCGAAGGAAACCTTGCCCTTCGGCAAAGATTCCTCCAAGTTCCTCTCTGCAGTAGAGAGTTCGACATAAAACCCGAGCCGCAACTCAAAAAAATTGATATTTATCAACCCGCCCACGTGGGTTAAATGTGGCACAAGGCCGGTTTAATGTGGGTATCTTCAAGCCCGTAGGGTCGGCCAAAAATATGACCTTTGAACCCGCCTAGACGGTTTCAGGTCCTGTCTACCTCCCGGAAGGAAACTTTGCCCTTCGGCAAAGCTTCCTCCGAGTTCCTCTCTGCAGTAGAGAGTTTGACAGAAAACCCGAGCCGCAACTCAAAAAGGTTGGTATTTATCAACCCCCCACGTGGGTTAAATGTGGCACAAGGCCGGTTTAATGTGGGTAACTCCAAGCCCGTAGGCTCGTCCAAAAATATGACCTTTGAACCTGCCTAGACTGGTTCAGGTCCTGTCTACCTCCCCGAAGGTAACCTTGCCCTTCGGCAAAGCTTCCTCCGAGTTCCTCTCTGCAGTAGAGAGTTTGACAGAAAACCCGAGCCGCAACTCAAAAAGGTTGGTATTTATTAACCCCCCACGTGGGTTAAATTTGGCACAAGGCCGGTTTAATGTGGGTATCTCCAAGCGGGTAGGCTCGGCCAAAAATATGACCTTTGAACCCGCCTAGACTGGTTCAGGTCCTGTCTACCTCCCCGAAGGAAACCTTGCCCTTCGGCAAAGCTTCCTCCGAGTTCCTCTCTGCAGTAGAGAGTTCGACCGAAAACCTGAGCCGCAACTCAAAACAGTTGATATTTATCAACCACCCCACGTGGGTTAAATGTGGCACAAGGCCGGTTTAATGTGGGTATCCCAAGCCCGTAGGCTCGGCCAAAAATATGACCTTTGAACACGCCTAGACGGGTTCAGGTCCTGTCTACCTCCCCGAAGGAAACCTTGCCCTTCGGCAAAGCTTCCTCCGAGTTCCTCTCTGCAGTAGAGAGTTTGACAGAAAACCCGAGCCGCAACTCAAAAAGGTTGGTATTTATCACCCCCCCCCACGTGGGTTAAATGTAGCACAAGGCCGGTTTAATGTGGGTATCTACAAGCCCGTAGGCTCGGCCAAAAATATGACCTTTCAACACGCTTAGACGGGTTCAGGTCCTGTCTACCTCCCGAAGGAAACCTTGCCCTTCGGCAAAGCTTCCTCCGAGTTCCTCTCTGGACTAGAGAGTTCGACAGAAAACCCGAGTCGCAACTCAAAACGGTTGATATTTATCAACACCCCGACGTGGGTTAAATGTGGCACAAGGCCGGTTTAATGTGGGTATCTCCAAGCCCGTAGGCTCGGCCAAAAATATGACCGTTGAACCCGCCTAGACGTGTTCAGGTCCTGTCTACCTCCCCAAAGGAAACCTTGCCCTTCGGCAAAGCTTCCTCCGAGTTCCTCTCTGCAGTAGAGAGTTCAACAGAAAACCCGAGCCGCAACTCAAAACGGTTGATATTTATCAACCCCCCCACGTGGGTTAAATGTGGCACAAGGCCGGTTTAATGTGGGTATCTCCAAGCCCGTATGCTCGGCCAAAAATATGACCTTTGAACCCGCCTAGACGGGTTCAGGTCCTGTCTACCTCCCCGAAGGAAAACTTGCCCTTCGGCAAAGCTTCCTCCGAGTTCATCTCTGCAGTAGAGAGTTTGACAGAAAACCCGAGCCGCAACTCAAAAAGGTTGGTATTTATCAACCCGCCCACGTGGGTTAAATGTGGCACATGGCCGGTTTAATGTGGGTATCCCCAAGCCCGTAGACTCCGATAAAAATATGTCCTTTGAACCCGCCTAGACGGGTTCATGTCCTGTCTACCTCCCCGAAGGAAACCTTGCCCTTCGGCAAAGCTTCCTCCGAGTTCCTCTTTGCAGTAGAGAGTTTGACAGAAACCCGAGCCGCAACTCAAAAAGGTTGGTATTTATCAACCTCCCCACGTGGGTTAAATGTGGCACAAGGCCGGTTTAATGTGGGTATCTCCAAGCCCGTAGACTCCGATAAAAATATGTCCTTTGAACCCGCCTAGACGGGTTCATGTCCTGTCTACCTCCCCGAAGGAAACCTTGCCCTTCGGCAAAGCTTCCTCCGAGTTCCTCTCTGCAGTAGAGTGTTTGACAGAAAACCCGAGCCGCAACTCAAAACGGTTGATATTTATCAACCCCCCAACGTGGGTTAAATGCGGCACAAGGCCAGTTTAATGTGGGGATCTCCAAGCCCGTAGGCTCGGCCAAAAATATGACCTTTGAACCCGCCTAGACGGGTTCAGGAGTGTCTACCTCCCCGAAGGAAACCTTGCCCTTCGGCAAAGCTTCCTCCGAGTTCCTCGCTGCAGTAGAGAGTTTGACAGAAAACCCGAGCCGCAACTCAAAAAGGTTGGTATTTATCAACCCGCCCACGTGGGTTAAATGTGGCACAAGGCCGGTTTAATGTGGGTATCTTCGAGCCCGTAGGCTCGGCCAAAAATATGACATTTGAACACGCTTAGCCGGGTTCAGGTCCTGTCTACCTCCCGAAGGAAAACTTGCCCTTCGGCAAAGTTTCCTCCGAGTTCCTCTCTGCAGTAGAGAGTTCGACAGAAAACCCGAGTCGCAACTTAAAACGGTTGATATTTATCAACCCCCCGACGTGGGTTAAATGAGGCAAAAGGCCGGTTTAATGTGGATATCTCCAAGCCCGTAGGCTCGGCCAAAAATATGACCTTTGAACCCGCCTAGCCGGATTCAAGTCCTGTCTACCTCCCCGAAGGAAACCTTTCCCTTCGGCAAAGCTACCTCCGAGATCCTCTCTGCAGTAGAGAATTTGACAGAAAACCCGAGCCGCAACTCAAAAAGGTTGGTATTTATCAAACCCCCCACGTGGGTTAAATGTGGCACAAGGCCGGTTTAATGTGGGTATCTCCAAGCCCGTAGGCTCGGCCAAAAATATGACCTTTGAACCCGCCTAGACGGGTACAGGTCCTGTCTACCTCCCCGAAGGAAACCTTGCCCTTCGGCAAAGGTTCATCCGAGTACTTCTCTGCAGTAGGGAGTTTGACAGAAAACCCGAGCCGTACCTCAAAAAGGTTGGTATTTATCAACCCCCCCACGTGGGTTAATTGTGGCACAAGGCCGGTTTAATGTTGGTATCTCCAAGCCCGTAGGCTCGGACAAAAATATGACCTTTTAACCCGCCTAGACGGTTTCAGGTCCTGTCTACCTCCCCGAAGGAAACCTTGCCCTTCGGCAAAGCTTACTCCGAGTTCCTCTCTGCAGTAGAGAGTTCGACAGAAAACCTGAGCCGCAACTCAAAACGGTTGATATTTATCAACCCCCCCACGTGGGTTAAATGTGTCACAAGGCCGGTTTAATGTGGGTATCTCCAAGCCCGTAGACTCCGATAAAAATATGACCTTTGAACCCGCCTAGACGGGTTCAAGTCCTGTCTACCTCACCGAAGGAAACCTAGCCCTTCGGCAAAGCTTCCTCCGAGTTCCTCTCTGCAGTAGAGTGTTTGACAGAAAACCCGAGCCGCAACTCAAAACGGTTGATATTTATCAACCCCGCAACGTGGGTTAAATGCGGCACGATGCCAGTTTAATGTGGGGATCTCCAAGCCCGTAGGCTCGGCCAAAAATATGACCTTTGAACCCGCCTTGACGGGTTCAGTTCCTGTCTACCTCCCCGAAGGAAACCTAGCCCTTCGGCAAAGCTTCCTCCGAGTTCCTCTCTGCAGTAGAGAGTTCGACATAAAACCCGAGCCGCAACTCAAAACGATTGATATTTATCAACACCCCACGTGGGTTAAATGTGGCACAAGGCCGGTTTAATGTGGGTATCTACAAGCCCGTAGGCTCGGCCAAAAATATGACGTTTGAACACGCTTAGACGGGTTCAGGTCCTGTCTACCTCCCCGAAGGAAACCTTGCCCTTCGGCAAAGCTTCCTCCGAGTTCCTCTCTGCAGTAGAGAGTTTGACAGAAAACCCGAGCCGCAACTCAAAAAGGTTGGAATTTATCAACCCGCCAACGTGGGTTAAATGTGGCACAAGGCCGGTTTAATGTGGGTATCTACAAGCCCGTAGGCTCGGCCAAAAATATGACAATTGAACACGCTTAGACGAGTTCAGGTCCTGTCTACCTCCCGAAACAAAAACTTGCCCTTCGGCAAAGTTTCCTCCGAGTTCCCCTCTGCAGTAGAGAGTTCGACAGAAAACCCGAGGCGCAACACAAAACGGTTGATATTTATCAACCCCCCGACGTGGGTTAAATGAGGCACAAGGCCGGTTTAATGTGGGTATCTCCAAGCCCGTAGGCTCGGCCAAAAATATGACCTTTGAACCCGCCTAGACGGGTTCAGGTCCTGTCTACCTCCCCGAAGGAAACCTTTCCCTTCGGCAAAGCTTCCTCCGAGTTCCTCTCTGCAGTAGAGAATTTGACAGAAAACCCGAGCCGCAACTCAAAAAGGTTGGTATTTATCAACCCCCCACCCCGTGGGTTAAATGTGGCACAAGGCCGGTTTAATGTGGGTATCTCCAAGCCCGTAGGCTCGGCCAAAAATATGACCTTTGAACCCGCCTAGACGGGTCCAGGTCCTGTCTACCTCCCCGAAGGAAACCTTGCCATTCGGCAAAGGTTCCTCCGAGTACCTCTCTGCAGTAGGGAGTTTGACAGAAAACCCGAGCCGCAACTCAAAAAGGTTGGTATTTATCAACCCCATCCACGTGGGTTAAATGTGGCACAAGGCCGGTTTAATGTGGGTATCTTCAAGCCCGTAGGCTCGGCCAAAAATATGACCTTTGAACCCGCCTAGACGTGTTCAGTTCCTGTTTACCTCCCCGAAGGAAACCTTGCCCTTCGGCAAAGCTTCTTCCGAGTTCCTCTCTGCAGTAGAGAGTTCGACAGAAAACCCGAGCCGCAACTCAAAACGGTTGATATTTATCAACCCCCCCACGTGGGTTAAATGTGGCACAAGTTCGGTTTAATGTTGGTATCTCCAAGCCCGTAGGCTCGGCCAAAAATATGACCTTTTAACCCGCCTAGACGGGTTCAGGTCCTGTCTACCTCCCCTAAGGAAACCTTGCCCTTCGGCAAAGCTTACTCCGAGTTCCTCTCTGCAGTAGAGAGTTCGACAGAAAACCTGGGCCGCAACTCAAAAGGGTTGATATTTATCAACCCCCCCACGTGGGTTAAATGTGTCGCAAGGCCGGTTTAGTGTGGGTATCTCCAAGCCCGTAGGCTCGGCCAAAAATATGACCTTTGAACCCGCCTAGACGGGTCCAGGTCCTGTCTACCTCCCCGAAGGAAACCTTTCCCTTCGGCAAAGCTTCCTCCGAGTTCCTCTCTGCAGTAGAGAATTTGACAGAAAACCCGAGCCGCAACTCAAAAAGGTTGGTATTTATCAACCCCCCCCCACGTGGGTTAAATGTGGCACAAGGCCGGTTTAATGTGGGTATCTCCAAGCCCGTAGGCTCGGCCAAAAATATGACCTTTGAACCCGCCTAGACGGGTCCAGGTCCTGTCTACCTCCCCGAAGGAAACCTTGCCATTCGGCAAAGGTTCCTCCGAGTACCTCTCTGCAGTAGGGAGTTTGACAGAAAACCCGAGCCGCAACTCAAAAAGGTTGGTATTGATCAACCCCATCCACGTGGGTTAAATGTGGCACAAGGCCGGTTTAATGTGGGTATCTTCAAGCCCGTAGGCTCGGCCAAAAATATGACCTTTGAACCCGCCTAGACGTGTTCAGTTCCTGTTTACCTCCCCGAAGGAAACCTTGCCCTTCGGCAAAGCTTCTTCCGAGTTCCTCTCTGCAGTAGAGAGTTCGACAGAAAACCCGAGCCGCAACTCAAAACGGTTGATATTTATCAACCCCCCCACGTGGGTTAAATGTGGCACAAGTCCGGTTTAATGTTGGTATCTCCAAGCCCGTAGGCTCGGCCAAAAATATGACCTTTTAACCCGCCTAGACGGGTTCAGGTCCTGTCTACCTCCCCTAAGGAAACCTTGCCCTTCGGCAAAGCTTACTCCGAGTTCCTCTCTGCAGTAGAGAGTTCGACAGAAAACCTGGGCCGCAACTCAAAAGGGTTGATATTTATCAACCCCCCCACGTGGGTTAAATGTGTCACAAGGCCGGTTTAGTGTGGGTATCTCCAAGCCCGTAGGCTCGGCCAAAAATATGACCTTTGAACCCGCCTAGACGGGTCCAGGTCCTGTCTACCTACCCGAAGGAAACCTTGCCCTTCGGCAAAGGTTCCTCCGAGTACCTCTCTGCAGTAGGGAGTTTGACAGAAAACCCGAGCCGCAACTCAAAAAGGTTGGTATTTATCAACCCCCCCCACGTGGGTTAAATGTGGCACAAGGCCGGTTTAATGTAGGTATCTTCAAGCCCGTAGGCTCGGCCAAAAATATGACCTTTGAACCCGCCTAGACGTGTTCAGTTCCTGTCTACCTCCCCGAAGGAAACCTTGCCCTTCGGCAAAGCTTCCTCCGAGTTCCTCTCTGCAGTAGAGAGTTCGACAGAAAACCCGAGCCGCAACTCAAAAAGGTTGGTATTTATCAACCCCCCCCCCACGTGGGTTAAATGTGGCACAAGGCCGGTTTAATGTGGGTATCTCCAAGCCCGTAGGCTCGGCCAAAAATATGACCTTTGAACCCGCCTAGACGGGTCCAGGTCCTGTCTACCTCCCCGAAGGAAACCTTGCCATTCGGCAAAGGTTCCTCCGAGTACCTCTCTGCAGTAGGGAGTTTGACAGAAAACCCGAGCCGCAACTCAAAAAGGTTGGTATTTATCAACCCCCCTCCACGTGGGTTAAATGTGGCACAAGGCCGGTTTAATGTGGGTATCTTCAAGCCCGTAGGCTCGGCCAAAAATATGACCTTTGAACCCGCCTAGACGTGTTCAGTTCCTGTTTACCTCCCCGAAGGAAACCTTGCCCTTCGGCAAAGCTTCTTCCGAGTTCCTCTCTGCAGTAGAGAGTTCGACAGAAAACCCGAGCCGCAACTCAAAACGGTTGATATTTATCAACCCCCCCACGTGGGTTAAATGTGGCACAAGTCCGGTTTAATGTTGGTATCTCCAAGCCCGTAGGCTCGGCCAAAAATATGACCTTTTAACCCGCCTAGACGGGTTCAGGTCCTGTCTACCTCCCCTAAGGAAACCTTGCCCTTCGGCTAAGCTTACTCCGAGTTCCTCTCTGCAGTAGAGAGTTCGACAGAAAACCCGAGGCGCAACTCAAAAAGGTTGGTATTTATCAACCCCCCCACGTGGGTTAAATGTGTCACAAGGCCGGTTTAATGTAGGTATCTTCAAGCCCGTAGGCTCGGCCAAAAATATGACCTTTGAACCCGCCTAGACGTGTTCAGTTCCTGTCTACCTCCCCGAAGGAAACCTTGCCCTTCGGCAAAGCTTCCTCCGAGTTCCTCTCTGCAGTAGAGAGTTCGACAGAAAACCCGAGCCGCAACTCAAAACGGTTGATAATTATCAACCTCCCCACGTGGGTTAAATGTGGCACAAGTCCGGTTTAATGTTGGTATCTCCAAGCCCGTAGGCTGGGCCAAAATAATGACCTTTTAACCCGCCTAGACGGGTTCAGGTCCTGTCTACCTCCCCGAAGGAAACCTTGCCCTTCGGCAAAGCTTCCTCCGAGTTCCTCTCTGCAGTAGAGAGTTTGACAGAAAACCCGATCTGCAACTTAAAAAGGTTGGTATTTATCAACCCGCCCACGTGGGTTAAATGTGGCACAAGGCCGGTATAATGTGGGTATCTACAAGCCCGTAGGCTCGGCCAAATATATGACCTTTGAACACGCTTAGACGGGTTCAGGTCCTGTCTACCTCCCGAAGGAAACCTTGCCCTTCGGCAAAGCTTACTCCGAGTTCCTCTCTGCAGTAGAGAGTTCGACAGAAAACCCGAGTCGCAACTCAAAACGGTTGATATTTATCAACCCCCCCGACGTGGGTTAAATGTGGCACAAGGCCGGTTTAATGTGGGTATCTCCAAGCCCGTAGGCGGGGCCAAAAATATGACCTTTGAACCCGCCTAGACGGGTTCAGGTCCTGTCTACCTCCCCGAAGGAAACCTTGCCCTTCGGCAAAGCTTCCTCCGAGTTCCTCTCTGCAGTAGAGAGTTCGACAGAGAACCCGAGTCGCAACACAAAACGGTTGATATTTATCAACCCCCGACGTGGGTTAAATGTGGCACAAGGCCGGTTTAATGTGGGTATCTCCAAGCCCGTAGGCTCGGCCAAAAATATGACCTTTTAACCCGCCTAGACGGGTTCAGGTCCTGTCTACCTCCCCTAAGGAAACCTTGCCCTTCGGCAAAGCTTACTCCGAGTTCCTCTCTGCAGTAGAGAGTTCGACAGAAAACCTGGGCCGCAACTCAAAAGGGTTGATATTTATCAACCCCCCCACGTGGGTTAAATGTGTCGCAAGGCCGGTTTAGTGTGGGTATCTCCAAGCCCGTAGGCTCGGCCAAAAATATGACCTTTGAACCCGCCTAGACGGGTCCAGGTCCTGTCTACCTCCCCGAAGGAAACCTTTCCCTTCGGCAAAGCTTCCTCCGAGTTCCTCTCTGCAGTAGAGAATTTGACAGAAAACCCGAGCCGCAACTCAAAAAGGTTGGTATTTATCAACCCCCCCCCACGTGGGTTAAATGTGGCACAAGGCCGGTTTAATGTGGGTATCTCCAAGCCCGTAGGCTCGGCCAAAAATATGACCTTTGAACCCGCCTAGACGGGTCCAGGTCCTGTCTACCTCCCCGAAGGAAACCTTGCCATTCGGCAAAGGTTCCTCCGAGTACCTCTCTGCAGTAGGGAGTTTGACAGAAAACCCGAGCCGCAACTCAAAAAGGTTGGTATTGATCAACCCCATCCACGTGGGTTAAATGTGGCACAAGGCCGGTTTAATGTGGGTATCTTCAAGCCCGTAGGCTCGGCCAAAAATATGACCTTTGAACCCGCCTAGACGTGTTCAGTTCCTGTTTACCTCCCCGAAGGAAACCTTGCCCTTCGGCAAAGCTTCTTCCGAGTTCCTCTCTGCAGTAGAGAGTTCGACAGAAAACCCGAGCCGCAACTCAAAACGGTTGATATTTATCAACCCCCCCACGTGGGTTAAATGTGGCACAAGTCCGGTTTAATGTTGGTATCTCCAAGCCCGTAGGCTCGGCCAAAAATATGACCTTTTAACCCGCCTAGACGGGTTCAGGTCCTGTCTACCTCCCCTAAGGAAACCTTGCCCTTCGGCAAAGCTTACTCCGAGTTCCTCTCTGCAGTAGAGAGTTCGACAGAAAACCTGGGCCGCAACTCAAAAGGGTTGATATTTATCAACCCCCCCACGTGGGTTAAATGTGTCACAAGGCCGGTTTAGTGTGGGTATCTCCAAGCCCGTAGGCTCGGCCAAAAATATGACCTTTGAACCCGCCTAGACGGGTCCAGGTCCTGTCTACCTACCCGAAGGAAACCTTGCCCTTCGGCAAAGGTTCCTCCGAGTACCTCTCTGCAGTAGGGAGTTTGACAGAAAACCCGAGCCGCAACTCAAAAAGGTTGGTATTTATCAACCCCCCCCACGTGGGTTAAATGTGGCACAAGGCCGGTTTAATGTAGGTATCTTCAAGCCCGTAGGCTCGGCCAAAAATATGACCTTTGAACCCGCCTAGACGTGTTCAGTTCCTGTCTACCTCCCCGAAGGAAACCTTGCCCTTCGGCAAAGCTTCCTCCGAGTTCCTCTCTGCAGTAGAGAGTTCGACAGAAAACCCGAGCCGCAACTCAAAAAGGTTGGTATTTATCAACCCCCCCCCACGTGGGTTAAATGTGGCACAAGGCCGGTTTAATGTGGGTATCTCCAAGCCCGTAGGCTCGGCCAAAAATATGACCTTTGAACCCGCCTAGACGGGTCCAGGTCCTGTCTACCTCCCCGAAGGAAACCTTGCCATTCGGCAAAGGTTCCTCCGAGTACCTCTCTGCAGTAGGGAGTTTGACAGAAAACCCGAGCCGCAACTCAAAAAGGTTGGTATTTATCAACCCCCCTCCACGTGGGTTAAATGTGGCACAAGGCCGGTTTAATGTGGGTATCTTCAAGCCCGTAGGCTCGGCCAAAAATATGACCTTTGAACCCGCCTAGACGTGTTCAGTTCCTGTTTACCTCCCCGAAGGAAACCTTGCCCTTCGGCAAAGCTTCTTCCGAGTTCCTCTCTGCAGTAGAGAGTTCGACAGAAAACCCGAGCCGCAACTCAAAACGGTTGATATTTATCAACCCCCCCACGTGGGTTAAATGTGGCACAAGTCCGGTTTAATGTTGGTATCTCCAAGCCCGTAGGCTCGGCCAAAAATATGACCTTTTAACCCGCCTAGACGGGTTCAGGTCCTGTCTACCTCCCCTAAGGAAACCTTGCCCTTCGGCTAAGCTTACTCCGAGTTCCTCTCTGCAGTAGAGAGTTCGACAGAAAACCCGAGGCGCAACTCAAAAAGGTTGGTATTTATCAACCCCCCCACGTGGGTTAAATGTGTCACAAGGCCGGTTTAATGTAGGTATCTTCAAGCCCGTAGGCTCGGCCAAAAATATGACCTTTGAACCCGCCTAGACGTGTTCAGTTCCTGTCTACCTCCCCGAAGGAAACCTTGCCCTTCGGCAAAGCTTCCTCCGAGTTCCTCTCTGCAGTAGAGAGTTCGACAGAAAACCCGAGCCGCAACTCAAAACGGTTGATAATTATCAACCTCCCCACGTGGGTTAAATGTGGCACAAGTCCGGTTTAATGTTGGTATCTCCAAGCCCGTAGGCTGGGCCAAAATAATGACCTTTTAACCCGCCTAGACGGGTTCAGGTCCTGTCTACCTCCCCGAAGGAAACCTTGCCCTTCGGCAAAGCTTCCTCCGAGTTCCTCTCTGCAGTAGAGAGTTTGACAGAAAACCCGATCTGCAACTTAAAAAGGTTGGTATTTATCAACCCGCCCACGTGGGTTAAATGTGGCACAAGGCCGGTATAATGTGGGTATCTACAAGCCCGTAGGCTCGGCCAAATATATGACCTTTGAACACGCTTAGACGGGTTCAGGTCCTGTCTACCTCCCGAAGGAAACCTTGCCCTTCGGCAAAGCTTACTCCGAGTTCCTCTCTGCAGTAGAGAGTTCGACAGAAAACCCGAGTCGCAACTCAAAACGGTTGATATTTATCAACCCCCCCGACGTGGGTTAAATGTGGCACAAGGCCGGTTTAATGTGGGTATCTCCAAGCCCGTAGGCGGGGCCAAAAATATGACCTTTGAACCCGCCTAGACGGGTTCAGGTCCTGTCTACCTCCCCGAAGGAAACCTTGCCCTTCGGCAAAGCTTCCTCCGAGTTCCTCTCTGCAGTAGAGAGTTCGACAGAGAACCCGAGTCGCAACACAAAACGGTTGATATTTATCAACCCCCGACGTGGGTTAAATGTGGCACAAGGCCGGTTTAATGTGGGTATCTCCAAGCCCGTAGGCTCGGCCAAAAATATGACATTTGAACCCGCCTAGACGGGTTCAGGTCCTGTCTACCTTCCCGAAGGAAACCTTGCCCTTCGGCAAAGCTTCCTCCGAGTTCCTCTCTGCAGTAGAGAGTTCGACAGAAAACCCGAGCCGCAACTCAAAAAGGTTGGTATTTATCAACCCGCCCACGTGGGTTAAATGTGGCACAAGGCCGGTTTAATGTGGGTATCTACAAGCCCGTAGGCTCGGCCAAAAATATGACCTTTGAACACGCTTAGACGGGTTCAGGTCCTGTCTACCTCCCGAAGGAAACCTTGCCCTTCGGCAAAGTTTCCTCCGAGTTCCTCTCTGCAGTAGAGAGATCGACAGAAAACCCGAGTCGCAACTCAAAACGGTTGATATTTATCAACCCCTCGACGTGGGTTAAATGTGGCACAAGGCCGGTTTAATGTGGGTATCTCCAAGCCCGTAGGCTCGGCCAAAAATATGACCTTTGAACCCGCCTAGACGGGTTCAGGTCCTGTCTACCTTCCCGAAGGAAACCTTGCCCTTCGGCAAAGCTTCCTCCGAGTTCCTCTCTGCAGTAGAGAGTTCGACAGAAAACCCGAGCCGCAACTCAAAAAGGTTGGTATTTATCAACCCGCCCACGTGAGTTAAATGTGGCACAAGGCCGGTTTAATGTGGGTATCTACAAGCCCGTAGGCTCGGCCAAAAATATGACCTTTGAACACGCTTAGACGGGTTCAGGTCCTGTCTACCTCCCGAAGGAAACCTTGCCCTTCGGCAAAGTTTCCTCCGAGTTCCTCTCTGCAGTAGAGAGATCGACAGAAAACCCGAGTCGCAACTCAAAACGGTTGATATTTATCAACCCCTCGACGTGGGTTAAATGTGGCACAAGGCCGGTTTAATGTGGGTATCTCCAAGCCCGTAGGCTCGGCCAAAAATATGACCTTTGAACCCGCCTAGACGGGTTCAGGTCCTGTCTACCTCCCCGAAGGAAACCTTACCCTTCGGCAAAGCTTCCTCCGAGTTCCTCTCTGCAGTAGAGAGTTCGACAGAAAACCCGAGCCACAACTCAAAACAGTTGATATTTATCAACCCCCCCACGTGGGTTAAATGTGGAACAAGGCCGGTTTAATGTGGGTATCTCCAAGCCCGTATGCTCGGCCAAAAATATGACCTTTGAACCCGCCTAGACGGGTTCAGGTCCTGTCTACCTCCCCGAAGGAAACCTTGCCCTTCGGCAAAGCTTCCTCCAAGTTCCTCTCTGCAGTAGAGAGTTCGACATAAAACCCAAGCCGCAACTCAAAACCGTTGATATTTATCACCCCCCCCCACGTGGGTTAAATGTGGCACAAAGCCGGTTTAATGTGGGTATCTCCAAGCCCGTAGGCTCAGCCAAAAATATGACCTTTGAACCCGCCTAGACGGGTTCAGGTCCTGTCTACCTCCCCGAAGGAAACCTTGCCCTTCGGCAAAGCTTCCTCCGAGTTCCTCTCTGCAGTAGAGAGTTCGACAGAAAACCCGAGCCACAACTCCAAACAATTGATATTTATCAACGCCCCCACGTGGGTTAAATGTGGAACAAGGCCGGTTTAATGTGGGTATCACCAAGCCCGTATGCTCGGCCAAAAATATGACCTTTGAACCCGCCTAGACGGGTTCAGGTCCTGTCTACCTCCCCGAAGGAAACCTTGCCCTTCGGCAAAGCTTCCTCCGAGTTCCTCTCTGCAGTAGAGAGTTTGACAGAAAACCCGAGCCGCAACTCAAAAAGGTTGGTATTTATCAACCCGCCCACGTGGGTTAAATGTGGCACAAGGCCGGTTTAATGTGGGTATCTACAAGACCGTAGGCTCGGCCAAAAATATGACCTTTGAACACGCTTAGACGGGTTCAGGTCCTGTCTACCTCCCGAAGGAAACCTTGCCCTTCGGCAAAGTTTCCTCCGAGTTCCTCTCTGCAGTAGAGAGTTCGACATATAACTCGAAACGCTTGATATTTATCAACCCCTCGACGTGGGTTAAATGTGGCACAAGGCCGGTTTAATGTGGGTATCTCCAAGCCCGTAGGCTCGGCCAAAAATATGACCTTTGAACCCGCCTAGACGGGTTCAGGTCCTGTCTACCTCCCCGAAGGAAACCTTGCCCTTCGGCAAAGCTTCCACCGAGTTCCTCTCTGCAGTAGAGAGTTTGAGAGAAAACCAGAGTGGCAACTCGAAACGGTTGATATTTATCAACCCCCCCACGTGGGTTAAATGTGGCACAAGGCCGGTTTAATGTGGGTATCTCCAAGCCCGTAGGCTCGGCCAAAATATGACATTTGAACCCGCCTAGACGGGTTGAGGTCCTGTCCACCTCCCCGAAGGAAACCTTGCCCTTCGGCAAAGCTTCCTACGAGTTCCTCTCTGCATTAGAGAATTTGACAGAAAACTCGAAACGGTTGATATTTATCAACCCCCCACGTGGGTTAAATGTGGCACAAGGCCGGTTTAATGTGGGTATCTCCAAGCCCGTAGGCTCGGCCAAAAATATGACCTTTGAACCGGCCTAGACGGTTTCAGGTCCTGTCTACCTCCCCGAAGGAAACCTTGCCATTCGGCAAAGCTTCGTCCGAATTCCTCTCTGCAGTAGAGAGTTCGACATAAACCTCAAAACGGTTGATATTTATCAACCCCCCCATGTGGGTTAAATGTGGTACAAGTCCGGTTTAATGTTGGTATCTCCAAGCCCGTAGGCTCGGACAAAAATATGACCTTTTAACCCGCCTAGACGGGTTCAGGTCCTGTCTACCTCCCCGAAGGAAACCTTGCCCTTCGGCAAAGCTTCCTCCAAGTTCCTCTCTGCAGTAGAGAGTTCGACATAAAACCCGAGCCGCAACTCAAAACGGTTGATATTTACCAACCCCCTCACGTGGGTTAAATATGGCACCAGGCCGGTTTAATGTGGGTATCTCCAAGCCCGTAGGCTCGGCAAAAAATATGACCTTTGAACCCGCCTAGACGGGTTCAGGTCCTGTCTACCTCCCCGAAGGAAACCTTGCCCTTCGGCAAAGCTTCCTCCGAGTTCCTCTCTGCAGTAGAGAGTTTGACAGATAACCCGAGCCGCAACTCAAAAAGGTTGGTATTTATCAACCCCCCTACGTGGGTTAAATGTGGCACAAAGCCGGTTTAATGTGGGTATCTCCAAGCCCGTAGACTCGGCCAAAAATATGACATTTGAACCCGCCTAGACTGTTTCAGTTCCTGTCTACCTCCCCGAAGGAAACCTTGCACTTCGGCAAAGCTTCCTCCAAGTTCCTCTCTGCAGTAGAGAGTTCGACATAAAACCCGAGCCGCAACTCAAAACCGTTGATATTTATCAACCCCCCCACGTGGTTTAAATGTGGCACAAAGCCGGTTTAATGTGGGTATCTCCAAGCCCGTAGGCTCAGCCAAAAATATGACCTTTGAACCCGCCTAGACGGGTTCAGGTCCTGTCTACCTCCCCGAAGGAAACCTTGCCTTTCGGCAAAGGTTCCTCCGAGTTCCTCTCTGCAGTAGAGAGTTCGACAGAAACCCCGAGCCACAACTCAAAACAGTTGATATTTATCAACCCCCCCACGTGGGTTAAATGTGGAACAAGGCCGGTTTAATGTGGGTATCTCCAAGCCCGTATGCTCGGCCAAAAATATGACCTTTGAACCCGCCTAGACGGGTTCAGGTCCTGTCTACCTCCCCGAAGGAAACCTTGCCCTTCGGCAAAGCTTCCTCCAAGTTCCTCTCTGCAGTAGAGAGTTCGACATAAAACCCAAGCCGCAACTCAAAACCGTTGATATTTATCAACATCCCCCCCACGTGGGTTTAATGTGGCACAAAGCCGGTTTAATGTGGGTATCTCCAAGCCCGTAGGCTCAGCCAAAAATATGACCTTTGAACCCGCCTAGACGGGTTCAGGTCCTGTCTACCTCCCCGAAGGAAACCTTGCCCTTCGGCAAAGCTTCCTCCGAGTTCCTCTCTGCAGTAGACAGTTTGACCGATAACCCGAGCCGCAACTCAAAAAGGTTGGATTTATCAACCCCCCTAAGTGGGTTAAATGTGGCACAAAGCCGGTTTAATGTGGGTATCTCCAAGCCCGTAGGCTCGGCCAAAAATATGACCTTTGAACCCGCCTAGACGGGTTCAGGACTGTCTACCTCCCCGAAGGAAACCTTGCCCTTCGGCAAAGCTTCCTCCGAGTTCCTCTCTGCAGTAGAGAGTTTGACAGAAAACTCGAAACCGTTGATATTTATCAACCCCACCACGTGGGTTAAATGTGGCACAAGGCCGGTTTAATTTGTGTATCTCCAAGCCCGTAGGCTCGGCCAAAAATATGACCTTTGAACCCGCTTAGACGGGTTCAGTTCCTGTCTACCTCCCCGAAGGAAACCTTGCCCTTCGGCAAAGCTTCCTCCGAGTTCCTCTCTGCAGTAGAGAGTTTGACAGAAAACCAGAGTCGCAACTCGAAACGGTTGATATTCATCACCCCCCCACGTGGGTTAAATGTGGCACAAGGCCGGTTTAATGTGGGTATCTCCAAGCCCGTAGGCTCGGCCAAATATATGACCTTTGTACCCGCCTAGACGGGTTCAGGTCCTGTCTGCCTCCCCGAAGGAAACCTTGCCCTTCGGCAAAGCTTCCTCCGAGTTCCTCTCTGCAGTAGAGAGTTCGACATAAAACTCGAAACGGTTGATATTCATCACCCCCCCACGTGGGTTAAATGTGGCACAAGGCCGGTTTAATGTGGGTATCTCCAAGCCCGTAGGCTCTGCCAAAAATATGACCTTTGAACCGGCCTAGACGGTTTCAGGTCCTGTCTACCTCCCCGAAGGAAACCTTGCCATTCGGCAAAGCTTCGTCCGAATTCCTCTCTGCAGTAGAGAGTTCGACATATAACTCGAAACGGTTGATATTTATCAACCACCCGACGTGGGTTAAATGTGGCACAAGGCCGGTTTAATGTGGGTATCTCCAAACCCGTAGGCTCGGCCAAAAATATGACCTTTGAACCCGCCTAGACGGGTTCAGGTCCTGTCTACCTCCCCGAAGGAAACCTTGCCCTTCGGCAAAGCTTCCACCGAGTTCCTCTCTGCAGTAGAGAGTTTGAGAGAAAACCAGAGTGGCAACTCGAAACGGTTGATATTTATCAACCCCACCACGTGGGTTAAATGTGGCACAAGGCCGGTTTAATTTGTGTATCTCCAAGCCCGTAGGCTCGGCCAAAAATATGACCTTTGAACCCGCTTAGACGGGTTCAGTTCCTGTCTACCTCCCCGAAGGATACCTTGCCCTTCGGCAAAGCTTCCTCCGAGTTCCTCTCTGCAGTAGACAGATTGAGAGAAAACCAGAGCCGCAACTCAAAACCGTTGATATTTATCAACACCCCAAAGTGGGTTAAATGTGGCACAAGGCCGGTTTAATGTGGGTATCTCCAAGCCCGTAGGCTCGGCCAAAAATATGACATTTGAACCCGCCTAGACGGGTTCAGGTCCTGTCTACCTCCCCGAAGGAAAACTTGCCCTTCGGCAAAGCTTCCTCCGAGTTCCTCGCTGCAGTAGAGAGTTTGTCAGAAAACCCGAGCCGCAACTCGAAATGCTTGATATTTATCAACCCCCCCACGTGGGTTAAATGTGGCACAAGGCCGGTTTAATGTGGGTATCTCCAAGCCCGTATGCTCGGCCAAAAATATGACCTTTGAACCCGCCTAGACGGGTTCAGGTCCTGTCTACCTCCCCGAAGGAAACCTTGCCCTTCGGCAAAGCTTCCTCCAAGTTCCTCTCTGCAGTAGAGAGTTCGACATAAAACCCAAGCCGCAACTCAAAACCGTTGATATTTATCACCCCCCCCCCACGTGGGTTAAATGTGGCACAAAGCCGGTTTAATGTGGGTATCTCCAAGCCCGTAGGCTCAGCCAAAAATATGACCTTTGAACCCGCCTAGACGGGTTCAGGTCCTGTCTACCTCCCCGAAGGAAACCTTGCCCTTCGGCAAAGCTTCCTCCGAGTTCCTCTCTGCAGTAGAGAGTTCGACAGAAAACCCGAGCCACAACTCAAAACAGTTGATATTTATCAACGCCCCCACGTGGGTTAAATGTGGAACAAGGCCGGTTTAATGTGGGTATCACCAAGCCCGTATGCTCGGCCAAAAATATGACCTTTGAACCCGCCTAGACGGGTTCAGGTCCTGTCTACCTCCCCGAAGGAAACCTTGCCCTTCGGCAAAGCTTCCTCCGAGTTCCTCTCTGCAGTAGAGAGTTTGACAGAAAACCCGAGCCGCAACTCAAAAAGGTTGGTATTTATCAACCCGCCCACGTGGGTTAAATGTGGCACAAGGCCGGTTTAATGTGGGTATCTACAAGACCGTAGGCTCGGCCAAAAATATGACCTTTGAACACGCTTAGACGGGTTCAGGTCCTGTCTACCTCCCGAAGGAAACCTTGCCCTTCGGCAAAGTTTCCTCCGAGTTCCTCTCTGCAGTAGAGAGTTCGACATATAACTCGAAACGCTTGATATTTATCAACCCCTCGACGTGGGTTAAATGTGGCACAAGGCCGGTTTAATGTGGGTATCTCCAAGCCCGTAGGCTCGGCCAAAAATATGACCTTTGAACCCGCCTAGACGGGTTCAGGTCCTGTCTACCTCCCCGAAGGAAACCTTGCCCTTCGGCAAAGCTTCCACCGAGTTCCTCTCTGCAGTAGAGAGTTTGAGAGAAAACCAGAGTGGCAACTCGAAACGGTTGATATTTATCAACCCCCCCACGTGGGTTAAATGTGGCACAAGGCCGGTTTAATGTGGGTATCTCCAAGCCCGTAGGCTCGGCCAAAATATGACATTTGAACCCGCCTAGACGGGTTGAGGTCCTGTCCACCTCCCCGAAGGAAACCTTGCCCTTCGGCAAAGCTTCCTACGAGTTCCTCTCTGCATTAGAGAATTTGACAGAAAACTCGAAACGGTTGATATTTATCAACCCCCCACGTGGGTTAAATGTGGCACAAGGCCGGTTTAATGTGGGTATCTCCAAGCCCGTAGGCTCGGCCAAAAATATGACCTTTGAACCGGCCTAGACGGTTTCAGGTCCTGTCTACCTCCCCGAAGGAAACCTTGCCATTCGGCAAAGCTTCGTCCGAATTCCTCTCTGCAGTAGAGAGTTCGACATAAACCTCAAAACGGTTGATATTTATCAACCCCCCCATGTGGGTTAAATGTGGTACAAGTCCGGTTTAATGTTGGTATCTCCAAGCCCGTAGGCTCGGACAAAAATATGACCTTTTAACCCGCCTAGACGGGTTCAGGTCCTGTCTACCTCCCCGAAGGAAACCTTGCCCTTCGGCAAAGCTTCCTCCAAGTTCCTCTCTGCAGTAGAGAGTTCGACATAAAACCCGAGCCGCAACTCAAAACGGTTGATATTTACCAACCCCCTCACGTGGGTTAAATATGGCACCAGGCCGGTTTAATGTGGGTATCTCCAAGCCCGTAGGCTCGGCAAAAAATATGACCTTTGAACCCGCCTAGACGGGTTCAGGTCCTGTCTACCTCCCCGAAGGAAACCTTGCCCTTCGGCAAAGCTTCCTCCGAGTTCCTCTCTGCAGTAGAGAGTTTGACAGATAACCCGAGCCGCAACTCAAAAAGGTTGGTATTTATCAACCCCACTACGTGGGTTAAATGTGGCACAAAGCCGGTTTAATGTGGGTATCTCCAAGCCCGTAGACTCGGCCAAAAATATGACATTTGAACCCGCCTAGACTGTTTCAGTTCCTGTCTACCTCCCCGAAGGAAACCTTGCACTTCGGCAAAGCTTCCTCCAAGTTCCTCTCTGCAGTAGAGAGTTCGACATAAAACCCGAGCCGCAACTCAAAACCGTTGATATTTATCAACCCCCCCACGTGGTTTAAATGTGGCACAAAGCCGGTTTAATGTGGGTATCTCCAAGCCCGTAGGCTCAGCCAAAAATATGACCTTTGAACCCGCCTAGACGGGTTCAGGTCCTGTCTACCTCCCCGAAGGAAACCTTGCCCTTCGGCAAAGCTTCCTCCGAGTTCCTCTCTGCAGTAGAGAGTTCGACAGAAACCCCGAGCCACAACTCAAAACAGTTGATATTTATCAACCCCCCCACGTGGGTTAAATGTGGAACAAGGCCGGTTTAATGTGGGTATCTCCAAGCCCGTATGCTCGGCCAAAAATATGACCTTTGAACCCGCCTAGACGGGTTCAGGTCCTGTCTACCTCCCCGAAGGAAACCTTGCCCTTCGGCAAAGCTTCCTCCAAGTTCCTCTCTGCAGTAGAGAGTTCGACATAAAACCCAAGCCGCAACTCAAAACCGTTGATATTTATCAACATCCCCCCCACGTGGGTTTAATGTGGCACAAAGCCGGTTTAATGTGGGTATCTCCAAGCCCGTAGGCTCAGCCAAAAATATGACCTTTGAACCCGCCTAGACGGGTTCAGGTCCTGTCTACCTCCCCGAAGGAAACCTTGCCCTTCGGCAAAGCTTCCTCCGAGTTCCTCTCTGCAGTAGACAGTTTGACCGATAACCCGAGCCGCAACTCAAAAAGGTTGGATTTATCAACCCCCCTACGTGGGTTAAATGTGGCACAAAGCCGGTTTAATGTGGGTATCTCCAAGCCCGTAGGCTCGGCCAAAAATATGACCTTTGAACCCGCCTAGACGGGTTCAGGACTGTCTACCTCCCCGAAGGAAACCTTGCCCTTCGGCAAAGCTTCCTCCGAGTTCCTCTCTGCAGTAGAGAGTTTGACAGAAAACTCGAAACCGTTGATATTTATCAACCCCACCACGTGGGTTAAATGTGGCACAAGGCCGGTTTAATTTGTGTATCTCCAAGCCCGTAGGCTCGGCCAAAAATATGACCTTTGAACCCGCTTAGACGGGTTCAGTTCCTGTCTACCTCCCCGAAGGAAACCTTGCCCTTCGGCAAAGCTTCCTCCGAGTTCCTCTCTGCAGTAGAGAGTTTGACAGAAAACCAGAGTCGCAACTCGAAACGGTTGATATTCATCACCCCCCCACGTGGGTTAAATGTGGCACAAGGCCGGTTTTATGTGGGTATCTCCAAGCCCGTAGGCTCGGCCAAATATATGACCTTTGTACCCGCCTAGACGGGTTCAGGTCCTGTCTGCCTCCCCGAAGGAAACCTTGCCCTTCGGCAAAGCTTCCTCCGAGTTCCTCTCTGCAGTAGAGAGTTCGACATAAAACTCGAAACGGTTGATATTCATCACCCCCCCACGTGGGTTAAATGTGGCACAAGGCCGGTTTAATGTGGGTATCTCCAAGCCCGTAGGCTCTGCCAAAAATATGACCTTTGAACCGGCCTAGACGGTTTCAGGTCCTGTCTACCTCCCCGAAGGAAACCTTGCCATTCGGCAAAGCTTCGTCCGAATTCCTCTCTGCAGTAGAGAGTTCGACATATAACTCGAAACGGTTGATATTTATCAACCACCCGACGTGGGTTAAATGTGGCACAAGGCCGGTTTAATGTGGGTATCTCCAAACCCGTAGGCTCGGCCAAAAATATGACCTTTGAACCCGCCTAGACGGGTTCAGGTCCTGTCTACCTCCCCGAAGGAAACCTTGCCCTTCGGCAAAGCTTCCACCGAGTTCCTCTCTGCAGTAGAGAGTTTGAGAGAAAACCAGAGTGGCAACTCGAAACGGTTGATATTTATCAACCCCACCACGTGGGTTAAATGTGGCACAAGGCCGGTTTAATTTGTGTATCTCCAAGCCCGTAGGCTCGGCCAAAAATATGACCTTTGAACCCGCTTAGACGGGTTCAGTTCCTGTCTACCTCCCCGAAGGATACCTTGCCCTTCGGCAAAGCTTCCTCCGAGTTCCTCTCTGCAGTAGACAGATTGAGAGAAAACCAGAGCCGCAACTCAAAACCGTTGATATTTATCAACACCCCAAAGTGGGTTAAATGTGGCACAAGGCCGGTTTAATGTGGGTATCTCCAAGCCCGTAGGCTCGGCCAAAAATATGACATTTGAACCCGCCTAGACGGGTTCAGGTCCTGTCTACCTCCCCGAAGGAAAACTTGCCCTTCGGCAAAGCTTCCTCCGAGTTCCTCTCTGCAGTAGAGAGTTTGTCAGAAAACCCGAGCCGCAACTCGAAATGCTTGATATTTATCAACCCCCCCACGTGGGTTAAATGTGGCACAAGGCCGGTTTAATGTGGGTATCTCCAAGCCCGTAGGCTCGGCCAAAATTATGACCTTTGAACCCGCCTAGACGGGTTCAGGTCCTGTCTACCTCCCCGAAGGAAACCTTGCCCTTCGGCAAAGCTTCCTCCGAGTTCCTCTCTGCAGTAGAGAGTTTGACAGAAAACCAGAGTCGCAACTCGAAACGGTTGATATTCATCACCCCCCCCACGTGGGTTAAATGTGGCACAAGGCCGGTTTAATGTGGGTATCTCCAAGCCCGTAGGCTCGGCCAAATATATGACCTTTGAACCCGCCTAGACGGGTTCAGGTCCTGTCTGCCTCCCCGAAGGAAACCTTGCCCTTCGGCAAAGCTTCCTCCGAGTTCCTCTCTGCAGTAGAGAGTTCGACATAAAACTCGAAACGGTTGATATTTATCAACCCCCCACGTGGGTTAAATGTGGCACAAGGCCGGTTTAATGTGGGTATCTCCAAGCCCGTAGGCTCGGCCAAAAATATGACCTTTGAACCGGCCTAGACGGTTTCAGGTCCTGTCTACCTCCCAGAAGGAAACCTTGCCATTCGGCAAAGCTTCGTCCGAATTCCTCTCTGCAGTAGAGAGTTCGACATAAAACTCGAAACGGTTGATATTTATCAACCCCCCCACGTGGGTTAAATGTGGCACAAGGCCGGTTTAATTTGGGTATCTCCAAGCCCGTAGGCTCGGCCAAAAATATGACGTTTGAACCCGCTTAGACGGGTTCAGGTCCTGTCTACCTCCCCGAAGGACACCTTGCCCTTCGGCATAGCTTCCTCCGAGTTCCTCTCTGCAGTAGTGAGTTCGACATATAACTCGAAACGGTTGATATTTATCAACCCCCCGACGTGGGTTAAATGTGGCACAAGGCCGGTTTAATGTGGGTATCTCCAAGCCCGTAGGCTCGGCCAAAAATATGACCTTTGAACCCGCCTAGACGGGTTCAGGTCCTGTCTACCTCCCCGAAGGAAACCTTGCCCTTCGGCAAAGCTTCCTCCGAGTTCCTCTCTGCAGTAGAGAGTTCGACATAAAACTCGAAACGGTTGATATTTATCAACCGCACCACGTGAGTTAAATGTGGCACAAGGCCGGTTTAATGTGGGTATCTCCAAGCCCGTAGGCTCGGCCAAAAATATGACCTTTGAACCCGCCTAGACGGGTTCAGGTCCTGTCTACCTCCCCGAAGGAAACCTTGCCCTTCGGTAAAGCTTCCTCCGAGTTCCTCTCTGCAGTAGAGAGTTCGACATAAAACTCGAAACGGTTGATATTTATCAACCCCCCCACGTGGGTTAAAAGTGGCACAAGGCCGGTTTAATGTGGGTATCTCCAAGCCCGTAGGCTCGGACAAAAATATGAATTTTGAACCCGCTTTGACGGGTTCAGGTCCTGTCCACCTCCCCGAAGGAAACCTTGCCCATCGGCAAAGCTTCCTCCGAGTTCCTCTCTGCAGTAGAGTGTTCGACATAAAACTCGAAACGGTTGATATTTATCAACCCCCCCACGTGAGTTAAATGTGGCACAAGGCCGGTTTAATGTGGGTATCTCCAAGCACGTAGGCTCCGCCAAAAATATGACCTTTGAACCCGTCTAGACTGGTTCAGGTCCTGTCTACCTCCCCGGAGGAAACCTTGCCCTTCGGCAAAGCTTCCTCCGAGTTCCTCTCTGCAGTAGAGAGTTCGACATAAAACATAAACGGTTGATATTTATCAACCCCCCCACGTGAGTTAAATGTGGCACAAGGCCGGTTTAATGTGGGTATCTCCAAGCCCGTAGGCTCGGCCAAAAATGTGCCCTTTGAACCCGCCTAGACTGGATCAGGTCCTATCTACCTCCCCGAAGGGAACCTTGCCTTCGGCAAAGCTTCCTCCGAGTTCCTCTCTGCAGTAGAGAGTTCGACATAAAACTCGAAACGGTTGATATTTATCAACCCCCCCACGTGGGTTAAATGTGGCACAAGGCCGGTTTAATGTGGGTATCTCCAAGCCCGTAGGCTCGGCGAAAAATATGACCTTTGATCCCGCCTAGACGGGTTCAGGTCCTGTCTACCTCCCCGAAGGAAACCTTGCCCTTCGGCAAAGCTTCCTCCGAGTTCCTCTCTGCTGTAGAGAGTTCGACATATAACTCGAAACGGTTGATATTTATCAACCCCCCCACGTGTGTTAAATGTGGCACAAGGCCGGTTTAATGTGGGTATCTCCAAGCCCGTAGGCTCGGCCAAAAATATGACCTTTGAACCCGCTTAGACGGGTTCAGGTCCTGTCTACCTCCCCGAAGGAAACCTTGCCCTTCGGCAAAGCTTCCTCCGAGTTCCTCTCTGCAGTAGAGAGTTCGACATAAAACTCGAAACGGTTGATATTTATCAACCCCCCCATGTGAGTTAAATGTGGCACAAGGCCGGTGTAATGTGGGTATATCCAAGCCCGTAGGCTCGGCCAAAAATGTGACCTTTGAAGCCGCCGAGACTGGTTCAGGTCCTGTCACCTCCCCGAAGGAAACCTTGCCCTTCGGCAAAGCTTCCTCCGAGTTCCTCTCTGCAGTAGAGAGTTCGACATAAAACTCGAAACGGTTGATATTTATCAACCCACCCACGTGGGTTAAATGTGGCACAAGGCCGGTTTAATGTGGGTATCTCCATGCCCGTAGGCTCGGCCAAACATATGACCTTTGAACCCGCCTAGACGGGTTCAGGTCCTGTCTACCTCCCCGAAGGAAACCTTGCCCTTCGGCAAAGCTTCCTACGAGTTCCTCTCTGCAGTAGAGAGTTCGACATAAAACTCGAAACTCTTGATATTTATCAACCCCCCTACGTGGGTTAAATGTGGCACAAGGCCGGTTTAATGCGTGTATCTCCAAGCCCGTAGGCTCGGCCAAAATATGACCTTTGAACCCGCTTAGACGGGTTCAGGTCCTGTCTACCTCCCCGAAGGAAACCTTGCCCTTCGGCAAAGCTTCCTCCGAGTTCCTCTCTGCAGTAGAGAGTTCGACATAAAACTCGAAACGGTTGATATTTATCAACCCCCCCACGTGGGTTAAATGTGGCACAAGGCCGGTTTAATGTGGGTATCTCCAAGCCCGTAGGCTCGGCCAAAAATATGACCTTTGAACCCACCCAGACGGGTTCAGGTCCTGTCTACCTCCCGAAGGAAACCTTGCCCTTCGGCAAAGCTTCCTCCGAATTCCTCTCTGCAGTAGAGAGTTCGACATAAAACTCGAAACGGTTGATATTTATCAACCCCCCCACGTGGGTTAAATGTGGCACAAGGCCGGTTTAATGTGGGTATCTCCAAGCCCGTAGGCTCGGCCAAAAATATGACCTTTGAACCCGCCTAGACGGGTTCAGGTCCTGTCTACCTCTCCGAAGGAAACCTTGCCCTTCGGCAAAGCTTCTTCCGAGTTCCTCTCTGCAGTAGAGAGTTCGACATAAAACTCGAAACGTTTGATATTTATCAACCCCCCCACGTGGGTTAAATGCGGCACAAGGCCAGTTTAATGTGGGTATCTCCAAGCCCGTAGGCTCGGCCAAAAATATGACCTTTGAACCCGCCTAGACGGGTTCAGGTCCTGTCTACCTCCCCGAAGGAAACCTTGCCCTTCGGCAAAGCTTCCTACGAGTTCCTCTCTGCTGTAGAGAGTTCGACATAAAACTCGAAACGTTTTAACGAGAGAGGAAATGTCTTGTCTTTTATACAGCTTCTATGGATGATCTTATTTCAGTCGACAGGGGTGACATTTGCACTAAGTCACTAAGAGCTAACATCGCTAGCTCGTTAACTGAATGCTGTAAGTTCAATCCTTGCGCTAGGCAGTACATTTTATATTATTTTTCTCTTCAACATCACATTCTGTAATATTTCAAAATAAACAACATGTTCAGCAAGACATCAATTTTCTAAATTTCCTTTTACCATTATGAAAAGTCCATTTGAATTTCAAACTTTTAGACATTAATACATCGGAGTTACCATGTAAAAAAAAAAAAAAAAACGACTAATTAACTAATGTTTGTTATTTACTCCGAATTGTTATTTACTGCAACAAATAATTTTATTTTTAAAATTTGCTGTTTTTCATCTGTTTAAAATAAATAATTCGGTACAGGCAGTTTTCAGAATCTAATTAAGTACATTATTTTTATTTATTTAGATAATTCTGTAGAACTTTTTCGGTTCCGCTTGACGTTAGTAGTGTAGTAATGGCAGGCGAGAACAATTGTTTTGAAGAAATATGAAATAAGTTCGTTAACTAATAATATCAGTCCTAAAATATAGAAATTTATAACAAAAATAATATTTCTAAATTATTTAAACCCGCTTCTAAAAAAGGAGCTTATTCTTAGAAACCCAAATTCTTACATTTACTTTACGTAGATGACCCCTTCATACTCTGGTCAACCCAGGAAGAAGTCCAATTTCTCCTGAACCAAGTGAACTCAATAAGATCATCGAAACAGTTCCCAGTGGACAGAAAAAACGACATCAAACTCGCAAACTGCACTAATATCTCGAACAGAGCATAGCTTCAAGACATCTCTATACCGCAAGCCAACATTCACCGACCTATACCTCAACTTCAACTCCTAACAGGCATACAGTGTAAAGAAAGGAGTTGTCCGCTGCTTACAACATCGAGCAAAAGTCATAAGTGTTGATTCAGAGACATATGACCAAGAAATGGTCAGTAGAAGCAGTACTCTAAAACGTAACAACTAATCTAGGTACATGACAGCAGCTCCTACAAACTGGGATAGAAGGATACAAGAGGATAACTATATTCAGAAAACAGCTTCGGTCAACTTATGTGAAGGGATTATCGGAAAAAAATACAAAAGATCTGAGATCTATATAACATCTGGACGACCTTCAAAAGTTTTTGAAAACTTCGCAGACACGTCTTTCGGTTAAGAAATAGAGGAGAACTTGATTGAGGACTATGTGTTCACCATCCCCTGCAGTTTTGGTAAGAAAGGAAAAAACGGGCTGCTCTCTTAAGACTGCAAGAACATCGTAAAACCATAACACGTGGGGAAATAGAAAAATCAGGCGGAGCTGACCACATATGAAGGGAAAACTGAGATCACCGCCCCTTGTTGTTTTACTTTTAAATGTAATTTTTTATCACAACATTTGTTGAAGCACAAGTAAGTTTTCATAGCGAAAATGCGGCCCCCCAAAATGTTTGGGAACCACTGCTCTAGCGGAACAAAACTTGTTAACAAAAAAGGAAAGGCCAGATAACCAGAATAGAACCTACGCCGAAGAGATAGAGAGAAACCCAAGCCCGTGTATAAGGGGTCTATGATTAATTTTTATCCGAGCCTATGGGTTCGGAAAACTCCTTGTAAAAAAGGCCTTCAGCTGCATATATATATATATATATATATATATATATATATATATATATATATATATATATATATATATATATATATATATTCTATTTTTGTAAATTTTTTAATAAAAATATTTTGTTTTAAATATATTTTTTCATAAAATAGTAAATGATAAATATCACATTGTAATTGGATCATATACTTTTATATTCTTATAAATAAACATTACTGAGTGAGTAGAAAGTGTATTCATTAATCGTGGCGTCAAAGGAATAACAGCTCTTTTGACCTCCCAGCAGACACCATCTTGATTCAGAGCAGCACTACTTCTTGAAGTAGGCCTCCGTGTCGAGTCTGATGTTCTTTTCTTATCAGAACAATCAGAGTGAATTTTCTGAACTGCTGTGCCTTTGTAATCACAATTAGATTCATCCAACTCTTTCGGAATCCTCTGCACTGTCTCCAGATTGACATCTAAACACCATGAAATGTTCGTACTGAAGCTTCTGGTGCAAATGCCAAGCAATACATATTTCTGGCTGAGTGGATTGCGTCATGGTGCTCTTTTTCTCACTGGAAGTAGCCCTCATTAACATCGGGGAAAGCTAAAACAATATGCGAGTCCTTACGAAGTTGGTTCTTTATGTACGGTGCACCGGAGGAGATATCGTCGGATGGAGGAACGCAATTTGACTCCCAAAAATACAATTCGTTCCTTAAGGATTAGGGAATAAAAAAACACATATCATCAGTACATTACCCTCAAAGTAATGGACGAGAGCAGAAGTGGTGATATTACCCGTCGTAGATATGCCAGACTACCAGACATCACAACCGCTTCCATCGATGACGAACCACCATACACCGCACTGAAAAGTATGGAAATAGACGAGCCGGAATGCGACGACAGGGTCTTGGACAAAATAGAAGTGGACGGAAGACAACCCACAATCGTATAACTGCCAACACATCAGGGTCTACGGCGTAGTACAAAGGTATCACAACCACCTAGATTATTAACCCAACAAATGCGAGGACCGGCACATGATTACCCGTCCTATGAACACAATTCATAGGCCTTGTGGTCATGGGAGGGGGAGCATGTCGGGAAGAGAGGCCCACCGAAAAGATGAAATGAATAAAGTGATCACTGGTAAGAAAGCCGGTGAAGGAAAAACAATGTAAATACCGAACAAGCATCACTTACGAACATTCTGTTTGAACGACCGTCAAGAGAACAATACTCATGCTACATAGCTTTAATGGTGGCATGACCCACATGTACTCGCGTCCAGGGCTCCCTTTCCTTTGGCCAGAAGTGAATTTTAGTTTGCCTGAATTTCTTTATTTCTGCACACTTTGGGTTTTTTTTACCATGTTCTTCCACCCTCTTGAATAGCCTGGCCACCATGCTTATAATGTTAAACACATATGCGTAACCAATATACTTCCATGTATATCGTTGTGCACGGCTTTAATTAATTCTTTTCTCGGAGACTGTCGAGGTACTAGGATATCTTCGTTACACATAATTTCTTTTTCTATCGTTGTGTCTTGATTCTTTAAAAGGTCTCTCGGTCATACAGCAATTCTTCCATGTATTTCTCTTTATTTCTACCTATAATTCTATTCAACACTGGTCCCTGTCTATTTCCCAGCCTAAGCCCTTTTAAGGATAATACATCCATTTCTATCTAGTACAAAAAACTATCCGCAATATTTCCGATTACTTCAATATTTTTACTCCCAAACTTTAACCAAGATAATGCATCAACATACGGAATAGTATTTCCTTTAATATATACAATGTCAAAGTCAAACGACATCAGCCTAATCGTCCATATTAATATCCTTGCAAATTTGACATTTGGGAACTCTCTTCTGGTGTTGAATATAAATTCCAAAGGCTTATGATCAGATTTCAATAGAAATGTCCTACCCAGCAAAAAGAAAAAAAAAATCTAGCTCTTTCTTTGCTCCACACAATCGCTATTTCCTCCTCCTTGTCAATATTTAAATAATTCGCCTCCGTCAATGTTAGTTTTCCGAATAAGTACATTACAAGGTAATAACCCCTGTGACAACATTGCGGCTATAGCACAGTCACTGACATCAGTAGTTAACGTCAATTTTTGCGCCGAGTCCAAAATTTTAACAACTCCTTTGTTTACGAGTGTTTTATTTTTTAATTTCTCGAAAGCAACCTCCTGTCTTTTTGTTCATTGAAATTCGGTATTCTTCTTCCTTATTTTGTTAAATCGTTCCACTATATCGCGGTAGATATCTGTTATAGAAATTGGTTAATCCCCAAAAAGATTCTGACTCTTATTTCTGTGTGCAGCTATCTCTCAAATCTTACGAGTTTATCATCCAGCAATATACCATCTTTGGATATTTGATATCCTAAGTATGATTTTCCCAATTAAACTTGCATTTATCACGATTAATTGTCATACAGTCCTATTTAATTTTCTCAAACTTGCCCCGTTTTACTGTTTAGCGCTTCTTTTCTGCAAGCACCAATGCCAATATTGTCCTCATATATAATTATATTTTTAATAACCTCTAAAACATTTTCGATGGTTTTTTGATTTTGTGTTTTAAATTTTTAACTCCAAACGTCCTTCTGTTTAATCCAATAATATGTTCATTTTGGTGACTTCTTGAAACTTGCTATCAATTGTTATCTGATTATAAGCTGACTTGAAGTTAACTTTAGCAAATTATTTAATACCAGCAAACTCATGGTACGTTATTTCAGTATTTGGCAGTGGCAATGAATCAGAACAGTTTTGGTGATTCACGCCAATCTTATAATTGCCACAAATTCTTAAATCTTCATTGTACTTGCATATCAGCACAGTGGATGAATCCTAACTGCTACCATCCAGGCTGACTTTTTCTAATATTCCTTGTTCCAACACATTTTCAGCTTAGTAACAACCAAGGGTAACATATGAGCATGAACTTTTCGGGCTTGAAAATACATTGGTTGATTGCTTTCTTTAAGCCGAATTATCGTCTGTATCACTTTAATAATCCAGTATCCGCTTCTAGAATTCATGGAACTTACCAGCTTCGATGTATCCACTCTTCAATACCTAAAAGACCGTGAATTTTGATGTTTTCCACCCCTCAAAAAATACCCTTTGGTATGACAGGGAAGATATTACGGAATAAAAAAAGAGAAAGAGACTTAAAAAAAAAGAAAAAAAAACATAAAAATTTAGTGCCTTTGATTTATTTAAAAAAAATTATCACATGTAGACACCATCCCTTCTTCCGACAGATTCCAAGGATTATGTCTGAAAATAATGTATCAATTTATATTTTCAAAAATATTCCTTTTTCAAGTCCGAACTTCTTTTTCTAAAGAGGGAAATAATTTTACCTTGCAAAATCAGTGTAGACAGATAACTCATTTTTAAGACTTTCTTTTAATCTCTCATCTCTGGATATGATTAAAAATTAGAAAGGTTTTATACACATCAATTAAATAGAATCCTTGCTGATAACTTTTATTTCGATTTTAATTTTTGCAAGTAGGTAAAAATGAAGCATAATAAAAGATCTTAAATAATTTGTCAAAAAGGAAATAATCTCATTAGAGTCCAAATTGGGCCACAATTCCATTTATTATCTTTTTGAAGAATGCACAACTTCAAAGTATCTATTGTATCTGAACTATGTCTGGTTTTACAGGTCCTGAACTGGCATCTCCGTATTCAGAAATGATAAGCTAAGCTCCCGATGCAATAATGGATCTGAAATGTTTTTAAAGTCATTATAATTGCACATCTAAAGAAGATAAAAAATATTTGATTGCTATTTCAACTTTTCACATCATAAACGTTTAATTCATTTCAAATTTGTTTTCGTTTTCTTGACGTTCAACGGATGTTTTAAAAATACAAACGAAAAACTAACGTATTTAAACTTATTGTTTTAAATATACATTTCTGATATGCTTTAAGTTTGGGCATCAAATATCTCGGAATTTTGTTTACTGTCTAAGCCTAAGAATAATTTATCCTTGATGACTGGCATCACATCACGTACATTTGAGTAGCGAAATTAAACCTCCTTTAACTTTTACAATTTAAAAAAGCATTGATACTTATCCATCTAATCACGCAAGGGTTATTTAATGGAAACAGTTGTTACCTGCCTTCCGCCAGACAACTTGGCTAGATGCAAAGAACTTGTTGGTATCCACATAATTTCAACTCCAGATTACCTGATACATATTGCTGATCTCGATCTTCTTAATAAACACGCCAGTCAGTTATGTGCCATGCATGATACACGTTTAGGCGATCATGTACCTATCGATACATGACTGATGAGGCAGATTTTTTCTCACAGTAGGTTGCCATTTCTTTCTGCAGTAGATCAGATGTCATCCAAGGCTATAGAACCCGGTCTGTACTGATATTTACCCATAGCTTGGGAAGAAAAAGTGCATTCATACATTTCGCAAGGGAATTAACACGTAAGCGAATATAATGGATTCAACTGGGAATTCGAGCTCGATCCTCCGATTCAGTTAAGTGCCATGCGCGATACACATTTAGGCGATCATGTATCTTTCGATACATGACTGATGAGGCAGATTTTTTTTCTCGTAGTAGGTTGCCATTTCTTTTTGCAGTAGACCAGATGCCATCCAGGAATATAGAACCCGGTCTGTACTGCTACTTAACCATAGCTGGTGAGAAGAAGAGGATTCATATCTTTTCCAAGAGAATTCGAACTTGGCTCCAAGCCGCTATCAAATACTCCACCGTGCCTCTTGACTTATTACCAATATGACTGTTTCATTATTTAATTTTTCTTTTCCTTTCATTTTCCGATTTTTATTTCAGAAAAAGTTCTATAAAATTATTTTAAATAGAATTTTTGATGTCGCAGGAAATGAAACCAAAAAAAAAAATCATCTTTATTAATTGAAATGAAATTTTGATACTTTAAATCAGGTGAACAAATATTGGTACGGTCAGATTTTATTATCAAAGTCAATGTTCTCTCCTCGAAATTCGTGTTAACCAACCAATGTTGGTAAGTTTCGGCATATGAATTTCAGTCTATGTAAAATGAACATTCTTTCATATCAACATATTTAATTAATAATTAATCAAATAAAGGTAAAAATAAATAAACAAAAATAAATAAATAAATAAAGGTAAAAATAGATTACTTTACTATCCTGGTTTTATCCGAAATAAATACTGCAGTCTGCATAGTTCTTAGATATTTTCCAAATAAATCAATCTCTAGATAGAAGGATAAAGAGCATCACGAAAATATCTATAATTAAATAGAACGGTGTATGATCCAAGAAAATAGATTTCTTCTCCTAATTATAGACTGGAATTTTCAAAAAAATCCTCCGGACCAATAAGTTTCAAAGATTTGATTTTAATCGAATATGTGGATGCGTGTCAGAATTTAAAATTATCAAGAATCTATTTCAAGATGAATTTGTCCCATGTTTTGCTTAGATTATAAAAAATATATAAATAGAAAATACTAAAGTTAAGAAAAGCTTACTACTGAAATGTTGTGCAGTTGTTCTGACACATTAACAAAAGTAAAAGAAATGTTGAAACTTTCAGCGCAATAGCAAACATGTTGGTTTTGATAAACTGTAAGACTGAACACACATTAAATGATTTTTGTAAAAAGGAATTTGAAAATTGCAAATCTATCGTGCGATATGTTTCAGGTAGTGAAAGAATGGACTAAAACTTAGCCTGCCTCCACTTTGTTTAATAATTGGAAGGGGTTGACTTCCTCACAGCCACAGTACTGAAGATAACTTGATGACTTTTAGGTATCTGACCAATTTGGTTCGACACAAGAATTTTCTTTATCAGAACAAGAGTTTAATATATATATACTTTATATGCCTACCTTCTATATGAAGTGAAATGTTTGGGCCCAAAATGAAAGACGTAATACAGTGGCGAGAGATCTTGTGGTGTAGGGAAACTTTGAATATTACATTTTAGAAAAGACTTTATAAATTAACTGTATGTACATTCTCGTTTTCGGGGAGCCTAGTCACAACTCTGGTTGCACGCGATGATTAAATTTGAATAAAAATGTATTTTAACGAGTGAAGTAATTTTCAATCTTTGCAGTTTTATGGGTTAACATATTTGACATGTAAGGTGTGCGAATGTAAATTACAATCGTAAATTTTTCGTTGTATCTCGTAGGTTACTTTTCGCGTTTTAACAACATGACAATTTTAATGCGTATCACCACCAATAAGAAAGTTCACATCTATTAAGCTTTAAACTATAAAAACTGAATTTACATATACAAGTAAATTGTTTGAAAACGAAAGATGTGCTACAAATCAGGCAACTGATAAATTAACGCAATTTGAAAACTTAATTTGTGCACTATATATTGTTGAAACATAATAAAGTAACGAACGGTATAAAAATTCGTAATCATTTAAAATACATTGTATAAAAATTGTTGAAACTAAAATAAATTTCACTCACCATTTACAATATTCCGACACAAAAATCTTTTATCGGTAAACTCTAATATACCTTCTTAGGTGGTATTTCGGACACCATAATGTGCAAGCAGTGACAAAGTCGAATCTGCAGTTGGCCGCATGAAAGCGAACAAAAAATGATTGTAGCCATGCACAGAGTGAGAGATTCCATACAATTTGATACCAATTTGGAAGAGATTCCAGCTACTGAAAAAATTTATAAAGCAATGGATTGGGGGAAGCCCCCCACCAGTTTTGGTGCGCATGAAAACTCCAACAAATTCACTAAAGCTAGGTCCCGAATCGTCGAAGGTCACTCCCTCCCCACACAAGCGACTGAAATAAACCTTTGACTGATGGAGTCAGCAGGAAATTCCACACAATCTGACATCTATCTCATGAGGATCCCTAGAGAGGAAAAAGTAGAAATGGCATCTCTTCGAGCAAACCACTTTTCGGACACCTGAAATTGCCAACGGTGACATCAGTGACATGGTCGAAGCTGCAGTTTACCGCCTGAGAGCGAAAGAAAAATGCTTGTAGCCATGCACAGATTGAGAGATTCCACACAATTTGATACCAATTTGGAAGAGATTCCAGCTACTGAAAAAAATTTATGAAGCAATGAATTGGGGGAGCCCCCAAGCTTTGGTGCGCATGAAAATACCAAAAAATTCACTGAAGCTAGGTCGCGAATAGTCGATGGTCATTCCCTCCCCAAACAAGTGACTGAAATAAACCTATGACTGATGGAGTCAGCAGGAAATTCCCCACAATCTGACATCTATCTCATGAGGTTCCCCTACAGAGGAAAAAGTAGAAATGCGATCTCTTCGAGCAAACCTCTTTTCGGACACAGTAAAGTGCCAACGGTGGACACATGGTAGAAGCTGCAGTTTGCCACATGAAAGCGAAAAAAATGCTTGTATCCATGCAAAGATTGAGAGATTCCACACAATTTGACACCAATTTGGAAGAGATTCCAGCTACTGAAAAAAATTTATAAAGCAATGAATAGGGTGATGCCCCCCCAGTTTTGGTGCGCATGAAAATTCCAACAAATTTAATAACGCCAGTTCCCGAAGCGTCGAAGGTCACTCTCTCCCCACACAAGCGATGAATAAAACTATGACTGATGGAGTCAGCAGGAAATTCCCCACAAACTGACATCTATCGCATGAGGATCCCCTAGTGAGGTACAAATAGAAATGCGATCTTTTCGAGCAAACCGCATTTCGGACACCGTAAAGTGCCAACGGTGACAGTAGTGACATGGTCGAAGCTACAGTTTGCCGCATGAAAGCGTACTAAAAATGCTTGTGGCCATATAGAGAGTAAGAGATTCCACAGAATTTGATACCAATATTGAAGAGATTCCAACTACTGGAAAAAATTCATAAAGCAATGAATTGGGGGAGCCCCCCCCCCAGTTTCGATGCGCTTGAGAATTGCAACAAATTTACTGACGCTAGTTCCCGAATCATCGAAGGTCAATCCCTCCCCACACAAGCGACTGAAATAAACCTTTCACTGATGGAGTCAGCAGTAAATTCCACACAATCTGACATCTATCTCATGAGGATCCCTAGAGAGGAAAAAGTAGAAATGGCATCTCTTCGAGCAAACCTCATTTCGGAGACCTGAAATTGCCAACGGTGACAGCAGTGACATGGTCGAAGCTGCAGTTTACCGCCTGAAAGCGAACGAAAAATTCTCGTAGCGATGCACAGAGTGAGAGATTCCACACAATTTGATACCAATATTGAAAAGATTCCAGCTACTGGAAAAAATTTATAAAGCAAGGAAATGGGGAATGCCCAACCAGTTTTGGTGCGCATGAAAAGACAAACAAATTTACTAACGCTATGTCCCTAATCGTCGAAGGTTACTCCCAAACCACACAAGCGATTGAAATAAACCTTTGACTGATGGAGTCAGCAGGAAATTCCTCACAATCTGACATCTATATAATGAAGATCCCCTACAGAGGAAAAAGTAGAAATGCGATCACATCGAGCAAACCACTTCTCGGACACCGTAAAGTGCCAAGTGTGACAGCAGTGGATTGCTCGAAGCTTCAGTGTGTCGCATGAAATCGAACGAAAAATGCTTGTAGGCATGCACAGAGTGAGATATTCCACACAATTTGATACAAATTTGGAAGAGATTCCAGCTACTTGCAAAAATTTATGAAGCAATGAATTGGTGGAGGCACACCCCGTTTTGGTGCGCATGAAAATTGCAACAAATTCACAAACGCTAGGTCCTGAATCGTCGAAGGTAAATCCCTCCCGACACAAGTGACTGAAATAAATCTTTGACTGATGGAGTCAGCAGGAAAATCCACACAATGAGACATCTATCTCATGGGAATCCCTTAGAGAGGAAAAAATAGAAATGCAGTCTCTTCGAGCAAACGGCTTCTCGGACACCGTAAAGTGTCAATGGTGACAGCAGTGAAACGGTCGAAGCTGCAGTTTGCCGCATGAAAGCGAACGAAAAATGCGTGTAGCCATGCACAGAGTGAGAGATTCCACAAATTTTGATACCAATTTGGAAGAGATTGCAGCTACTGGAAAAAAATTATCAAGCAATGAATTGGGGAGCCCCCCCCCCAGTTTTGGTGCGTATGAATATTCCAACAAATTCACTAACGCTAGGTCGCGAATCGCCGAAGTTCACTCCCTCCCCACACAAGCAACTGAAATAAACATTTGACTGATGTAGTCAGCAGTAAATTCCACACAATCTGACATCTATCTCATGAGGATCCCCTAGATAGGAAAAAGTAGAAATGCCATCTCTTCGAGCAACCCGCTTTTCGGACACCGGAATGTTCTAACGGTGGCAGCAGTGACATGGTCGAAGCTGCAGGTTGCCGGATGAAAGTGTACGAAAAATCCATGTAGCCATACACAGAGTGAGAGATTCCACACAATTTGATAACAATTTGGAAGAGTTTCCAGCTACTGGAAAAAAATTATAAAGCAATGAATTGTGGGAGGCCTCCCCAGTTTTGGTCCGCATGAAAATTCCAACAAATTCACAAACGCTAGTTCCCGAATCGTCGAAGGTCACTCCCTCCCCACACAAGCGACTGAAATAAACCTTGGACTGATTGAGTCAGCAGGAAATTCCCCACAATCTGCCATCTATCTCATGACGATCCCCTAGGGAGGAAAAAAAAAGTAATGCGATCTCTTCGAACTATCCGCTTTTCGGACACCGAAAAGGGCCAACGGTGACAGCAGTGACATGGTCAAAGCTGCAGTTTGCTGCATAAAAGCGAACAAAAAATGCTTGTAGCCATGGACAGAGTGAGAGATTCTCCACAATTTCATAACATTTTGGAAGAGATTCCAGCTACTGGAAAAATTTATAAAGCAATGAATTGGGGGAGGCCCCACCAGTTTTCGTGCACCTGAAAATTCCAAAAAATTTACTAACGGTTGGTCTCGAATCGTCGAACGTCACTCCCTCCCTACACAAGCGACTGAAATAAACCTTTGACTGATGGAGTCAGCAGGAAATTCCCCACAATCTGTCATCTATCTCATGAGGATCCCCTAGATTGGAAAAAATAGAAATGCGATCTCTTCGAGCAAACGTCTTCTCGGACACCGTAAAGTGCCAACGGTGACAGCAGTGACATTGGCGAAGCTGCTGTTTGCCGCATCAAAGCGAACGAAAAATGCTTGTAGCCATGCACAGAGTGAGAGATTCCACACAATTTGATACCAATTTGGAAGAGAATCCAGCTACTGGAAAAAAAATATAAAGCAAAGAATTGGGGGGGTGCCCTCCCCAGGTTGGGTGCCTATGAAAATACCAACAAATTCACTAACGCTATGTCCCGAATAGTCGAACGTCACTCCCTCCCCACTCAAGCGACTTAAATAAACCTTTGACAGATGTAGTCAGCAGGAAATTCCCCACAATCTGACATCTATCTCATGAGGAAAAAATAGAAATGAGATTTCTTCGAGCAGACGGCCTTTCGGACCCCATAAGTTGCCAACGGTGACAGCAGTGACATGGTCGAAGCTGCAGTTTGCCACATGAAAGCGAACGAAAAATGCTTGTAGCCATGAACCGATGAGAGATTCGACAAAAGCTGATACCAATTTGGAAGAGATTCCAGCTACTGGAAAAAATGTATAAAGCAATATATTGGGGGAGGCTTCCCCAGTTTTCGTGGGCATGAAAATACCTAAAAATTCACTAACGCTAGGTAAAGAATCGTCGAAAATCACTCCCTTCGCACACAAGCGACTGAAATAAACCTTTGACTGATGGAGTCATCAGGAAATTCCACACAATCTGACATCTATGTCATGAGGATCCCCTAGCGAGGAAAAACTAGAAATGCGATCTCTTCGAGGAAACCGATTTTCGGACACTGTAAAGTGCCAACGGTGACAGCAGTGACATGTTCGAAGGTGGAGTTTGCCGCATGACACCGAACGAAATATTCTTGTAGCCATGCACAGAGTGAGAGATTCCACACAATTTGATACCAATTTGGGAGAGAATCCAGCTACTGGAAAAATTTTATAATGCAATGAATTGGAGGGTGCCCCCCAGGTTTGGTGCGCCTGAAAATACCAACAAACTCACTAATGCTACGTCCCGAATCGTCGAAGGTCACTGCCTACCCACGCAAGGGAATGAAATATACATTTGACTGATGTAGTCAGCAGGAAATTCCCCACAATCTGACATCTATCTCATGAGGATCCCGTAGAGAGGAAAAAGTAGAAATGCGATCTCTTAGAGCAAACCGCTTTTCAGACACGGTAAATTCCCAACGGTGACAGTAGTGACATAGACGAAGCTGCAGTTTGCCGTATGAAAGCGAACGAAAAATGCTAGTAGCCATGCACAGAGTAAAAGATTCCACACAATTTGATACCAATTTGGAAGAGGTTCCAGCTACTGAAAAAAAGTTATAAAGCATTGAATTGGGGGAGCCCCCCCCAGTTTTGGTGCGAATGAAAATACCAACAAATTCACTAACACTAGGCCCCGAATCGTAGAAGGTTACTCCCTACCCAAACACGCGACTGAAATAAACCTTTGTCTGATGGAGTCAGCAGGAAATTCCACACAATCTGATATCAATCTCATGAGGATCCCCTAGAGAGGAAAAAGTAAAAATGCGATCTCTTCGAGCAAACCGCTTTTCGGACACCGTAAAGTGCCAACGGTGACAGCAGTGACATGCTCGAAGCTGCAGTTTGCCGCATGAAAGCGAACGAAAAATGCTTGTAGCCATGCACAGACTGAGAAATTCAACACAATTTGATCCCAATTTGGAAGAGATTCCAGCTACTAGAAAAAAATTATCATGCAATGAATTGGGGGAGGCCCACCCCAGGTTTGGTGCGCATGAAAATTCCAACAAATTCACTAACGCTAGTTCCCGAATCGTCAACGGTCACTCCCTCCCCACACAAGCGACTGACATAAACCTTTGACTGATGGAGCCAGCAGGAAATTCCCCAGAAGCTTACATCTATCTCATGAGGATCCCATAGAGACGAAAAAATAGGCATGATATCTCTTCGAGCAAACCGCTATTCAAACACCGTAAAGTGCCAACGGTGACTGCACTGACATGGTCGAAGCTGCAGTTTGCAGCATGAAAGTGAATGAAAATTGCATGTAGCCATGCACAGAGTGAGTGATTCCACACAATTTGATAACATATTGGAAGAGATTCCAGCTACTGGAAAAAATTTATGAGGCAATGAATTTGGGGAGGCCCACCCAGTTATGAAGCGCCTGAAAATAACAAAAAATTCACTAACGCTACGTCCCGAATAGTCGAACGTCACTCCCTCCCTACACAAGCGACTGAAATAAACCTATGACTGATGGAGTCAACAGGAAATTCCCCACAATCTGACATCTAACTCATGAGGATCCCCTAGAGAGGAAAACGGAGAAATGTGATAACTTCGAGCAAACCGCTTTTCGGGCAGCGTAAAGTTACAACGCTAACAGCAGTGACATGGTCGATGCTGCAGTTTGCCGCATGAAAGCGAATGAAAAATGCCTGTAGCCATGCACAGAATGAGAAATTCCACACAATTTGATACCAATTTGGAAGAGAATCCAGCTACTGGTAAAAATTTATAAAGCAATGATTTGGGGGATTCCCCCCCAGTTTTGGTGTGCATAAAAATTCCAAAAAATTTACTCACACTAGGTCCTGAATCGTCGAAGTTCACTCCCTCCCCACACAAGTGACTGAAATAAACCTATGACTGATGAAGTCAGCAGGAAATTCCACACAATCTGACATCAATCCCATGAGGTTCCCGTAGATAGGATAAAATAGAAATGCGATCTCTTCGAGCAAACCGCTTTTTGGACACCGTAAATTGCTAACGGTGACAGCAGTGACATGATCGAAGCTGCCGTGTGCCGCATGAAAGCGAACAATAAATGCTTGTAACCATGCACAGAGTGAGAGATTCCACAATAATTGATACCAATTTGGAAGAAATTCCAGCTACTGGAAAAAATCTATAAAGCAATGAATTGGGGGATACAGCCCCACTGTTGGTGCGCAGGAAAATTCCAAAAAATTTACTAACGCTAGGTCCCGAAAAGTTGAAGGTCACTCCATCCCCACACAAACGACTGAAATAAACATTTGACTGATGGAGTCAGCAGGAAATTCCCCACAATCTGACATCTATCTCATGTGCATCCACTAGAGAGGTAAATATAGAAATGCGATCTCTTCGAGCAAACCGCTTTTCGGACACCGTAAAGTGCCACACGGTGACATCAGTGATATGGTCGAAGCTGCAGTTTGCCGCATGAAATGGAACGAAAAATGCTTGTAGCCATGCACAGAGTGAGATATTCCACACAATCTGATACCAATTTGGAAGAGATTCCAGCTACTGGAAAAAATTTATAAAGCAATGAATTAGGTGAGGAACCCCAGTTGTGGTGCGCATGAAAATACCAACAAATTCACTAACGCTAGGTCCCGAATCGTCGAAGGTCACACCCTCGCCACAGAAGCGACTGAAATAAACCTTTGACTGAGGGAGTCATCAGGAAATTCCCCACAATCTGACATCTATCTCATATGGTACCCTAGAGAGGAAAAAATAGAAATGCGGTCTCTTCGAGCAAACCGCTTTTCGGACACCGTAAAGTGCCAACGGTGACAGCAGTGATATGGTCGAAGCTGCAGTTTGCAGCATGAAAGCTAACGAAAAATTCTTGTAGCCATGTACAGAGTGAGAGATTCCACACAATGTGATACCAATTTGGAAGAGATTCCAGCTACTGGAAAAAATTTATAAAGCAATGAATTGGGGGAGGCCCCCTAGTTTTGGAGCGCATGGAAATACCAACAAATTCACTAACGCTAGATCATGAATCGTCGAAGGTCACTCCCTCTCCACACAAGCGACTGAAATAAACATTTGACTGATGTAGTCAGCAGGAAATTCCCCACAATCTGATATCTATCTCATGAGGATCCCCTAGAGAGGAAAATGTAGCAATCCGATCTCTTCGAACAAACCGCTTTTCGGACACAGTAAAGTGTCAACGGTGACAGCAGACACATGGTCGAAGCTGCAGTTTGCCGCATGAAAGCGAACGAAAAATGCTTGTAGCCATGCACAGAGTGAGAGATTCCACACAATTTGATACCAATTTGGAAGAAATTCCAGCTACTGGAAAAAATTTATAAAGCAATGAATTGGGGGAGCCCCCCAGTTTTGGTGCGCATGAAAATACCAACAAATTCAGTAACGCTAGGTCCCGAATAGTCGAAGCTCACTCCCTCTCCACACAAGCGACTGAAATAAACCTTTGACTGATGGAATCAGCTGGAAATTCCACACAATCTGACATCTATCTCATGAGGATCACGTAGAGAGGAAAAAGTAGAAATGCGATCGCTCCGAGCAAACCGCTTCTTGGACACCGTAAAGTGTCAACGGTGACGGCAGTGACTTGGGTGAATCTGCAGTTTGCCGCATGAAACCGAACGAAAAATGCTTGTATCCATGCACAGAGTGAGAGATTCCACACAACTTGATACCAATTTGGAAGAGATTCTACCTCCTGGAAAAAATTCATAAAGCAATGAATTGGGGGAGGCCCTCCAGTTATAGTGCGCATGAAAATTCCACCAAATTCACTAACGCTAGGTCCCGAATCGTCGAAGGTCACTCCCTCCCCACACAAGCTACAGAAATAAACCTTTGACTGATGGAGTCAGCAGGAAATTCTCCACAATCTGACATCTATCTCATTAGGACCCCCTAGAGAGGAAAAAATAGAGATGCAATCTCTTCGAGCAAAACCCATTTCGGTCACCGCAAAGTGCCAACGGTGACAGCAGTGACATGGTCAAAGCTGCAGTTTGCCGCAAGAAAGCTAACGAAAAATTCTTATAGCCATGTACAGAGTGAGAGATTCCACATAATTTGATACGAATTTGGAAGAGATTCTACCTCCTGGAAAAAATTCATAAAGCAATGAATTGGGGGAGGCCCTCCAGTTATAGTGCGCATGAAAATTCCACCAAATTCACTAACGCTAGGTCCCGAATCGTCGAAGGTCACACCCTCCCCACACAAGCGAATGAAATAAACCTTTGACTGATGGAGTCAGCAGGAAATTCCACACAATCTGACATCTATCTCATGAGGATCCCCTATAGAGGAAGAAATAGAAATGCGATCTCTTCGAGCAAACCGCTTTTCGGACACCGTAATGTGCCAACGGTTACAGCAGTGACATGGTCGAAGCTGCAGTTTGCCGCATGAAAACGAACGAAAAATGCTTGTAGCAATGCACAGAGTGAGAGATTCCACACAATTTGTTTTAACGTGGGGACTTGTGTTTCAACACTCGGGCCACTAGATAAAACTGGTCTGAGCTAGTTATAGTCGGTTATCCCACCACTACAGAACAGATTTTACGGAACAAGTTCGAGGATTCTGTCCAGGCAGTGGGGAGAGGACAGTCACCAGCACGGAATAGATACTACAGCAGCATCTCCTCCAACGGGAAACCCATCCTCTGATCGATTCGACTGCTTCGGCATTTATCCGAGACCCTCCTCCACCACCACCACCACCACCACGAGGTGTGATGTGGTGCAAGGTCGGTTTTTAACATGGGACTCTCCGAGAGGGTATGTTTGGGCAAAAATTACTCGTAGACCTTGCATACTCGGGGTCGGAAAGTTGTCTGCTTCCCTAGACGATACTTTGCCGTTTGGCATAGTCTCGTCTGGGTTTCTCTCGCTCGGAGGCAGAGAGATCGACAAAGAGATACTGCTGCCCATGTGGACTAAAAATGCATTGATATAATTTACAATGGAGAGAGAAATCAACAAAAAAGACTAGCATTGATGGATGTACTAATATCTTTATCAGAACCTGGGTTCAAGATATCCCTTTATCGCAAGCCAACATTCACCGAACTATACCTCAACTTCGACCCCCAACAAAGTAACCTACAATATCGAGTAAAAGTCATGTGGCGATCCAGAGATTTATGAACAAGAAATGGTCAGTATAAACAGTAGCCTAAAGTGTAATAACTACCTTGGGTAGATGAAAAAATCCCCCATATACTGGGAAAGAAGTGTACAAAATGATAACAACACTCAGAAAACAATCTCGGTCTTCCCACCCTATGTAAATGGTTTATTGGGAAAGGTATAAAGGATCTGTGGTCTGTATATCATTAGAGTTTATTTCAGTCGCTTGTGTGGGGAGGGAGTGACCTTCGACGATTTGGGACGTAGCGTTATTGAATTTGTTGGAATTTTCATGCGCACCAAAACTCGGGGGGGCTCCCACAATTGATTTCCTTTATAAAATTTTTCCAGCAGCTGGAATCTATTCCAAATTAGTATTAAATTGTGTGGAATTTCTCACTCTGTGCATGGCAACAAGCATTGTTCGTTCGCTTTCATGCGGCAAACTGCAGCTTCGCCCATGTCACTGCTGACACCGTTGGCACATTACGGTGTGCGAAAATCGGTTTGCTCGAAGAGATCGCATTTCTATTTTTTCCTCTCTAGGGGATCCTCATGAGATAGATGTCAGATTGTGGGGAATTTCCTGCTGACTCCATCAATCAAAGGTTTATTTCAATCGCTTGTGTGGGGAGGGAGTGACTTTCGACGATTCGGGACCTAGCGTTAGTGAATTTTTTGGAATTTTCATGCACACCTGAACTGGGGGAGTTTCCCCCAATTCATTGCTTTGGTATGACTGGGAAGATATTACGGAATAAAAAAAGAGAAAGAGACTTAAAAAAAAGAAAAAAAAACATAAAAAATTTAGTGCCTTTGATTTATTTTAAATTTGATTTATTTTAAAAAAATTATCACATGTAGACACCATCCCTTCTTCCGACAGATTCCAAGGATTATGTCTGAAAATAATGTATCAATTTATATTTTCAAAAATATTCCTTTTTAAAGTCCGAACTTCTTTTTCTAAAGAGGGAAATAATTTTACCTTGCAAAATCAGTGTAGACAGATAACTCATTTTTAAGACTTTCTTTTAATCTCTCATCCCTGGATATGATTAAAAATTAGAAAAGTTTTATACACAACAATTAAATAAAATCCTTGCTGATAACTTTTATTTCGATTTTAATTTTTGCAAGTAGGTAAAAATGAAGCATAATAAAAGATCTTGAATAATTTGTAAAAAAGGAAATAGTCTCATTAGAGTCCAAATTGGGTCACAATTCCATTTATTATCTTTTTGAAGAATGCACAACTCCAAAGTATCTATTGTATCTGAACTATGTCTGGTTTTACAGGTACTGAACTGGCATCTCCATATTCAGAAATGATAAGCTAAGCTCCCTATGCAATAATGGATCTGAAATGTTTTTAAAGTCATTATAATTGCACATTTAAAGAAGATAAACATATTTGATTGCTATTTCAACTTTTCACATCATAAACGTTTAATTCATTTCAAATTTGATTTCGTTTTCTTGACGTTCAACTGATGTTTTAAAAATACAAACGAAAAACTAACGTATTTAAACTTATTGTTTTAAATATACATTTCTGATATGCTTTAAGTTTGGGCATCAAATATCTCGGAATTTTGTTTACTGTCTAAGCCTAAGAATAACTTATCCTTGATGACTGGCATCACATCACGTACATTTGAGTAGCGAAATTAAACCTCCTTTAACTTTTACAATTTAAAAAACTTATCCATCTAATCACGCATGGGTTATTTAATGGAAACAGTTGTTACCTGCCTTCCGCCAGACAACTTGGCTAGATTCAAAGACCTTGTTGGTATCCAGATAATTTCAACTCCAGATTATCTGATACATATTGCTGATCTCGATCTTCTTAATAAACAAGCCAATCAGTTATGTGCCATGCATGATACACGTTAGGCGATCATGTACCTATCGATACATGACTGATGAGGCAGATTTTTTCTCGCAGTAGGTTGCCATTTCTTTCAGCAGTAGATCAGATGCCATCCAAGTCTATAGAACCCAGTCTGTACTGATATTTACCCATAGCTTGGGAAGAAAAAGTGCATTCATACATTTCGCAAGGGAATTAACACGTAAGCGAATGTAATGGATTCAACTGGGAATTCGAGCTCGGTCCTCCGATTCAGTTAAGTGCCATGCGCGATACACTTTTAGGCGATCATGTATCTTTCGATACATGACTGATGAGGCAGATTTTTTTCTCGCAGTAGGTTGTCATTTCTTTTTGCAGTAGACCAGATGCCATCCAGGAATATAGAACCCGGTCTGTACTGCTATTTAACCATAGCTGGTGAGAAGAAGAGGATTCATATCTTTTCCAAGGGAATTCGAACTTGGCTCCAAGCCGCTATCAAATACTCCACCGTGCCTCTTGACTTATTACCAATATGACTGTTTCATTATTTAATTTTTCTTTTCCTTTCATTTTCCGATTTTTATTTCAGAAAAAGTTCTATAAATTTATTTTAAATAGAATTTTTGATGTCGCAGGAAATGAAACCAAAAAAAATCATCTTTATTAACTGAAATGAAATTTTGATACTTTAAATCAGGTGAACAAATATTGGTACGGTCAGATTTTATTATCAAAGTCAATGTTCTCTCCTCGAAATTCGTGTTAACCAACCAATGTTGGTAAGTTTCGGCATATGAATTTCAGTCTATGTAAAATGAACATTCTTTCATATCAACATATTTAATTAATAATTAATCAAATAAAGGTAAAAATAAATAAACAAAAATAAATAAATAAATAAATAAAGGTAAAAATAGATTACTTTACTATCCTGGTTTTATCCGAAATAAACACTGCAGTCTGCATAATTCTTAGATATTTTCCAAATAAATCAATCTCTAGATAGAAGGATAAAGAGCATCACGAAAATATCTATAATTAAATAGAACGGTGTATGATCCAAGAAAATAGATTTCTTCTCCTAATTATAGACTGGAATTTTTAAAAAAATCCTCCTGACCAATAAGTTTCAAAGATTTGATTTTAATCGAATATGTGGATGCGTGTCAGAATTTAAAATTATCAAGAATCTATTTCAAGATGAATTTGTCCCATGTTTTGCTTAGATTATGAAAAATATATAAATAGAAAATACTAAAGTTAAGAAAAGCTTACTACTGAAATGTTGTGCAGTTGTTCTGACACATTAACAAAAGTAAAAGAAATGTTGAAACTTTCAGCGCAATAGCAAACATGTTGGTTTTGATAAACTGTAAGACTGAACACACATTAAATGATTTTTGTAAAAAGGAATTTGAAAATTGCAAATCTATGGTGCGATATGTTTCAGGTAGTGAAAGAATGGACTAAAACTTAGCCTGCCTCAACTTTGTTTAATAATTGGAAGGGGTTGACTTCCTCACAGCCACAGTACTGAAGATGACTTGATGACTTCTAGGTATCTGACCAATTTGGTTCAACACAAGAATTTTCTTTATCAGAACAAGAGTTTAATATATATATTCTTTATATGCCTACCTTCTATATGAAGTGAAATGTTTGGGCTCAAAATGAAAGGCGTAATACATTGGCGAGAGATCTTGTGGTGTAGGGGAACTTTGAATATTACATTTTAGAAAAGACTTTATAAATTAACTGTATGTACATTCTGGTTTTCGGGGAGCCTAGTCACAACTCTGGTTGTACGCGATGATTAAATTTTAATAAAAATGTATTTTAACGAGTGAAGTAATTTTCAATCTTTGCAGTTTTATGGGTTAACATATTTGAGATGAAAGGTGTGCGAATGTAAATTACAATCGTAAATTTTTCGTTGTATCTCGTAGGTTAGTTTCGCATTTTACCAACATGACAATTTTAATGTGTATCACCACCAATAAGAAAGTTCACATCTATTCAGTTTTAAACTATGTATTAACAAAAACTTATTTTCCATATACAAGTAAATTGTTTGAAAACGAAAGATGTGCTACAAATCAGGCAACTGATAAATTAACGCAATTTGAAAACTTAATTTGTGCACTATATATTGTTGAAACATAATAAAATATGGAACGGTTTAAATATTCGTAATCATTTAAAATACATTGTAGAATAATTGTTGAAACTAAAATAATTTTCACTCACCATTTACCATATTCCGACACAGAAATCTTTTATCGGTAAACTCTAATATTCCTTCTTAGGTGGTACTTCAAAGAGCTAATCAGTGTAACAAAGAAAATAACATGAACCAGCAAAGAACCTCAAATCAAGAGTTGAGTTTTTACGTGTGGATATTAGCGAATTGAAGCCAAGTGTGATTTTTTAAAATCTTTGTTAGTGGTTTGAACTTTTTACCCCGTCCATCTTTTTTTTTTAGTTTTGTTTTCCGCTTCAAGCCGCATACCATTTTTTTCTATTTGACTTACTTTTTAATTTTTTAGTCAAATTCTAATTTTCACCCTCCTCCCACTTTAGTTTCTGGCTTTTTTAAGCAGAACTTTAATTTTTTGGTTTGTCTTATTTTCTTTTTCTTATTCTTTTTGCGTTTTTACGTGCGACTTGTTTTTTGGCATAGCCAAGCTTTGTTGAATTTTATTTGGTTTCTTGGCCCGTTTTTCTTGAGTTTTGTTGTAATGCAAATTAAAGAAAAGAAAATTACATTAACAGCACTAAGGTCGTGCTGCTAATGAGGGACTCTGAAAAATCACCGCCGGTAAAGAAACGGACCGGGCTGAAAACGGGCCAAAGAAAAGCCGCACCCTGTTTTTCTTGCGAGTTTTAGTACGTTGATTAGGGGTGGAGAGTTGCCAGCATCGGATTTGCCAATAATGGCAAATCCAACGCCGATAAGATCTCCAACGGACGCACAGGAATAATTGATTTCCCGTACAACTAACCATTAGTATGGGTTGCTTGCCAGAATTGAACATGTAACAGCAAGTCCATTTTTTCTCAGACATACCGCTACCTTATAGATTTTTATTGACTTATAAACCTAATGTTTGTTGGCATGGTCTGTTGTAAGAAAAATGTAACATAGCCGCGAGTCTGGCACGATCCTACAATCAGAGATTTCGTGGGTAGAGATCTTACCACTGAACCATTATCGCCGCCTTACAAATTCTTACCTAATAATTGAACTTGAAGTGGGGACTCTTTGGAATTGAAACCGCAAACTATGAGTCTGATTAACTTCGCCCCGGAACATATTAATCCTCATTTCAACTTTGACATTCACTAGGAAATTATTTCAGCAAGCTATTTCTAAATAGAATGATGAAAATTCATATTTGTTTCAAAGGTTTATTTATTCTATTATTTTAGACTTTTTAAACCAGCCAACCAAAGTCTCAAAGTTTTATTATTGTTATGTAATTATTTTGAATTTAACTTCGACGTGTTAAAACATTCCCTTCTGGGAATCTGGGGTTACTTTTTTTGAAGGATATACTTTATATGGTTAACTGGTTATTGCACTTCTTTATTTTGAACATGGCTTGGGGTTTTTTTTTTATTTTGTATAATGTAAGTCTCTCAAAATCTTTAATACTACTTTGCAAATACCCCTATTTACATTATTCGGACTGTTATACTCATCTTTATTGCCATATTCACAACGTTTAGGCTGTTGTACGCTCCGGTCTTCTTCAGCTGATTGAATTTCGAACCGAACTCTTTATTTTGCCCACTGGAGTAGATAGTTCTAGTTCCACGTGTCATGCCTCTTCCGGATGTCTCAGGTATTTCTCTCTACATGGTATTGAACTAATCACTGGATCTAACCAACATCTTTATCCACTTGGCCATGTGTCCTTGAGGACATCTCTGGATGAATTTCTGGGACTTATAAACCTAATGTTTCAGCAACCACTTTTTTTTACCAGTGCTTATATTGCAATTTTTGTTATTATTATTGCATTTCTTATCAGAGCTTACATTGCAATTTTGTTGTTATCTATTCTTTTTCTCTAGCACTTCTTATTACTGGTTCCCATATCGTATTCATTTCTATGCTTGGTCGGCTCAGGAGATTTTTTGACTGATTCTTTAAGTTTGTATTTTCCAGTAATGCTCTCTCTCTATTATATCATCTTCATCCCACAAGTGTCGGGGATCTTTCCTATGTGATCAGCTACGCCCGATTTTTCTATTTCCCCTTGTCTTACTGTTTTACGATGTTCTTGAGGCAGATATTGAAGAACACCTCTATACACACGCCTTCATTCCCTCCTTTTGTATATTTTCTATTTAGTTTTCTAAGGCAATAAAATATATTGTTAATTATATGTAATTGCTTATACATTAATGCAAATACAAACAACCTAGACTTACTTGACTGCACACAGGCATATATAATACTTAAACTAAATTAACAAAGAACTTGCAATCTTTCATTGGAAGTCTGTACACATATGTATAAAAAAAAGGAATATATATCTATATGCACACTTTCATTCACGCGTTTTTGTATTCTTTGTAAGCTTAATGGTGTCTGCGACCAAACTCATCTGCTGAGGGTGAGTTGATGTTCTCGCCATCTACGGACTCTGTGGTGATAACGGTGTGGTTATCACCCGTTCAGTATATGGTCATTCGGAAGTAATAAAATGAGTTCAAAAAAGGTAGAAAAGTGCGCCAATCAGCAGCTGCCAAGGGCAAATAATCATATAATATCTTATTTCACATACATTCCCAACAAGGAAGAAAACATGCCTAGTTAAATGCACACTTTCATATGCAACCATTTAATCAACATGTAAAGTCCAATAATTAAGTCACCAGAGTTCAAAGTGAATCTCTTTATTAGTGTGATGTTCATTTCCCAATGGGAACTGCATTAAATATTTAGATATAAGTAAGATTAATATAAAAAGATGAGGAACCTTGCGAGCAAACTGCTCTAGGATTCCTTGGCATTATTCTGGCCATACTATCCTGTTAGTACAGAGAATATTAATTACTTTATTCTATTTTATTTTGGTAACATCAATGGTAAACAACATCAGAGTTTGTATTATTTTATTTTTTCTTTTAGGCCTGACGTGGGTCTTTCTTTATTGTTGTGATGCATCTTCTGGAGGTTCCTTTGCATCATGGTTATGGGACAATTCCAATGGAGTGTTTTAGGCTGTGTCTATCCACAGACCTGCCTACTTTCATTATGGCAGCTGCGCGAACACTTTTGTTTACAAATGCAATTTTGGGACTCTGCTCAGTTCTTAATTAACACAACTTCATCAACATCGATTTTAATGATTGATAAAACGTGTAAAGGGTCGAATGAATGACATAATGCCCATATCTGGTATAATTTCCATATGTACAGCTCGTACATTCAAACACATAACTATCAACAAATACATCTTTGTTGCCTTTTCTTTTTTCTAATAATATGTGGCCAGTGTAATTTACTCATGTATGTTGAAACGGTATTTTTTTTTAAATTCACTCTGTATTTAGGTTGGTGAACCTGGGATATCTAAATGCCAAACTGTTGTAGCGTTTGCAGACATGACATCCAGATATCACCGACTTGCCTACCTGTATTGCTTGAGTTATCCAATATTCAGATACTCTTTGTAATGGTTACACCAACTCCCAAGTGTTTACGCCAATGATGAGCATCTTCAGTAATTAATCTGGTTACGTAATGATATTTAGCCTATAAAATGGGATATTTTATTTCTAGTTCAAACCTGTCAACATTCGATATCCTGCCATTTACTCTTAGTATCCCATCCTTATCCAAAAAGATGTTTAAAGTTTTTCCACCAACTTGGGAATTTCACCTTAATGAGGATCCCTCAAATACATTAATTCTCTTTCAAATACTTCTTCCTGCACTGACTTGATGAGATATAACTTTGCATCCAGCTTATGATTTCCCAATATGGCTCGTGTTCTGCATTTATGTATGATTCAAGCACCATGGCTGTTGCATTATATAGTTTTGTAAATGTAAATAATCTCTGTGTGTTTATTATTGTGGTTGAATCCATCTTTTTAGTAGAATGTTACTAGGTCAGTAAAAAGAGTATTTTGTTAGACTCGATGGACCATGTTTCGAGAACTCCAATTTAATCACAAACTGGTCAGGGTTAACTCCTCGTGAAACCAGGTATGTATTTAAATTTTATACTTTTTTTCAATTTTCTCAGTTCGATTTTTGATGGCTTGTATATACTTAAGCCGGTTTCTAACAAGTAGGATTTTGCTTGTAGGTGCATCACTAAGTAACTATGATAGTACAACCAGTGTATCCACCATAATGCACACATTTTCAATCATAATATTTGAAAAGGATTTCAAAATTATAGACAATGCTTCAAAGACTATATACGTTGGATTTTGTTTTTGAAAGAGCCACTTTTCCTTTAGCGAACATAACGACGAGACCATAAACTGTGGTTATGCGTTGCAAAGTCTATAAAGCTTTAAGGCTTGTTCTGTATTAATAGCTTGACTTGAGAAAGAAATGTTGGATAATGTAGACCATGTTACAAATATATTCTTGGGAACTTCCTCATATAATGATAATGTGTCAACAATCCAGCCTGAGTGGATTAATATCTGCCTCCTAGTCCTCACATTTCTGTTTATTGTGATCTTTGTCACTGTCATCGTATAATTGTTAGGACAATGGTTATATCCTAATATCTTTTCATAATGTTCATGTGGAGAGATGGTGTTTTCCTTTACCATAATTGATTCCTTACTAGTAATGCTACAAGAACGAAGGTTGAAATTATCTTCCTTGAGTCTATCAATCGCCTTTTTATACAAGTCAATAAATTTATCAGGTCTATTGCTAGTTTGTTGTAGATTATCCACATGAAAGTTATTTTTGAGCATTTCAGTACATACATCAAGCCGGTACAGCTCTAAGTAATATTTTAAAATGGAGTTAAGTATAAATGGGCTTGTGGTAAATACGAAAATGAAGTTGTTATATCTAAGGACAACAGTTCGTCTCCATTCTTTATGAAGAAACAGAATTTGTGCTTATTCTTCTTCCCTTTTGAGTTTAATCATTTGAAAAGCTTTCCTTATGTCGCCTAGCATATCATACCTGTTTGCTTTAAATTTTAGCAATAATGCGATCATATTATTGATCATGTTTATCAAACACAAAGCATAATCTTGCGTGGGTGCATAGGCGGTCTTGCGGTGTGAGGAACAGCATACTGGAGACAGCCAATGTGGACCTCCAGCGTTTGCGGAACCCACTTGCTCGGTTTGTACGTCTTACCTAGGCGGTGCAGGTGAAGTCTGTTTCGTCGGAAACGTTGAACTGTCTTGCAAGTTCACCACACGTTAGACTACTGTCCGCTTCAATGGCCGCCTTCAGGACTCCGTCATTCAAGACCTGTGGTCGTCCACTGATAGGCTCATCATTGAGAGACAAATCTCCTGACTTGAATTTTCGAAACCAACGCCTTGCAGTACGTTCATCCACAGCACTATCCCCAATCGCTTGACATATGCGGCGACTTGATACAGCTGCTGATAAGCCTACTTTGAAGTTGTAAAGCAAACCGCCCTGAACGAGATCTCTAGACACTTCCATCCGTCTCACAGCTGTCCGGCTTATAACTGATGGCCGGGCACGATGCGCGTGTTTTTTTATAACGCCTGATGTTCCTACATCCGGCTGTCCAAATTTGAAAACAATTGCTACACGCATTTCGTATATATTTCAACTTCATTCAATGACTAATCAAAAAACGGATAGAACTTTTTTGGTTACCTTGTAAGTAAGATTAGTATAAAAAGATTAGGAACCTTGCGGGAAGACTGCTCTGGGATTCCTTGGCATTACTATGGCCATACTATTCTCTTATTAATAGCTTGACGTGAGAAAGAAATGTTGGATAATGTAGACCATTTTACAAATATATTCTTGGGAACTTCCTCATATAATGATAATGAGTCAACAATCCAGCCTGAGTGGATTAATATCTGCCTCCTTGTCCTCACATTTCTGTTTATTGTGATCTTTGTCACTGTCATCGTATAATTGTTAGGACAATGGTTATATCCTAATATCTTTTCATAATGTTCATGTGGAGATATGGTGTTTTTCTTTACCATAATTGATTTAAGCTCTTTACTATTAGTGTTACAAGAGAGCAGGTTGAAACTGCTTTTTTATACAAGTCGAAAAATGCAAAAATAATTTTCAAAATCGGCATTTTTGTGCCTTGTATTCCTACTAGGGGCTAAAAGCGCAATCTTCGATATTTGATTTACGGCATATATCACGAAGGAAAAGGATTGCAATTGATGTTTTCTTTTTCTACGCATCAAGCTATCAGGTCACTCCATAAGTTCTGTCAGAATTTTGAATAAAGAAAACAAGTGACCAAATGTTACATTTAATTACAGATTCAATCAACAATGTATTTTCCCTGATTATCTATGACTTCCTTCCATCTATTAACAAGCTTACTAATTCCATTACTGTAAAATTCTTTTGGCTTTGATTCGAAGAACTCACAAATGTCAGTTTTAACCTCTTCCTATGTTACAAAAGCTGTTTCTTCCAAATGATTCTGTAAGCTAAATGGCAGTCTGAAGGAGCAAGATCGGGAGCATACGGTGGATGAGGAATTTTCTTCCAACCAAGTTATTCGATCTTTTGTGACGTGATTCTTGTTGATTGGGGGCGCGAATTGTCCTGATGAAACATCACCTCTTTTCGATTCACTAGAGCAGGTCTTTTTTCCCTCAAAGCTTGGTTCAAACGCTCTAATTGCTGACAGTATATTTGAGCATTAATTATTGCATTAGGTGGTAAGAATTCAAAGTGGATTATTCCTTGGTGATCCCACCAGATTGAAAGAAGAACCTTTTTCCCATGAAGTTCCCTTCTCAGCTGTAGCTGGGGTCCTTCCCCTTTACCAAGCCACTGTCTACGACACTTAACATTTCGATAAAAGATCCATTTTTCGTCACCAGCCACCAGTCACAAGTCTATCCAAAAATGGTGAACAAGTTGGCGAGAATGGAGAGAAGAGCAGATGTCAACTCGGGATTTGAGGTTGTTTTCAGACAATTCATGAGGCACCCATTTTCCAAGTTTAGAAACTTTTCCAAGTTGTTGAAGATGACGATGAACAGTTGTATGGTTTGAACTGAGAACCACTGCCAATTCCTCAACTGATAAAGCAGGATTTTCTTCAAGAGCTGCTTCAAGAAGATTTTCATCAAACTCAACTGGACGTCCGGTTCGATCTTCATCTACAAGGGTGAAATCTCCACCTCTGAATTTTGCAAACCATCTTCTGCAAGTTCTTTCATTCACACATTCCTCTCCATAAAATGAGTGAATGTTTCTAGTCGCTTCGGCTGCTGAGTTTCCTTTCTTGAACACATAAAGCATTATGTGCCTCAAATGATTCTTGGGTACTTCAATGTTAGCAGGGTTTCAATCAAACAAAATTTAATTTTATTGTTCTCTGAAATAAAATTTGATCAGTTTAAATGCATCTAAACATAAAAATAATTTTCAGCTTCATTAGACATTATAAAATACTCTTTAAATTTCGTTCATTTTAACAAAAAGTTCAAATTCAGACAGAACTTATGGGATGACCTGATACATCATCAGAATCAATAATAAAAAGAGTATGCAAAAATAATGTTGAAAATCAAAATTGTTGAACCTTGTATTACTACTAGGGGCTAAAAACTTAATCATCGATATTTGATTGACGGCATAAGTCATGCAGGAAACGGGTTGCAATTGAAAATCTTCATTTCTGAGCCTTTTATTATTAATAGGCTCTCACTCCTCCATCTTCGATACCTGATTTAAGGAATATATCACGCAGGAATAGGATTGCAATTGATTTTTTTCTTTTTATACGCATCAAAACTACATAAGAATCAATAATAAATGAGTATGCAAAAAAAATATTGAATTTTTGAGCCTTGTCTTACTAATAGGGGCTAAAAGCGCAATATTCGATATAGGTTTTAAGGGATATATCGTGCAGGATAAGGATTGCAATTGATTTTTTCCTTTTTCTACGCCTCAAACTACATAAGAATCATTAATAAAATGAGTATGCAAAATAATTTTAAAAGTCGGCATTTTTGAGACTTATATTACTACTAGGGGCTAAAATCGCAACAATGCAGAGTGCGATTTAAGGTATATATCTTGCCGGAACAGGGTTCCAATTGATTTTTTCTTCCTCTACGCTTCAACCTACGTAAGAATCATTAATAAAATGAGAATGCAAAAAAATTTTAAATCGCCTTTTTTGATACTACAGGCTAAAACTGCAACAAGACAGAGTTTGATTGGAGGCATATACCAAAAGCCAGTAGAGGATTGCAATTGATTTTTCTTCATCTACACCTCAAACTACGTAAGAATGATTAATAAAATGAGAATAAAAAAAAAAATAAATAAAAATCGGTATTTTTGGGGGCCCTGGATGTCTACTAGGGTCTAAAACCTCAATATTGCTGATGCATATCAAGGCATCTATTTTGCCGGTACAATGCAGAGTTTGATTTAAGGCATATATCTTCCCGGAACACGGTTCAAATTGATTTTTTCTTTATCTACAGTTCAAACTACGTAAGAATTATTAACAAAATGAGAATGCAGAAAATTTTTTTTTAAATCGGCAATTTTGCGCCTTGGAAAACCACTAGGGGCTAAAACCGCAACAATGCTCAATGTGATTTAAAGCATATATCTAGCCTGTACAGGTTTGCAATTGATGTTTTCGTTCTCTACACCTGAAACTACGTAAAAATTATTAATAAAATGAGGATGCGAAAAATTTTTAAAAATCGGCATTTTGAGGCCTTTTATTACCACTAGGGCCTAAAACCGCAACAATGCAGAGTGTGATTTAAGGAATATATCTAGCCGCTACAGGGTTGCAATTCATTTTTTCCTTATCTACACCTCAAACGACCTAAGAATTAGTAACAAAATGAGAATGCAAAAAAAAAAATTTGAAAATCGGTATTTTGGGGCCTTGGATGACTGCCAGCGGCTAAAGCCACAACAATGCAGAGTGTGATTTAAGGAATATATCTAGCCGCTACAGGGTTGCAATTCATTTTTTCCTTATCTACACCTCAAACGACCTAAGAATTAGTAACAAAATGAGAATGCAAAAAAAAAAAATTTGAAAATCGGTATTTTGGGGCCTTGGATGACTGCCAGCGGCTAAAGCCACAACAATGCAGAGTGTGATTTAAGGAATATATCTAGCCGCTACAGGGTTGCAATTCATTTTTTCCTTATCTACACCTCAAACAACCTAAGAATTAGTAACAAAATGAGAATGCAAAAAAAAAAAATTTGAAAATCGGTATTTTTGGGCCTTGGATGGCTGCCAGCGGCTAAAGCCACAACAATACAGAGTGTGATTTAAGGAATATATCTTGCCGCTACAGGGTTGCAATTCATTTTTTCCTTATCTACACCTCAAACGACCTAAGAATTAGTAACAAAATGAGAATGCAAAAAAAAAAAATTTGAAAATCGGTATTTTGGGGCCTTGGATGACTGCCAGCGGCTAAAGCCACAACAATGCAGAGTGTGATTTAAGGAATATATCTTGCCGCTACAGGGTTGCAATTCATTTTTTCCTTATCTACACCTCAAACGACCTAAGAATTAGTAACAAAATGAGAATGCAAAAAAAAAAAATTTGAAAATCGGTATTTTGGGGCCTTGGATGACTGCCAGCGGCTAAAGCCACAACAATGCAGAGTGTGATTTAAGGAATATATCTAGCCGCTACAGGGTTGCAATTCATTTTTTCCTTATCTACACCTCAAACTACGTAAGAATTAGTAACAAAATGAGAATGCAAAAAAAAAAAATTTGAAAATCGGTATTTTGGGGCCTTGGATGACTGCCAGCGGCTAAAGCCACAACAATGCAGAGTGTGATTTAAGGAATATATCTTGCCGCTACAGGGTTGCAATTCATTTTTTCCTTATCTACACCTCAAACGACCTAAGAATTAGTAACAAAATGAGAATGCAAAAAAAAAAATTTGAAAATCGGTATTTTTGGGCCTTGGATGACTGCCAGCGGCTAAAGCCACAACAATGCAGAGTGTGATTTAAGGAATATATCTAGCCGCTACAGGGTTGCAATTCATTTTTTCCTTATCTACACCTCAAACGACCTAAGAATTAGTAACAAAATGAGAATGCAAAACAAAAAAATTTGAAAATCGGTATTTTGGGGCCTTGGATGACTGCCAGCGGCTAAAGCCACAACAATGCAGAGTGTGATTTAAGGAATATATCTAGCCGCTACAGGGTTGCAATTCATTTTTTCCTTATCTACACCTCAAACGACCTAAGAATTAGTAACAAAATGAGAATGCAAAAAAAAAAAATTTGAAAATCGGTATTTTTGGGCCTTGGATGACTTCCAGGGGCTAAAACCACAACAATGCAGAATTTGATTTAAGGTATATATCTTGCCGCTACAGGGTTGCAACTGTTTTTTTCTTCATCTACAATTCAAACTACGTAAGAATTAGTAACAAAATGAGAATGCAAAAAATTTTTTTAAATCGGCATTTTGGGGCCTTGTATGGCTGCCAGAGGCTAAAACCGCAACAATGCAGAGTGTGATTTAAGGCATATATCTTGCCGGTGCAGGGCTGCAATTGTTTTTTACGTCATCTACATTTAAAACTACGTAAGGATAAGTAATAAAATGAGAATGCAAAAAAAAAAAATCTTTAAATCGGCAGTTTTGGGGCCTTGGATGACTGCCAGGGTGTAAAGCTGCAACAATGCGGATGCTCATTTAAGACATATATCTTGCCGCTACCGGGTTGCAATTGTTTTTTTCTTCATCTACACCTTAAACTACGTAAGAATCAGTAATAAAATGAGAATGCCAAAAAAAATTTAAAAATAGGGATATTAAGACCATGCATGACTAGCAGTGGCTAAAGCTGCAACAATGCGGATGCTCATTTAAGGCATATATCTTGCCGGTAGAGGGTTGTAATTATTTTTTCCTTCATCTACACCGCAAACTACGATTAATCAGTATTAGATGAGAATGCAAAAAACATTTTTAAATCGGCATTTTTCGGCCAGGGATGTCTACTAGGAGCTAAAACCGCAACATTGCGGATTCTCATTTAAGGCATATATCTTGCTGTAACAGGTTTGCGATTGATTTTTTCTTTATCGACGCCTCAAATTACGTAAAGAATCATTAATAAAATGAGAATGCTACAAACTTTTAAAAATTAGAATTTTTGGGACTTGTATTACTACTAGGGTCAAAAACCGCAAAAATTCAGAAAATGATTTAAGGTAAACATCTTGCCGGAATAGGGCTGCAATTGATTTTTTCTTTATCTACGCTTCAAACTACGAAAGTATCATTAATAAAAGGAATATGAAAAAAAAAAAAATTAAAAATCGGCATTTTTGTGACTTCTATTTCTACTAGGGGCTAAAACCGTAAAAATGCAGAGTTTGATTTAACGCACATATCTTGCCGGAACAGGGTTTCAATTGATTTTTTCTTCATCTACGCCTCAACCTACGTAAGAATCATTAATAAAATGAGAATGCAAACAAAATTTAAAAATCGGAATTTTGGGGCCTGGTATTTCTCCTAGGGGCTGAAATCGCATCATTGCGGATTCTCATTTATGGCTCATATCTTGCCGGAAAAGGGCTGCAATTGTTTTCTTCTTTATCTACGCCTCAAGCTACATTAGAATCTTTAATAAAATGAGTTTGCAAACAAAATTTAAAAACGGCATTTTTGGGCCTTGTATTACTAATAGGAGCTAAAAAGGTAGACTTAGATTTAAGGTATATATATATATTGCCAAAACTGGATTGCAATTGATTTTTCATTATGTACGCCTAAAACTACATAAGAATCTTTAATAAAATGAGTATGCAAAAAATTTTTAAAAATCGGTAGTTTCGAGCCTTGTATTACTACTATGGGTGAAAACGCAACCTTGCGTAATATAATTTAAGGCATATATATTGCCGGAACAGGATTGCAATTGATTTTTCTTCATCTAAGCCTCCAACTACATGAAAATAATTAATAAATTGAGTACGCAAAAAAATTTAAAGAATCGTCATATTTGGGCCTGGTATTAATACTAGTTTCTAGAACCTCAACAATGCAGAGAATGATTTAAGGCATATATCTTACTGGAACAGGATTGCAATTGATTTTTTCTTCATCTAAGCCTCCAACTACAGAAAAATAATTAATAAATTGAGTACACCAAAAAATTTGAAGAATCGTCATATTTGGGCCTGGTATTAATACTAGTTTCTAGAACCTCAACAATGCAGAGAATGATTTAAGGCATATATCTTACTGGAACAGGATTGCAATTGATTTTTTCTTCATCTAAGCCTCCAACTACAGAAAAATAATTAATAAATTGAGTACGCCAAAAAATTTGAAGAATCGTCATATTTGGGCCTGGTATTAATACTAGTTTCTAGAACCTCAACAATGCAGAGAATGATTTAAGGCATATATCTTACTGGAACAGGATTGCAATTGATTTTTTCTTCATCTAAGTCTCCAACTACAGAAAAATAATTAATAAATTGAGTACGCCAAAAAATTTGAAGAATCGTCATATTTGGGTCTGGTATTAATACTAGTTTCTAGAACCTCAACAATGCAGAGAATGATTTAAGGCATATATCTTACTGGAACAGGATTGCAATTGATTTTTTCTTCATCTAAGCCTCCAACTACAGAAAAATAATTAATAAATTGAGTACGCCAAAAAATTTGAAGAATCGTCATATTTGGGCCTGGTATTAATACTAGTTTCTAGAACCTCAACAATGCAGAGAATGATTTAAGGCATATATCTTACTGGAACAGGATTGCAATTGATTTTTTCTTCATCTAAGTCTCCAACTACAGAAAAATAATTAATAAATTGAGTACGCCAAAAAATTTGAAGAATCGTCATATTTGGGTCTGGTATTAATACTAGTTTCTAGAACCTCAACAATGCAGAGAATGATTTAAGGCATATATCTTACTGGAACAGGATTGCAATTGATTTTTTCTTCATCTAAGTCTCCAACTACAGAAAATAATTAATAAATTGAGTACGCCAAAAAATTTGAAGAATCGTCATATTTGGGCCTGGTATTAATACTAGTTTCTAGAACCTCAACAATGCAGAGAATGATTTAAGGCATATATCTTACTGGAACAGGATTGCAATTGATTTTTTCTTCATCTAAGCCTCCAACTACAGAAAAATAATTAATAAATTGAGTACGCTAAAAAATTTGAAGAATCGTCATATTTGGGCCTGGTATTAATACTAGTTTCTAGAACCTCAACAATGCAGAGAATGATTTAAGGCATATATCTTACTGGAACAGGATTGCAATTGATTTTTTCTTCATCTAAGCCTCCAACTACAGAAAAATAATTAATAAATTGAGTACGCCAAAAAATTTGAAGAATCGTCATATTTGGGCCTGGTATTAATACTAGTTTCTAGAACCTCAACAATGCAGAGAATGATTTAAGGCATATATCTTACTGGAACAGGATTGCTATTGATTTTTTCTTCATCTAAGCCTCCAACTACAGAAAAATAATTAATAAATTGAGTACGCTAAAAAATTTGAAGAATCGTCATATTTGGGTCTGGTATTAATACTAGTTTCTAGAACCTCAACAATGCAGAGAATGATTTAAGGCATATATCTTACTGGAACAGGATTGCAATTGATTTTTTCTTCATCTAAGTCTCCAACTACAGAAAATAATTAATAAATTGAGTACGCCAAAAAATTTGAAGAATCGTCATATTTGGGCCTGGTATTAATACTAGTTTCTAGAACCTCAACAATGCAGAGAATGATTTAAGGCATATATCTTACTGGAACAGGATTGCAATTGATTTTTTCTTCATCTAAGCCTCCAACTACAGAAAAATAATTAATAAATTGAGTACGCTAAAAAATTTGAAGAATCGTCATATTTGGGCCTGGTATTAATACTAGTTTCTAGAACCTCAACAATGCAGAGAATGATTTAAGGCATATATCTTACTGGAACAGGATTGCAATTGATTTTTTCTTCATCTAAGTCTCCAACTACAGAAAAATAATTAATAAATTGAGTACGCCAAAAAATTTGAAGAATCGTCATATTTGGGTCTGGTATTAATACTAGTTTCTAGAACCTCAACAATGCAGAGAATGATTTAAGGCATATATCTTACTGGAACAGGATTGCAATTGATTTTTTCTTCATCTAAGCCTCCAACTACAGAAAAATAATTAATAAATTGAGTACGCCAAAAAATTTGAAGAATCGTCATATTTGGGCCTGGTATTAATACTAGTTTCTAGAACCTCAACAATGCAGAGAATGATTTAAGGCATATATCTTACTGGAACAGGATTGCTATTGATTTTTTCTTCATCTAAGCCTCCAACTACAGAAAAATAATTAATAAATTGAGTACGCCAAAAAATTTGAAGAATCGTCATATTTGGGTCTGGTATTAATACTAGTTTCTAGAACCTCAACAATGCAGAGAATGATTTAAGGCATATATCTTACTGGAACAGGATTGCAATTGATTTTTTCTTCATCTAAGTCTCCAACTACAGAAAAATAATTAATAAATTGAGTACGCCAAAAAATTTGAAGAATCGTCATATTTGGGCCTGGTATTAATACTAGTTTCTAGAACCTCAACAATGCAGAGAATGATTTAAGGCATATATCTTACTGGAACAGGATTGCAATTGATTTTTTCTTCATCTAAGCCTCCAACTACAGAAAAATAATTAATAAATTGAGTACGCCAAAAAATTTGAAGAATCGTCATATTTGGGCCTGGTATTAATACTAGTTTCTAGAACCTCAACAATGCAGAGAATGATTTAAGGCATATATCTTACTGGAACAGGATTGCAATTGATTTTTTCTTCATCTAAGCCTCCAACTACAGAAAAATAATTAATAAATTGAGTACGCCAAAAAATTTGAAGAATCGTCATATTTGGGTCTGGTATTAATACTAGTTTCTAGAACCTCAACAATGCAGAGAATGATTTAAGGCATATATCTTACTGGAACAGGATTGCAATTGATTTTTTCTTCATCTAAGCCTCCAACTACAGAAAAATAATTAATAAATTGAGTACGCCAAAAAATTTGAAGAATCGTCATATTTGGGCCTGGTATTAATACTAGTTTCTAGAACCTCAACAATGCAGAGAATGATTTAAGGCATATATCTTACTGGAACAGGATTGCAATTGATTTTTTCTTCATCTAAGCCTCCAACTACAGAAAAATAATTAATAAATTGAGTACGCCAAAAAATTTGAAGAATCGTCATATTTGGGCCTGGTATTAATACTAGTTTCTAGAACCTCAACAATGCAGAGAATGATTTAAGGCATATATCTTACTGGAACAGGATTGCAATTGATTTTTTCTTCATCTAAGCCTCCAACTACAGAAAAATAATTAATAAATTGAGTACGCCAAAAAATTTGAAGAATCGTCATATTTGGGCCTGGTATTAATACTAGTTTCTAGAACCTCAACAATGCAGAGAATGATTTAAGGCATATATCTTACTGGAACAGGATTGCAATTGATTTTTTCTTCATCTAAGTCTCCAACTACAGAAAAATAAATAATAAATTGAGTACGCCAAAAAATTTGAAGAATCGTCATATATGGGTCTGGTATTAATACTAGTTTCTAGAACCTCAACAATGCAGAGAATGATTTAAGGCATATATCTTACTGGAACAGGATTGCAATTGATTTTTTCTTCATCTAAGCCTCCAACTACAGAAAAATAATTAATAAATTGAGTACGCCAAAAAATTTGAAGAATCGTCATATTTGGGCCTGGTATTAATACTAGTTTCTAGAACCTCAACAATGCAGAGAATGATTTAAGGCATATATCTTACTGGAACAGGATTGCAATTGATTTTTTCTTCATCTAAGTCTCCAACTACAGAAAAATAATTAATAAATTGAGTACGCCAAAAAATTTGAAGAATCGTCATATTTGGGTCTGGTATTAATACTAGTTTCTAGAACCTCAACAATGCAGAGAATGATTTAAGGCATATATCTTACTGGAACAGGATTGCAATTGATTTTTTCTTCATCTAAGTCTCCAACTACAGAAAATAATTAATAAATTGAGTACGCCAAAAAATTTGAAGAATCGTCATATTTGGGCCTGGTATTAATACTAGTTTCTAGAACCTCAACAATGCAGAGAATGATTTAAGGCATATATCTTACTGGAACAGGATTGCAATTGATTTTTTCTTCATCTAAGCCTCCAACTACAGAAAAATAATTAATAAATTGAGTACGCTAAAAAATTTGAAGAATCGTCATATTTGGGCCTGGTATTAATACTAGTTTCTAGAACCTCAACAATGCAGAGAATGATTTAAGGCATATATCTTACTGGAACAGGATTGCAATTGATTTTTTCTTCATCTAAGCCTCCAACTACAGAAAAATAATTAATAAATTGAGTACGCCAAAAAATTTGAAGAATCGTCATATTTGGGCCTGGTATTAATACTAGTTTCTAGAACCTCAACAATGCAGAGAATGATTTAAGGCATATATCTTACTGGAACAGGATTGCTATTGATTTTTTCTTCATCTAAGCCTCCAACTACAGAAAAATAATTAATAAATTGAGTACGCCAAAAAATTTGAAGAATCGTCATATTTGGGTCTGGTATTAATACTAGTTTCTAGAACCTCAACAATGCAGAGAATGATTTAAGGCATATATCTTACTGGAACAGGATTGCAATTGATTTTTTCTTCATCTAAGTCTCCAACTACAGAAAAATAATTAATAAATTGAGTACGCCAAAAAATTTGAAGAATCGTCATATTTGGGCCTGGTATTAATACTAGTTTCTAGAACCTCAACAATGCAGAGAATGATTTAAGGCATATATCTTACTGGAACAGGATTGCAATTGATTTTTTCTTCATCTAAGCCTCCAACTACAGAAAAATAATTAATAAATTGAGTACGCCAAAAAATTTGAAGAATCGTCATATTTGGGCCTGGTATTAATACTAGTTTCTAGAACCTCAACAATGCAGAGAATGATTTAAGGCATATATCTTACTGGAACAGGATTGCAATTGATTTTTTCTTCATCTAAGCCTCCAACTACAGAAAAATAATTAATAAATTGAGTACGCCAAAAAATTTGAAGAATCGTCATATTTGGGTCTGGTATTAATACTAGTTTCTAGAACCTCAACAATGCAGAGAATGATTTAAGGCATATATCTTACTGGAACAGGATTGCAATTGATTTTTTCTTCATCTAAGCCTCCAACTACAGAAAAATAATTAATAAATTGAGTACGCCAAAAAATTTGAAGAATCGTCATATTTGGGCCTGGTATTAATACTAGTTTCTAGAACCTCAACAATGCAGAGAATGATTTAAGGCATATATCTTACTGGAACAGGATTGCAATTGATTTTTTCTTCATCTAAGTCTCCAACTACAGAAAAATAATTAATAAATTGAGTACGCCAAAAAATTTGAAGAATCGTCATATATGGGTCTGGTATTAATACTAGTTTCTAGAACCTCAACAATGCAGAGAATGATTTAAGGCATATATCTTACTGGAACAGGATTGCAATTGATTTTTTCTTCATCTAAGTCTCCAACTACAGAAAAATAATTAATAAATTGAGTACGCCAAAAAATTTGAAGAATCGTCATATTTGGGTCTGGTATTAATACTAGTTTCTAGAACCTCAACAATGCAGAGAATGATTTAAGGCATATATCTTACTGGAACAGGATTGCAATTGATTTTTTCTTCATCTAAGTCTCCAACTACAGAAAATAATTAATAAATTGAGTACGCCAAAAAATTTGAAGAATCGTCATATTTGGGCCTGGTATTAATACTAGTTTCTAGAACCTCAACAATGCAGAGAATGATTTAAGGCATATATCTTACTGGAACAGGATTGCAATTGATTTTTTCTTCATCTAAGCCTCCAACTACAGAAAAATAATTAATAAATTGAGTACGCTAAAAAATTTGAAGAATCGTCATATTTGGGCCTGGTATTAATACTAGTTTCTAGAACCTCAACAATGCAGAGAATGATTTAAGGCATATATCTTACTGGAACAGGATTGCAATTGATTTTTTCTTCATCTAAGCCTCCAACTACAGAAAAATAATTAATAAATTGAGTACGCCAAAAAATTTGAAGAATCGTAATATTTGGGCCTGGTATTAATACTAGTTTCTAGAACCTCAACAATGCAGAGAATGATTTAAGGCATATATCTTACTGGAACAGGATTGCAATTGATTTTTTCTTCATCTAAGCCTCCAACTACAGAAAAATAATTAATAAATTGAGTACGCTAAAAAATTTGAAGAATCGTCATATTTGGGTCTGGTATTAATACTAGTTTCTAGAACCTCAACAATGCAGAGAATGATTTAAGGCATATATCTTACTGGAACAGGATTGCAATTGATTTTTTCTTCATCTAAGCCTCCAACTACAGAAAAATAATTAATAAATTGAGTACGCCAAAAAATTTGAAGAATCGTCATATTTGGGCCTGGTATTAATACTAGTTTCTAGAACCTCAACAATGCAGAGAATGATTTAAGGCATATATCTTACTGGAACAGGATTGCTATTGATTTTTTCTTCATCTAAGCCTCCAACTACAGAAAAATAATTAATAAATTGAGTACGCCAAAAAATTTGAAGAATCGTCATATTTGGGTCTGGTATTAATACTAGTTTCTAGAACCTCAACAATGCAGAGAATGATTTAAGGCATATATCTTACTGGAACAGGATTGCAATTGATTTTTTCTTCATCTAAGCCTCCAACTACAGAAAAATAATTAATAAATTGAGTACGCTAAAAAATTTGAAGAATCGTCATATTTGGGCCTGGTATTAATACTAGTTTCTAGAACCTCAACAATGCAGAGAATGATTTAAGGCATATATCTTACTGGAACAGGATTGCAATTGATTTTTTCTTCACCTAAGCCTCCAACTACATGAAAATAATTAATAAATTGAGTACCCAAAAACATTTAAAGAATCGTCATATTTGGGCCTGGTATTAATACTAGTTTCTAGAACCTCAACAATGCAGAGAATGATTTAAGCCATATATCTTACTGGAACAGGATTTCAATTGACTTTTTCTTCATCTAAGCCTCCAACTACAGAAAAATAATTAATAAATTGAGTACGCCAAAAAATTTGAAGAATCGTCATATTTGGGCCTGGTATTAATACTAGTTTCTAGAACATCAACAATGCAGAGAATGATTTAAGGCATATATCTTACTGGAACAGGATTGCTATTGATTTTTTCTTCATCTAAGCCTCCAACTACAGAAAAATAATTAATAAATTGAGTACGCCAAAAAATTTGAAGAATCGTCATATTTGGGCCTGGTATTAATACTAGTTTCTAGAACCTCAACAATGCAGAGAATGATTTAAGGCATATATCTTACTGGAACAGGATTGCAATTGATTTTTTCTTCATCTAAGCCTCCAACTACAGAAAAATAATTAATAAATTGAGTACGCCAAAAAATTTGAAGAATCGTCATATTTGGGCCTGGTATTAATACTAGTTTCTAGAACCTCAACAATGCAGAGAATGATTTAAGGCATATATCTTACTGGAACAGGATTGCAATTGATTTTTTCTTCATCTAAGTCTCCAACTACAGAAAATAATTAATAAATTGAGTACGCCAAAAAATTTGAAGAATCGTCATATTTGGGCCTGGTATTAATACTAGTTTCTAGAACCTCAACAATGCAGAGAATGATTTAAGGCATATATCTTACTGGAACAGGATTGCAATTGATTTTTTCTTCATCTAAGTATCCAACTACAGAAAAATAATTAATAAATTGGGTACGCTAAAAAATTTGAAGAATCGTCATATTTGGGTCTGGTATTAATACTAGTTTCTAGAACCTCAACAATGCAGAGAATGATTTAAGGCATATATCTTACTGGAACAGGATTGCAATTGATTTTTTCTTCATCTAAGCCTCCAACTACAGAAAAATAATTAATAAATTGAGTACGCTAAAAAATTTGAAGAATCGTCATATTTGGGCCTGGTATTAATACTAGTTTCTAGAACCTCAACAATGCAGAGAATGATTTAAGGCATATATCTTACTGGAACAGGATTGCTATTGATTTTTTCTTCATCTAAGCCTCCAACTACAGAAAAATAATTAATAAATTGAGTACGCCAAAAAATTTGAAGAATCGTCATATTTGGGTCTGGTATTAATACTAGTTTCTAGAACCTCAACAATGCAGAGAATGATTTAAGGCATATGTCTTACTGGAACAGGATTGCAATTGATTTTTTCTTCATCTAAGCCTCCAACTACAGAAAAATAATTAATAAATTGAGTACGCTAAAAAATTTGAAGAATCGTCATATTTGGGCCTGGTATTAATACTAGTTTCTAGAACCTCAACAATGCAGAGAATGATTTAAGGCATATATCTTACTGGAACAGGATTGCAATTGATTTTTTCTTCACCTAAGCCTCCAACTACATGAAAATAATTAATAAATTGAGTACCCAAAAACATTTAAAGAATCGTCATATTTGGGCCTGGTATTAATACTAGTTTCTAGAACCTCAACAATGCAGAGAATGATTTAAGCCATATATCTTACTGGAACAGGATTTCAATTGACTTTTTCTTCATCTAAGCCTCCAACTACAGAAAAATAATTAATAAATTGAGTACGCCAAAAAATTTGAAGAATCGTCATATTTGGGCCTGGTATTAATACTAGTTTCTAGAACCTCAACAATGCAGAGAATGATTTAAGGCATATATCTTACTGGAACAGGATTGCTATTGATTTTTTCTTCATCTAAGCCTCCAACTACAGAAAAATAATTAATAAATTGAGTACGCCAAAAAATTTGAAAAATCGTCATATTTGGGCCTGGTATTAATACTAGTTTCTAGAACCTCAACAATGCAGAGAATGATTTAAGGCATATATCTTACTGGAACAGGATTGCAATTGATTTTTTCTTCATCTAAGCCTCCAACTACAGAAAAATAATTAATAAATTGAGTACGCCAAAAAATTTGAAGAATCGTCATATTTGGGCCTGGTATTAATACTAGTTTCTAGAACCTCAACAATGCAGAGAATGATTTAAGGCATATATCTTACTGGAACAGGATTGCAATTGATTTTTTCTTCATCTAAGCCTCCAACTACAGAAAAATAATTAATAAATTGAGTACGCCAAAAAATTTGAAGAATCGTCATATTTGGGCCTGGTATTAATACTAGTTTCTAGAACCTCAACAATGCAGAGAATGATTTAAGGCATATATCTTACTGGAACAGGATTGCAATTGATTTTTTCTTCATCTAAGCCTCCAACTACAGAAAAATAATTAATAAATTGAGTACGCCAAAAAATTTGAAAAATCGTCATATTTGGGCCTGGTATTAATACTAGTTTCTAGAACCTCAACAATGCAGAGAATGATTTAAGGCATATATCTTACTGGAACAGGATTGCAATTGATTTTTTCTTCATCTAAGCCTCCAACTACAGAAAAATAATTAATAAATTGAGTACGCCAAAAAATTTGAAGAATCGTCATATTTGGGCCTGGTATTAATACTAGTTTCTAGAACCTCAACAATGCAGAGAATGATTTAAGGCATATATCTTACTGGAACAGGATTGCAATTGATTTTTTCTTCATCTAAGCCTCCAACTACAGAAAAATAATTAATAAATTGAGTACGCCAAAAAATTTGAAGAATCGTCATATTTGGGCCTGGTATTAATACTAGTTTCTAGAACCTCAACAATGCAGAGAATGATTTAAGGCATATATCTTACTGGAACAGGATTGCAATTGATTTTTTCTTCATCTAAGCCTCCAACTACAGAAAAATAATTAATAAATTGAGTACGCCAAAAAATTTGAAGAATCGTCATATTTGGGCCTGGTATTAATACTAGTTTCTAGAACCTCAACAATGCAGAGAATGATTTAAGGCATATATCTTACTGGAACAGGATTGCAATTGATTTTTTCTTCATCTAAGCCTCCAACTACAGAAAAATAATTAATAAATTGAGTACGCCAAAAAATTTGAAGAATCGTCATATTTGGGCCTGGTATTAATACTAGTTTCTAGAACCTCAACAATGCAGAGAATGATTTAAGGCATATATCTTACTGGAACAGGATTGCAATTGATTTTTTCTTCATCTAAGCCTCCAACTACAGAAAAATAATTAATAAATTGAGTACGCCAAAAAATTTGAAGAATCGTCATATTTGGGCCTGGTATTAATACTAGTTTCTAGAACCTCAACAATGCAGAGAATGATTTAAGGCATATATCTTACTGGAACAGGATTGCAATTGATTTTTTCTTCATCTAAGCCTCCAACTACAGAAAAATAATTAATAAATTGAGTACGCCAAAAAATTTGAAGAATCGTCATATTTGGGCCTGGTATTAATACTAGTTTCTAGAACCTCAACAATGCAGAGAATGATTTAAGGCATATATCTTACTGGAACAGGATTGCAATTGATTTTTTCTTCATCTAAGCCTCCAACTACAGAAAAATAATTAATAAATTGAGTACGCCAAAAAATTTGAAGAATCGTCATATTTGGGCCTGGTATTAATACTAGTTTCTAGAACCTCAACAATGCAGAGAATGATTTAAGGCATATATCTTACTGGAACAGGATTGCAATTGATTTTTTCTTCATCTAAGCCTCCAACTACAGAAAAATAATTAATAAATTGAGTACGCCAAAAAATTTGAAGAATCGTCATATTTGGGCCTGGTATTAATACTAGTTTCTAGAACCTCAACAATGCAGAGAATGATTTAAGGCATATATCTTACTGGAACAGGATTGCAATTGATTTTTTCTTCATCTAAGCCTCCAACTACAGAAAAATAATTAATAAATTGAGTACGCCAAAAAATTTGAAGAATCGTCATATTTGGGCCTGGTATTAATACTAGTTTCTAGAACCTCAACAATGCAGAGAATGATTTAAGGCATATATCTTACTGGAACAGGATTGCAATTGATTTTTTCTTCATCTAAGCCTCCAACTACAGAAAAATAATTAATAAATTGAGTACGCCAAAAAATTTGAAGAATCGTCATATTTGGGCCTGGTATTAATACTAGTTTCTAGAACCTCAACAATGCAGAGAATGATTTAAGGCATATATCTTACTGGAACAGGATTGCAATTGATTTTTTCTTCATCTAAGCCTCCAACTACAGAAAAATAATTAATAAATTGAGTACGCCAAAAAATTTGAAGAATCGTCATATTTGGGCCTGGTATTAATACTAGTTTCTAGAACCTCAACAATGCAGAGAATGATTTAAGGCATATATCTTACTGGAACAGGATTGCAATTGATTTTTTCTTCATCTAAGCCTCCAACTACAGAAAAATAATTAATAAATTGAGTACGCCAAAAAATTTGAAGAATCGTCATATTTGGGCCTGGTATTAATACTAGTTTCTAGAACCTCAACAATGCAGAGAATGATTTAAGGCATATATCTTACTGGAACAGGATTGCAATTGATTTTTTCTTCATCTAAGCCTCCAACTACAGAAAAATAATTAATAAATTGAGTACGCCAAAAAATTTGAAGAATCGTCATATTTGGGCCTGGTATTAATACTAGTTTCTAGAACCTCAACAATGCAGAGAATGATTTAAGGCATATATCTTACTGGAACAGGATTGCAATTGATTTTTTCTTCATCTAAGCCTCCAACTACAGAAAAATAATTAATAAATTGAGTACGCCAAAAAATTTGAAGAATCGTCATATTTGGGCCTGGTATTAATACTAGTTTCTAGAACCTCAACAATGCAGAGAATGATTTAAGGCATATATCTTACTGGAACAGGATTGCAATTGATTTTTTCTTCATCTAAGCCTCCAACTACAGAAAAATAATTAATAAATTGAGTACGCCAAAAAATTTGAAGAATCGTCATATTTGGGCCTGGTATTAATACTAGTTTCTAGAACCTCAACAATGCAGAGAATGATTTAAGGCATATATCTTACTGGAACAGGATTGCAATTGATTTTTTCTTCATCTAAGCCTCCAACTACAGAAAAATAATTAATAAATTGAGTACGCCAAAAAATTTGAAGAATCGTCATATTTGGGCCTGGTATTAATACTAGTTTCTAGAACCTCAACAATGCAGAGAATGATTTAAGGCATATATCTTACTGGAACAGGATTGCAATTGATTTTTTCTTCATCTAAGCCTCCAACTACAGAAAAATAATTAATAAATTGAGTACGCCAAAAAATTTGAAGAATCGTCATATTTGGGCCTGGTATTAATACTAGTTTCTAGAACCTCAACAATGCAGAGAATGATTTAAGGCATATATCTTACTGGAACAGGATTGCAATTGATTTTTTCTTCATCTAAGCCTCCAACTACAGAAAAATAATTAATAAATTGAGTACGCCAAAAAATTTGAAGAATCGTCATATTTGGGCCTGGTATTAATACTAGTTTCTAGAACCTCAACAATGCAGAGAATGATTTAAGGCATATATCTTACTGGAACAGGATTGCAATTGATTTTTTCTTCATCTAAGCCTCCAACTACAGAAAAATAATTAATAAATTGAGTACGCCAAAAAATTTGAAGAATCGTCATATTTGGGCCTGGTATTAATACTAGTTTCTAGAACCTCAACAATGCAGAGAATGATTTAAGGCATATATCTTACTGGAACAGGATTGCAATTGATTTTTTCTTCATCTAAGCCTCCAACTACAGAAAAATAATTAATAAATTGAGTACGCCAAAAAATTTGAAGAATCGTCATATTTGGGCCTGGTATTAATACTAGTTTCTAGAACCTCAACAATGCAGAGAATGATTTAAGGCATATATCTTACTGGAACAGGATTGCAATTGATTTTTTCTTCATCTAAGCCTCCAACTACAGAAAAATAATTAATAAATTGAGTACGCCAAAAAATTTGAAGAATCGTCATATTTGGGCCTGGTATTAATACTAGTTTCTAGAACCTCAACAATGCAGAGAATGATTTAAGGCATATATCTTACTGGAACAGGATTGCAATTGATTTTTTCTTCATCTAAGCCTCCAACTACAGAAAAATAATTAATAAATTGAGTACGCCAAAAAATTTGAAGAATCGTCATATTTGGGCCTGGTATTAATACTAGTTTCTAGAACCTCAACAATGCAGAGAATGATTTAAGGCATATATCTTACTGGAACAGGATTGCAATTGATTTTTTCTTCATCTAAGCCTCCAACTACAGAAAAATAATTAATAAATTGAGTACGCCAAAAAATTTGAAGAATCGTCATATTTGGGCCTGGTATTAATACTAGTTTCTAGAACCTCAACAATGCAGAGAATGATTTAAGGCATATATCTTACTGGAACAGGATTGCAATTGATTTTTTCTTCATCTAAGCCTCCAACTACAGAAAAATAATTAATAAATTGAGTACGCCAAAAAATTTGAAGAATCGTCATATTTGGGCCTGGTATTAATACTAGTTTCTAGAACCTCAACAATGCAGAGAATGATTTAAGGCATATATCTTACTGGAACAGGATTGCAATTGATTTTTTCTTCATCTAAGCCTCCAACTACAGAAAAATAATTAATAAATTGAGTACGCCAAAAAATTTGAAGAATCGTCATATTTGGGCCTGGTATTAATACTAGTTTCTAGAACCTCAACAATGCAGAGAATGATTTAAGGCATATATCTTACTGGAACAGGATTGCAATTGATTTTTCTTCATCTAAGCCTCCAACTACAGAAAAATAATTAATAAATTGAGTACGCCAAAAAATTTGAAGAATCGTCATATTTGGGCCTGGTATTAATACTAGTTTCTAGAACCTCAACAATGCAGAGAATGATTTAAGGCATATATCTTACTGGAACAGGATTGCAATTGATTTTTTCTTCATCTAAGCCTCCAACTACAGAAAAATAATTAATAAATTGAGTACGCCAAAAAATTTGAAGAATCGTCATATTTGGGCCTGGTATTAATACTAGTTTCTAGAACCTCAACAATGCAGAGAATGATTTAAGGCATATATCTTACTGGAACAGGATTGCAATTGATTTTTTCTTCATCTAAGCCTCCAACTACAGAAAAATAATTAATAAATTGAGTACGCCAAAAAATTTGAAGAATCGTCATATTTGGGCCTGGTATTAATACTAGTTTCTAGAACCTCAACAATGCAGAGAATGATTTAAGGCATATATCTTACTGGAACAGGATTGCAATTGATTTTTTCTTCATCTAAGCCTCCAACTACAGAAAAATAATTAATAAATTGAGTACACCAAAAAATTTGAAGAATCGTCATATTTGTGCCTGGTATTAATACTAGTTTCTAGAACCTCAACAATGCAGAGAATGATTTAAGGCATATATCTTACTGGAACAGGATTGCAATTGATTTTTTCTTCATCTAAGCCTCCAACTACAGAAAAATAATTAATAAATTGAGTACACCAAAAAATTTGAAGAATCGTCATATTTGGGCCTGGTATTAATACTAGTTTCTAGAACCTCAACAATGCAGAGAATGATTTAAGGCATATATCTTACTGGAACAGGATTGCAATTGATTTTTTCTTCATCTAAGCCTCCAACTACAGAAAAATAATTAATAAATTGAGTACACCAAAAAATTTGAAGAATCGTCATATTTGGGCCTGGTATTAATACTAGTTTCTAGAACCTCAACAATGCAGAGAATGATTTAAGGCATATATCTTACTGGAACAGGATTGCAATTGATTTTTTCTTCATCTAAGCCTCCAACTACAGAAAAATAATTAATAAATTGAGTACACCAAAAAATTTGAAGAATCGTCATATTTGGGCCTGGTATTAATACTAGTTTCTAGAACCTCAACAATGCAGAGAATGATTTAAGGCATATATCTTGCCGGAACAGGGTTGCAATTAATTTTTTCTTTTTCTGTAAATCAATCTACATAATAATCATATATAAAATTAATATGCAAAAACAATCTTGAGAATCGGCAATTGTGAGCCCGGCATTACTACTAGGGGCTAAAAACGCAAAATTTGATATATGATTTAAGGCATTTATCATACAAGACTAGAAATGCAATTGATTTTTTTCTTTTTCTACGCATCAAACTACATAAGAATTAATAAAATGAGTATGCACAAATAATTTTGAAAATCTGTATTTTTGAGTCTTGTAAAACCACTAGGGACTAAAACCGCAACTTTGCGGATTTTCATTTAAGGCATATAAATGCATGAAAGGGATTGAAATTGTTATTTTCTTTTTCTACGCCTCAAAATACCAAAACAATCATTAATAAAATGAATATGAAAAAACAATATTGAAAATCGGCATTTTTGATAAACCACAATCTTCGATATTTGCATAAATCATGTAGGAAAATGAATTGATTTTTTTTTTCTTTTTCTTAGCATCAAACTACATAAGAATCATTAATAAAATGATTATGCAAAAATGAAATTGAAAATCGTCATTATCAAACTTGTATTACGATTAGGCTCTTCAACTGCAATCTTCGATATTTGATTTAAAGCATAAATCATGCAGGAAAATGAATGGAATTTCTTTTTTTTTTTCTTTTTCTTAGCATCAAACTACATAAGAATCATTAATAAAATGATTATGCAAAAATGAAATTGAAAATCGTCATT